>CM019063.1:301681269-302881269 GCA_009667805.1 Leptobrachium leishanense
ATTTTTATATATTAGTTTGTCTTTTTAGTTATTTTCTTGTTGTCCTTTTCTCCTTTCTTTATCACATTTTTTTGTTTTTATTTACTTTTCATTTTGTATTTTCTATTATGGATATTTGGTGGCACTCCTGTTCTTTTTCTTTTGCTTTTCTCTCTTTTTTTCTCTATTTTTAGATGGACCATTTATGTGTATGTTGGTACAATAATTTTTCTTCAATATAATTTTTTTGGTGGACATAGGGATATATTGGCTATCATGGTGGCACTTGCATTTGTGTAATTTCTTCTTATTTGGTCTTGCGCACGTACCCCTGTATGCTCAGTGAGTAGGTCCTATGTATTTTTTCATTTTGTTTTGGCTAAGTGCACATGCCCCCCGTCAGCTTGGGTGAATGCGTACTGGCTTGAAAAGGTGACGAGGATGCTGGCACCTCAACATGACGCTGCCTTTCGCTGGTCATCACTGGCGGCCGTCAGCCCCAGTCTAATTGGGGCTTTAGAACTGGTGGTTCCTGGGCCATTATTAATATTAATACAAGTGAGTATTGAGTGTGTATGTAACCCTTGAGAAAGGCCCGAAGGCCGAAATATTAAGGTACCTAGTCACAGCACTTTATGTCCACTGGGAGTCTGGTATATTTATCTAACGTCTTACATATGGTAGTTATTCATTTAGCATATTGTGTGTGGTAATTGAGCCAGGATTTAGTACTACGCCTCGCAATTGTTGTTCAGTGAGTAGTTTTCCTCTGTGTGGGCTAGAGTAACTATCATTGAGTCAGATACAAACAGACCTTGTGGTCCTTTGAGTTTTGTTACTTTGCACTTGATGTTGCTACATGGATTTGTACTCAGATATATGTATTTTTGTGTCTGATGCTTACTGAGAGAGATATATACATATGTGATTGCTTTTTTCGGATGTTGGGCACTATTACATTCAAATCGCTAACGTTAGTGCTCACCTGCTCACCTGCGTCTTCTTGCCGCTGTGAGCAGAGAGAGCATGGGGGAAAAAAGTCCCCCAGTCTCTCTCTGCGGATCACTATGCTGACCTGCCAGATCTCGCAAGGCGAGATCTGGCAGGTCATGTGACCGGCAGCGTCAGCCTCAATGGATTCCTATGGACTCCATAGAGGGGAAGCTCGCGGCGGCGCTTAGCATCCTGAGGCTTAGCGCCAGGTTATGATGTATGCTGCTTTTTTTAGCGCCCACATCATAATATCATGCTAAAACGGGGAGGCAAAGGAGAAACCTGCAGGTGCAGGTTTTTCTCCTTTGCGTCCCCGTTTTAGCGTTACGATAAAATAGGCCGTTATTTTGTGTAGTTATTACAGCTTTTTTTCTTATTCTTACTTAATTGCAATTCATTTTTTTAATATTTGGTCTGCATCTCTTTCAGTTGCCTAAATGTTGAGAAGATGGCAATAGGAAGATGGGATGGGGTAATCAGTGTACAAAATGAACTGTGAATTTCATCTTCTGTAATATCTTGTTTACAACAATATTTGTTGTTAGTTATTACAAATGCTGAAAATGATATTAAATAAATTACAATGCAGAGCCATTACAGGGAACTCTGAAATGGAAATGGAAAAAATATTACCATAAGAAATTCTAAAATTAAATGCTTAAACACTTCCCTCCACTTGACAGAATTATTTCATCAAGGATATCCTACAGTTAATAATCTAAGGGCTTGATTTAATTCTGTCCTCAGATATTTTGAAAAAATATTGGCAGACTTCAACTAACATGTTTTTGGAAAAGTGACTGATTCATTTGAAAAACATTGGCTGCAGCTGATGGTTAATAAATGGCTTCTTTGTTGATAAAATTCTTGTTTACATGATAGTGTATCTAATTAATCACTGCTAGCAACCCTAACCCTAACTCTAACCCCAAATGTTTTAGGGTTATTTGCAGGAATAGGTTTAGCTTTCAATTGTTTTCAATTGATACATCATTTAAATTAATATTAAGGGTATTCAGTGTTATTTTCCATGTTTCCTTGCTTCAAAATCCATTCATCGACACCTTTCAGCACTTGATATTTTTTCAGATATTGGCTTACCAATAAATTTGAATTGAGTCACTAAGGCAATATTTCTATTAAAAAGAACAGTCACAAGTGCTGATATTAAAACTGTATTTTTGTTGGGAATTGAAATGCTGTTATGTCCATTAGAATCTCATGTACAAATCTATGTAACTATGTAAATAATGGTCTAAAAACCTGCTCTTTTCAGATATTGGGACACATAAGCAGCAGAGAATGACATGTCCCAATACAGCAATTTCTATGACAGGCAATCACAGGGATCATGGTGCCAAGTAACAATCTGACCTCACTCAGATTAGATTTGCATATTTGAGTCCATATGCTAGTTAGAAAAAAAAACAATAATCACTTCTCTTTAACCTCTTAGCGACACAGCTTCATTTTGCTTGTTTGAATTTAAGGACAGAAGCAGTTTTGGTAATCTTGCTATGTACATATGCCTGTTTAACTGCAATTGGTGAAATAGAGGTAACATCACTGCTCTATAACCGTGGAGACACAGGTTCAAATTCTGGCAAGAGCACCTCTCCAGTAAGTGTCCTTGGGCAAGACACCTAACGGTACATACTCGCCACCCAGGACATTCTTGAAAATGAGAGAAATCTCAATCCATCCTGGTAAAATACTTTCTCCAAAATTTTTTTTTATAGATATAATATTTCTCATGTACTGCACCCACACATATATTATTATTATTATTAACCCCTTCGTTGCTATGGACGCGCTCAGCGCGTCCACCCGCAGGTAACGTTCCTTGCGGTGGACGCGCTGAGCGCGTCCTCCCTTTGGGGCCAGCAATGCGGGCTGACATCCTCGATGTCAGCCCAGCACCCGGAACCGCCGCCGGCCTAATTAGGTGTCATCGCGGTGGGGCGATGACACCTAATTCAGGCGCCCCCCCGCATGTGCGGAGGAGGCGAATGAAAGGGAGGGGGGGAGGTCCTTCGGACCTCTCTCCCTCCCGATCGCCGGCGTTGCGGGGTTAATACAGGCACCGTTTGGAAGGGCACAGCCTGCCCTTCCTAACGGTACCTGGAATTAACCCCATGGGGGCTGGATCACGAATCGGCGCCGAAAAGCGCATAGCACGATGACGCCAGTCTTGGAGTTAACCCCTAACTGCCACCAATGGCAATGAACCCCCTATCTCCCGATCCATGGCAGTTAGGGGTTAATGTTTGATATTGTTGGATCGGCCAGAGCATGGCCGTTCCAACAATACCAAACATGAGTATGAAAAAAGTTTTTTAAAAAAAATTAAAAATAAAAATAAAAAAATATTTCAAACAAAATTCTAAAAAAAAATAAACAATTAGTTTTTTCTTTTTTTTGGTTCGTTAATGCAGCAAAATTGTTCCCATTTCAATTATAATGTGAACAATGATTCTGCACTAACGATTTTTGTATGCGGTGCGTTTGTTAAAAATTGCGTAATTTTCCCCAAAAAAAAATGTAACGAGACACCATCTCTAATTTTTTTTTAACAAGCGCACCCCATACAAAATATAACCGCAATTGCTCGCATGTTAAAAAAAACACTTTACACCTTGTAAATTATTGAAAATTCATATTTTATTGCATTTTTTGTTATAATATACAGACAGGTCATGATGTATACATATAATAATGACATATTATGAATCTGCCAAGTCTGATGGAAAGAACGATATATAATATGTCTGGGTCATATACTAAAATAAGCCTTCAAAACGCGGTTAAACATGATGAGCAAAATCGGTAAAAATGAGCTCAGCACAGAGGCGGGAAAAGCCTCAGCAGCGAAAGGGTTAATTAAGCACCAACACATTCTGCAGCGCTGGACAAGGGTGTAATGGGTAAAGACAGGACACTTCTACAATACATACAGGAAACAGGTCAGTATTCCTGCCAGCAGATACATGTGGTTATGAGGACCATCCCGTGGGAATTTACAATCTAGATGGTGAGGGGATTAGAAACAGGAGGGGGGGGACTGCAGTGATGAGTTAATGCAGGGAGAGGTGAGGACTGTTTTTTTTTGTTTTTTTTTCAATATAAAGATTTTTATTGAGTACCATCAGAAGTTTGAAATACAAAAATATGAAAGGACAATAGAGGCCGCGCAGGGCCTGTCAGCGATATAAGTCACATATGTGCAGATAGGTTGTCGTCGACATTTTACGGTACATTTTACATTCTATAATAAACAATAAGGAACAAATACAGTGGTTAATACAGTAGTTGAATAAGCATAGACGAAGGAGAAAAAGAAATGGGAAAACAAAGAATGAAAAGTGCGGTTTGACAGGTTGAAAGCAATTTTAAGAGGAATTTTAAGAGGATCCCTTGGAGGATCTATAGGATATCCAACCTTCCCAGGTAGCCTGGTACTGTGGAAGGGTGTTATGGGCCGAAGCGAACATTTCCTCATATTTACAGATACTATCTAAACGGGTCAGGACCAGTGGTGTATTTAGGTTTTGTGCTGCCCTAGGCCTGACTAAACTCGTGCACCCCCTAATTTAAATTTGAGGCACCCCTTCCTGTCAAGGCCACACCTCTTCCTCCGCTGCTCGTTGTTTGAGAACACAGCTCAAAGCTGACACACAGTGACAGTGGCACCTCCTAGTACCCCCTAATGACACCCCAATAATCACTGGTACCTGGGGCGGCCCGCCCTCCGCCACTCCTCTAAGTACAACACTGCTCTGGTGATATGCTCACACACAAGTTTGGCGAACTGCCAGCAAGTACGGTGCTGTTTGAAGGCAGTGCAAATCCCCATAGAGAAGTAATGGTTAATCTATTCAGAGAACACCAAACAGCAGAGAAATGACAGTGAAATACCCTGATGTTCGGTGGTTTCAATCAGCAGGTTCAGGTATTCAGGCGAACCCCATAGGTTTCAATGTTAAAAATATTCCTGTTTTTATGCAATATCTAATAAAAGACTTATTTTAATCTGCAGTAAAAAGTTTTTATTTATAGATTTTTTTTTTTAGTACCATTTAGTATTTTTCTGAATTTTTTTGGCAAAATCCCCCCCCCTTTTTTTAATGTCGGTTCTTCTTTTTCTGTAACAGAACTTTTTATTATCAATCATAGGATCTTATATGTAAATTCCAGACATTTTCGTTCAGTAGTTCTTTTGAAAACAGCAGGCCATGGGTTTGCGTTGGCAGCATACAGCGGCCGACTCCATGCACTTTGGGGACCCTGCGGTGAATGGTGAATTCACTGCAGGGTGGGGAAATTTTATTCCCCGAAGTGCAGGGAACTACAGAACACCAAAATGTTGGCGTCATTTCGGTGCTCTGTGAGTAACCCAATTAGTAGTGAGGTTTTTTGTTTCCCCCTGGAAAGTGAAAGCCTAGGCGTTGCCTACCCAGGACATACTTGAAAATTAGTGACATCTCAATGTTTCCTTCCTGGTAAAATAGTTTGCAAAAGTATAAAAAAAAATATTTTTTTTTTAGGGGTGGGGCCACCCGGCGGGCCGCCGCCCCCTGGAGAGTGCCGCCCTAGGCCTAGGCCTTGTTGGCCTAGGCCAAAATACACCAGTGGAGGACTTCTGAGAGGGAGGGGGTGGAGGCAGAGTTCCAGTAACTGGCCAACACTAATTTGGCACCCCGAATATTGCCGATATCAAACCTCTGGGTGGTATTTGAATGATAATGGGGATGAAGTGTAACAGGTAAGTTTCGGGCTGGAGAGGAATATCCAACGAGGTACATAGTTTGACCAGGCCATGGATATCGGCCCAGTAAGGGCTAATTTTCGGGCAGGACCAAAAAACATGAAGCAAAGAACCCTTGTCTGTTGAACAACGCCAGCATATGTTAGTACCCTTGGAGATATGGTGCAGTCGAGCAGGGGTAAGGTACCAGCGGTATAATAATTTAAGATGTGCTTCTCTCATGCCAGTGCTTTTAGATAGGCGATACACCGATGATGTGGCATAAAAACAGTCCTCTCGCGAGAATGATAAATTTAGGTCCTTTTCCCATCTCAACATATATGGCAGTTTATGTTCCTTATTAGGTGACACTAAGCATCGGTAACATAGAGACAATGGTTTCCGTAAGTTTTTTTTACCCAAGCATAGCTTGTGGAAAGCTGTCATATCTTTGTCTGGTATCGCTCCGACCCTGTGCGTTAACAATATATGTTTAATACGAAGGTAGGTAAAGAGTTTGTTTAGGGGAATACCAAATTCTTCTACTAAGTCTGGGAACAGTTTAATAGAGGTTGGAGCGAGAAGGTTTTGGACAAGGGTCACTCCATGAAGCGTCCAGGAGGCAAGGTTTAGGTCAGGGGACAATCTACTTAAAAAACTAAGAGGTGCAAAACTGAGCAGCCGAAACGGTTTTAATAGCGGTCTACCCCAGTGACGCCAGGTCAGGACCGAGAGATAAGAGGAGGGAAGTATCCCTTCCAATTTACTTCTAGGGAGAGGGTCATACCACATTAAGTCATGAATAGAATTAGGAGCGATAACGGCATTTTCCAGGCGCAGCCATAAGGGAGGTTCTGAGGAGTGCAGCGCAGCTAATAATTGGGCTAATAGGGAAGCTCTATAATATCTCAGCAAGTCAGGGAAGCCAAAGCCACCCATCTCTCTCGGAGTTGTAATCGTAGCAGCCAAAACTCTAGGGGGCTTGCGTTTCCAGATGTGGGCAAATAGCATTTTCTGCAGTCGTAGGAGGATATGTGCTGGGAGAATGATCGGAACATTGCGAAAATAATAAAGGATTTGCAGAAGGATTGACATTTTTAAGGAGGCCATCCGGCCCAGCCAGGACAGATCCACCGAGTGCCATGATTGCAGTTGTTTTTCAATAGATTGCAGGAGAGGGAGATAATTATGCTTAATGATGGAGCTCCTATTTTTCGTTAGGAAAATACCTAAATATTTAATAGATTCCGAACGCCAGTCAAACGAGTATTGAGTTTTAAGATCAACCAGTGAGGAACCAGGAATATGCAAAGGGAGGGCCTGAGTCTTACCAACATTATTTTTATAGTAGGCTAGCCGACCATATTTCTCAAGTAAATTAAAAAGAGGGGGGAGTGAGGTTTCTGGGGTGGATAAGTATAGGAGAATATCATCTGCGAATAGAGCGAGTTTCTGTTCGCCTGCCGGTGTAGGCAGACCTGATATAAATGTGTTCAATCTAATATGAGATGCCAACAGTTCCAAAGCCAAGACAAAAATTAGCGGGGATAAGGGACAACCTTGATGAGTGCCGTTCGTAATTGGAAAAGTAGGGGACGAAAATCCCATGCTTAACGCCTTTGCCGAGGGGGTGGAATACAGAGCCATAACACTTTGGATAAAAAAGGCAGGAAATTGAAAGGCCTCCAACGTTTGGCGCATGAAGCCCCAGTGCATGCGATCAAACGCTTTTTCTGCATCTAAAGACAGTAGGAGCCCGGGGGTCCCAGAATGATTAGCTAGGTCTATTATATCGAACAAGCGATGTGTATTATCACACGTCTGCCTCCCCTGTACAAATCCTGTCTGATCCGGGTGAATCAATTTAGGGAGCAGGGGCGCGATGCGCGAGGCCAATAATTTTGCATAAAGTTTAATATCAACATTTAGTAGGGAGATGGGGCGAAAATTCATGCAATGAGTGGGGGGCTTGCCCGGTTTAGGGAGTGTGACTACGGTGGCCAGGAGCTTCTCTGGGGGAACTTGGCCAGTGGTTTTAATGTTATTGAATAAGGCTGTCAGAGTAGGGACCAGGAGGGAGGCGAAGTTTTGATAATAAAGATTAGATAAGCCATCAGGGCCTGGTGCTTTACCTTTCGGGAGAGCTCGGATCGCCTTGTAGACGTCTTCCTCAGAGAAAGGGGCCAGCAAGTCAGCTTGCTGATGGGGCAGTAATGTCAGCAAATACGCTTCTGCTAAGAAGGTGGATATCTCTGCTGAGCAGGGTGGTGAAATGGCCGAGTCAAGTTTGAGATTGTAAAGGGAGCTATAATAGTCAACAAATTCCGAGACAATCAGCGCTGGATTACGCACTATTTGTCCCCCTAAACTTTCAATATGGGTGATTTTAGTTTGACCGCGTCTAGCCCTGAGTTTAGAGGCCAGTATCTTTCCCGCCTTGTTACCTTGGGTATAGGAAGTGTAATTTAGTTTGCATAGGGATCGTTCCATAGCCTGTAGGTTTAAGTTCTCCAACTCCCTCCACAAGGAAAGCAATTGAGATGCAATCGATGGGGTCGGCTTATTCTTATTTTGGGATTCTAAGGAGGAGATTTGACGTAAGAGATTTGATGTTTTAAGAGTGTACTGTTTCTTTCTATAAGCCCCCTGTTTAATGAAGTGACCCCTGATAACCGCTTTGTGGGCTGACCACACAGAGGAAATCGCCACCTCCTCCGAAGTGTTCAATCTGAAGTAATCCTCAAGAACCGATGCGGCCCCATCCCTCCCAGCCGGGTCCACAATTAACGAATCATTTAAACGCCACGAGCCCATACCTCAAGCCGGAAAGTGAGCACGGAAGGAAAGAATCAAAGGAGCATGGTCGGACCATGTCATGGGACCTATTTGAGCATCTAAGAGATGGTGGACCATGGTCCGGTGTATAAGGCATAAATCAATTCTGCTGTAGTGCACCTGGGAATAAAAAGTGTAATCTCTAGTCTGGGGGTGGGAGATGCGCCAGACATCATACAGGTCAACAGATTGCAGGAAATCAGTGAAGCGTCGGCCAAGAGACTTCGCTTTTTGAGAGGGGAGGCGACCTCCAGAGGACTGGCAATCAACCATAGGGCAGGGAGTCATATTAAAGTTGCCACAGATATACACAGCGCCTTGGCTAAGAGACAGAATTTTTTTATGGGCTTTCCTGAGGAACTGCAACTGGTTAACATTCGGGAAATACAAATTAACAATGGTCACCGGAACATCATTTAAAGAGCCAGTCAATATCAACATTCTCCCCTCCTTGTCCTGGTGTTGAGATGCAACCCGAAACAACCAATCTCTATGGAAGAGGATGGAGACTCCTCTTGATTTGGTTGGAGACATAGAGTGATAGGCTTCAGGGTACATCTGAGACCGAAGACGGGGGGCATCGTGAGACCGAAAATGTGTCTCCTGTAAGCACACTATCGCAGGTTTATATTTATGCATATCTCGGAAAAGGCATTGTCTTTTAAAAGGAACATTCAAACCTCTAACATTTAAGGAGAAAAATTTCAGTTCAGGGGAACCCATCAATCAAATTTAAAGATGACATACATTGGGAAACACCAGTTGGTGAGCGTTTCCGTCCCTTCCCACCCCCACAATGAACGAACCAACAAAAAAAAAAAAAAGGAAAAAAGAGAGGACGAAATAGGAAAAAATTAGAAAAATACAGTAACAAAAAAACACTGCGAGCCCGCAGTGTGAAGAGGTGTAACTCGCCGTAGGGAAAAATGTGAGGTAGAAACTCAGGGAAGTAAACACCCACAGGGGGGTATCGCTGGCGTACCAGGGAAGGAAAATATCCAGATCAATAAGATCGTGTCAAGTATGAGCCACCAACAGGGGGTGAGGGAGCTCGGTTCTCTGTTAAGTAGTGGGTCTTCCCAACAGCGAAGAAGAAGCTGAAATCAGCCGGGACCAGCTGGGCAGAGGAGAACGATATCGATATAGGCCCAGACACAGGGCCGCCATTCATTTTGGCTTGACGGGGTGCCACTCTGGCGAAACCTTAAGTGGAGATGTCGTTACCATGCGAGGAGGGGTGTACTCCTTCACAAACCCCCATTCCTGCAGGAGTTGCATGCCCGACGGGATATTGGTGATAGCATGTAGCCTCCCTTCTCTCCATATCAGCAATTTGGTCGGGAAACCCCATCTGTAAGCCACCTCGTGGTTCCTCAGGAGCTTCGTCAAGGGGAGGAATTCACGCCTCTTCGCTAGGGTCGTCACTGATAGATCCGCAAACAATAGCAAGGTAGCATACGGAGCAGGCAAGGTTGGGCCTTTTCTAGCCGCAGACATTAAGGACTCCTTAATATGATAAAAGTAAACTCAGACAATAACATCTCAGGGAACATCCGGTGAAAGATGTTTCGCTTTGGGCAGTCGATGAGCGCGGTCTAGGAGTAAGTCCTGGAGGGAGGCTGAGGGGAGTAGAAGTTGGAAAACCTCCATGAGATATGCCGGAAGGTCAGCCAGGACCACCGCCTCCGGGACACCATGGATCCGCATGTTGTTTCTGCACGAGCGGTCCTCTAAGTCAGCCACTTTTGTAGCCAGCGCGTCATGAGCTATTTGCAGATTCTGGTGTCTGTCCACAAGGTCATTATGAGCCAGGCAAATATCGTCAGATTTGGTCTCAAGATTGTCAGTGTGCTAACCTAGATCCTGAACATCACGGCGCAGCTCCTGCAGCGCCTCTTTAAAATCAGCCTGGAGGGTAGCGCGGAGTCCCTGGAGCATATCATGCATTGCCCTCTCAGATGCTGGGGACGTGTTAGAGAGAAGATCTGCATCCTGTTCCTCCAAGTCCAGGCCAGAGATAGAGGAGCCCGAGATCGGAGAGCCGCCATCTTGGATTTTGCGGCCTTTTTCAGATTGGCTGGTCCGGGTCCCTTCGAGTTGCCGCTTGGCCTTTGGAGGGGCCATCCTGCTTCAGGAGGGTGTTAGGACCCCGAGGGAGGTAAGTTGAGGTTGGGGTGCCCCTTGCAATAGCCGCTGGATTGGGAAAACCGAGCGCCGCACACAGAGCTCTCAGAACATGCGGCTGCTCGTGTTGCCGGCTAGCCACGCCCCTGTGAGGACTGTTTTTGAAAGACAGGAATGGAATCACCTTTTGCTGCTGCTGGTGTGTTGGATGTTCAGGCAACAGAATTTACCAACTATTTGCGGGCTCCAGTGGTTTAAGCAGCATGACAGAATTATTCCAGCATAGATTCTTAACTGTAGGACATCCATAATAATTAAAACATTAATTCCTCGTGCAGTGGGAAGGAAATAAATACAATATTATTCCTGGCATAATTGTGAAAATAAGTGGACTTTTTAAAATATTTTTTTTTCCATAAGAAATGTGAATGTGTAAGTCACATCAAACTAAAATCCTCTCTGTCCTTTAAAAAAAAAAAACATATAATATATGTTGAGTTCAGTAAATGGGAAACTTTGAACATGGATATAACAAAAATCCAAAATTGCTTCAGTCCTAACATACAAATAAATGACTGTGTCACAAAGGATTTATAGTGAAGAACAAATGAAAATATATAAAATAAATATGTTAGATGCTCTATATATGTGCATGTATGATACAGATTTTTATTTTAAACCCAAATTTCTGCATGATTTTTCTACCCAACTCACCCATTTATATCCCCCACCCACTGCTTTGCAGAAGCACATCCTGTACCAGCAAACTTATCAAGGCAAAACAGCTGAAATCAATATTTATTGAACAATCTTCAAGCAACACTGAGTTTTGCGAACTTCAGGCAAAAACAGAACCACAAAGATTAGTGAACCCCCCCCCTTCTTTCAAGCCAAGAAATCATTGTATGTACATATACATGAAGCAGAGGCACACGGACATAATGGTATGCATACGAAACACACATAAAAATTTAATCAATAATTTCTGCCCAGCTAAACTGATTAACAATATTCCCTGTGTATTAATTATTAAGAGGTTGTTTTACTTGATTGTCACCGCATAGAATATTCCATTAATTTAATTGCATTTATGGTTGGCAACTCAACAAAATTAGTTTATTCTGTAGCTGCAGATGCTCCGTCATTGGACCCCTCACTCCAGTTTCTGTTCCTTTCCACAGTGAAGAAGCCTCTGTAAATAAAACAGAATAACAGTGCTGTTGAGACTCTGATAATCTGCATTCAGCATACTGCATTGATAATTTGAAGTAAAAAAATCAATGTACATTATATAAAAACTGCTCTGTCTAAAACTGTGATAATAATCTACAACGAGGATAAATCCTTGTATTTCAGAGAGAGATAACCACCACTCTGGGAGCTGTCTTGATTTTTGGGGGAGTGATCACGAGCCATTTCAGAGAAGCAAAGGAGTCATTCGTTATAATTAACGGCAATGCGGTCACCTTCATTTAAATAGAAATAAAACCCGCACTATATAATTGTAAACTGATGTTCAGGTACCCTTACACAAAATCAAATTCAAGCAGCAGGTATTTATCTTCTGTTTAATCCCTTGTAACGAGCTTCTTTACATCTATTCTGTCAGTGATGGGTTATTGATGGACCGAGAAAAGCCAAAGAGGAGGGGATGAAATGAACTACATATGATGGTGGTACAATAGTATCAGTTTTAGGCAACAAATTTATAAAAAAAAAATATATTTTTGTAACATAATGTACTGTGTATACATATAATAGCATAGTTACTATTTAAAATAATTTAGCAAAATATAAGAAACTAACGGTCTACGACAGAAGAAGGAAAAAGGGATAAAATAGAGGAAAGAACGGGGTATACGTAAAACTATGACTCATGCAAACTTAGTGTGAAATAAGTAGTAATAAGTAATATCTAGTAAATACACCACTCATTCAAGACCCCCCCTCAAAAAACCCCCAAAAAACATTGCATAGCTGAAAACGTCTTTTATGGAGATCATGGAAATCATCTTCAGTAAAACATTGTCATGCCTGCAGGTGGTACTGGACCTTCGCATGCCGCAGTTAGGCTTCCTGGGCAGAGATGGTGCTGTTCTGGATCCATACCCTCTGGCAGGCCCAGTCTGGGACACAATATAGGCCCGGGCATTTTGGAGTGAGCAGCCCACATTTTTTTCTACACAGCACACTTTGAGAGTTTTATTTATACAACACTGCACATTACTGTGGAGCTCTGTGACACCCATACACACTGCACATTACTGTAGAGCTCTGTGGCACCCTCGTAAACACTGCACATTACTGTAGAGCTGTGGCACCCTCATAAACACCACACATTACTGTAGAGCTCTGTGACACCCTCATAAACACTGCATATTAATGTGGAGCTCTGTAAAACCCTTATAAACACTACACATTATGGGGGTGTCACAGAGCTCCACAGTAATGTGCAGTTTCTATGAGGGTGTCACAGAGCTCCACAGTAATGTGCAGTGTTTGAGAGGGTATCACAGAGCTCCACAGTAATGTGCAGTTTTCATGAGGGTGTCACAGAGCTCTACAGCAATAAAATTCAATGTAATGTAACAATATCAATCCCCCCAGTAAATCAATCCCCAACATATATATTCCCCCAGCATAGCAATCCCCCCAGCATATCAATTTCCTCCCCCCAGCATTTAAATCCTCCCCAGCAAGGATATTCATTCTCCCCCCTCAGCAAATCAATTCTCTCCCCCCAGCAAATCAATCCCCATATCAACCCCTCCCATCAAGCATATCAATTCTCTCCCCTGCTAATCAATTCTCTCCCCCAGCAAATCAATTCTCTCTCCCCAGCAAATCAATTCGCTCTCCCCAGCAAATCAATTCTCACCCCCAATCCAACCCCCAGCAAGCAAATCAATTCTCTCCCCACAAATCAATTCTCTCCCCATCAAATCAATTCTCTCCCCCCCATACCAACCCACCCAGCAAGCAAATCAATTCTCTCCCCTGCAAATCAATTCTCCCCAGATCAATTCACTCAAACATATCAATTCTCTCTCCCCAGCAAATCAATTCTCTCCCCCATATCAATTCTCCCCCCATATCAAGTCTCTCCCCCCAGGCAAATCAATTATCTCCCCCTGCAAATTAATTCTCCCCCCAGCAAGCATATCATTTCCCCATCCCATACCTTGTGGCTAACCTGCGGCAGCTGGAAGAGGGAGACATCCTGTCGTTTGCAGGAGGATCTGGCCCACACGCGCGGCATGTGCCATGCCGCATGTGTGCGGGCGCATGCTGTGAGGGAGCAGGTCGTCGACCCCCGCTGATGACGTCACGCGGTGCGCTGTCCTCCTCCCTCCCTCTTCAGTCTGACTATGCTACCTTGCCGGGTGGCAGGCTATGTCAGCCGGCTGCCCGGCAAGGGAGGCTAGTGGCCGACTGGCCTGGGAGGCTAGCGTCCTACCGGGAAAACGCCCAGTTTGCCCGATGGCCAGTCCGAGCCTGCCCTCTGGGCCTTCGGCACCTGGTCAGAGACCTAGGAGGCCTTTAAATAGCAATAAGTTACTGACAGAGCTATGAGCCCTGTCCTGGTTTTCTGTATACCCCCTCAGTGCCTTTCTGTACTTTTGTGATCCTTTGTTTTTGGCCTTGGCTAAGTATTCTCAGTTCTGATTTCTGCTTTTGTCGCTGTTTAGATTATACTGATTCTGTGTTCTGACCCTGGCTATGGTATCTGGACATTGGTTTTTCTCTATATTCTCTGTATGGTTGTTTATTATTCTGATTCTGTTTACTGACTTCCGGCTTGTATTGTACTGCGATCTTTCTCTGATCCTTCTGGTTTCAGTACTACTATCAGGGCTATTCAGAGAGAGGAGAAAACCAGGAGAGTGACTGGAGAATTGAAAATTCTAGGACAAAATAGCCAAACCAGAAAAATTCTTCCATTTATCTCACTTTCCAAATCGACTATTTTCACTTCTCCAGTTATTCTCCGGGTTTTCACCGCTCTCTGAATAACCCTGATAGTACTCAGTACACGTGGGTGACTTCCATCCAGTCCCGGGGCTTTTTTCACATTTACTTTGCTTAGTTGCTGGCTGCAACACCTTTTCTCGAGTCAACCAATCACATTTTATTAGTGAGTTTTTATCAATGATTTGCATGTCTCCTGTTTTAGGTTTCTCTTTGATAAATACTGAAGAAGAACAATTATTCAAAATTTCTGCCTTATCTCGATCAACAGTTAATAATTAGTGATGAGCCGAACACCCCCGTGTTCGGTTTGCATTCGAACTCGAACAATTTCAAAAGTTTGAGTTCGAACTCGAACACGAACCGAACTCAATGCAAGTCAATGGGACTCGAAAGTTCGATTTTTAGAGGGCCCTCCAAGAGGGCATATATGCAAAATATTTGCCATAAAAGGTGTATGGGGGTCTGGGTAGTGCACTGGGGGACAGGAAACAAGGACAAAAAGTTTTAAAAAAACGTTTTTAAAGGAACAGCGAGTTTTCCATGAAATAAAGGTTAAGAATAAAAATGAAAAATTCCTTCAAATATCGAGTCTAGGAGGTCCCCACTACCTGCCCGTGAAGTGGCAGATTTGTAGGATGTATAGAAACATTTAAAAACAAAAAAATTACATTTTAAATGACGGTAAATGGTTTTCTTTTAATCTATTCATAAACAACTGCTTGGGGCGGCAGCCTGTATGAAAAGAGGAGACATTTTAGGACGCGCAGAACAAGTTTAGTGATTTTTTTGGCTAAATTATGGTGAAACTTATGCAGGCTTTGGATGAAAGTAACAATAGGTGCTTTAAAATTGGGCCTTTAGTATCGGCAACAGTGCCGTCACACTGTAACCCCTCTGTGGTATTGTGGAAGAGTGCAGGGTTGGACCCTGCGGTCCAATATTAAAATTATATGAATCTGGTATAGGCGTCAGTGGCAGTGCACCCAAATATTAACAGGGTTATCCAAAGAGATTCGAAAAGTCACCGCACATTCGGTGACTTTTCGTTCTCTTCAATTCGGTTCCTTTTGCCGATTGCATTTCGGTGACCCTGCGGTGTATTCAGCAAGCACCACAGGGTCCCCGAATTGCAGGGAAAAGCTGCCGAAAACCTGACGACAACTAACCGAATGCACGCTGAAAACAAGCAAAAACATCTGGATTAACCTTCGAAGAGGAGCCGAACAGGAGCCGAACAGGAGCCGAATCACACAGAGCCGAATCAGCTGTGACGTAGAGGAGGCAGTGAATAAATTAGAAAAACCATTTGTATGAATCTGGGAAAAAGAAACGCTGTTTGCAAAGAAACTACTGAGCGAAAATGTCTGAAATTTTCACAGGAGGTCCAGGAATGATAATAAAGAGGACTGTTACAAAAAAAATAAGCAAACTGAAAAAAAAAAAAAAAAAAATCGGACTTTTTTTTTTTTTAAAAAATTCAGAAAAATGCTTAAAGTATCCTAAAAAATCTATAAATAAAGAGACTTTTTGCTGCAGAATTTTATAATGAACGGTTTATTAGATATTGAATTAAAACGGGAATATTTTAACATTGAAGTCTATCAGGGTTATCCAAGAGATTCGAATTGCTTGAGAAAGGTAACCGAACGCTGAAAATCAGCGTTCGGTTACCTTTCCTGGCCATTCGGCTATCCAGAGAGCAGGCAATTCTCAAATCCTGCGAATTGCCTGCACATACGGTGCCTGTTCGGTCCCTGTTCGAGGGCAGTGAAATCCCCATCAAAAAGCACTGCTTCGGCTATTCAGAGAACACAAACCAGCAGTGAAAGGTTCCCTAATGTCCTGCCATTCGGTGGTTTCATTCGGCAAATTATTCAGGAGAATCCCATAGGCTTCAATGTTAAAAATATTCCTGTTTTAATTCAATATCTAATAAACCGTTCATTAAAAATTCTGCAGCAAAAAGTCTCTTTATTTATAGATTTTTTAGGATACTTTAAGCATTTTTCTGAATTTTTTAAAAAATAAAAGTCCGATTTTTTTTAAAAAATTTTTTTCAGTTTGCTTATTTTTTTGTAACAGCCCTCTTTATTATCATTCCCTGGACCTCCTGTTGAAAATTTCAGACATTTTCGCTCAGTAGTTTCTTTGCAAACAGCGTTTCTTTTTCCCAGATTCATACAAATGGTTTTTCTAATTTATTCACTGCCTCCTCTACGTCACAGCTGCTTCGGCTCTGTGTGATTCGGCTCCTTTTCGGCTCCTGTTCGGCTCCTCTTCGAAGGTTAATCCAGATGTTTTTGCTTGTTTTCAGCGTGCATTCGGTTAGTTTTCGGTGAGTTTACGGCAGCTTTTCCCTGCAATTCGGGGACCCTGTGCTGTTTGCTGAATACACCGCAGGTTCACCGAAATGCAATCGGCAAAAGGAACCGAATTGAAGAGAACGAAAAGTCACCGAACGTGCGGTGACTTTTCGAATCTCTTTGGATAACCCTGTATGGGATTCTCCTGAATAAATTTGCCGAATTAAACCACCGAATGGCAGGACATTAGGGGAACCTTTCACTGCTGGTTTGTGTTCTCTGAATAGCCGAAGCAGTGCTTTTTGATGGGGATTTCACTGCCCTCGAACAGGCACCGAACAGGCACCGTATGTTCAGGCAATTCGCCTGGATTTGGCGAATTGCCTGCTCTCTGGATAGCCAAATGGCCAGGAAAGGTAACCGTACCCTGATTTTCAGCGTTCGGTTACCTTTCTCAAGCAATTCGAATCTCTTTGGATAACCCTGTAAGTCTTTGGTGCCAGCTAGTGCCTTCACAACGTAACCCCTCTGACGTATTGTGGAAGAGTGCAGGGGTGGAGGTTTTGGTAATGCAGGAGAGATCCCCGATCTATTCAGTTACGTCAGCATCAGGGGATTGAGCTGCTGATCCAGGACTGATTTATTTTTATAAATGTCAGCCGGTCTACAGAGTCGGTGGACAGATGCACTCTTTTTGTCTGTGACAAAACCTCCAGCGGCACTGAACGTCCTTTCAGAAAGCACGCTGGATGAAGGTCAACCAAGTAGCTGCGTAGCATATTGGCTAAGTTCTGGCCAGTGATCCAATCTCAACACCCAGTAAGCCAGTGGATCATCTGCTGGAAAGGTATCCAGGTCTGCCCTTGCCCCTAGGTAGTCCTGCACCATATGGTGAAGACGCTGGCAATGGGTGCTACATTTGACGTCCCTGGGCGTCATGGACTAAAAAAAATTAAAAAGGCATCAGTCAAGTGGCCCCAGCCTTCCCCGCTTTTCCTCTTATCATCCGCAGCCTCAGAAGCACCTGTGTCATCACTTGGTAACCTACCAGTGCCTGGAAAGGTGTTACACAAGTGTCGCTTTAGAGCGTCCTCAAGTTGTTTCATCCGGTCCTCCCTCTGTGCGGGCAGGATGAACTCTGCAACTTTACCCTTGTATCGTGGATCAAGAAGGTTTGCCAACCAGTAATGATCCCTCTCCTTGATAGCACGAATCCTGGGGTCCTTTAGCAGGCTTTGCAGTATAAGGGAGCCCATGCAGCGTAGGTTGGAGGTGGCATTAGCTTCCGAGTCTTCCTGGTCAATGAGGATGACCCCATCGTGCACTTCCTCCTCCCAGCCACATAGTAGTCCTTGGGTTTCTGGGCACACAAAACCCTCCCTTGAGGAATCCCCACCTTCAATGCCCCCACTACTTAAATATTCCTCCTCCTCATCCTCTTCCTGTCTGATCTGAGGACCCGCAGGAATGCTGTCTGCGGAGAGACTGGGGCATTGAGAGCTAGGGAAGGCCTCCTCTTCCTCCTGCTGCTCTGCCTCTAGTTCCACATCTATAATTCCCCGCAGAGTGCGCTCCAGCAGGAACACTGTCACTGATGCATGCACTGTCCCTGCTCACCATCCTCGTTGCCTCCTCAAATGGTGACAGTAGAATGCATGCATCCTTGATCATCAGCCACTGCGGGGGAAAAAAAACTAAGTTGACCTGAACCTGTCCTTTTACCATACTCACACAGGTACTCATTGATGGCCCTCTGCTGCTTGTGCAGACGCTGCAGCATTGCTAATGTCGAGTTCCACCCGGTGGGCAATGGGCATGTCACAGATCAGACGGTTTGTGGGAAGGTGGAATTCTCTTTGAATTTCTGCCAGGGAAACACTTGCTGGGAATGACCATCTGAAGTGGCTGCAGACTTTTCTGGCCTGGCTGAGAAGCCATGGGTACCTGGTTAGGAAATGCTGAACCACGAGATTTAGGACGTGTGATAGGCATGGTACATGCGTCAACTTACCCTGGCATGGGGCGGAGAGAAGGTTGCTGCCATTATCACAGACGACCATTCCCAGCTCAAGCTGGCATGGTGTTAACCATCTCTGCACCTGCCCCTGCAGAGCTGACAGAATTTCTGGCCCGGTGTGGCTCCTGTCCCCTAAACAAACCAGCTCAAGCACAGTATGGCATCTTTTTGCTTGAGCCATTGCGTAGCCTCTGCCACGTGTTGGTTTTACTGACACTTCGCCAGAGACAGAGAAGAAGAAGGAGAAGGAAGAGGTGGTGGAGCAGACAGACCTCATACAAGCAGCTTTCTGGAGGCGTGGTGGATGAATAAACTCCAGCACAGAGCCCTGTCCTAGATCCCTCCCAGCTGCAATCAGAGTTACCCAGTGTGCCGTGAAGGAAATGTAACAGCCCTGTCCATGCTTGCTGGACCACGTGTCTAAAGTCACATGCACCTTGCTGCTGACTGCCTTTCCCAATGACTCCATAACATTGTCTTCCTCGTGCTGGTTTATAGTGCTGGAATGGCCTTCCGTGAAAAGAAATGGCGTTTTGGAACCTGCCACTGTGGTACAGCACATTCAGCATATTCACGGAAGGAAGCAGAGTCCACCAGCTGGAAAGGCAGCAGCTGTAATGTGAGTAATTTTGCTAAGCTGGCATTTAGACGCTGTGCTTGGGGATGGTTGGGACTATATGTTTTCTTACGCTGCAGCAGCTGGGGCAGCGTAATCTGACTGCGTAAATCTTCAGCTGATGGGATGCTGTCACATTCTGAGGAAGGACCTGGTACACCCATTACTGTAGCATCATCCCTGTCAGTGGAGGTTGTAGGCAATGACATGGCAGGACATATAGTGGGGGTAGAGACAGATGAGGAGGAGGAGGACCTATGCAAAGTGTTGTGCCAATGGGATGCGTGGCAGGTGGTCATATGTTGCCTCAAGCCCATGGTACCCAAGCGTGGGATGTCTTTCCCACGCTTGATCCTCATCTGACATAGATTACAAATAGCAACGGTGCGGTCTGCTGGACATTTCTTAAATAACTCCAAGACAGCAGACTTCCTGTACATGTGCTTTAAAACAACAGCGCTCCGCACCTGAGCAGCTGTGACTTCTGACGCCTTGGACTATCTACGGTTGGTCAATGGTCATAGAGGACGTTCTGCCTCTTTGTTGTGCCTCCTCCTCCTCCTCCTTTGACTCCTCTGTTCGATCAGGCACCCAGGTGGAGTCAGTGATCTCATCATCGTTATCACCCCCTATCTCCTCGTCACTGGAGCCAACTTGGCAGTATGCTGCAGCTGCTGAGGCAACATGAATGCCAGTTATTTGTGTGTCACTCTCACCCCCTTCCTCTAGGTTGATTATACTCCCTTCCTCAACCTCAGAGTTTGAATCAGAGCACTGTAGTTGCTGCACATCCTCAAGAAGCAGGTCACTGTCATTGTAGTCAAACAATTCAGCTAACTCCTCCGTATGTGATAGTGAGGCTACGGCAGGAGCAGCTGTGGACATGGAGGCTGCATTAGATGTTTTGGCAGCTGAGGTGGATTGAAAACCACTGCAAGCATGGGTGGCAGAGGACTCGGAGGATGAGGATGGCCTGGTTAGCCAATCCACCAAATCCTCTGTATGTTGCTGCTGCTTAAAACGGCCAGCACCAGTTAGAAAGGACAAGCGTGCCCCTGCAGAGGATGCACCACGTCCACGATGACCAGAGGCACAGCCTCCCAACACAGAGGCTGCTTGCCCTCTTATCTGTGTCTGGGATCGTCTGCCTGTCCTTTTTGGTCTTTCTGACATGGTGAGTGATATATAGATTAAAGATATACAGAACTCTGATTCAACTCTGTTATAAAAATTGGAGATACGCAGAACTCTGATTCAACTGTGTTATCTAGATTAAAGATTTCCAGAACTCTTGTATAAATCAGTGAGACACCCTGATAGCTGGCAGCCAGTGACAGACACAGATTAAAATTCCCAGAAACCACCTATAAATCAGTGAAACCCCCTGATGGGTGGCAGTGACAAGACACAGGTTATAATTCCCAGATATCTGCTAGAAGTATGTGGGACCCCCTGATAGCTGACAGAGAGAATACACAGATTACAATTCCCAGGAACCTCCTATTAATCAATGAGACCCCTGATGGGTGGCAGTGACAAGACACAAATTACAATTTCCAGGAACCTCCTATAAATCAGTGAGACCCCCTGATGGTTGGCAGTGACAAGATACAAATTACAATTCCCAGGAACCTCCTATAAATCAGTGAGACCCCCTGATGGGTGGCAGTGACAAGACACAGATTACAATTCCCAGATATCTTTTAGAATTGAGACCCCCCAATAGCTGCTGGCAGTGAGAACACACAGATTACAGCAATTCCCAGATATTTTGTAGAAGTGAGACCCCCCTATAGCTGCTGGCACTGAGAAGACACACTAACAGAACAATCTCCTCTCAAAAAACACGTGCTGGGGGCTGTGTGAAGCCTTATATAGTGTGCTGCGGGACTTAGCTCTGTGAGCCCATGATTGGGCAAAATTTGCCCAATCAGGACTCTGAGCCGTGATTGGCATAGTCTTGCACCTGTCTTGCACCTGACCTGTGGTCAGATGCAAGGCTGTAGCCAATTACAATCTTCAGGCCAGTGGAAAAGTGCATTGTGGTCTATTGTGGTGCATTGTGGGCAAACTCGAACCGAACACGCGGAAATGTTCGGAGTTCGCAAACAGCCGAACGGCCGATGTTCGATGTGAACTCCGAACAGATCGAACCGAACAGCTCATCCCTATTAATAATACCCCGACTCAGATTTTAGTGAACCTACGCTTTTACTTTTGGGTTTTTTATAATTAGCAAGAAGTGATGTCACGTGCATGATATGATTGAAATCAGATAGCTTAACTCATTTCCTTTTGAAAGCACACCAAGTCCTTTATATTTTCTACACTTTATTGGGAAAGTAACAGCAAATAAAAGTTGTCTTGTGGGAACACAACGCTTCTCCTGGTATGCTTTGTTATGGGGAGTAGGTAAAAACAGGATGCAATTACCCAGTACAGAACAGGATCTTCCCTCACATGCCTCTATGGTGGACTGGGGGATTAGCAGCTTGCAGAAGCAGGAAATGGGACTGGACCAAACTATCCAGGTTATTCAAAGAAATCCGAATTGCTTGAGAAAGGTAACCGAACGCTGAAAATCAGCGTTCGGTTACCTTTCTTGGCCATTCGGCTATCCAGAGCGCAGGAAATTCGCCAAATCCTGGCGAATTGCCTGCACATTCGGTGCCAGTTCGAGGGCAGTGAAATCCCCATGAAAAAGCACTGCTTCGGCTATTCAGAGAACACAAACCAGCAGTGAAAGGTTCCCGAAATTCCCTGCCATTCGGTGGTTTAATTCGGCAAATTTATTCAGGAGAATCCCATAGGCTTCAATGTTAAAAATATTTTTATTTAATGCAATATCTAATAAACCGTTCATTATAAAATTCTGCAGTAAAGAGTCTCTTTATTTATAGATTTTTTAGGATATTTTAAGCATTTTTCTGGATTTTTTTTTTTTTTTTAAAAGTCCGATTTTTTTTTATATGTTTTTTTAAGTTTACTTATTTTTTCTGTAACGGCCCTCTTTATTATCATTCCCTGGACCTCATATGTAAATTTCAGACATTTTCGCTCAGTAGTTTCTTTGCAAACAGTGTTTCACTTTTCAAACAAACTGTTTTCCTAATTTATTCACTGCCTCTTCTGCCGAGGCTGCGATCGGCTCCTGTTCGGGTTTTTCTTTAGTTTTCGGCGGGTTAATCCAGATCTTTTTGAGGGTTTTCGGCGTGCATTCGCTGGGTTTTGCGGTTAGTTTTCGTCAGGTTTGCGGCAGCTTTTCCCTGCAATTCGGGGACCCTGTGGTGCTTGCTGAATACACCGCAGGGTCACCGAAATGGGATCGGCAAAACAAGCCGAATTGAAGAGAACGAAAAGTCACCAAAATTGCGGTGACTTTTCGAATCTCTTTGAATAACCCTGCAAGTGTTAGACAGGGAGAGTGGACTAATCTATTTTAAGTAAAAGCGTAGGGGGAACACAAATAAGGAATCTGGTTCCATGATACTCCCCGCATGGTATCTGTAGATACCACTATTATTAACTATGTGTAACATGTGAGAAATAGGATATCACATACATCGTATATACACAACAATCCAATAACAGTCTAGAACCGCTTTTTCCAAGTCTCTTCCAGCAATTGGAGTTCGCTGGGTACGCCGTTCAGGATAGCTGAGTTCATTACCATGTATCCAAGAATAGGTGATCAGTCCTTTTCTTTGTTGTAATCCGCTTTGGTCAATAAAAGGGTGGTCTTTAATGGGTCCAGTAAAGGTTTTCACAGTCCCTTGTCTTGCAATTCCTACTTCGACCTTGCGGACCTCTTCATCACATGTCTCCGTGTTTTTACAAATCTTTTGAATTGAAGTCCCCGACTGGAGTGGCGATAACTCCTACCTTCTGTGTAAAAAGCATTGCTGGAGTCAAAATGCTTGTTGATTATGGATCTGCAGTTACTTGACTTAAAAGTCTAGTTTCAAAATCGTTACAATATCTGCAGGGTTCTGAACTGTGGGCACGTGGTGCCATTGGTTTGAATCATTTTCTTCCCTGGCTGACGAGGCTGACGAGGCTTCCCTGGCTGACCTTCTTTAGGAGAAGGTCTGCAATTGTCAACAGCTTCTGCAACATCTTTGTCTGCGTTTGCCAATTTCTTCTTCTTTGAGTTGGATTTTTTTTGCCATTAATCTGTGTTTCAAGAGAAGGTATTTCTTGATCTTCCATAGATGTAGTTTTACTCTCTTTGGCTTTTTCTTCTTTACTTTCTTTGGAGTCAGAGCATTGGGTTTGTCCTGTACTCTACTACATTGTTCAGTGGTGTCAGACGGATTCTCTTCTGCAAGTTTCTTCTTTTTCTTCTATTTTGGTGTATGATTATTGTTAGTCTCTCCGTTTTCAAGCAAGTTTGTTCGTAAGGCTTTCACAATGTCTGCTCTGCGTGCGTTGTTAATACATACATCACCTACTATCACCCATCTTATTGAACCTTTGAGGACTTGCCCATTCCCCCCATATATGTCCCACTACCCCCCCTCCACCCCATATAACCTCCCCATATGCTTTGGCAATGCTAAAATGTATTTGGTCCTGCCAATAAAGCTTATTTTGATTTAATTTGATTTGTATGGGGTTTTATGGTTCCCATTCCGTTGTTCACAGACTTTATGGGGTCTCATCATGTCTCTGCCAAGTAGCAGCAAGATCTGATCACTTTCATCTAGTGGTGGAATGCGATCAGCTATCACCTTGAGATGATGGTGGTAGCATGCCACGTCAGGCATCGGGATTTCATTCCTATCTTCTGCAATGTGATTACACTCGTTGAGTGTTGGGAGTGGCATCTCTACCTTGCCACAGACATACGATATAGCCGTTTACTCTCCTCCCTGTAGTCTCTATTTGTGTCATATTTTCCCTGGTTTTGGCAGAGCCCCATGGTGGTGAGAGGCATTCACGTCTGTTTTCCCCTGTTTTGTTTTTGGCTGTGCTGTCTGGGGCTGCTCTGGGGTTCTGCTGTGATCTTCTGGTCTGAGGTCACATGGCCCAATCACACAGACCCACTGCCTATGTACATCCCAGCAGCACAGTGCTTCATTGACCATTTGTGGAGTTCTATGGTGGTTGTGGTTCTTGTGTCCTGTTCCTGGTCCCTGATTCCCACGTTGCTGCATAGCTTCATGTCTAGTATTTTCTGGTTCTGACTTTTGGCTTATGTTCCTGAATATTCTCTTTCTAGCTCCCTGTACACAGTATTCTGCTAATCTTGTTACTGACCTGGCCTGGCTGAGAACTGCTCCTGTGTATGGCTTCTGGCTCTGGTTCTGGTTTATTCCCTGGTCTATTCCCTGTACCCTGTACTGAGCATCTAGATAGTCCTGTGTATGACCTTTAGCGTGTTCTCTGGATCTCTCTCTTGCCAGCTCCCTGTATTACTGTATGCCTGTTCGGTTGCCACTCTGCTAGTCTTGACCACTCCTATGTTTCATGTTTTATGTATCTTGTTTGTCTGAGTTTAGCTTACTCAGAGGCCAACATAGAAGGACCTCTTCAGTCTAGAATTTCTGTCTGTCTTGTTAACCCTTGCCCTTTTTGCTCCCCCTTGCTCTGTTAGAAATCATCCCCAGCATAGGGATTCCTTTACTTTTCTTCCTGGCCCTCCTGTCCCTTGTGTCTCAGTCTGGTTCCTGTGTTGCCCTGGAATCTATATTGTATATCTGTCCTGTATCAAGCCAGCAGCTCACCTGCCTAAAGGGCTACACTCCTTGTTCCAAGCCACCACGATGGAGCATGTAGCGCTGCGGAATATGCTGGCGCTTTATAAATAAAGAATAATAATAATAATAATGTAGGGGGAGGCGTTATCTTGTATGTTGAACAGGTTGAAGAATTCTGAAGTGAACAACGATCGGTTACTCTGGTTGTCGATGATAGCATACATTCTTATAGCTCTTTTGGGTTGTCCCTCTGAGTGTACTGCTACAAGGCATATCTTGGAACACGATCTATCACATTTTATGTTTTCCTTACACTCCTTGGATAGATGTCCTGTAGAAGCACAGCATTTAAGGCAAAAATCCTAACTGACGAAGTTAGCACTCCTTTATGGACTTTATCCTGAATCCGATGCATTCCCTAAGCGGGTGTGGTCTTTTCTGTATGGACACTCTTTGTTGAAGTCCCTTGTTTTGTTGTCTTCAGCTGCCGACTGGTCGAGGCTGGTGTGGGACACCTCTGTTCTGTGAACCGAGATCGATGTTCTTGCATTGTCATGTCTCATCGTTGGTGTCTCGTACCTCTGGCTGCTTGCACTGAATGCAGTTTGTGTACCAACAATAAAGCTGGGATCGTTCTATGTATGGGCCACTTCGCGAATGAAGCTCAAGAAGAAAGAGAAGGTGGTAGGCAACCCACTTCTCTCTTTTGTATTTGGAGTCTTGTGAAGTCCATTTTTCTTGGAGGTTGTGGGGTAGCTTCTGCAAGATTGGTCTTACTCCGCGAGCGGAGTCTAGGATGTTGAAACCTGTTAGGGATTGGTCTCTTCTTGCTGATTCCAGTTCCTGCAGCAGATCTCTGCATTCCCATAAATTTGAGTAGTCTTTGGCTGTAATTCTAGGAAAGTTGTTATTATTATTGTCATCATTTATATAGCACAAACAGTTTCCGCAGCGCTTTACAAAAACCAAAGGGAACGAGTTAAATGGACATATGATGGAAACAAGAGTTGTAGAGGGTCCTTCTCAAAGGAGTTTACAATCTAGAGGGATTGGGTTTGAGGAAGACAAGAGGAATTTTACTAGATAGCAGGATCATGAGTGCCAGTGGTTTGGGAATGGTGGGGTCATAGAAGCAGCTTCAATCATGAATGAGTGGATGAGTAGAGGGTTGAGTTGCATCTGTGATGTGGTATGCTAATCTGAAGAGATGGGTTTTGAGTGATTTCTTGCGGCCTGAAGATTAGGGAGAGTTTGATAGGGCGAGGCAAGTCATTTCACAAGACCGGTGCTGCCCTTGAGAAGTCTTGGAGGCGAGAGTTGGCCTTGCGCGTGTAGACAGATAACAGAAGGAGCTCGCCTGCTGACCGGAGTTGTCTGGATGGGACGTGTTTGCGGAGTAATGAAGAAATGTAGGGAGGAGTTGAGCTATTGAGCTATTTGAATGTGAGCGTCAGTATTTTAAACTGTATCCTGGAACATACGGTAAGCCAATGGAGGGACTAGCAGAGTGGGGAGGTACGAGAGGTGCGTCTGGTGAGAAAAATAAGCCTGGCGCCTGCATTCATTTCAGATTGCAAAGGGGCAATATGGGAGTTGGGGATGCCACTGAGGAGCGAGTTGCAGTAATCAAGTCGTGAGCATGAACCAGCACCTTGTGTCAGAAAGGAGCGGACACGGGCGAATGTTGTCAATTCTCTTGAAGAGTGCATCTTCGACTGCTTCAGGGCTACCATAGCAGTCTGCTAACTAAGTCCTAAGTCCATACTAAGTCCATACTAAGTCCAGACCTACCTGGGGTTGGTTTACATTTCCTGGTCTGAGCCTCTTGTTCTACGGATTCTTTTCCCAGTCATTTGGTTAGTAGGCTGAGCTCCTCTCTGGCGGAGAAACCCAGATCCTTGTTAGCATCCTTGAATGTAAGCTTCCATATTCTATAATTCTTGGGACGGTTGCCAAATTTGGTGAGTTCTGTCTGTACCATGTCACGCCGGATCATGTACTTGCTCATGTCGGTCAGGTCTGATGCATTGGTGTGTTGGTCTCGTTCTGCTGTGGTTCCCTGGGAGGGCCTTGTGATTGCCTCCTCTATAGTGTAGGAATTTGTGTTGTTTTTTTTTTTTTTTTTTTTTTAATATCTTGCATTGTATTACTTTGTATTCTGTAACTGTAACACTTCAATGTTCTTGAACCCAGGACATGCTTGAAAACGAGAGAAATCTCAATGTATCCTTCCTGGTAAAATCCTTTATAAATAAATAAATAAATAAATAAATTTGATGTCTGCTGGTTAGTATGGGGAGCTGTGTCTTTTCGTGTGAGCACACCTGCACACAATTGCGAGCCTGTTGTTGTGTATACATATGCATACTGGCTTGTGGATGACTGCTGTGGCTGCTGACATCCAAGGTTACATGTGTCTTTGAAGGAACAGCATCTTCTAATCTCCTCATAAGTCTGGCAATTCTGTGGCCTCCATGATGCCAGCCTCACTGCATTGAGACAGTGCTTACGTGCTCCAGCTGAGGAGGCTCCTCACATAGTTTGCAGTATGTATGGATCCTCTGGTGGCATTTGGATGTATGTTTGCTCCCCGCCGTCCTGTTGTGCAGCTGCTTTCAAGACTTTGGCATGAGCTGTGGTGGCAACTGCGTCTTCCTCCTTGTTTAGGTCTTCTAAGGCCGCATTCAATTTGGCCTTGTTGCACACAGTGGTGGTGGCCTTGGCAGTGGCTGAAGCAGCAGCTGTCTGCTCCTCCTCTTCCATGCATGCTCTCTCAGTCCTTATGGCTGCCTCTTTCTGAGCATATTCGGCACTAGCACATGCTGCCTCTGCGGTGGCCCTAAAAGTGATATGACTTGCTCTAGACACTTTAGATTCCCCTGATTTGCTGGACCTTGATGAGCGCCTAGACATACTAGAGTGCTGTGATGTAGTCTCCAGGAGGAGCTCTTTTTTTTTTATTTTGCGCTTCTGTTTTGGCAGTGCGCACTATACCGTCTTGTACCAGATCGATTTCCTTTTGTAGGTTCTTAAGGCTATGTGCTCTGTTAGCTTTGGTCAGATTGGTGAAATACACTTGTGACAGTGTTACGTAAGGCCTCTGGTAAATCTTGATCTGAGTTTTAGCTTGTATGATCTTGGCTGCTAATATTATTGATGTCACACATTTCACGTTTCGTGTTTTCCCAGGCCCTTTCTAATTTGACACGGTGCGAGTCAATGTCAGCTTCATAGTTTTCATGGGCCTTTTCTGTTTGCTTGACTGTCCGCTTAGGCCTTGCACCTTCTTGCATCGGTTGCAGTTGTATAACGGTGTCAGCATCCAGGTTATCACTCCCTTGTGCGGTGTCTGTCTTGACATTCTCATGTGTGGTGTCCGTTGAAGGTCCGAACTCTGCCATGTTTTGGTATGTGTAGGCCTTTAGGCTGGTGGCACACAAGCGTTTCTCAGGGAGAGGAAGGAACGTTCCTTCCACTCTGTGCGCTCAGCGTACAAAGCGCTATCATCCTTTGTATCCCCGTCAGCGTCCGTCTAGTTTTTTGACGGGGAGGGCTTTTTCTCGTCCGATGGTTGGTCCTCCCCGTCAAAAAACGGCACAGACGCAGGGAACTGCGGAAGCACGAAAGCATAAGTGCGCTCGTGTGACGCCAGCCTTAGCCAGTGCGTGTGTCTGACAAGGTAACAGACCGCTACCTTGTCAGTGATGGACAACTGTCTCAGAAGGTGCCAGTCGGTGTCCTGCAGAGGTAAGGGTTCGGGGAAACTATACTCACAAGTGTCCGCGGTTCTGAGCTGTGTGCTGGTAGCTGTTCAGTGGCGTGTGCAGGGGTAGGTAAGATGGCTGATTCTCACTGTATAGTCATGCAAACCGTGGGTCCAGAAAAAAGGAATAAAAGGGAGTAAACGAACTGTGTTGCTGTATGAAGCTGCTTGCTTGTAGTTCCTGAATCTTCCAGAAAGCTCTGTCACTGTAGCTAGTTCTGTTTTACTAGGGGCACAGTCTGTTTTACTGTGGGGCACAGTAATCTACTTTTACTACTTGCTTGCTTGTAGTACCTGAATCTTCCAGAAAGCCCTGTCACTGTACCTTCAAGCCTGTTCTAGCAGAGAAACTGCACAAAGGTGGAATCTTCTGTGTAGATTCTTGAGGCACGGCATTTGTTTTCACTGAGGGCAGAGCTCCTGTTTTTACTATTCTGGAACCCCTGGGTCATATGCAAGAAGTGAATGCACATGCAGGATTGAAATCAGATAACTTACTGTAACTAATTTCCTTTGGAAAAGCACCGTCCTTTATATTTTCTTCACTTGATTGCGAAGGTAACAGCAAATAAAAGGTGTCTTGTGGGAACAGAAGGCTTTTCCTGGTATGCTTTGTTATGGGGAGTAGGTAAAAACAGGATCCAATTAATCAGTACAGAACAGGAGAGAGTGGTTTAATCCATTTTAAGCAAAAGCATAGGGGGGTCACAAATAAGGAATGTGGATCCATGATATTTGAGTTCTTGAAATTGTTTTTCAAAGAGAGGTATGAAGACAGAGGTGACCTCTTCAGTCATTTCCGCCACCTGCAGAGAAGTTGCAGCAGTGTGTTGTATGAGGGGAAGGGTGTCACCCTTTTCTGAATCTTGCCTGATAGGAGGTGAAAAGGTGGTGATGTGTTGATAGAAGAGTGTTTCTTCAGAGGTCTAGGGGGTTTGAGGTATGTTCTTTACAGTTCATTTTCACTACTAATTTATTGATGAGAAAAATGGGTGAGACAGGAATAGCAATGACTAGTGTGATATGAACAAAAAGAACTGAAGCTAAAAAAAAGGGGGCTGAGTGCAGACCATCGTGCAAGGTGGGGGGTCCAGAAATATTAGGACAAGGATCATTTGTTACATATTGCAAAGATAAATAAAAAAGGGATTGGAAACCTGAGGGAATCCAAAGAAATTGCCACAAAGGGAGATAATGTATGATGGAAAGTGGTAGAGCATTCTGTCCTCTAAAGGAGTGTTCCAGTGGGCACTGGGGTGGTTGCAACCCCAGGCCACAGTGGAGAGGACTGATGACAGAAAATGCAGGCAGTCAAGGAGGGGTGCACCTGGCCGTTACCCTATGTAGGTAGGGTTGTAAACTGCATCAGTGTGGCGTGCCTGTGAGGAGGGGGCTGGCCTGAAGTTGGCGACTGGCTCTGCCACCCCCTAAAAATATGCAGGTGCACAAGTCACTGGGATGCTGCGGCAGAGTGGCAAAATCAGCGCTGTGGTTAAAGTGCAAATTTTTCAGCTCTTCAAGACTGTTAGCCAAGTTCAGTTGGTTAGTCCAATGATTACCCAGGTAAAGTCTGAATTTTTCTTTTTTTTTTTTGCAGCTTTACCCGGCGGTTTTGGGTAATGTCAGGATTAGCAGGGTAATCTTAAAATTAACCGCACTTCGGGCTTTAACCGTAACATATATATACAATTAAGTTGTTTTAGTTACAACATGTCAAATATAATATAAATATTGACAAAATACCTAGTGATAACAACATAATAAACAAAAGTATGTAAGTGAAATTACTATCAGGGTTATTCAAAGAGAATCGAAAAGTCTCCGCACGTTATATGACTTTTCATTCTCTTCAATTCGGTGCGATTTGGCGATCCCATTTCTGCCACCCTGCGGTGTATTCAGCAAGCACCACAGGGCCGTCGAAGTGCAGGGAAAAGCCGCCGCAAACCCTGCGAACACTCAACGCAAAACCCGGCGAATGAACGCCGAAACCCGCAAAAACATCTGGATTAACCCCGCAAACACGCCGGAGAAACCCGAGCAGGAGCCAATCAGAGCGCAGAGCAGCCACCGGAAAAACCCAACACCGCAGACAAATGGAGTGAAAAAAAACCAGTACGCTTGAATGTTTGAAAAGTGAAACGCGAGGGGCCGTGGCCGGCAGCCATACCGAGTAGCCGCATGTGATCTGGGCTCTCCCTTCACCGGCTGAATATCCCGCTATTGCGGCTCAAAACGGCGGCGGTTTGAAGCACAAACAGCCTCAATCAACTCAGGACTCACCCTGGCACACGATGGCAGCCAGCAAAACTCCAAAACCGGCCGAGGTGTCGCGATTCGGGAAGGCCCGGGATAGGCCACAAGATAGCGCCCGGACCTCCCACGATTCTGGATCACCGAGATCGATCCCGCCGGAGGAGGGGGATCTTCCTCCCCTTCTCCTGTCAGCATCTGCCCCTGCTTCTGGGCTCCAGCTCCAATCTCTGCTCCAGGACGTCAGAAATACTATCCAGGAGGATTTTCGGTCTATCACAGCCAATCTACACCAGGAAATTCGAGATCTGGGTGAGCGTACTGATGCACTTGAAACAAAAACTGACGAACTGTGCTTAGACCATAATGACCTTGTAGACGCTTATAAGGAGTTAAAAACTACCCACGAGTCATTATTACTAAAGGTGACCGACTTAGAAGACCGTTCCCACAGAAATAATATACGAGTGCGAGGAATCCCTGAAACGGTTAAACCTGGTGACTTGCCCACGTATCTACAGGCCCTATTTCGAACTCTGCTGCCGGAAGCGCTGGACACGGATTTACAGCTCGACAGAGTACATCGTCTCCCGAAGCCGCGACATCTGGACCAAACGGTACCTAGAGACGTTTTGATGAGGGTTCACTTTTTCCGGATCAAAGAGTCCCTTCTCTCCGCTATGAGAACCGCAGCAGCTTTGCCTCCGCGGTACGCCGACCTTTTATTTTTCCCTGACTTATCCGCTGCTACTATGTCAAAGCGCAAGGAATTCCTACCTGTGACCAAGATCCTGAGAAATCATCAGATTCAGTATCGCTGGGGATTTCCACTAAAGCTTCTGGTGACCCGTAACGGAGCGATGACAGTCTTGCGGGACGTCGGCGAAGGCCTGGCTACACTTCAGACGTGGAACCTATTGGGTGAATTCACGCCACCTCACCAGGCTCCCCTGTCACCGCAAAAGGTCTCACCAGAGTGGCATCGAGTGAACATGACGAAGTAAGAGCTACTTGGATGTCCTAAATTTGCAGACCTATGGGTCTGTTTTTTCTTTTTATTGCGGAACACACCCGTGAAGTTCCTGAGGTTCCTGAGGTTTATTTTGTCCTGAACGACCGAACTACGACTTGGATAGAGCGGGAGATTCGCTTGGTGGACGCTCCATTCTTGCTTTCCATCTCCGCCTCTGGAGGGTACCTAGCCGAACACACCCCCCAACTCCCCCTGGTATGACCAGGGTTGGCCCGAGTCTTCTGTGGCCTAGGAGAGGTACTGTATATATTTTTCCAGTGCCGTTTGCACTGAACTTTTTCTTTTCAGTTTTTACCCTCTGTTCGCTTTTTTCTTTTTTTTCTTTTGTTTTATTTGCACCACATTACTCTTTTTCTAAGCTTCACCTGATACACAGATGCTGTTCTGGAAATACCCGATTTTTCTGGTGTTATGTGCGTCACTGTCTAACTTTAACTGTTCCTTATCTGATGTTTAACCGAAGGAGATCCGTGACCCTGAGATGTGTACTTTACCTATCTCAAAATGTATAATGGTATTTAAAATTGTTTCGTTAAATGTGAAGGGTCTGAATGTCCCATATAAACGACACTCTCTGTATGCTGACCTAAGACACCAACCCCCTGACGTTGTGTGTCTTCAGGAAACTCACTTTAAAACGTCCGCCCACCCTAAAATGTACCTCCCAAATTATTGCCATCAGTTCCACGCCACGGCTCCAGTTGAAGCGAGAGGAGTCTCCATCCTGATTCATCAGAATGTGGTTTTTAACCTGCACAGAGTGATCACCGACCCTAATGGGCGATACCTCTTTCTAATTTGTGATATTAATCGATCCCTGTATACCATCGCTAATTTCTATTGTTCTAACACCGGTCAACTCTCCTTCCTCCGTGCAGCAATGGTTAGGTTGCTTGGAGTCTCCTCGGGGAGACTCGTGATCTGTGGAGACTTTAATCAATCCCTTGACTTGCCGCCCCGACCTACCAGAGTGCAGCGTTCTGCTGCTCGCGATTTTGCTGCTCTTTTGGCGGAGTTCCAATTATTTGATATTTGGCGTATTCTGCATCCTGATGACTGACTATTCTTTCTATTCAGGAGCACATAAAACTTACTCCAGAATAGACTACTTCTTTGTTACCGCGGAAATACTGAATTTGGTGTCTGATTGCAAACTGGGCTCGATGTCTTGGTCAGACCATGCCCCTATCACTCTACAACTCCCTGATTCCCGTGCCCCTGTGGGACGATCACCCTGGCGTTTAAATTAATCCCTTTTGTCCCATCCGGAGGTCGTAGAGGACGTTCAGCACACCTTAGAAAATTACTTTAAAGAGAACACCACCCCAGACGTGAACCCCCTTACTGTATGGTAGGCTTGTGCACCGATTGTTTTTTCGGTTCGATTCGGTTCGATTTTTCGGATTTTTAAACTTTTCGGCTCGTTTCGACCGATTTCGGTTTCGATTCGATTCGGTTCGGCCCGTTTTTCGGGTACATTTTTTTTTCAGAATATCGACCATTTTTCGTATTTTCGTGTCACTGTGCTCGGTTTTTGTATCGACTTTTCGTATTTTCGGAAGTTTACGTTTTTCGGAATTGCACATTTTTCGGAATATCGACCATTTTTCGTATTTTTCGTGTCATTTTGCCCGTTTTTTGTATCGACTTTTCATTTTTTCGAAAAATTTTCGTTTTTCAAAAATTTTTCGTTTTTAAAAAATTTTCGTTTTTCGGAAAATTTTCGTTTTTCGGAAAATTTTCGTTTTTCGGAACATCTGTTCCCCTCGTTTGACACATTTCAAGTCCATTCGAAAAATCCGAAAATATTTTGTTTCGGCTCGGAAAACATTTCGGATCTGAAAGTTTCGGATCTAAAATTTTTCGGAAATTCGGCCGCATCCGAAAACACGAATCGGGAAATTTCGTGAAAATTCCGAAATTCCGAAACCCGAAACGCACATCCCTACTGTATGGCAAGCACATAAAACGGTAGTGCGAGGCGTGTTAATTAAATGGGGCTCATATTCTAAGAAGCAGAACTCTTCCCATAAACTGACCTTACTGCACCAAATACACCATGTCACGACCCTATATAAGAAACAAACAAACCTGACTACACGATCCACCTTAGTTGGACCCCAACTACAGCTGACGGAAATGGATAAACGGGATTATGTTTGGGTGGCGCGTAGACTGCGAACTAAGATGTATCTGTACAATAATAAGGCGAGTAAGATTATGGCCAATAGATTGCGAAAGAAGGTGGCAAAGTCTAAGATTGATCATCTGACAGCTACAGATGGGTCGACGCGCTACCACCCTCAGCAGATTGCGGATTGTTTTGCCGAGCATTATTCCACTTTGTATAATTTAGGCCACGAGACCACGTTGCCTCAGCCCACTATATCACAGATTTTTCCTTTTCTCCAGCGACTTAACCTACCTTCACTGTCTGACACATTTCTTCCCAGTCTACTTTCCTCGCCCTCTCTGACAGAGCTCACCTCGGCCCTCTCTTTCCTTAAGTCTAATAAAGCACCTGGCCCGGACGGTTTAACAGCAGCCTACTAGAAATCCTTTCCAGCTCGCCTCAATGCCCCTCTTCTCTCTGCACTTACTCATATATTTAATTCAGGGAACGCAACTACTGATTGGCTGTCTGCCACAATAGTTACTATTCCCAAGACATCTCCACCTGCGGATCAATGCTCCAAATATAGACCTATTTCTCTTCTTAATGTCGATACTAAAATTTATGCTAAAATTCTAGCTACCAGACTGGTCGATGTCATGCCCCTACTGGTAACTGATGATCAGGTTGGATTCATCACATCCAGACCAGGCCCTGATAATACTATCAAGGCTATGGCTTTGATGGACCATGCTATACGATCCAACACGCCGACTCTGATGCTCTCGCTTGATGCCGAAAAGGCGTTCGACCGACTCCATTGGGTGTTCTTGGAACACAAGTTACTGAAATTTAATTTCCCCCAGGAATTTATTGGGGCTATTTTGGCGCTCTACTCCTTTCCAAATGCCCGTGTCTTAACAGCAGGTTTTCAGTCCTCCGTGATTCCCATAACGAATGGCACCAGGCAGGTCTGCCCTCTCTCCCCACTTCTATATGCATTAGCACTAGAACCGCTTGCACAAGCTATTAGACAAACTGATGAGGTGGAGGGTCTTATGGTGGGCCCTTCTGCTTATAAATTAAGTATTTTTGCTGATGACATCCTACTCACGTTGACCAATCCCCTTACCTCCTTACCTGCCCTTCACTCCATTTTAGCGGAATACGGGAGACTGTCCTACCATAAAATAAATGTTCATAAAACCCAAGCCCTACCATATGGTATCCCGGACTCTGACCTAGCCTCCCTCAATACGCACCTACACATATGACTGGCGAAATAGCTCCCTGGCGTATTTGGGAATCAAATTGACGTTTACCAAATCTCAACTTTTTGCTCTTAACTATACACCTCTTATTGCCCTGACCTCTAACCTGTGTCAGCAATGGTCTACTGTAGAGATCTCATGGGCAGGAAGTATTAATGCGATAAAAATGATGTTACTGCCTAAACTGTTATATGTTTTTAGGGCATTGCCGCTGACAGTCCCATGACCTTTTTTTGCGACTATTCTCTCAACCCTCTCTAACTTTATATGGCGAGGCAGGAGACCTCGCATTAAAATTGCTCTTTTACATCAACCTGTGGCCAGAGGGGGATTGGGTTTACCTAACTTATTGTTGTACTTTAGGGCCGCCTCTTTACGGGCTAAATCTTCCCCAATGGACAGCACTGCTCATGCCCTGTACTCTCCCACATGATTTTTTGGGACTATTGTGGACACCAAAAGCCCGCAGACCGGTACTAAACGTGCCCACCTGACCTGGCGACACTTCTCATAAGTGTCTGGGACGTGACGCGTTCCGCCCTGACGGCGATACACCCCCTTCCTATGGCCTCCCCATATCGATGTTTACTCATCTGATCCCTGATTTTGACCCCCGCCCGTGGAGCCGTGCTTCGCTTGGCAAAATATTTTATTTTTATGCCTCACATGACCTCCTTCCCTTCCTACAGCTCCGGGAGAAACACTCTCTACATTCTAAACTCGGCTTTCATTTTCTGAGGCTACGTTGCTGTCTCTCGCACTATGGTCTACTACATCTCCCTCCCAGCTCTGACCTCCTCACTTTGTTTGAAAACTACTGTCTGCATCCCGCTCCCGAGACTCGTCTCTTATCTCTGATATATCAACAGTTACTAACTAGACCCCACATTAAACGGTGGAGATTCCAGGTGACATGGGAATGAGACTTGAATCAATCTTTTACCTCGGACCAATGGAGAGATTGCTTTTTGTTGGACTGTAAAAAGTTTAGATGTATCTCGCTGGTGGAGGCTAGGAAGAAGGTTCTGTACCGCTGGTACATTACCCCAGACAGGGAACATTATTTTAAACCTAATATTTCTAAGACCTGTTGGAGGTGTGAGGAGGAGGACGGGTCGTTTTTTCATGTCTGGTGGTCATGCTCCCGCCTTAAAATTTTTTGGGATCAGATCGCCTCACTGAGTTCGGAGGTCTTAGGAGCAGACATTACCCCATCTCCTGATATATTTCTCCTGCAAATGTTTCCCTCATCCCTTACCCATTTCCAGAAACAACTCCTAGCCCATATCTTATCTGTCACCACTAATTTAATAGCCTTCAACTGGAAATCAGATAAGGTGCCCACAGTGGGCATGGTTAAAACTAGGATGGGGGAACTAAGGTCCCTTGATGCCATGGCCAGGTCTTTAATGGGATTGACAGGAGTCTGCAAATATCATTGGACTATTTGGGATACTTACACCGTCACACTTTAGGCTAGGGTCAGACGAACGCATTTTTCACGTGTGTTTAGCCGCACGAAATCACGGCCGTACTAGCAGCAAATGACGTCCAATGCCGGGGAACATACGACGAACGGCCGCACGAACGTTCGTCCGCGCAACGCAAGTGGCCAACGAACGCATTTTTTCGAGAACGTCAAACCGCTACTACTGACGTACAGAGTGCGCTGCGGCTACATAGCGGCGTGTGTGCGTGATTAGGAGACGTCAGACGCTGCTAATGTCCGCCTAACATAACGTCCAGACTCAAAAAGTGTTTTATTGATGATCCGTACAAAATCACGGACGAAAAGGCGCATCGTATGACCGCTATCGCGTATTCCGGGGAAAAATACGTACGTTCGTTCGACCGCACTTTTTCACGGACAACGTGAAAAATGCGTTCGTCTGACCCTAGCCTTAGGGTCATGTTGTTTGGGGGGTTTTTTCTCAGTGACTTATACATGTCGATGTCATAAAGCTCGGTGCAGTTGTCATGTTATACTATGTTTTGTATTGTGGTGCATATCGATATATCGTTTTATCTTTATTTCCTTGTTTTTCCCCTTTTTATTTTTGTACCCCCTCCTTTCTTTTCTTGAAAAATTCAATAAAACTTCATATTTAAAAAAAAAGAAAAGTGAAACGCTGTTTGAAAACTAACTACTGAGCGAAAATGTCTGAAATTTACATATGAGGTCCAGTGAATGATAGTAAAAAGGGCTGTTACAGAAAAAAGAAAAAACGTTTAAAAAAAAAAATCTGAAATTCTTGTTTTGCAAAATAATCACGAAAAATGCCTAAAAGATCCTAAAAAATCTAAAAATAAAGAAACTTTTTACTGCAGAATATTATAATCAACGGTTTATTAGATATTGAATTAAAACGGGAATATTTTTAACATTGAAGACTATGGGATTCACCTGAATAAATCTGTCGAATGAAGCAACCGAATGGCAAGGCATTTTTGCAACTTTTCACTGCTGGTTTTTGTTCTCTGAAAAGACGAAGCTATGGGATTTCACTCCCCTCGAACAGGCAAAGAACAGACACCTGTATGTGCAGGCAATTCGCCAACATTTGGCGAATTGCCTGCTCTCTGAATAGTCGAATGGCCAAGAAAGGTAACCGAACGATGATTTTCAGCGTTCGGTTACCTTTCGGCAGCCATTCGGATCTCTTTGAATAACCCTGTATAAAACCATTTAAAATGTGATAGCTTAATCCAAAAGCAAAGTTCCTATACATCGTAAGAATCACCTCTTCATCAAAACTAATAAAAAGTTCTTTGTGAGTCTTGCATTGGCTGCTAGATACAGTACATATATTACTTAATACAACGTCAAGTGTTTTTTAATTTCATAGGTGTGTATGTTATTAATACAGCACTTTGGCAGCAATAATGCCTGTATAGGGGTTAAGTCAAATCAAACAAGGCACTTGAGGTAGATGAGCAGGGCAAGAATCCATCCGCTTCATCATCTCATGAAATAACCCAACATAGGTAAGCTGGAAGATCGATTTGTTCTAACAGCTACACATCGGCTAAATTGATCTGCATTTTAAACGCAGAAAAGTGCCAATCAATAGAAAATGCTGATTTAATACCATGTTTGTATAATTCTACAACAAAGGTAGATGTGTCAGATTTCCATGTCAGTTCTCAAGATGAAGGGATTTCACTCCAATATATTGCACCACATTTGAAGCTGACAGTGCTGGTTAAATAAGTAAATGCAATTGCATTTGCAAAATGGGGCAATTTTCAGTTTACCACACTGCAATATTTTCACTTGAACAGTGGTTAAAGTGGAATTGAATATCTGTTAAGCTAACAAATAATAAACTGGTAAGTAAATCCTTAACTCTATCTTCCATTCTATTGCATAGTAGTTATATTTTGATGACTCTGGCACAATAAGACAAAAGACTTTGTTAAGACATTTTAATCTCTGTAAGCAGGTTTGAAATATCATTCATCCTAAAAGTGTAATAGCTATTAATTCTTTAATTAAAACTATAAGGGTTTATTCAGAGAGAGCCGATCTGGCCCAAAAGGTCATTGTTGCCATTTCCATACGGTGCCATTTCGGGGGCATATGGCTATTCAGACAGCAGGCAGTTCGTCAAATTTTGGCAAACTGCCAGCAAGTACGGTGCCTGTTTGAAGGCAGTGAAATCCCCCATAATGAAGCAATGGTTAATCTATTCAGAGAACACCGAACAGCAGTGAAATCTATTATTATTTTATTCTGCAGTAAAAAGTCTCTTTGTTTATTGATTATTTTTTTAGGATCTTTTAGTCATTTTTCGGGATTTTTTTTGGCAAAGTGGCTTGTGTTTGTTTTTTTAAAAGCAGTTTTTCTTTTTTGTAACAGACATTTTTATTATTATTCATAAATCCTTATATGTAAATTCCAGGCACTTTCGTTCAGTAATTTTTTTGCAAACAGCCTTTCAGTTTTGACGCTTTCAATCGTATTGTTTTTTGTTTCTTTTTTTACCCGTCCAGCGGCTTGTCGGCTGCATTTGGCGGCCCTCTGGTAGGTTTGTGGGAGATGTTCGGCGGGTTTGTGGTGGATGTTCAGCGGATTGGTGGCGGCATTCGACGCCCGATTCCCAGCACTTTGGGGACCTTGCGGTGAATGCAGGGTGGGGAAATTTGATTCCCCGAAGTGCAGAGAACAAGAGAGCACCGAAATGTCAGCAACAAATAATAAATAAAAAGCCTTTGCTTTCAATTTTCCAAGTATAGTGGCTTGTCTAGGGGCAATACTAGCTAACATCTATATGTATATTATATTTTGAAAATGAAGACCATACATACGGTTTCTGTTATTAATTGAGATTCTGATTGTTATTGGTAGATGCTGTTGATTCACTAGTAAAGCATGGATATGCACCCATTTTTATGCTCCCAGACAAACAATAAATGTACCTTAACGCCGCAGGACGTTCCATGACGTCCTGGAGGCTGGCGGGCTTTGAAAACCCCGCCCCGCTGTCTTCAATGGGGCCGCCTCAGCCCCTCCCTGCAGCCTGCGCGCGCTGACTCGTGGCGCGCGTCATTGGCTGCACATTTCAGGTCGTCCCCTGCAGCCAATAACGCGCGCTGCGCGCTGGCTGTGGGAAGGGCTCGGAATCAGTGCTGCGCGACTGCACCTGCCGGCAAGGCGTACCTGTAGGCCTCGCTGGGGAAATCGACCCCTTAAGGATGCCACCCGTGCGTCCTTAAGGGGTTAAATCAATATATTTTAAGTAAAGCTGTAAACAGGATTTTCTGAACATATAAGTAGCTCTTATAACAAGAAGGCACACAGGAAGAAATCATGATTGAATCTCTTCAAGAAAACGTATAGTCTGGTATTGTTGGACATTAAGAAACCCTTACAACATCCATGGACTGCAAATTTTATACACTGCATTAGATTTAAAAAAAATCAGGGGACACTGGGGATCTCATGCTTAAGGCGGCACTGGAGGATTTGAACCCATGTGGTTTCTTCCGTGGTACACTCCTCTTGCTGTTAATGCCACTAAGGTTCTGTACCCAACAGCAGCATTCTACCTAGCTCAATGTACAATGTGATCTGTTATGTGCCTGGGTTATTTTGTGCTTATACAGTAACTGTTCTGCATTTAGTTCAGTGTGCAGAGACGTAGCAAGGTCATGAGGCTCCCTGGAGCAAGTCCTCCCTTTGCACCCTCCTCTACATATTTATTTTCTGTGTATTAACCTGCATTCTGTTTCTGCCTAAATGGCGATGACTGGGATTATTTTCATGGGCTATTGCATGTCCCCTTTCCCTGTTCATTTCTCCCTCCGTGATGGACACTCTCATTGAACCACCCCATTCTGCATCCTGCTCTCAAGGTTCATACCCCCTCTTCTGCTCTCCATGCCCTCGCTCCCTGAACATTCCCAGTAATGAGGGGGCTTACCCTGGATCCAGCAATGATCTGCACTTTCCTCCTTGGTGGCTGCCATACAATGCTGGGAGGAGGTTATATATTAATATTACACAAACACTTACTCCCAGCGCTGCCGCAAAGGAGCACTGGGAGAGAGGAGGCGGTGCGTTGCCCGTAACCCCTTCACCGTTCAGCCATTTCACCCGTGTGCTGCGTTAATTTTGACTATTTCGTGTTCATCAAGTTTAAATGTGTTTTCAAGTCATATTTTCTGTAGGACCCAGACAAATTATATATCCTTATTTTCAGAAGACTCTGCAGATTCAAGATATATCATTATTATATGTATATGTCATCTCCTGTGAGAATGCTATAACAAAAAATGTTTAAAGAAAATAATAAATTTACATTCAGATTTCCATCATTTACAGCTTCTGAATTTTTTTCCCCCATATTTTATCATGCAAACATTTATATATGATTATATGTTCTATGGGGCACTCTTGTTAAAAGAAATTAGCAATGAGAACACATTACTGCATTTTTCTGAGAAAATATGCAATTTTAACTAAAACTAAAAAAAACTGAAAATTTTCACTTGTATGTTGCCGCATTATGTTTTATGAATAATATGACTATGAATAAAACACTGACCTTGCTCACAGCGTGGGAAATGAGAAGGTGAGTAATGGCAGCAGTATTGTGCACTCTATATGTGAAAATTGGACAATCCCATTGTTTTGGGGAAAAAAAAAGAATAAATAAATAAAACTTCTTAAAATGTTTGTGTGGGTTTTTTTACATGACATTTTAGATGCTTGTGTTTGCTATCATTAGAAAGGCCAGACTCTGACCTGTCCAATGACACCTATTATGACTTTGTGGGGTGTAAGGAATGGAAATACTGGGGTCCAAAGGAGCCTTGATCTCCTCGCAATGATGAAGCAGTTTGTGTTTTAGACGGACCAGTGTGTAATAACGCTTTGCTCCATCGCCTCCACATTTGGTCCTGGTGTGGGAAAGGAGAGTGAGTTAGGTCAGTGGCATTGTTTCCTTTATAAGTAAAAGCACGGAATACCACCGCTTTAGAAATGAGAGAAAAAAGTAACTTTTGCATTCAATATCTTTTTTTCTATTTTTACACAATATGGTCATATTTGGTATCATTGGAAAGGCCAGACTCTGAACTTTACAATGACATCTGATATGACTTTGTATGGTGTAAATATCAGAGAAACAGGTTTCCAAAGTACCCCCTGCACCCCTCCCATCAGTGCGCCGGTTTAGGTTATTGATGGAACAATGCGTAATAATGCATTATGCCATCCCCTCCACACTTGCTGGTATCGTGGGAAATGAGAAGGTGAGTTAGTGCAGCATCAATGTTCAATTTATAATTGAAAAGAGAATAATAGTGCTGTCTTATATAAAAAAAAATTATACACGACACCTGGTCATGTTTGACCTTGCTTTGGCCTTTTCAGTGATACCAAGCATGGCCCTGCATCATTTATGATTCAGGAGATACAGGGATCTTTGGACCCCTGTATCTCCTCTATTGGGATTTCCCTGCCTTGGGGAGGGGCCAATGAGAGGTTCTCTATATTCATTATAAGTGACTGGGGAGAGATAGCAGCTCACTCACTAGTATTTACCCCTGTGCAGTGATGGGATAAAGATAAGCAGCCGTTGACTTGTTATGTCCTATATATCCAAATGGTTAGTATAATTCTGACTCTCATTTATTATATTTATTTTATTGCTGACTGGTTAGCAACTACCGGCCAGTCACTGAATTAAACCTTGCATCTTGCAATTCAGTTTGTCTGAGACAAATTTAATGGCTGAAAATCAGAAGAACTGAATTGTAACATGAAGGAAGTTAGGAGAACCTGAACCATCTGACATTTTGATAGGAAACACATATAGGGTTATTCAGAGAGCGGTGAAAACCAGAAGAATTGCCAGGAGCATGAACAATCTAGACCAAATAGCTGATTTGGAAAGTGAGATAAATGGGAGATTTTTTCTGGTTTGGCTATTATTGATCTAGATTTTCAATTCTCCAGTCATTCTCCTGGTTTTCACTTCTCTCTGAATAACCCTCATATTCTTTCTTTGCACAAGTCTAGTAATTGTATGCACGATTATATACTACTGGCCCTCACCGCTACTGACTGAAAATTCTCTCTGATTTTAAGACTGCTATCTGTAAAGAATCAGATGTTTACATTCCAGATATACAGTTGTGTTCAAAATTATTCAACCCCCACTGAAATTGAGTGTTTTGGCCAGTTTGACATAGATTTTGATCATTCAGTCATCTTGCTTACAATTAAATCAAAGAGGCACGTGTAGGTCAGACAAATATAACATAACATTTATAATGAAATAACCACAAATGTCTTTTCTGTGCTCACATCATTATCAGTTTTATTCAACCCCCAAGTGACATTCAATCTTAGTACTTAGTACAACATCCTTTTACAGTTATAACAGCTTTTAAACATGAAGCATAGCTTGACACAAGTGTCTTGCAGCGATCTACGGGTATCTTCGCCCATTCGTCATGGGCAAAAGCCTCCAGTTCAGTCACATTCTTAGGCTTGCGCACTGCAACTGCTTTCTTTAAGTCCCACCAGAGGTTCTCAATCGGATTTAAGTCAGGTGACTGCGATGGCCACTCCAAAACGTTCCAGCCTTTAATCTGCAACCATGCTCTAGTGGACTTGGAGGTATGCTTGGGATCATTGTCCTGTTGAAAGGTCCAACGTCTCCCAAGCCTCAGGTTTGTGACGGACTGCATCACATTGTCATCCGATATCTCCTGGTACTGAAGAGAATTCATGGTACCTTGCACACGCTGAAGCTTCCCTGTACCTGCAGAAGCAAAACAGCCCCAAAGCATGATTGACCCCCCGCCATGCTTCACAGTAGGCAAGGTGTTCTTTTCTTCATAGGCCTTGTTCTTCCTCCTCCAAACATAGCGTTGATCCATGGGCCCAAACAGTTCTAATTTTGTTTCATCAGTCCACAGAACACTATCCCAAAACTTCTGTGGTTTGTCCACATGACTTTTGGCATACTGCAGTCGACTCTTCTTATTCTTTGGAGACAGCAAGGGGGTGCGCCTGGGAGTTCTGGCATGGAGGCCTTCATTACGCAGTGTGCGCCGTATTGTCTGAGCTGAAACTTCAGTACCCACATCTGACAAATCTTTTCTCAGTTCCTCAGCAGTCACACGGGGACTTTTCTCCACTCTACGCTTCAGGTAGCGCCCAGCAGTCGAAGTCAGCATCTTCTTTCTGCCACGACCAGGTAGCGTTTCAACAGTGCCCTTTGCCTTGAATTTGCGAATGATGCTTCCTATGGTCTCTCTTGGTATGTTTAACATCTTTGCAATCTTCTTATAGCCATTGCCCTTCCTGTGAAGAGTAATCACCTCTTCTCTTGTCTTCCTGGACCATTCTCTTGACTTCACCATGTTTGTAACCACACCAGTAAATGTCTAGAAGGAGCTGAGTATCACAGTCATTTTAAAGCTGCCTAATTGGTGCTTATTATGCTTTATTGCTGCTCCTTGACATCCACAGGTGTTTTCAATACCTGATTGAAAACACTTGAATGAACCTCTGTTCTTCAGAGTGGTAGTCTTTAAGGGGTTGAATAATTGTGTCAATGAAGAATTCACAAAAGAAACATTTACTACTGTATTACAAAACCAATTGATGTCATTTTAGTTGCATATGGTTCTTTAAAAAGTCCTTGTAGGATTTCATTCTGAATACAATTACAAATGTACACTAAATTCCCTAAAACCCTTTACAGCATTGGGGGTTGAATAATTTTGAACACAACTGTAACTGCTGAAATTACTGTAAACCATCAAATACTTGGAAAATGATGCCATTGTGTGGTTTATGATAAAGGTTCACTAAAGCTTATAATATAAAAACACAATTGTTGCCAAAGCACTACATGAGCAATCTTTTAAACTAAACTGAATGGGGAATCTATCATGAAAAATGTGTTTGTCTTTTGCACGTTTTAATGTATGTTAGTGTCATGTAGTTCAATGTAATGCAATTTATAAGTGTCAAGTTTATTCCATTTAAAAGTTTTATTGATCAATATAAGTGTGGAAAGTCCAATACCTGCATCCCAAAACCATCCTTCTTTCCGTAATAAAGTCTATTCCTCGTTACGGTACTTGCCCTAACTACAATCTAAACCTTTATATTTCTTTATTTGGAAAATTATTTCAATCTCACTAGAAATTAAAATTATAAGACATGCTGTGCACCTTCCCATTAAAGCCATATCATAAAGTGAGACGAGACCCTTTCAATGAACACATAAATCGTTAGGAATTCATGTTTAAAGTGTTTAAGGGCAGCAACAGTAAACATGTATCTATCTCACTCTCAAAATGCAAGACATACAGTATGTATCCATCACAAAATCAAAATGTCGCAATATCTGAAATATTACACTCAGGCACTGGGCAAGATTCAGTATTGAGCTAGTAAAACTGTTATTGAGTGAGTAGAATTATTAACTCAAAAATTAACATAAACCATCTCCACAAACCCTATTGAGATGAACTCTCAAGTTCCAGGCTGTCAGGGCTGGAATACAAAGTAAGAGACCTTCCAGTGCATTCTGTAATGAATAGTAACATAATACATATGTTCACTACCACTAAACAATAAAACACTGCTAGGAATAGCAACCCCTAGGCCTAGGGTTACCAACCTTGCCCTTTCAGATGTTTTGGAACTACTTCTTCCTTGATGACATCACAGACGAATATATCCAGCACCCACAGCTATATAGAGGAAAAAAGAGAAAGCCTGAAGGAAACTGGTCCTTATATTGGCCTAGTAACTAAAAACATAAGTGATAAACACCAGAGTAATACACATGCTGAGGTTAAGAGAAGGAGAGGTACACAAAATCTAATTATAGAGCTGAAGTCTAGGGTCGGTGTTAGGTTGGGGTTGATGGAGATCAGCATGCAGAGTATGCCGGATGGGGTTACTTTGAATTTTGAGAAGAACACCACCAATAGTACCGGCTGGGTGGAGTAGAGGTAACATCACTGCTCTGCGTGGAGAGAGCCTCTGGAGACATGGGTTCGATCCCAGCAAGAGCACCTCTCCAGTAAATGTCCTTGGGCAAGACACCTAACGGTACATACTTGCCACCCAGGACATACTTGAAAACAAGAGAAATCTCAATGTATCCTTCCTGGTAAAATCCTTTCTCAAAAAAAAAAATAGGGTAAAGCTGGTGTAGGCATGAGGCAAGACAAGGGCTGGCAGTTGTTATCCAGTATCGAGACACAGGCAAAGGTCGAAGGCTGGTAGCAGGTATGCAGAGCCGTGGTACAGGCAAAGGTCGAGGGCTGGCGGCAGTGGTACAGGCAAAGGTCGAGGGCTGGTGGCAGGTATTCAGAGTCAAGATACTGGCAAAGCTCAATACACGGGAGATCCAAGGTAGCATTCAGGAGACTTAAGGAAAAACACTGGATAGGCACAGGCCAACTAAGCAATGAGCTAAAAGCAGTCTGGGTTTTAAATAAGGCACCTTGTGGAGGATCTACCAATCAGAGAGCGATGCTGTGGGTTGCCCTGGGAGACATGTGGGTGTGGGTCATGCCCCCTTGCAGCTGATTGGCTGGGCTGCGGCGACTCCTTTGTGACCACCGTCTTGGAACACGTGGGGGGCCAAGTCTCTCCGTGGTGAAGCTGCTGACGTGAGGGGGAAGCCCGGGCTTCAGTGTGACCGTCAGCAGGGTAATGGAGGCCACAAGGGCCCTCCTGGTCCTGAGGGGCCGTACGCTGGAGCCGGCGGGGATCTAGGACGGATGATGAGCGGTCCGCGGGGTAAGGGGCCAGTTGCGGCATGACAGTCGGAGACACACAGAGCCTGAAAGGCAAACAAAACTGAATAAACAGAGAGTCAAATAAGCAATTAGATATAAACATGCTGAAAGGTGTAGAATAACCTTGACAGAACAGGGAACAATGGAAGTGGAAGAATCTTTAAATCCTGATGTGCCTTTCCCAGAAGAAGGGCAGAACTTAGAAGGACTGGCCAGAACACTAAAGGGGTGGAATTTCCGGTTCCTGTCCCTATGATTATCATAGGTAGGATGTACCTCTTAGGCCCTGTTCACACTGTGCGACATGAAAATCGCTCGTTTTTCCGCGCAATTTTCATTTTCGCAACATTGAGCGATAATGTTGTGCGATGTCGTGGTTATGAGCGATTTTGCTAAATATCACCAATGCAAATCTCAAAATCGCAAATTGCAAAAAAAGGGTCATGTCAACAGCTCCACTGAAATGCATTGGAGAAGCTACAGAGAGCGATATCGCACGGATTTTGCCGCAATATCACGGCAAAATCCTTGTGATAAATCGCACAGTGCAAACGGGGCCTTATGCAGTGTTAACAGAATGATGCAATGGTGGTGGTGTCCCATCAGGCAGATGGAAAACAGGAGCAGCCTCCATAAATGGAGGAATGGTAGGCTGGACAGAGAAAATTGAGTTTCTTTTAGCACAGAGCAGAGTGATACTGGAGGAGGCATCAATGGTGTTACATGAACTGGTGGAGGCATTGCCAAAGCAACAAACAGCACAAGCGGGCATGACAGATACTCTGTCACTCAATAAGTTAGCAAAGCATCATGAAGATGTAGTGTCACATGCAATGCACTGAACCACAAAAGAGGCACCGAAAGGCAGATGACTCTCATTTGGGGATCTTCCAAGCTGATACCTCTTGTACTCTTATTGATGCAGCCTACTGCAGAGATGCTGGTTCAGCCAACCGGTCTCCACTGACCGTTACAGATTCTGACACCGAACGTTTCCAGTTACAGCATTTATTGAAACTTCTGTCCTGCGTCATTCAAAGTGCCCCTCGTACGCCCTTCACATTTTGCGCACCCCTTTGACACTACCCAACCAGAAAGAGATTACTATTTAAAACAGGCTGAGATTGAAGCACATTCGAATGACCCCTGTTCCTCCTGGCTGTTGTGCAACCGGGAGCACAGTGCCTTTGTGCTGTTACAGTTATCCATTTAGATGGGGATTTATATTGTATAGATAGTCTTATGCTGCCTTATGCTGCCACCTAGTGGTCTTTCTGTATTGTACATGCTTTCCTTCTTTTTTCCCTCGCTTTATGATGATGCACTTCCTGTGTGTGTTTAGTTCCACCCTTCCTTCTTGTAAGAGCTGCAGCATGGTGTAGTTATCCAGCAGCACATGTATATTCATTTGCAAGCTAGGACAGCATCATCTTTTGACCGCAAAGAACATCTCATTCCATCATCTGCTGTATCCTGTGATCTGCTGTAACCTGATATATGGAATAAAGCAAGTCGTGGAAATAAACGGTGTTCTGGTGAGTTCAGCTATCTGATAAGGATTGTCCTCGGTGATTGCATCTACTTATACAGGCCAGGCATAGAGGTCTCTGCAAGGGATAAATCGCTATACAACGATCTGAGTCAGAATAGCCTTTCTTCCTGCCTCTATGACGGGACGCTGATCCAGCATCTCCCATCACTAAGGCTGGCAGGCAGGGCCGGATTAAGAGTATCATGGGCCTGGTGCAGAGGATTTCGGTGGGCCTTTTTATAGATACTGAAGAAACAATCGGTCCGCGCTGCTTTCTCATTTAGAGTCATGAGGTGCACTGTGCGTATGTCACACTATGCCTACGTCAGAGCAACTGAGAGACCAGACTGGTGACTCTGACATGGTGTGCTATGACGCATAGTACGACTTATAATGCACCGGGTCATAAGCCTCCTGCTGAATTTAAGTGTGTGGCCCATGTATGAGTCAATCACTGCATGATGGCAGACTGACAATACTTAGAGCAAGGGCCCTCCTATGATTGAAATTTGAATGGATATTTACAATTTTTTAAATTTAGTTATAGCATTGCAAAGGAACATGACATAATAATATATCTTGAATCTGCTGAGTATGCTGAAAAAAGGATATGTATATGTCTGGGCCTATAATAAAACATGACTTCAAAACACGTTTAAACATGATGAGCACAAAATGGTGAAAATTAGCTCAGCAGCAAAGGGGGTTAAAAGATTCTCTACAGAGCTCCTTTTCCAGGGCAGGGCATATACTCAAAATAAAATTTTGCATTGGCCATGAATAGTTGGCTCCACCAAACTAACCTTAATTGTGGTAGGCTCAATTTCTGCTGGCTGTGTCTGGCACTGATCTTGCTGCCTGGGGTACTCTGGTGACTGACAGGCTGGGCTGGCAGCGTTGGCGTGGCAAACTGGCAGTGTCTGTGGTGCACTGAGCAGTTTCTTTTCAGTCCTCCACGTGCTGGTGTGGCCTGGTCTGGAATACTATTATTTCAACTGGTGAGGTGATGATTAGTGACAGTCAGATTAGCAGTGCCTGCTGACTCCAGCTTCTTTCCTCGTGCTGCGCTGCAAATAGTGGCCGGCCTGGGCTGGAGTGGCACACTGTGGGGCCTGCTATTTTCAAATAAGGGTGACAAGAGTGCAGATTGAAGGGATTCATCCACACTCCTATGCACTGTCTGCTTTTATTCCCCCGCCATTGTAATGAAATAAGTCAGTCCGGCACATGCATGTCTCATCATGTGTTCTCCTCCCGGCCTCCACTCCACGAACGGCCTGTCTAAGCCGCCACGCTCAACGGACAGGCCGCATTGTCTGTATTTGTCGGCCTTGGCTTTACAGTGTGTGGTAGGCCGGCCAGCAGCTCATCTTCGGCCCGTGGCTGCTGTGGGCCTATTTTCAGAATGGGGCCTGGTGAAGCTGCTCCATCCGTCTCTACGATAATCCATCCTTGCTGGCAGGGTGCAGCTGTTAGCGGCAGGAGAAAGCAGAGAGCATACACTTCTCTTTTCCTCCTTGTGTGATGCATGCAGCTGATGGTGGCTTGGGGAACAATGGGCGCAGCTGGATATCAATCTGAGGCACGGAATAACCATGTGGGGCAATTACTAGATTTTAGCTAAAATCCCCGTAAAAAACAAACATCGCCAGTGCAGCGTCATTGTTCACATTATAATTGGAATTTGAACAATAATGCTGCATTAATAAAAAATTTTTTTATTTTTTATTATTATTATTATTATTATTATTATTAATAATTTATTTCCTTTACTTATAACATGGTCATTTTTGTATCATTGGAAGGGCCATGCCCCTGCCTTTTCAATGATACCAAACAGTATCCCTTAGCTTCCACGGATCGGGAGACATTGTGCCCCTATCTCCACCATAGGTGGCAGCTAGGGGTTAACTCCCAAACTGACGTTATCGTGACCATACGTGATGATGTCAGTGGGCGGGGGGAGATCTTGGAGGCTTGGCCAACATCCAAGTTGTTGGCCACCTACGGGAGAGGACCGTGATCCGGCGCTGATTGGCGCCGAATTGCGATCCAGCCCTTAAGAGGTTAAAGGCAGGCACCGCCGGGAAGGGCAGACTGTGCCCTTCCAAACGGTGCCTACCATTGTTCTCTGCCCCTTACCGATGGGGAGGGAGAGAGGTCCAAATGACCTCCCACCTCCCCTTCAGGCACTTTCCAGGCAGCTGCTGAATGTACCATTATCACGCGCTTGTGTGATGATGTCACTGCGATTCCCATGATCCCATAGTGAGGACCGACATCCCGGATGTCGACCATCATTGTTAGCCGCCGGGGATTGGAGCCACAATGCCACTTCGCTGCGGAGAAGCTTGGACGCGCTGAGCATCCTCCGTACAGTAACGGGAATATCATGGACGCGCTCGGCTTCAAAGCTAGATTGTAATCTTTTTACAGTAGTCTTTTCTCCAGTGTCCCGAACTACTGTTATTCACATAGTAATATAGGTGGAAAAAGATCAATGTCTGTTAAGTTCAGGCTTCCATAAAACTCAAGAAAAGGGAAACATTTTTTCCTCCAATTTTGCCTCCAAGGCAAAAAATTCTTTACAAGTCACCCGGCAATGATGTCAGTGTGACGGCCGAAGCCCATAAAACCATTGGTCTCACTTTGGGGAAGTTAGACTGATGTGGGGAACCCAGCCAGAGAGGTGACTATAGGGAGAGGGGGTGGGAGAGGACCATGACGTACATGTATGTCCTTGGTCCTTAATGGGACTTTTTCCAAGAACGCACCATGTACGTCAATGGTCCTTATGGGGTTAATATTCAAATATGTTTTCCAAAGAAAAACCTGCATTTATAACGTTTGTTTAGTCATTATCCATCATTCATGGATCAATATTGTAATCCTTACATTTCTTAGCATTTATGCAAAACATCTTTTGGATTCACCCTGTTCTTTTTGACTAACATGTTTTCATTGTCTAGTTTAGCCAGTCTAATGGCTCTTTCACAGGATTTGCCGGCATCTTTCTAGTGTAGGTATGGTACTGTTGATACATCCAATTTGTATGTTTTAAATGCCTTATTCAGTCTTGCCTAACATTTCTATTCAGGACATAATTTCAGTTTGCTTTTTGTAGATTTATATCCTATTGGCATATGTTTAGAAATTTCGTCCCATCTGGTTAGTCCTCATTTGGAAGAATAGATTGTATGCCAGACTAGAAGCACCCACAAGTACCGACTGTACCACAAGTAGGATGGGCACCACCTCTATTAGATACTACATATGATACCACACAAGCCTCTTGTTCAAATGCAAAGGAGAAAAATCTGCTAAAAAGAAAAAACAGCTAAAAAAGCTGCCTGCATCGTTATCGGCCGCTAAGCCCCAGGATGCACGCGGCAGCGCTAAGCACCGCCACGAGCATCCACTTGATGGAGTCCATAGGACCCATTGAGGCAGGCGGTGCCGGTGACATGACCTGCCGGATCAGCGAGATCCGGCAGGTCGGCGTAGTGATCCGCAGGGGGAGACTGGTGGACTTTTTCCCCAGTCTCTCCCTGGTCTCGGTGGACAGAGGAGGCGGTTGGAGCTGCAGTCCTCGCTGTGCGATAGGAGGTGAGTATATGATTTTATTGGGGGGGGGGGTTTCTGCTGGTGCTGAAGGATTCTGCAGCAGCGGAATCCGTTAGCACCAAGTCCTGGCTGTGGGTAACTTTTCAGTAACAGCAGCCGACCGGTAATTATTGTTAGTATATTGTAATATTAACGCTAATTAACTCTTTGCGCTCCCCATTTTAAGCATAGGAAGCACAAAGTACAGTAACTTTGTGCTGAAAAGCGCGAAATTCCAATCGCTAATGGTTTTTTTAACACGTTAGCATTTGTATTGTAATATGGTGGGGCCACCAATGCTAACGTCAATGCTCAATCAGGTGAGCGCTAACGTTAGTGCCAAGAATGTAATGGTGCCCATAAGTTGTTTGACTCCTTTTTAAATCATAATGATAACAGGAATCACCCAAATGGCCTGATCAAAAGTTTACATATCCTGGAATGTTTGGGCTTGTTACAGACACACAAGATGACATACCCAGTTTAAAATGGTCATTAAACGTTAATTTCCCACATCTGTGGCTTCTTAAATTGCAATTACTGGCTGTGTATAAATAGACAATGTGTTTGTTAGCGCTCACGTGGATGCACCAAGCAGGCTAGATACTGAGCCACGGGGAGCAGAAAAGAACTGTTAAAAGACCTCCGTAACAAGGTAATGGAACTTTATAAAGCTGGAAAAGGATATAAAAAGATTTCCAAAGCCTTGAAAATGCCAGTTAGTACTGTTCAATCACTTATTAAGAAGTGGAAAATTCGGGGATCTCTTGATACCAAGACAAGGTCACGTAGACCAAGAAAGATTGTAGCCATAACTGCCAGAAGAATTGTTTGCGATGCAAAGAAAAACCCAGGTAACCTCAGGAGAAATACAGGTTGCTCTGGGAAAAAATGCCATGGTTGTTTCAAGGAGCACAACATGAAGATACTTGAACAAAAATGAGCTGCATGGTAGAGTTGCCAGAAAGAAGACTTTACTGTGCCATTTGCCACATAAAACCTGGTTACAATACGACCAACAACAACTTGACACGTCTCACAGCAGACAATTTGCATTCTTCTGTGTGAAAGCTGTGCATGGGAAGCTCTTTGAATTTTTAGCACGACAATGACCCTAAGAACAAGGCCAACAGCAGAAAAAGGTGAAGGTTCTAGAGTGGAAATCACAGTCTCCTAATCTTAATATCATTGAGCCACTCTCGGGAGTTCTCAAACCTGCAGTTCATGCAAGACGACCAAAGACCTTGCATGGCATTTTGCCAAAACGAATGTGCAGCTGTACTACCTGCAATAATTCGGGGCCATATAGACAACTATTACAAAAGACTGCACGTTGTCACTGATTTTAAAGGGGGCAATACACAGTATAAGGAATTAAGACTATGCTGACTTTTTGGACAGAGGTCATTTCATTTTTTTATTTGTTGCCTTGTTTTGTTTTATGATTGTTCCATTCTGTTGTGATCTACAGTTGAATATAAATCCCATGAGAAATAAAAGAAATGTGTTTTGCCTGCTCACTCATGTTTTCTTTAAAAATGGTTAATATATTACCAATTCTCCCTCGGGTATGCAAACTTTTGAGCACAGCTGTATTATCGTGAAGCCTTCTTAATTAAAGATTAAAAAAATATATGCTGTAATTGAAAAAAAAGACTAAAAAAAACAACACACTATGTTTCTATTTTCAAATGAGTATTCTTAAATGCCACACCAATTTAATAAAAAGTTGAGAAGGAGCCTGGCCTCAATCAGGCCTGGCGTCAACCAGTCCTTGACCGGGCCGGTGCCCAACCAGCCCTGGACTGGGCCGGTTCCCAACCAGCCCTTGACCAGGCCAGCTCCTGGTCCTCAACCAGGCCAGGGCCTCACTGTGCTGCTGCGGGAGCAGCTGGAAGTGAGCTTGCAGCAGACTGCTGGCTGTAGAGAAGACACCAATCGCTTCCCAGAGTTATCATTTTCTTTCCGTCCTGCTCTTGAGACGGACCTCGATCGGCCGGGACCAGGGCTGTGTGATAAGTTTATGTGTGGTGTGTGACTTATGTGTGTGTGAGTGACTGTATGTGGATGTGTGTGTGTGTGTGACTTATGTGCGTGTGTGCAGGTCCGGCCTTAGGCCTCTGGGCGCCCTGTGCGAGAAATCTTCACAGCGCCCCGCAGTAGCCACACCCCCTACCATATCTACTCCCCATATGGTGAAATTCTTCATTATTCAGTGAAATTCGGGGGTTTGTGAATTACCCCTACTATGAAGTCCCTACACGGAGCCAGATAGGCACCGAGCAGGGACACAGCAGGACGTGCGTGGAGCCTCCTCCACAATGAGGGAATCCCAAGGAAGTTCCACACACATGTCTACACAGTGCAGGGGCAGCAAGGCTGGCTGATCGGTGTCAGAATAAATTCAGCCAGGCTAACAGCAGAGAAATGTCAGTGAAATGCCCTGATGTTCAGTGGTTTCATTCGGCAGGTTTGATCAGACAAACCTCGTGTTTCAATGTAAAAAATATTCCCCGTTTTTACTTAATATCTATTAAACAGTTTAATCTTTAAATTTGCAGCAAAAAGTCTCTATTATTACGTTACTTTTCCGGCGATTTTTTTAAAATTTTAATTTTTTCTTCTGTAACAGACCTTTTTATTATTATTCATAGGACTTTATATATTATTTCCAGGCATTTTCATGCAGTAGTTTTTTGCAAATACTGTTTAAAAGTTGCAGTTTTTTTTTTAACCCGTTAAGCGGGTTAGCCTTTTGTGGCTACATTCTGTGGGTCATTGGCTGCGTTCGGCATTCTCTTCGGTGGCTTGCGGATATGTTCGGCAGTCTCATCGGCAGCTGCGCTTGGCCTTTTGCTCTGTGGGTTTATGGGAGCGTTGGTCGGTTGAACCACCGCATTCACGGGTTTGCAGCGTTTGGCGGGTTGATTCACCACACTTCGGGGACCCTGCGGTGAATGCTGAATTCACCACAGGGTTGGCAAATTTAACTCACCGAAGTGCGCTGAACCAGAGAGCACTGAAATGTCAGTGACATTTCGGTGCTCTCTTAATAACCCTGATAGAGTGAACACATTAACAATTATTTATATAACTAGGACTAAATAGATCAAATAAGGAGGAATATCAGAACAAATACACTAGCCATGAATTCCTCCCCCACATGCAACTTAATTTACTCACTGTTTGTGCCTCTTTACCTCCCTGTCAGGACCCAAAGCTGCTGCTGGAATGGAGGAGGCAGGGCCAGGACGCAGGGGAGATCCAGGAAGACTCTTCAGCTCTGTCATTTCCAGGGCTGCCGATTTGCACTCCGTGCCTGCTGGGTCAGAAGAGGAGCAAGGGGGGAGATGTACTTTGCATGCCCCTGGGCCCCTGGCTGCTTTCTACCTCTTCTCCTCCTCAGCAGCCCCCCCTTCCATCCCCGTGCACACAGTGTGCGATGCACAGGGACAGGAAAATGAGGGGGAATAGGGGAGAAGCTGGATGTGCCTGCAACAGGATCCTCTCCAGCTAGCTTTGGAAATTGCAGGCTGTGTGTCGGCTGCCGGGTGCCCCCAGTTGCCATGGCGCCCAGTGCCGTCACACAGCTCGCACACCCCAAAGGCCGGCCCTGCATGTGTGAGACTTATGTAGGTGTCACTTGTGTTTGTGTGTGACTTATGTGTGTGTGACTATGTGTGTAACTGCATGGATGTGTGTGTAACTTTATGGGTGTGGGTATGTGTGACTGTATGTGGATGTGTGGCTGTTTGTGACTGTATATGACTGTATGTGTATGTGTGTGTGAGACTGTGGATGTGTGTGACAGTGGGCCGGGATATGTGGTGCTCTGTGATACGTACATACACACCACACATTACTGTGAGTTTTATTGCTGTGGATTATGTGATACACTCATACACTCGGCACATTAGTGTGAGTTTTATAGCTGTGCAGCTCTGTGATATGCTCATACACACCGCACATTGCCGTGAAATTTATTGCTATGGAGCTCTGTGATACACTCATACATAGCACACATTACTGTGAGATTTATTGCTGTGGATTCTGTGATATGCTCATACACACCATACATTACTGTGAGTTTTATTTCTGTGGAACTCTGTGATACGCTGATACACACTGTACATTACTGTGAGTGTTATTGCTGTGTGGCTCTGTGATATGTTCATACACACCGCACATTACTGTGAGTTTTATTGCTGTGGAGCTCCGTGATACGCTGATACACACTGCACATTACTGTGAGTGTTATTGCTGTGGGGCTCTGTGATATGCTCATACACACCGCACATTACTGTGAGTTTTATTTCTGTGGAGCTCTGATACACTCATACCCGCCGCATGGGTTTTTTGGGGGAGGGTAGCATTTCATCCTTGGATCCAGGCAGTACAGTGGCTTGGACCGGCCCTGTCTTGGATGCTAGACATTAAAGTAAGGAGGAATGGAGATGCCCTGTTGCCTCTCTACAGAGTAATATACACTGGTGCAACATTTATGTTTTAGATTATTGCCGTAAATACTTAAACATTAGTTAAACTACCACTTACATAAGCTGTAACTAGCTTACTGGTGCATTACAAACAAAACTTCCTTATAAAACACTTGCTGCTTTTTTTTTCTTTTTCTGAAGTAATTGCATGAAAAATGGAAAAATAAAATTACAGGGTTATCCAAAGAGATTCGAAAAGTCACCGCACGTTCGGTGACTTTTCGTTCTCTTCAATTCGGTTCCTTTTGCCGATTGCATTTCGGTGACCCTGCAGTGTATTCAGCAAGCACCACAGGGTCCCCGAATTGCAGGGAAAAGCTGCCGCAAACCCGACGAAAACTAACCGAATGCACGCTGAAAACAAGCAAAAACATCTGGATTAACCTTCGAAAAAGCCGAACATGAGCCGAACAGGAGCCGAATCACACAGAGCCGAAGCAGCTGTGACGTAGAGGAGGCAGTGAATAAATTAGAAAAACCATTTGTATGAATCTGGGAAAAAGAAACGCTGTTTGCAAAGAAACTACTGAGCGAAAATGTCTGAAATTTTCACAGGAGGTCCAGGAATGATAATAAAGAGGGCTGTTACAAAAAAAATAAGTAAACTGAAAAAAAAAATAAAAAAAATCGGACTTTTAAAAAAAAAAAAAAAAAACAGAAAAATGCTTAAAGTATCCCAAAAAATCTATAGATAAAGAGACTCTTTGCTGCAGAATTTTATAATGAACGGTTTATTAGATATTGAATTAAAACGGGAATATTTTTAACATTGAAGCCTATGGGATTCTCCTGAATAAACTTGCCGAATTAAACCACCGAATGGCAGGGCATTAGGGGAACCTTTCACTGCTGGTTTGTGTTCTCTGAATAGCCGAAGCAGTGCTTTTTCATGGGGATTTCACTGCCCTCGAACAGGGACCGAACAGGCACCGTATGTTCAGGCAATTCGCCAGGATTTGGCGAATTGCCTGCTCTCTGGATAGCCGAATGGCCAGGAAAGGTAACCGAACGCTGATTTTCAGCGCTCGGTTACCTTTCTCAAGCAATTCGGATCTCTTTGGATAACCCTGTTAGTGTTTTTATCTCCTGATAACATTTTGCCAGGACATACAGTTGTGTTCAAAATTATTCAACCCCCAATGCTGTAAAGGGTTTTAGGGAATTTAGTGTACATTTGTAATTGTATTCAGAATGAAATCCTACAAGGACGTTTTAAAGAACCATATGCAACTAAAATGACATCAATTGGTTTTGTAATACAGTAGTAAATGTTTCTTTTGTGAATTCTTCATTGACACAATTATTCAACCCCTTAAAGACTACCACTCTGAAGAACAGAGGTTCATTCAAGTGTTTTCAATCAGGTATTGAAAACACCAGTGGATGTCACGGGGGAGCAGCAATAAAGCATAATAAGCACCAATTAGGCAGCTTTAAAATGACTGTGATACTCAGCTCCTTCTAGACATTTACTGGTGTGGTTACAAACATGGTGAAGTCAAGAGAATGGTCCTGGAAGACAAGAGAAGAGGTGATTACTCTTCACAGGAAGGGCAATGGCTATAAGAAGATTGCAAAGATGTTAAACATACCAAGAGAGACCATAGGAAGCATCATTCGCAAATTCAAGGTAAAGGGCACTGTTGAAACGCTATCTGGTCGTGGCAGAAAGAAGATGCTGACCTCGACTGCTGTGCCCTACCTGAAGCGTAGAGTGGAGAAAAGTCCCCGTGTGACTGCTGAGGAACTGAGAAAAGATTTGTCAGATGTGGGTACTGAAGTTTCAGCTCAGACAATACGGCGCACACTGCGTAATGAAGGCCTCCATGCCAGAACTCCCAGGCGCACCCCCTTGCTGTCTCCAAAGAATAAGAAGAGTCGACTGCAGTATGCCAAAAGTCATGTGGACAGACCACAGAAGTTTTGGGATAGTGTTCTGTGGACTGATGAAACAAAATTAGAACTGTTTGGGCCCATGGATCAATGCTATGTTTGGAGGAGGAAGAACAAGGCCTATGAAGAAAAGAACACCTTGCCTACTGTGAAGCATGGCGGGGGGTCAATCATGCTTTGGGGCTGTTTTGCTTCTGCAGGTACAGGGAAGCTTCAGCGTGTGCAAGGTACCATGAATTCTCTTCAGTACCAGGAGATATTGGATGACAATGTGATGCAGTCCATCACAAACCTGAGGCTTGGGAGACGTTGGACCTTTCAACAGGACAATGATCCCAAGCATACCTCCAAGTCCACTAGAGCATGGTTGCAGATTAAAGGTTGGAACATTTTAGAGTGGCCATCGCAGTCACCTGACTTAAATCCGATTGAGAACCTCTGGTGGGACTTAAAGAAAGCAGTTGCAGTGCGCAAGCCTAAGAATGTGACTGAACTGGAGGCTTTTGCCCATGACGAATGGGCGAAGATACCCGTAGATCGCTGCAAGACACTTGTGTCAAGCTATGCTTCACGTTTAAAAGCTGTTATAAATGTAAAAGGATGTTGTACTAAGTACTAAGATTGAATGTCACTTGTGGGTTGAATAAACTGATAATGATGTGAGCACAGAAAAGACATTTGTGGTTATTTCATTATAAATGTTATGTTATATTTGTCTGACCTACACGTGCCTCTTTGATTTAATTGTAAGCAAGATAACTGAATGATCAAAATCAATGTCAAACTGGCCAAAACACTCAATTTCAGTGGGGGTTGAATAATTTTGTACACAACTGTACTTGAAAACGAGAGAAATCTCAATGTATCCTTCCTGGTAAAATGCTTTGCAAATAAATAAATAAATAAATTTTGTGTATTTTTCCCATGATGCAACAGTTACCAAAATGTTATGGTGAGTTTTACTTTGTGGTTGTACTTTATCTTATATATTATATAACAGTTAATGAGGTGGAAAGGGAAATATTTAGATTTATCGGTGGTGCCGCCACGTCGGCATCTCTTGGATGCTGACGCAGTGGCCGCCGATCCCATCCACACACATTGCGGCCGGGCAGGAATGGGAGAGCAAGCGCCAGATTAAGGCGCGTGTGGGCGGGCCAGATCTCATTCTGTAGCAGAGCAGCTCTCCTGCAGATTGAGATCCGGGCTGCCCCCACGTCCTTAATCTGGGCTCTGGCTCTCGCCGCCACTCTCCCACACCTGACCTCATGTGTGTGGGTGCGGTCAGCAGGCACTGCGCTGGTGTGTCATGAGGAATCTCTGAAATCTGCTTGCCCAGTGTTTCCCCCAGATCCTAAACCTCCCACCGCCAGAAATCGTCATTCCGGGTGGAATCAACGACATGGGGAGCCCGGGCCGCCCTGGACCTGCATCTCCACTGCTCGGCTGGATACAGGTAAGAGTCACCTTCCCCCTCCGTGGCCGAAGCACCTTGTCAGCCAGGGCCCCTGCAGCCTCCCAGCATGCCCCACGACACTGGGGACCCAGGCCAAGAGCCTGCACCCGCACTGTGGTGCTGCACCCCCTTCCAGGCTGATAGACCCCCCACTGCTTCCCAGCACACAGTTTATCCCCTCCAGGGCAGGGAGCCCTCTGATATGCTCATACACACCGTACATTTACTGTGAGTTTTATTTCTGTGGAGCTCTGCGATACAGTAACATGCAGTGTGTATGACCATATCACAGAGCACACAGCAATAAAACTCACAGTAATGTGCGGTGTGTATGAGCTTGAGTTTTATTGCTGTGAAGCTCTGTGATACACTCATGCACGCTGTGCAATACTGTGACTTTTATTGCTGTGGAGGTCTGTGATACAGTAACGTGAGGTGTGTATGAGCATATCACAGAGCTCCACAGCAATAAAACTCACAGTATGGTGCAGTGGTGACTTTATCACAGAGCTGCACAGCAATAAAACTCACAGTAATGTGCGCTGTGTATGGGCGTATCACAAAGCTCCACAGCAATAAAACTCACAGTAATGTGCAGTGTGTATGAGCATATCACAGAACTCCACAGCAATAAAACTCACAGCAATGTGCTGTGTGTATGAGCGTACCACAGAACTCCACAGCAATAAAGCTCACAGTAATGTGCGGTGTGTATGAGTGTATCACAGAGCTCCACAGCAATAAAACTCACAGTAATGTGCGGTGTGTATGAGCGCATCACAGAACTCCACAGCAATAAAACTTACGCTCATGCACACTGCACATTACAGTGAGTTCTATTGCCGTGGAGCTCTGATACGCTCATACATGTCACGTGTTTTTTCTTTTTTGGGGGGGCAGCATTTCATTCATCACTCCAGGCAGCACAGTGGCTTGGGCCGACCCTGGGCAGTTTACAACAAAAAAGATCAGAAAATGGATGCACCTTGTGACACATATAGAGTAAACTATTTTCTTAACTAAACATACAAGAGAAAAACAAAGAACATGTAAGATATCAGCAACATTAAATAGACAAAGTAAGAGCATTTCATTTTTTGGTGGTAGTGTCCCTAATTTCCTCTGCCCCCCCCCCTCCTGCACTGTAGGTAAATGACAAGGTAATTTAGGGCAGTGTCATTGTTTATGTCGAAAAACCAAATTTAGCATATAAACCATTTATTCATAACTTTTGAATGCAGGATTGATGTCTTTCCTCCATAAAAATAAATTCTCAATGAGATTTCGATCCTGTCAATTTATATTACTGCAAAGAAGCTGAAAAGAGACTATCAACCCTGTCACTGCGGAGGACGCGCTCAGCGGGTCCAGCCACACGTGGACATGGCCGCGGACAACACGCTGAGCATCCTGCCATTGTAGTGGCGAACGGCCCGGATTCCAGCCGATCGCTATGGCATCCGGGTGCGGGCTGAAATCTTGGATGTCAGCCCAGTCTCCGGGACCCTGGCCGCACAAATAGGGTCATTGCACTGGGAAGGTGCCTGAAGAGGAGGGGAGAGGTCCTTTGGACTTCTCTCCCTCCCCATCTGCTTGGGGCAGATAAAAAAGGCAGGCACAGCCTGCCCTTCCAAGCGGTGGCTGCCTTTAACCCCTTAGGGGCCAGATCGCGATAGGTGGCCGACATCTTGGATGTCGGTCAAGGCTCCGGGATCTCCCCCCGCCTACTGGCGTCATCGTGCATTGACGCGATGACATCAGTTCGGGAGTCCTTTGGTGGAGATAGGGGTTCCAATGAACCCCCTATCTCCCGATCCGTGGCAGCTAGGGATTAATGTTTGGTATCATTGAAACGGCCAGAGCATGGCCTTTCCAATGACACCAAACATGATAATGTTAAATGTAAACAAAAAATAACAAACAATAAAAATATAAATAAAAAAATTAAACAGTTTTTTTTGTTTTATTAATGCAGCAATATTGTTCCCATTTCAATTATAATGTGAACAATGATGCTGCACTAACGATTTTTTCTATGGGGGCGTTTGCTAAAAATCGCATAATTTCCCCCTCAAAAAATGTAACGAGTCCCTAGTTATAATTTTTTTAACAAGTGCACCCCATACAAAATATAATCACAAATGCTCGTATAATAAAATTTAAAAACAAAAACACTTTACACGCTGTAGATGATTGAAAATTCTAATTTTATTGCATTTTTATAATATACAGACAGGACATGACGTATACATATAATAATGATATATTATGAATTTGCCGAGTCTGCCGGAAAGAACGATATATAATATGTCTGGGTCGTATAATAAAATGTGACTTCAAACTGCGTTTAAAGATGATGAGCGAAATCGGTAAAAATTAGCTTAGCATATAGGGGTGAAATGGCTCAGCAGCGAAAGGGTTAAAAAATGTATAAAATATAAAATATTGTTGGAAAACAACAGCCAGGAAAGGGGCAGAATATAAAGAGAATGGGTCAAAATACCAGAAAATCACTGTTGTTTGAGAAAGTAAAAGTTATTATTGTACATTATGTGCTATATTACATACAGTAGTTGGTGCTAACTTAACCAGAGCTGTTGTAAACTTCCCAGAGCCATTATAGCCTATGGAGGTTTTAAGTTAACAACAGCTCTGGTTAAGTTAGCACCAACTATGTAATATGGCCCTATGTATATAAGTACTATGTCCACATCTACAGGGTTATTCAGAGAGCGTGAAAAGCAGGAGAATGACTGGAGAATGACTGGAGAATGGCTGGAGAATGAAAAATTCTAGGTCAGAATAGCTGATTTGGAAAGTGAGATGAAAGGGAGAATTTTTCTGGTTTGGCTATTTTGACCTAGAATTTTTCATTCTCCAGTCATTCTCCTGCTTTTCACCCACTCTGAATAACCCTGACAGTATGTCTGCATTTTACTACCAATTTTGGAAGCCGTATTGCTAATAATATGATTATATGCTCAGTTACACCAATTTAATTTTTAAACTATTTCAAATTAACGATATTATTATTATTGTCATCATTTACATAGCACCAACAGTTTCCGTAGTGCTTTACAATAACCAACGGGAATGAGATAAACGGACATATGATGGAAACAAGAGGTGTAAAGGGCCCTGCTCATAGGAGTTTACAATCTAGAGGGATTGGGGTTGAGGAAGACAATATGATATGTACTCAAAATTGCTTTTTAGCCCACATTTTAGTGTTTAAAAATGCATCCTATGTTTCAAAAATATGTGCAGTGTATTCCAAAAAAAACGGATTTGGTAATGAAGATGTTAACAATCTCTTTTGTTATTTTGCTATTTCATACTTTTGCAAGGATGGGATATGTATCACAATGGTTGTCACATTATAACATGTCTTGTATCCTCATTGTACTGTGGTAGACTTATTTATTTTAAGTCCTCCTCCTACTAAATCCTCAAAAAAGCAGTTTTATGCAATTACTCCTCATTTTCTTTCATATTTTGTCTTTTTTGCAAAGGCAAATCAGAGGCAGTTTTGGGATAAAGTATTAAATCATGAGCTGTCACCATGGAAACTGTTTATCAATATTTACCACTCCTACCTCCCCTCCGAATTTGCTCCATTTTTCTGATATAAGGATAGTACCTAATTACCTAATCTCGTCATGCAAACCTATAACATTTTAAGACACACTCTCCCAGTTCTACAAATATATGACTATTTTTAATATTCCGTAAGTTTAGCTTTATTCCATCCCTCTATTTTTATAGAACTGGCAGAAGTCTAATCAATAGCTACATGCTGTGAGCATGAACTGCACACGTTAAGCACACGCTCTCCTGATCAATTTTGCATGTTAAAATCCCCTCAAACCCTCCCTAATACCAAGTCACAACTGTTCAGGCCTTTGCTACCTTGAGCTATTTAACCTTGTTACTGCTTTTGCAGATTCGGCATCACACCGCAACCAATATCTACTGACAATGAGAAGACATGACTGCACAAATAAATTATCTATTTTTGCTTAAATTTTCTATTTCATTGTTGATTTTGTTTTATTGACCTCATCTGTATAAAGCTAGTATTATCTATTTATTTTTATTTATACACTGAATATATGATATTAACCCCATATTGGGCCCTATTTCATACTTGACGCTAAAATGGAGACGGTAAACAGGAAAATTTGCGTGTGCAGATTTTCCCTTACTGTCTCTACTTTAACGTCATAATTCTGGAGAAGGTGCTAATTTAGCACCTCACCCAGAATGCAGTGCAAAGCGCAGCGGTGATCTGCAGTGTGCATCTGCTCATGGAATCCATAGGACTCCATGGAGCTTTGCGCATTCTGGCCGGGAGTCCTGCGCGAGCTCACCTTCGAGAGATCATGCAGAGCTGCAGAGTGATCGCAGTGGTAGATTTGGAACTATTCATTCCCAGTCTCACTCTGCTCCTGGCGAGAAGAAGCAGCATATCATGCTTCCCTTTTTACCGTGGGATGAGAGGCGAGTATGGAATTTTTTTCTGTTGGGGGGGTGTTTATAGCGTGTTAAATGATTTTGCATTTGCAGAATCATTTAACACCAGCTTTTAGGAGGTTGTGCTGACTAGAGCAGTCAGAGAATAGTCAGTAATTGTATCTGTCTCCTTAAGTGATAGCATTATAGGAATTGGGAACTGTCCCCTTAAGGGAAATGTCTTCTGGGAATTGTAGTTTTATGACATGTGATCCAGATGAATCTTTTCAATGACTGTAAGTTTTGATTATGAATGCCTGGAAATAAATATCTGTATATGCCTTTCATCGTAGTTGAAGCTGCCTGTTTCTACAAAGCCAACGTGGGGACAGAACAGAGGTGCCAAAATGTGCCAGGTCGCGTCCCGATGTTAACTTGCGCCTGCACCTTGGAACCTCCCATCCTAAAACATTAAAAACAAATTTTGCTCCCCATGTTAAAAATTGGAGATGTAAAGTAGAGTAAGCTTGCGCAAGCTGATTTCATCCCAGTACACGGAAAAGGCGGTGTCACGCCTTATCCCCACTGGGGCGGCTGCACTACCAGATATATCCAGCCCAGCAACATGTATAAAACATAACAAGAAAAAAAGGTGTCAACTGCTCCTATCCCTATAACACTGTGTGAAACAAAACACAATTCGAGGTTTTAGTTTACTTGATTGGCCATTGAAGTGTAAGTTCACCTGCCATCGTCAAGGCACCTCTAGTAAAGGTGAGTCCAAACCACAGGCTGCTTTGTAGCAAGCCACATATGCTCATGCTCCTTTTCAGTCATGAGGAAGACTGGTGGGCTTCCATTTATACCCTCCCAGAAACAAATAAACCATGGGATCAAAAACCTAAGCCACAGAACAGAATAGCTTGAAGGATGACCTGGCTGGAGATACAACAAAGTATACAATATACAGAAAAAGCGGTGTCGTGCCTGATCCACACTGGGGCAGCTGCAACTAGCAGATGTATCCAGCCCAGCAACATGTATAAAACATAACAAGAGGGAGGGTATACATGAAAGCCCAGCAGTCTTCCTCATGACTGAAAAGCAGTATGAGCATAAACTATATACTTTCTGTATTACATGTGTATTTTCTATTCGAATTTTCAGATATATAAATAAATTTAGAAAATTGTCAACTAGCAGAGGCTGTAGCATGACCTAAGCACACAAATACTTAAAGGTAAAGAAACTTGTCGAATAGTGAAAGCCCATAAAGGTTTTATACAGAGTTATTCAAAAAGAATCGAAAAGTCACCACACGTTCGGTGACTTTTCGTTCTCTTCAATACCGCACGATTTGGCGATCCCATTTCGGCGACCCTGTGGTGTATTCAGCAAGCACCACAGGGCCGTCGTACTGCAGGGAAAAGCCACCGAAAACCTGCCGAACACTCACACAAAACCCAGGCGAATGCACACCGAAACCTGCAAAAACATATGGATTAACCCCACCGAACACAACGGAGAAACCCAAGCAGGAGCCGATCACAGCGTAGAGAAGCCGATGGAAAAACCCGACACCGCAGACAAATGGAGTGAAAAAAAAACCCAGTTTGCTTGAATGTTTGACAAGTGAAACGCTGTGTGCAAAGAGACTACTGGGTGAAAATGTCTGAAATTTACATATGAGGTCCAATGAATGATAGTGAGAAAGGGCTGTTACAGAAAAATAACAAACGTTTTAAAAAAAATTGGCAAATCTTTTTTTGCAAAAAAATCCCAAAAACTGTCTAAAAGATCCTAAAAAAATCTAAAAATAAAGAATCTTTTTACTGTAGAATATTATAATAAACGGTTTATTAGATATTGAATTAAAATGGGAATATTTTTAAAATTGAAGCCTATGGAATTCGTCTGAATAAATCTGCAGCTTGATGCAACCGAATGGCAGGGCAATTTGGCAACTTTTCACTGCTGGTTCTTGTTCTCTGAATAGATGAAGCTATGAGGATTTCACTGCCCTCGAACAGGCACCGTATGTGCAGGCAATTCGCCAACATTTGGCAAATTGCCTGCTCTCTGGATAGCCGAATGGCCAAGAAAGGTAACCGAATGCTGATTTTCAGCTTTCGGTTACTTTCGGCAGCCATTCGGATCTCTTTGAATAACCCTGATAGTGTTTTGTACTTTTTTCACGTATAAGGGATTATTCAAAGATAGCCGAGTTGGCTTCGAAATGGCACCGAACGGTGAATTTCCCCGTATGGTGCAATTTCGGTGCCATTTAGCTATTCATAGAACAAGCAGTTCACCGATTATTGGCAAATTGCCAGTGAAATATGGTGATCTATGAAGGCAGTGGACTCTCCATAGAGAAGCAATGGTTAATCTATTCAGAGAACACCGAACAGCACCGAAATGTCAGTCAAATGCCCTGATTTTAAGTGGTTTCATTTGGCAGGTTTAATCAAACGAATCCCATAGGTTTCAATGTAAAAAATATTCCCTTTTAACCAAATATTTATTCAACTGCTTATTCAAGAAATTTGCAGCTTTATTTATTTAGGCATTTTATGGCGAAAAACAAATCAGATTTTTTTTTAACCACTTGCCGACGCCAGACGTGCTATGTTGATCTGCCGCAAGTAGGCTTTAACTCTGTGAGACAGAAGAGCACGTCCTATATGTTTGATCCCCCTTCTGCCGATACTCAGTGGGAGTGCCTGATGAAGAGGGGGGTGTCCTTCTATTTCCCCATTGCCAGGGGGGTGTATAGAGTCAAGACAGGCATCGTGGGAAAAGTCACAGTCTGACCTTTCCAGCGATGCCCATCTTTAACCCCTTAGGTGCCAGGACAATTGGTGCCGGATCGCAGTCTATTTCCAGTGGGGGCTATCATCTTAGATGTCAACCCCACCTCTGGGTCCCCCCCATGTCAACTTTTAGCCGAGTTACCTAACAGCCAGGTTACCTAATTACGTTCTATGAGGAAGTAAGTGGAAGTATAGATAAGGGGGTCGCAGTGGATGTGATTTACTTGGATTTCGCCAAAGCTTTCGACACAGTTCCACACAAGAGGTTACTATTTAAATTAAGAAAAATTGGTCTAGATGAAAATTCTTGTTCTTGGATAGAAAACTGGATAAAAGATAGGGTACAGAGAGTGGTCATAAATGGTACATTTTCAAGATGGACATCAGTGGTAAGTGGTGTCCCTCAGGGGTCTGTTATAGGACCAATTCTATTCAATTTATTTATAAATGACCTTGAGATAGGCATTGAAAGTCGTGTATCAGTGTTTGCAGATGACACAAAAGAAGGAAAAGTAATACAATGTGAACAGGATGTTATTTCGCAGCAGAGGGATTTAGATAGATTGGGGGACTGGGCACTTAAATGGCAGATGAAATTTAATGTAGATAAATGCAAAGTTATGCACTATGGATTGAAAAACACACAAGCACACACCTAAATGGTATGGAGTTAGGGAAATTCAAGCAGGAGAATGATTTGGGAATAATCATAGACTTCAAACTAAGTAACAACGTGCAATGTCAAACAGCAGCCGCCAAGGCCAGCAAGGTATTGGCATGCATTAAAAGGGGAGTTAACTCTCGGGATGAAAACATAATTTTGCCTCTGTATAAATCAATGGTAAGACGCACCTTGAATATGCCATGCAATTTTGGCCACCTGTCTTAAGAAAGGATATTATAGTGCTAGAAAAAGTGCAGAGACGGGCAACTAAATTAATAAGGGGAATGGAAGGTTTAAGTTTTGAGGAAAGACTAATAAGCTTAAACCTGTTTAGTTTAGAGAAACGGCGCCTTAGACGGGATCTGATAACCTTATATAAATATATACAGGGCCATTATAAACCATTGTCTGGAAACCTATTCATTAACAGGACTATACGCAGGACACAAGGTCACCCATTTAGACTGGACGAAAGGAAATTCAGCCTAATGCATCGGAAGGGTAATTTTACGGTGAGAACAATAAAGCTGTGGAATTCTCTGCCTGTTGAGGTGGTTGGGTCAGAGACTGTACAGACTTTTAAACAACAACTGGATGACTTCCTGCAGACACAGGATATTAAGGGTTATAATATATAATATGTGGGTAAGCTTCTTGATCCAAGGAGAAATTTGACTGCCATTCTGTGGTCAATGTGTTGCATATTGGCGAGCGCTTCAGACTGGGTTTTTTGCCTTCTTTTGGATCAACAGCAGTAGGCATTTGTAATTGTATTCAGAATGAAATCCTACAAGGACTTTTTAAAGAACCATATGCAACTAAAATGACATCAATTGGTTTTGTAATACAGTAGTAAATGTTTCTTTTGTGAATTCTTCATTGACACAATTATTCAACCCCTTAAAGACTACCACTCTGAAGAACAGAGGTTCATTCAAGTGTTTTCAATCAGGTATTGAAAACACCTGTGGATGTCACGGAGCAGCAATAAAGCATAATAAGCACCAATTAGGCAGCTTTAAAATGACTGTGATACTCAGTTCCTTCTAGACATTTACTGGTGTGGTTACAAACATGGTGAAGTCAAGAGAATGGTCCAGGAAGACAAGAGAAGAGGTGATTACTCTTCACAGGAAGGGCAATGGCTATAAGAAGATTGCAAAGATGTTAAACATACCAAGAGAGACCATAGGAAGCATCATTCGCAAATTCAAGGCAAAGGACACTGTTGAAACGCTACCTGGTCGTGGCAGAAAGTAGATGCTGACTTCGACTGCTGGGCGCTACCTGAAGCGTAGAGTGGAGAAAAGTCCCCGTGTGACTGCTGAGGAACTGAGAAAAGATTTGTCAGATGTGGGTACTGAGGTTTCAGCTCAGACAATACGGCGCACACTGCGTAATGAAGGCCTCTATGCCAGAACTCCCAGGCGCACCCCCTTGCTGTCTCCAAAGAATAAGAAGAGTCGACTGCAGTATGCCAAAAGTCATGTGGACAAACCACAGAAGTTTTGGGATAGTGTTCTGTGGACTGATGAAACAAAATTAGAACTGTTTGGGCCCATGGATCAACGCTATGTTTGGAGGAGGAAGAACAAGGCCTATGAAGAAAAGAACACCTTGCCTACTGTGAAGCATGGCGGGGGGTCAATCATGCTTTGGGGCTGTTTTGCTTCTGCAGGTACAGGGAAGCTTCAGCGTGTGCAAGGTACCATGAATTCTCTTCAGTACCAGGAGATATTGGATGACAATGTGATGCAGTCCGTCACAAACCTGAGGCTTGGGAGACGTTGGACCTTTCAACAGGACAATGATCCCAAACATACCTCCAAGTCCACTAGAGCATGGTTGCAGATTAAAGGCTGGAACATTTTGGAGTGGCCATCGCAGTCACCTGACTTAAATCCGATTGAGAACCTCTGGTGGGACTTAAAGAAAGCAGTTGCAGTGCGCAAGCCTAAAAATGTGACTGAACTGGAGCCTTTTGCCCATGACGAATGGGCGAAGATACCCGTAGATCGCTGCAAGACACTTGTGTCAAGCTATGCTTCACGTTTAAAAGCTGTTATAACTGTAAAAGGATGTTGTACTAAGTACTAAAATTGAATGTCACTTGGGGGTTGAATAAAACTGATAATGATGTGAGCACAGAAAAGACATTTGTGGTTATTTCATTATAAATGTTATGTTATATTTGTCTGACCTACACGTGCCTCTTTGATTTAATTGTAAGCAAGATGACTGAATGATCAAAATCAATGTCAAACTGGCCAAAACACTCAATTTCAGTGGGGGTTGAATAATTTTGAACACAACTGTAACTATGTAATCCATAGCTGCCCAGGGATTTCCTAAGGAAATCCTTTGGTGGAGAAAGGGGGTCTTTTGAACCAACATATCTCCCAATCAGTGGCAGCTAAAGCATGGCCTTTCCAATTATACTAAACATGGCCAGGTTACATGTAAATGGAAATAAATAAAAAATAAATAAAAAATAGATAAAAATATATATTTATTAAATTTATTCATGCAGCACTATTGTTCACTTTTCAATTATAATGTGAATAATAGTGCGGCACGAACGATACAGTAATGATTTCCCATTTCTATTTTCTTTTAAAAAGTGTACCCCATAGAATATATAACTGTAAAGGCTCGGATGATAACATTTTGGCTCTTCCCCTTAGTCGGCTTGTTAAGCCATCTTTTCGGGCGGGTTGTTGGCCTTTTTCGAATCAATTCAGTATTTTTTCGGTGGGCTTTCAAACCGATTCAGCAGATTTTAAGATCGATTCGTTGTTTTTTGGATGCGTTCAGCGGTTTTTCAGCAGTTAGCCCGTTTTGGCGTTGAGTTTTTTGGATGCCTTTGGTGCACTTCGGGGAATTTGACTAACCCTGATAGTATCTGCTGGCTAGAAAGAGAGAAGCAGAGTTAAAAACACAAATTTTGCCTAGCGTACTAAATACCCTTGGACCAGCTTTGTCTCTAGGCTGCTGCATTGATTGATGCATGGAAAAGTTTTTAAAGGGACCCTCCTGAAATTGAATGAAACAAGTTTTTAAAAAAAATAAAAAAATGATACATGAGAAAGGAAAACTAGAGGAAAGGAAAACATTATACAAAATTTCCCCTTTTCCCCTTAAATGTTCAGGATTCTGTGGTTTGCGACTGATCTGTACATTTTATTTTTTAAAGAATAACAGGTTTTTTTTGCTCATACAAATGTGAATAAAGCTACTACTAGCATAGCTTTTTACATTTTGCTGTTAATGTGTATGGTCTGTATTTTTTAATTTAATGATGTGATTGCCCTGGTTCTGCGTTCTGGTTGTTCTGTTTCCATTACAATTTATATGTGTTAAAATGACTCAATCGAGCCTAATCCTGTGTTAGCTCTGTTTGTATTTGTACAACTTTTTCTACTGGCAAAATGTATTTATTTATTTATAAAGTATTTTACCAGGATACATTGAGATTTCTCTCGTTTTCAAGTATGTCCTGGGTTCAAATGAAACAGAAATACAATTTTTTATGAGTTTCAAGAAAAGAAAATCATACTGATCTCTACCCTGATGCACAGTAGTTAGTGTCCTAAAGTTTTCTTTAAAATTCCTCTTAATCAGTTTATTATACCCAAGATTTATTGTCCAGCATTCTGCCTTCTTTTCTGTCTGTGCTTTTCCGCTCTGTTTGCAGTGGGCCTCCCGGTCCCTATTCCTGATTTATGGTTTCCTTATGGTGGTGCAATATGTCTTGGCAGCCAGTACTCACTATTGATTCCGCCAGTGGCTTTGTCTCAAGGCTTAGAGAGGGAAGCTAGGGACCCTGTCATGAACAGTCTCTTCATACTATTGTCTATCTTATGTACAATATTCCCTAAGTAATAATGTTCACATTTCTATGGTGATGTATTAGGGCAGAATTATGATAAATGCACCACATGGTATCAGCACTTAACTATGCAGAATTATTTAAATATTAATATATTAAAATATTTATAATTATATAATATACTGTATATATTAATTAATATATTATAAATGTATATTACACAGGTTCTGAAATTACAATGCAAATAATATCAGAATTAGGTAGAATAGCTGGCAGTATATATAGAGTGATATAGTTTGCAGCTGTTGAATACGTTGAATATGTTAATTTTTGCAACGATGATAAACATCGGCCTTCTGAAAAGGGAAATTCAAACACCAGCAGGATTTGCTGCATTATTGAAGATTCTCCTGAAGCTGTTTGAATTTCTCCCTAGAGATCAAGCCGAAGTTTATCTTTTCTGCATCAAGGATGATATAAAACCATCACTTTGTAAATAATCACTAAAGGGGTTATTCAGAGAGCACTGAAATGTTACCGACACTTCGGTGCTCTCCCGTTCGCCGCAATTCGGCAAGTTAAAGTCACCGACTCTGTTGTGAATTAAGAATTCAGCGCACAGTCCGCGTAGTGTGGCGCATTGACCCGCTGAACGCATCTTCAATCTGCCTCAAAATCGCAGAATCAAAAACCCGCCACAAAACCACCGAACGATCAAAAAACTGCTGTCAAATTGCCGAATCGATCCGAAAAAAAGCCGTAAACTGCCAAATCGATCAAAAAAACAGCCAAACAAGACTTTTTGCTGCAAATTAAAAAAATAAATGGTTGAATAAATATTTAAGAAAAATTTTGATTTTTTTTTACATTGAACTCTATGGGATTCGCCTGCTTAAAGCTATCGAATAAAAGCACCAAAAATCAGGGCATTTCACTGACATTTCGGTGTTCCCTGAATAGATTAACCATTACTTCTCTATGGGGATTTTACTGCCACTGAAGATTACCGTATTTCACTGGCAATTCGCCAATATTTAGCGAATCGCCAGCATTTTGAATAAACGAATGGTCATAAAATTGCAACGTATGGGAAAATTCACCATTCGGTGCAATTACATGGCCAATACGGTGCTTTCTAAGTAACCCCTTAAGTGTTACTGTCTCAAGTAGAATGACTTTTATAAGACTTTCAAAATGAGGGTAATGCATGTAATTCAAAATATAGGAAAAAGATGGGTTCCACACAACTCCAGGGCCGCCAACCAAAAATCCTTTAGAAACCCAGAGAAGATGCCAGTCACTCCATTATATTAAACTAGAGGGCAAACACTGATAGTTACCACATTATCATCTGCAATTCAGCCATTGGTACTGGGATTGTTATTGCAGTTAAAATATCAGCTCAATTAATGGCATACAATTCGGTTTTATTTCCAACTCTGGGTATGCTGATAGTAGTAAACATTTCTAGTGCTGAAACACAGGGACAGAGAAACTCACAATGAAACTCTCAGTTAAACATTTGAGTTTCAAATACGCTTGCTCAGTAACTATATCAATAAGATTCTGACTATGTCAGGTGTAATGTATGTTAATTAGGACAGCATATAATTACCAATATCATAGCAATAATTAATGAATGATTAACATAAACTAAGTGAAACATATCAAACACTACCTACCAAGATATTAAAAAGATATACAATGTATTACATTCAGTTATCCTGTTGCTGTATTGATGGAAAATATGCTTTTCCAGGCTTTTTATCAAAACTGGATAATTTTTCAGTTATGGTCATATGAATCACCCAGTAATTCGAAAAAATATTGGCCCCTACTAGATGATATTATTTTCGATAAACCCACCGAAAAAATTTAATCAAGCACCTAAATGTGATCTTAGAAGGTAAAAAAATATTTGAGTACATTAGTAATATCTTTAAACAGTGACGTGATTGGGCCTATTTTGGTAATAATTGTCATCATAACGTATACAACACTAGGAAAAGTCCCTTATTTATAGAACCGGTGTTTAGTTCTAGATTAGTTCTTGGTTTGGTGGCTTGTCACCTTCGCCGACATGTTAATGACATCTTTTGTTACATGTTGCACAGTTGCCTTCTTTTTGCTGCATTTGTAATCATATTTGTGCCTCAATGCTACATATAATACGAAAGAAGAGTAAAGTAATTGTGACTTCAATTGCATTGCGAGATTTAGGGCATACCTTAAGTGAGCAAAAATAGTGAAGAGCATAATTTGCTGTGATCTTGTTTCATCAGTACTTGTTATTACAGTGATATAAGGAAGGCAGGAAAATGGTACGTCACGTACCTTTTCTTAAATATTTTTGCCCTTTCCTTATGAAAGTTTATTACATTTATGGAAAAAAATAGCGAAGGCACGAGGCCTGTCTAAAACTTATAATTTACATTTATAATTCCTGAATCGTCATCCCTAACATAATATAAACCACCTGCCACTCTATCCATTAATGCATGAAAAATCATTAGACATTTCATCCCACTGTCCTTAAACAAGAAAAAAATATCTGAAGTATTAACTGCATGGATCTGTCTGAGCAAAATCTATGTGGTCCTGTACCTTCCCCCCACAGCACTCACATCACTAACCCCCTCCCTTGTTCTACGATCAATTTTATGATACCAAGCATTGCTTGGTAATGTTTCCGGAATCTCTCTCTGCCCTGTTTAAAAATTCTTAATTAAGCAGATTTTTTTGTTTACACTTGAACTAATTGTACTTTAAAAACCAACAATAAACCATTATGCATTTTCCATTAGGCCGATATCGCTCCTGGGATGGACGCTAGTTCGGCACTATTAAGGAAAGCAAGTATCTCCATCCAGAGATAGGAAGGGCATGCCAAGCTCCGCTCAAGAGGGAAGCTTCCCACTGACCTGCTATCCAGATCATAGATGGGGATAATAGAGATAGAAAGGAAGAGAGACAGATACAGAACATCCGTCCATCTGGCCGCCATTGAGAAGATCTCCGGTTACCAGATAAATGCATTCATTTTGAAATGAGTTTATCTTCTACTCAGGCAAGTGAACAACGAAACTACATATTTGTTTAGACTTACAGAAACCATTTGACTGCATAGGAAATTAAGGGCCATTTTAGGATTAGAAAGAGTAGTATAGAAGGTTTGACATTCACCATCGACACTGACTTATCTTATGTGTGTAAGAAGTATCTTGTTGCATACTTTATGATATGTTATTTGATTTCACTGTTGTCCAAAACCATTGGGGAAACATAGAAATCTTTACTTTATAGTATATATATTAATTGCACTCCATTTACTGGTGTCTTCCATCATGCATGATATGACAACATGTCAATTTAGCCACACCATAACTTGGGCAGTATTATTTTTATGCAATCATCATTGCATTTGTTATGTGAATATCACCATTTTCACCAAGCTTCAGCAAGCCAGAGAAGGAAATTCAAACAATGGCAGGCGATGTTACATTGAATAAATCGTGGCCTTCCATAATTTGATTTTCCCTCTCTGAATAAATAATGACGATTAGTGAATAACCCTCCCATAGAGTTCAGATATGAATATTTTGACTCCTAAAATCGTCCCATTTAAATAAACCATGGTTAAATACTGATATATTGCAAATGTGAACTAAGAGACTTATAAGAAACGAAATTCAAATACACACTTACAGAAACACACATACACTTTAAGACAACCATTCTTGGCATATAGATAGCAGATACAGTTTACCCTTTTTTGTGAATAGACGACTTTTCAGTCTGTTATAGCAATTCTATAACCAAACCTCTCGGAACTGAGCTGTGTATGACTCACAAGTATTTGCTTGATTTTTATTCCATTTAAATAAGTGATCGACCAAGTGCCGATTATTGCCGATTTAAACTAACTCAACTACAGCTTGGGGTTTAGTGACAGGAACTGTGTAGTTTGGGGCATTTTTTAGAAGACACACTTTTTTATGACCTCAGTTCAACTTTGGTATGCCATTAAATTTATTAGAAGCAAACTCCACCAACAAGACAAAAGGTAAATGGCCCAACTAAGGTTTAATTGATAGCTATGCTTACTAGTCATGGAAATGTAATTTTCCAAATGCCGTATGTGCTGAATGGATTGAATTTATTCAAGATTCTTTATTCAGAATACTGTTCGTTATATCTCCATGACTTGGCAACAGATTTGTTACCTCCCCAAATTTCAGTTGGATAAATAAGGCAGTTTAGTTTCATCGTGCATGGCTTCAGGGTCTATGATATAGAATCTTTAATGTTATTTTAAGAGTTCATGGCTAATTTTTTTTCTATTGATAAGTAAATCAGTAATTCAAAATATTGAAACTATATATAATTGCTAAGCATGTTTTTTAATTTTTTTGTAAATGCTTTCTTAGCAAACGCATGCTTCGAAAGAACAAAAATTTAATTGGTATTATGTAAGCCTAAATATATAACTTTACATTTATTTCAGAATTTTAAGATTTAAACCAATATCATGCCATTGCTTATGAAATTACATTACACTGACAGCTCATGCACCCAATATAATATATACAAAATAAAGCTTAAATGCATTTACGTTTTTATACAACAAATCAATAAAGCTATTTATACATGAAGGGTTGTTGTGCTTTCTCCTATTTAAATCCCCACCTTGTGATGCATGACAAAAATGTAGAATGATTTTTAAAGGTAGAAGATTCAGTAACTGTGCGCTTGTCTTACGTTTGATATTTTACTTGCACATTTGCTGGCATAATAAAATTGGTATTTTAGGGGGTGTTGCTGGCGCTGCCAAAATGTTACCTTGACCAGTAGTTGAAATGTGCAAACCAGCCTTGGCATACAAAATTTAAAAGGGATTTTTCAATCTGTAACTGACTGCCTTTCTATAATGTATAAAATGGACTATGTTGCATCTATTTTGAGTTCTTCAGGAGTGGATTGTTTAGTCCAGAGTTGATATAACCAAAACGTGCTTGGGTCTCTTTAAACAAGATCCTAGAACGTCACTACGTGTGTCATTCTTGTATAATGTATGTGGTTTACTTTATGGTGTTTACTTATAAAATGTACATGTTCAAGAGCCATTGTAATGGGTTATGGCTACCTTATAAAATGTAAGGGGTTATTATTATAAGAGAGCTGAATTGGCCACCGAATTGCATCAAATGGTGAATTTCCCCATACTGTGCAATTTCGTGGCCATTCAGAAAGCTAGCAATTCGCCAAATATTATTATTTATTTTTTTTGAGAAAAGATTTTTTATCAGGAAGGATACATTGAGATTGCTCTCATTTTCAAGTATGTCCTGGGTGGCGAGTATGTACCGTTAGGTGTCTTGCCCAAGGACACTTACTGGAGAGGTGCTCGTCGGGATCGAACCCATGACTCCACAGGCTCTCTCCATGCAGAGCAGTGATATTACCTCTACTCCATCCAGCCGGTACCTTGCCAGTGAAATACAGTGCAATTTGGCGGCAGTGAAATTCCCCATAGAGAAGTATTGGTTAATCTATTCAGAGATCACCAAACAGCAGTGAAAAGTTGGTGAAATGCCCAGATTTTTGTTGCTTTTATTCAACAGGCAAATCCCATAGGTTTCAATGTAAAAAAAATCCTCATTTTTATAGTTTTTATTCAACTGGTTTTTCTTTTCATTTGCAGCAAAAAGTCTTTTTATTCATTTATTTTTCTGGACTTTTTCAGTGAAATTTTTGATTCAGATAATTTTTAAATGGCGTATTTTTAAATGATGTGGTATTTGTAAATATAGTCACTGGAAAAAATTCATTGCAGTAAAAAATGATTGTCAAAATACGCTCATATTCAGGGTTATACAAACAGAATCAAAAAGTCACCACACGTTCGGTGACTTTTCGTTCACTTCAATTCGGTGCGATTTGGCGATCCCATTTCGGCGACCCTGCGGTGTATTCAGCAAGCACCACAGGGACATCGTAGTGCAGGGAAAAGCCGCCGCAAACCCGCCGAACACTCACCGCAAAACCCGGCGAACGAACACCGAAACATGCAAAAACATCTAGATTAACCCTGCCGAACACGCCAGAAAAACCCGAGCAGCCTGCCGATCACAACGCAGAGCAGCCGCCGGAAAAACCTGACATCGTAGACGAATGGAGTGAGAAAAAAAAAACTGTTTGCTGAAATGTTTGAAAAGTGAACGCTGTTTGCAAAGAAACTACAAAACAAAAATGTCAGAAATTTATATATAAGATCCAATGAATGATAATAAAAAGGGTTGTTACAGAAAAAAGAAAAAATGATTTTAAAAAAACGGAAAAAAAATATTTCGCAAAAAATTACCAAAGAATGCCTAAGTATCCTAAAAAGTCTATATATAAAGAGACTTTATACTGCAGAATACTATAATCAACGGTTTATTAGATATTGAGTTAAAACGGGAATATTTTCTACATTGAAGCCTATGGCATTCGCCTGAATAAATCTGCCGCATAAAACCACCGAACGGCAGGGCAATGCGGCATCTTTTCACTGCTGGTTTTTGTTCTCTGAATAGACAAACAGGGTTATCCAAAGAGATCCGAATGGCTGGAGAAAGGTAACCGAACGCTGAAAATCAGGGTTCGGTTACCTTTCTTGGCCATTCGGCTATCCAAAGAGCAGGCAGTTCGCCAAATCCTAGCGAATTGCCTGAACATACGGTGCCTGTTCGGTGCCTGTTCGAGGGCAGTGAATCCCCATCAAAATGCAATGCTTTGGCTATTCAGAGAACACAAACCAGCAGTGAAAGGTTCCCGAAATGCCCTGCCATTCGGTGGTTTAATTCGGCAAGTTTATTCAGGTGAATCCCATAGGCTTCAATGTTAAAAATATTCCCGTTTTAATTCAATTTCTAATAAACCATTCATTATAAAATTCTGCAGTAAAGAGTCTCTTTATTTATAGATTTTTTAGGATATTTTAAGCATTTCTCTTTTTTTTTTTGGTAAAGTGCGATTTTTTTTTTTTCTTTTAAGTTTACTTATTTTTTCTGTAACAGCCCACTTTATTATCATTCCCTGGACCTCATAAGTAAATTTCAGACATTTTCGCTCAGTATTTTCTTTGCAAACAGCGTTTCACTTTCACACATTCACACAAACTGTTTTGCTAATTTATTCACTGCCTCGTCTGCGGTCTCGGCGGCTTCGCTGCGTGTGATCGGCTCCTGCTCGGGTTTTTCGACGGGTTAATCTAGATGTTTTTGGGGGTTTTCGGGTGCATTCGGTGGGTTTTGCGGTTTGTTTTCGTCAGGTTTGCAGTAGCTTTTCCCTGCAATTCGGGGACCCTGTGGTGCTTGCTGAATACACCGCAGGGTCACCGAAATGGGATCGGCAAAAAGAACTGAATTGAAGAGAACGAAAAGTCACCGAACGTGCAGTGACTTTTCGAATCTCTTTGAATTACCCTGAAAGCATTGCTTCTCTATGGGGATTTCACTGCCCTCGAACAGGCAACGAACAGGCACCATATGTGCAGGCAATTAGCCAGTATTTGGCAAACTGCCTGCTCTCTGAACAGCCGAATGGCCAGGAAAGGTAACGTACGCTGAATTTCACTGTTCGGTTACCTTTCGGCCACAATTCGGATCTCTTTGTATAACCCTGATTATCTTTTGTACGTGAGCTTTTTATGGCACATTAAGATGGTTATTCACAAAGTTCTGTAGTTTAACCAGAGACGTTCGGTGAGGTCAGTGGCTGGTGAGGCACTGACTAGTATCAGAGCCAGATATACACAGGTTACATAGTCACAATTTATGCATTTCACTCTCGTTATATAGGAGAATAGAGTTTCATTATCTATACTCACTCATGTAAAACCAATTAAAATATATACTGCATGGTCTCACTGTGATATTTACAAATGCTGTCCCTTCAATATGTTTTTCAGTTACTGTTTTGTTGATTCTGCATATTACTGGCAAAGATTACAATAAATGTAGAAAAAAAAAACCAAAACAGATCTCTTTATTTTCTTTTTCACATACAAATATACTTTTCTTTTAAATGGAACTTTTGCAAAAAGAAACACAGGTTGTTTGAAATCGTACAATAGTAGACCTAACATTCTCTTCCCACTTCCAGACAGTGACCAAATCCTTTTACTTTCAACTCAAAAACATTGCCCGTGTCCGCCCTTTTCTGACACACGATACCGCAAAAGTGCTGGTTCATGCTCTTGTCATTTCACGAGTTGACTACTGCAACTCGCTCCTTATTGGCCTCCTCAACTCCCGCATTGCCTTATTTTGGCTTATTTTTCTCACCAAACGCGCCACGCGTACCTCCCCACTCTGCCGGTCCCTCCATTGGCTTCCTGTACGTTCTAGGATACAGTTTAAAATACTGATGCTCACGTTCAAATTGCTCAATAACTAGACTACTCCCTACATGTCTTCGCTACTCCGCAAGCACGTCCCATCAAGACAACTCCGTTCAGCAGGTGATATCCACCTGTCATCGTTCTACATGCGCACGGCCAACTCTCGCCTCCAAGACTTCTCAAGGGCAGCACTGGTCCTGTGGAATGACTTGCCTCGCCCTATCAAACTCTCCCCTGACCTTCAGGCCATCAAGAAATCCCTCAAAACCCTTCTCTTCCGATTAGAGTACTACATCACTGATGCAACTCCTCCCTCTACTCACCTACTCACACATGATTGAAGCTGCTTCTATGGCCCCACCATACCCAAACCACTGGCACTAATGATCCTGCTAGCTATAAAAATTCCTCTTGTCTTCCTCAACCCCAATCCCTCTAGACTGTAAGCTCCTATGAGCAGGGCCCTCTACGCCTCTTGTTTATATCATATGTCCATTTATATGTATCTCGTTCCCTTTGGTTATTGTAAAGCTCTGCGGAAACTGTTGGCGCTATATAAATGATGACAATAATAATAATAATTATTATTATTATTCTTTATTTATAAAGCGCCAGCATATTCCGCAGCGCTGTACAATAAACACAGTATAGACAGGGTTACAATACATTGAACAACATTTGACAAACAGTACAGGAGGAGATGAGGGCCCTATTCCCGTAGGAACTCACAATCTGGGAGGGTTTGGGTTGGAAACAGGAGGAGAGGACTGTAAGGTGAGAGTGATTGATGGTTGCGTCAGTGAGTTGGGTGGTAGACTTCCCTAAATAGGAATGTTTTCAGGGAGCATTTGAAGGAAGAGAAGTTAGGGGAAAGTCTGACAGTACGAGGGAGAGCGTTCCAGAGAGTGGGGGCTGCGCGTGAGAAATCCTGCAGTCTATCATGGGAAGAGCTGATGCGGGGAGAAGCTAGGCGCAGGTCACTGTTTGACCTTAGGGAGCGGGCTGGGTTGTATTTGGTGATTAGTGAGGACAGGTAGTGGGGAGCTGAGTTAGTGAGGGTTTTGTAGGTAAGGATAAGGATTTTGAACTTAATTCTGCAGTGGATGGGGAGCCAGTGAAGGGACTCGCAGAGGGGAGCGGTAGAGACAGAGCGGCGGGTGAGGTGAATTAGCCTGGCGGAGGCGTTCAGGATGGATTGTAGGGGGGAGAGGTGGGACAGAGGGAGGCCAGATAATAGATTATTGCAATAGTCGAGTCGGGAGATTACCAGGGCGTGTATGAGTTGTTTTGTGGTGACAGCGGTAAGAAATGGCCGAATTCTGGAAATATTACGCAGTTGGTATCGGCAGGAGGAGGAAAGAGACTTGATGTGGGGGATGAAGGAAAGAGCAGAGTCAAGTGGAACTCCAAGACAGCGAACTTGGTTTGATGGGGAGATGGTGATACCCTCCACCGTGATAGAGAAGTCAGGAGGTGGGGAGGCATTGGAGGGAGGAATAAGTAGGAGTTCAGTCTTTGACATGTTGATCTTTAGGTGGTGGGAGGCCATCCAGGAGGAGATTCCAGATAAACAGTCTTTTGAGAGGACAGGGGGAGAGAGATCAGGGGTAGAGAGGTAGATCTGAGTGTCATAAGCGTAGAGGTGGTAATTAAAGCCAAAGCTGTTGATGATTTTGCCCAGGGAGGAGGTGTAGATGGAAAAGAGCAGAGGACCAAGGACAGAGCCTTGAGGTACACCAACAGATAGAACAATATAGCAGAACATAGGAAAGGCAATGTAATATTCAGTAGTAAACATGAGTTTGAAGAAAAAATATATAGCAATAGCACGTATGACCAGCTACCTAATCATACTTTATTTGGTGTACATAAACAAAAAACAACCGACCGTATAAAAACATATACTTGAAAAATATATCACCCAGAGGATGATGATTGACCAAACCGTGGATAGGTAACCAATTGCTTGTCATACGTGGTATAATACCAATATTGAAAAAATTGGCAAATAGCAATTAGATTACCCTGAATGCGATATGGAGCATGTGATGCAATATTCCAAAGGGCACAACGTGATGGTTATACTCTAATGTTGTACACAGCAATAATGGAGACAATTGAACGGCGCGGGTTCCCACAGATTCCCCCAGATTGCCACAATGGCACAATGACAGCTACGCCCTCATTGATAGGGGCAAAATCACAAAATTAAAGAGTGGGTAACCAAAACCCAAGCAGCCGTCCAGCTATAAATATATTCTCCTATACTACAATTGCAAGTGCTGCAATAATGAGCCCGCCCATTTTGAAGTGTGAAGATTGCAACAAGCTTATGTTCAAATAGACCATGCCAATGTCACATTAATCATAATTGGAGTGATGACCACTGCGCCCTCATTGATAGGGGCGAATAACAGTGATACACGGTGGGTAATGGGAACATACAACTGTTAAAACACCTTACTTCTCGACATGTTTCGCCGCCTAAACAACTGCGGCTTTTTCAAGAGATGAGACCCCGCTGGCTTCTCCTCCTTAAATAGTTGCCCGGCAACTATTTAAGGCAACTATTTAAGGAGGAGAAGCCAGCGGGGTCTCATCTCTTGAAAAAGCCGCAGTTGTTTAGGCGGCGAAACATGTCGAGAAGTAAGGTGTTTTAACAGTTGTATGTTCCCATTCCCATTATATATTTTTCAAGTATATGTTTTTATACGGTCGGTTGTTTTTTGTTTATGTACACCAAATAAAGTATGATTAGGTAGCTGGTGTCTACCATTGCTATATATTTTTTCTTCAAAGTTATACTGGGTGATGCCTGTTTGTAGACACTAGTGTGATTAACCCCAGTGTTCTCTTGTTCATTACTATTTTTTGTAAACATGAGTTCACAGAAAACAAAAATAGTTTGTACTAAAATTCACCTATAATATTCAAATAAAAGTTATCATCAGCCTAATTACTTCATTAGGCTGATTCCTGTTTGGTTCAAGTATGAACAGACTCACGCGGCAGACTTCTTGAGCAGCTTATGCGATTAGCGCTGCGGGAAAGCGTACTGCTATGCAAATTGCATAGGCTGTGAAAAGAAAGCTCGCTACGCATTTTTTTACTGACAGCTGGGCGGACTGTGTAAACAAGAAGAAGGCAGAGGACTGCGCCGTTGGCAGGGGAGCGCAAAGCCAGTGAGTTTACTTTATTTTTTAAAATTTATTTTGCTTAATGGCAGATGAGGCTCTGCCTCACCTGCCTCCCCTGACGGCACATTGCTGAGTTTAATGTAGTTGCAACAGCAATAATCCTCAGTATTTCAATAGGGAAATTCAAACAGTAGCTGGAAAAAACTCATTGATGAATCTTCTACTGTCACTGTTTGGGAAACATTGAAGTTTACCACTGTTGCAACATTCCAAAAATGTTATAACTTAAGGGTCTGTTCACAGAGAACCGAAATTTCAATGAAATCTTGGTGCTTTTCACTTCGATGAAGTTCAGTGCACTTCGGCGATTCCATTTCGCTGACATTTCGGTGAATTCACTAATTATTGAATGTCATCTTAGTTCACCAAATACGGAGTCACCAAATTCCCACGAAAAACTAGGCAAACGTTGTTGAAGAGCACCAAAGACCTCTGAAGGACATCGAACTGGCCTTGGCAAATGCTAGTGTAGCGCTGTGTTAAAAATCTTGCTGTGGCAGTACCTATTTTTGGCCACAAGATGGAGACTATCGCGATCAGAGATACTGGACATTGGGACTACAATGCCCGGCATGCTTTGCCAGAAGACAGGAAGTGGGTGGGGACTGGAGACTTACATCCTCTGCCTCGTGGAGAAAGTTCCAGAGCGCGCCAGGGAACAGGAGAAAGCAGACGCACTGAGGAGATCGCGGGAGAACCTAGGCCAAAGCCCGAGGGAGACCTGTTATTCCTGTTTGGGTCACTCAACCTGAGGAGAAGGAGACTTGCCAGAGCCCAGACATTGCTGCAGACCGGCGGAATCGAACGGAGAGCAGGCGGTGAGCTGGACAAGCTGCATGAAGTCAGACAACGCATCCGGCCGCTAGTATCCCCAGTCAAAATCGGGTGGAGAGACGTCCTGGGTCAGCGGAGCCTAAAGCAATCGTCGGATGGGTGAGAGGCCTCCAAGGCTGTTTTATGATTAAAGGACGCTATGCTGTTTTCTCTTTAAAGTCCACAGGGCCCCAACTGACTAGTCGAAGACCTTCCTTTAATAAACTCACTGGCCAGTTGAACAGTACCCGGGTACCACACACATATATACACCTTTCACATTCTGGGACTTAACTTGTGCAGGACTCATTTCCTTTTACGAATCGGAACAGGGGTTACAGATAAAGATAAGTTCCGAATATATATTTTTCCTTTTTTTCCGCTGTGCGTTTACCGTAATACGAAGGGATTGTATGTTTGGGGTTTTGCTACGTGTCCCTTTTTCTGGACTATCGGGAACTTGCATTGCTTTTATGTTCGGTTGCGAATATTTTATTTTCCGAAATACGAAGCCTCGTGTTTCGTTTCTTTTCCGCTACGCGTTTTACCGTGATACGAAAATACTGTAATAATACTTGTGAATACCGTGTCTCGACATCTGCTCAAATATTTTAGTAAACTATTTAAATGATAAAAACTCACAACTGTGTTGGAGTATATTTATTCCCTAGTGCGGGGAGACTGACCAGTGGTTCATTTTCAGCGGCTCCTCCGGGAGTGAGCGCTACACGTGGGGGCTCGTTTCCGGGATCCAGTCTCTGGAAAAACCGCATCTAAAGGGTTAAATATGGATCCAGACACTGTTGCCGAGTGGTGTGGGGAGCACAGCAGCCAGTCAGAATGTTGTATAGTTATGGATATTCCAGCAGACACTTGGGCTGAAGATCAGATTCGCCAGGCCGTGGCCACGCTAGCACCAGATCATCGGGGGTTAATACTGGACATTGAAAAAAACCCAGATACTTCTCACATGTATGTTCTTCTCGAATGGAGAAAGGGTGTTCCGCCATGTTTTCAGGGCACGAGCGTGAAACTGGCCGAAGAGGTGGAAGTCCAACTAATTAAGCCAAGTACGCCACGTGGCGAATCCGCAAGTGTTTCCGCGCCTAGTCTGTTGGCCATGATAGGGCCTGAATTTATCGTGGCTATTGGAGATCTACTGGCTAAATGTCAGAAAACAAGCCCTCCTCACACTAACTTCGGTTATCGACGGTTAAGAAATTTTACAGGAAACGTACCAACTCCGGCGGGAGAAGAAACTTTTGAAGAATGGGTGGAACTGGCGATGCAGGCTCTGGATGAGTGGGATGTCCCTGAGGCCCAGAAAAAGCAAAGGATCACCGAGAGCTTAAAGGGACCTGCGTCAGAAGCGGTGAGAAACCTAAAACTGAGTAGAAAAGATTGTACTGCTTTAGATTATTTAAACGTTCTTGAAGAAGTTTTTGGGCGAACTGAAAAGGCGGCCGAATTGGTATATCAGTACGAACACACCTATCAGAGAAGAGGTGAAAGGATGACCGAGTACATGAGGCGCCTGGATAAGATTCTACACCAGATACTCCTGAAGAAAGGGGCCCAACCGGCCGAAGTAGATAAGATCCGAATAAAACAGATCCTGAGGGGCTCTCAACCTCTAGATCCAGTGATGATGCAGCTGAGAAGCAGAGCAGGTAACCAAGAGTTAAAGTACCTGGAACTGATCCGAGTTGTACGAGAGGAAGAGGCTTTACTAGAAGAGAAATCTTTCAGGCGGGGGGAAAGGGCTTATGCACAACCTGTGAGACATAATGACGGCCTGCAACCTGAGAGCGACTCTCTAGATACCTATGGATCTGACGAGGACGAACAAGAACATCTAGTTGTTTTTAAATCTACAGAGAAGGCTGCCAAAGAGTCGAATCTCCCTGAACGGGGTGAATTGTCCAAAACCGTCAAGAAAGTTCAGGAAGCTCAAGTTGAATTGCAACAAGCGCATGCGGAACTGTGCCGGGTATTGATGAAGGTGACAGAGATGCAGGCAGAAATGCAGAAATTCCTCACAGGTATGCAGACGACGGGAGTTGCTGTGGCGTCTGGTCCAAATCCTTTAACCAAATCTCAACAAGCAACTACGTCTCCGCTCTCTAAGAAGAGATGTTTCGGGTGTGGAGAAATGGGCCATTTCCGCGCACAGTGCAAAGGCCGAAAGCCTGAGAAGGATAGAGTCAAGGGACTGTTGGAAGCCCTGGAAGGACTGTTATCTACCTCACCGGCGGGAAACGCCAGTGGGCACCAGTAAAGGAGCAACCTGAGTGCCCGAGGGTTGAACCCCGCTCCAGAAACCAAGTCAAGACTAAGAGGGCGAGAAGGCCCAAAGCCAAGCCAACTGCTAAGCCTGCCAGGACTGAAAGAGTCACTCCCTTAGCATCCGGGTCTACGTCATGGGGAAGCAATGCACATCCAAAACCTGCACGGGCCAAGAAAAAGGCCAGGGTACAGCAAACTGGGTCTAAGTGTCCGGATGCCGCCACCAAGTTTCCTGACCAACTGATAGGTCCTTCTCCTATTGTGCCAATCCAAGTGGAAGGAGTCTACACCAAAGCCCTGTTAGATTCAGGGGCTCAAGTGACATTGATCTACAGAGACTTCTATGAGAAACACTTAAAGCACATTCCTCTGCAAGAATTTAAGGATTTGGAAATATGGGGTATCGGCACTGAGAAACTCCCTTATGACGGGTACCTGCAAGTGAAGTTGGAGATCGGATCTGAAGTCATCGGGCAGTCTGGGGGTTGTGATGCATTGGCTATTGTGTGTCCTCGACCCTCGGGTGCGAACAGAAGCTCCCTGATAGTGGAGACGAATACTGACCTAGTGCGGCATCTCCTGACGCCTATCGTGTTGGAAGAAGGTTCAACTCAAGGAGTACACCGAATGTTACGTCCGGTCTATCAGAGGATGGTCGAAGAACGAAAGGCACCTGCCGAGGTGGGAAGACTGTGGAGACTGGGTGGAACAGAGAAGGTTCTGCAAGCAGGAGAAGTAGCGAGTTACCGGGCTTCAGTCAAGTTGAATGGATCGCAACCAGGCCCCTATGTGGTGCTGGGAACCGATTTTGATCATGGGAGTGAAACCGGAGTCAAAGTAATTCCTGAGATAATCTCCACCAAAGCTCTGAAGAGAACACGAGGAAGAGTCTCGGTCAGCGTATGCAATGTGACGGATTCTCCAGTAGTCCTTAAGGCACGAATGCCTATCGGGCAAGTAGAGTCTGCTACACCCCTCTCTACCGATTCAGGAGGGGGAGTGGATAAAGAGATTCCAGATGAAAGATTCTACCCCAAAGACGCTCCCATTTCACCTGAGTGGAAGAAACGTCTTCAGTCTCAAGTCCTAAAGTGGAAGGAATTGTTCTCGAAAGATGAGTTCGATGTGGGCCTAGCTAAGAGTACTGAGCACCGCATTCGGTTACAAGAAGACAAGTCGTTTCGTGAAAGATCAAGGCGAGTTCCGCTGGGAGACTTGGATGATCTGCGAGAGCAACTGAATGAATTGCAAAGAACCAAGGTGATTCAAGAGTCCAGGAGTCCGTATGCATCTCCCATAGTGTTGGTCCGGAAGAAAAATGGTTCTGTCCGCCTATGTATAGACTACCGCACATTGAACCGGAGAACCATCCCCGATCAATATGCCACTCCTCGGATAGAAGTTGCCCTACAGTGTTTGTCTGGAGCAAAGTGGTTTAGTGTACTAGACCTGCGAAGCGGGTATCACCAGATACCGATGCATCCTGAAGACAAGGAGAAAACTGCGTTCATCTGTCCACTGGGGTTCTTTGAATTCAACAGGATGCCTCAAGGCCTTACGGGGGCTCCAGGCACGTTCCAACGGTTGATGGAGAAGACAGTCGGGGATATGAATCTAATCGAAGTATTAGTGTACCTGGATGACATAATTGTGTTTGGGAAGACTCTGGAAGAACATGAGCAACGTTTGGAGAAGGTCTTGAAGAGGCTCCATGAAGAGGGGCTGAAACTGTCTCTAGAGAAATGCCAATTCTGTCTACTGTCTGTTACGTATTTGGGACATGTGGTCTCAGCAGAAGGTGTTTCAACAGACCCTCGGAAGTTGGAGGCCGTAGCTTCTTGGCCTAGACCCCGAAACGTCACTGAGCTTAGATCTTTCTTGAGATTCTGTTCATACTATCGAAGATTTGTGGGAGGATTCGCGAAAATAGCTCAACCACTGAACAAACTCCTGCAGAAGGAAACCACAGAAGAAGGCTGCAAGGTCTCTGACAAAAACCTGTCAGCTCCGGGGCCAAGGAAAGCTCGAGAGTCTATACAAGGTGAATGGACTAGTCAATGTGAAGGAGCTTTCGTAAAGCTGAAAGAGAGTCTAACCCGAGCTCCTGTTTTGGCCTATGCGGACCCTCACAAGCCGTATGAACTACATGTGGATGCCAGCCGAGAAGGTCTGGGAGGAGTCCTATATCAGGAGTATGGTGGATTGCTGAGGCCTGTGGCGTACGTGAGCCGGAGCCTTACGCCTTCAGAGAAGAACTATCCTACTCACAAGCTGGAGTTCCTAGCCTTGAAGTGGGCAGTGGTGGACAAGTTGAAAGACTATCTGTATGGAGCTGAGTTCGTGATCAAGACGGATAACAATCCTCTTACCTACATCCTTACTACCACAAAACTGGACGCAACGGGACATCGGTGGTTGGCCGCTCTGTCAGGGTTTCGGTTCAGCCTGAAGTATCGCCCTGGGGTGAATAATCGAGATGCTGATGCGTTATCGAGAAGACCCTACACTACTGAATGGACTCAGTTGACTCCAGACGGGGTGCAAGCTTTGTGTCAAGGAACAGAGCGCTGGGTCAAAGGAGGGATTGAAGCAGAGGCCATAGGAGTTATGGCTGCGGCTGTTCCTGAGTTCTACTGTAACCCTACGCAGTTAAGGGATGAAAGTTTACCTACCTTTTCGAGACAGGACCTGAAAGCGGATCAGGCCAGAGACCCTTTAATTGCCTTGACTATAAAGGCCCTGTCTGCAAACCAGCGAGAGATTTTGTTAACCAACTCCCCGAGTGGAGCCAGATTGGTCTACAAAGAGTGGGAGCGGTTAAAGATGTTGGATGGGGTGGTCTACCGAAGGGGCCCCTCAACCAACTCTGAAGAGATTCAACAGTTATTCCTCCCTACTAAACATAGGGAGAGTGTGCTGCGATCACTACATGATGAGCATGGACATTTGGGTGCAGAGAGAACTTTTAAGCTGGTGCGAGAAAGGTTCTATTGGCCTTGTATGAGGGCTGAAGTAGAAAGTTATTGTCATTCCTGTCTGAGGTGTATTCAGAGAAAGACTCTACCGACCCAAACTGCTCCAATGAGCCATCTGCAGAGCCAGGGACCCATGGATTTGGTGTGCATTGACTTCTTGTGCTTAGAGCCGGATGCTAGTGGGCAAGGGAACATTCTAATAGTGACTGATCATTTCACTTGTTACGCCCAAGCTTTTTCCACGAAAGATCAACGCGCTCCGACTGTAGCCAAGGTGTTGATGGAAAAGTTCTTTGTTCACTACGGACTACCAAGGAGGATACACTCTGATCAGGGTAGAGACTTTGAAAGCAGACTGGTGGGGCAGTTGTTAGAGCTGTTGGGAATCCAAAAGACCCGAACCACACCATATCACCCTCAAGGTGATGCTCAGCCTGAAAGGTTTAATCGCACACTGCTAAACATGCTGGGGACCTTGTCGAATGTGGAGAAGCAGAGTTGGAGTCGTCACATAGCTACTCTGGTGCATGCATATAACAGTACGGAGAGCGATGCAACTGGATATTCACCGTACCGTCTTATGTTCGGAAGGGAGGCTCGACTGCCGGTTGATTTGGCATTTGGGTTATCCCTAGACCAGACATCAGTAGCTTCCCATAGAAACTACGTGGATAGACTTCGAAAGAATCTGGCTTCTGCGTTTGAACAGGCCCGTTTGACCTCGGGAACCAGGGAGCAAAGAAACAAAAGGAACTATGACCTGAAAGTTCGAATACAAGATCTACAACCCGGTGATAGGGTTCTATTGAAGAACTTGGGTGCTGCTGCGAGACACAAGTTGGCGGATAGGTGGAGTTCCCAGGTTTACATTGTCTGCAAACAACTGCCAGGTTTACCAGTGTATCAGATTTGCCCGGATGGAAAGGCCGGGCCTCTTAAGAACTGGCACCGAAATCATTTGTTACCTTTGAGAGAGGCTGTAAGGATGCCAGTTGGGGACGAATTGCCTCGGCCAAATCCGCCTGTTCCATGTTTGCCTCCTGTTACTCGGTCTCAACAGACCCGGGTTGCCGAAGAGAGCGAAAGCGACAGTGAAGAAGAGAGTTATTGTCTAGATTGGATGCGCTCGCCGGAGCCTGAAGAGGTTGTTGTTGTCCCTGAACGGTGGGAGAGTAATTTGAGGCCTGAAGCTCCTTAATTCTTGTTGGAAGTCCCTGAGACTGTTGATATCCCTGAGCCTCTTGAATTTCAGTTGGAAGTCCCTGAGGCTGTGGGGATCCCGGTAGCTCCGGAGGCTTATTCAGGTGATTATAGTTCTATGCCTTCACTGGAGGGATCATACTCTGAAGAAACGTCTGCTCCAGTGAAATAGAGAAGAATTGAGCCAACGCCTATAGTACTTCCACCTGAAGAGGAACTGATTGAGCCAGAACCAAAACGCTCTGTTCGACCGCCCCAACGACTCACCTATGACTCACCAGGACATAGCACTGAAGAGGCCATCACCACGGTGCGGAGGTTGCCCGAAGTGTCTGCTATGCTAGCTGAGGTAGCCCAAAATATGAGTCAACTTGAGGAAGTGTTCCTAACCCACTGCCTGTATGCTGCTGAACCTGTACATGTTATGTAAACTGTATTCAAATATTGTGGAAATGTAATGTAACTGTTGTACCTCCTTGGAGAGACCCAAGAGTTCTAGAAGGGGGAGAGTGTAGCGCTGTGTTAAAAATCTTGCTGTGGCAGTACCTATTTTTGGCCACAAGATGGAGACTATCGCGATCAGAGATACTGGACATTGGGACTACAATGCCCGGCATGCTTTGCCAGAAGACAGGAAGTGGGTGGGGACTGGAGACTTACATCCTCTGCCTCGTGGAGAAAGTTCCAGAGCGCGCCAGGGAACAGGAGAAAGCAGACGCACTGAGGAGATCGCGGGAGAACCTAGGCCAAAGCCCGAGGGAGACCTGTTATTCCTGTTTGGGTCACTCAACCTGAGGAGAAGGAGACTTGCCAGAGCCCAGACATTGCTGCAGACCGGCGGAATCGAACGGAGAGCAGGCGGTGAGCTGGACAAGCTGCATGAAGTCAGACAACGCATCCGGCCGCTAGTATCCCCAGTCAAAATCGGGTGGAGAGACGTCCTGGGTCAGCGGAGCCTAAAGCAATCGTCGGATGGGTGAGAGGCCTCCAAGGCTGTTTTATGATTAAAGGACGCTATGCTGTTTTCTCTTTAAAGTCCACAGGGCCCCAACTGACTAGTCGAAGACCTTCCTTTAATAAACTCACTGGCCAGTTGAACAGTACCCGGGTACCACACACATATATACACCTTTCACATTCTGGGACTTAACTTGTGCAGGACTCATTTCCTTTTACGAATCGGAACAGGGGTTACAGATAAAGATAAGTTCCGAATATATATTTTTCCTTTTTTTCCGCTGCGCGTTTACCGTAATACGAAGGGATTGTATGTTTGGGGTTTTGCTACGTGTCCCTTTTTCTGGACTATCGGGAAATTGCATTGCTTTTATGTTCGGTTGCGAATATTTTATTTTCCGAAATACGAAGCCTCGTGTTTCGTTTCTTTTCCGCTACGCGTTTTACCGTGATACGAAAATACTGTAATAATACTTGTGTATACCGTGTCTCGACATCTGCTCAAATATTTTAGTAAACTATTTAAATGATAAAAACTCACAACTGTGTTGGAGTATATTTATTCCCTAGTGCGGGGAGACTGACCCGTGGTTCATTTTCAGCGGCTCCTCCGGGAGTGAGTGCTACACTAACAAACTTAAAAAAAAAAAAAAAAAAACAGAAAATGTAACTCTCCTATTCACCTAATAAGTGTTTAAACCAATAAAAATTTATTAAAAATGTGTCTAAATAATAAAAAAGTCCCTTTGATAATAAAAACAATCTCATACAGAATAATAAAATGGATTTGTTAAAAAATTGGGAAATAAAAATTTTGGCTAAAAAAAATACAAAAAGGTGTTCGAAAAAATAATATTTTTTTTGGTGAAAATGAAACAAATAAATGGTCTTTTGAAAAACAAATTAAAATTATATTACGTTTTTATATTGAAACCTATGGGATCCCCCTGTTTAAACCTGTTGAACTGAAGCATCAAAAATCAGCTACAATAATTGTTAGCATATTTGGTTCTGAAAGCGTGCTTGTAATCCAGAGCACTCTTATATCAAAGCGAATTTCTCCATAAGAAATAATGGAAACGCTGACGATTGGTTCCATAACCATTTATTCATATATTTATTTGATTTATTTAAATACTGTATATATATATTTTTATATTTATTCAAAATACTGTACAGTATAAAGTAAAAACAAATTAACCTGCACTTTACCTTTGAGAAGAATCGTGGCTGGTGGGAGGGAGAGAGGAAATGAGGAGGAGGGTTATTGTGCAGGATGTTTATCACTAACAGGATCACTGCTATCTGTTGGGTGGGTTTCAGCACGTCCGGTGTAATGTGCCATACTATTACGCATGTTACACCGTGCGGCCCTCCCAGTCAAGCTGCCAGAATGCTGTGACGGACGCAGGGAGTAAAGGTGACCATGGCCTCAGTTGTGACGTGACGCTCGGAGTACAAAGCGAACGTACTTTGACATTGCTTGTATACCAAGTCAAAATTTCTAAAAAAAGTGTTACTCTTCTTGCAAAACGCTCTCAAACCAAGTTACTCTCAATCCAAGGTTTTGCTGGTAGTTTCATTGATGCATTGATGCAGTTTGGCGTTCTGTGAATAGATGAACCCACAATGGGACAATTTTCGATGTCGCCAAAGACTGGCGAAGATTGCCTAACTGTGGCGTACTGCACCATATTTTGCCGTCAATTCACCTTTATTTGCGAATACAGCTTAATGAATAGGCGAACTGCCTCGAATTTGCAACAAATGGTGAAATTAAGTGCTTAGTGACCCTTTCGTTTTCAAAGCAATTCTCTAAAACAGGCATCAGAAACCTTGACCCTGCAAATGGAACTGCAACCCACATGAGGCTCTGCCACTCGTTAGCTTGTCTGTGCCTCATGTTATACGTAGTTTAAAAACATGTGGAGGACCAAAGTTGCTGACCCCTTTTTTAAAGCATTTTTATTTAGGCAAATTTGATCAACTTTAAATGACAGAAATTATCAAGTCTATTTACTAAAGGTGAAACTCAGGAGAATTGGCAGGAGAAGAGCACAATCTAGATCAAATAGCGGATTTGGAAAGTGAGATAAATGGGATAATTTTTTGGTTTGGCTATTTCGACCTAGAATTTTCACTTCTGCCAATTATCCCGAGTTTCACCTTTAGTGAATAGACCTGTATATTTCTGCATCTATTCTTGACAGACCCTGTTTAAACTATTGATAAGGTATAATATATGTAACCTTTATCTATCCATTAACTTTCCCTGAAGAGCTGTCTATGCATGGTACTATTTTTATCCTACATAGCTATGAATAATATAGTATTCCAAATGCAAGCTGCACTTTTTATAGTTTTACAACAGAACATTTTAATGAAGAGTTATATAGACAGTCTTATATAGATATTGTTTGAGACGGAATCCGCTACTCATGGCGAGAAGTTCCACCGTTTTGTAGGTCCTTGCTCCGGAGAACACAGGATAGTGTGAATATAGAGCAATGCAGAGTTCTGCAATCACTTGTCGAGAAAGAGTGTCAGGGATAAGCAGATGGAGTATATTTTACATGGAAACACACAGCCTGTATAGACAGTTAAACCATTTTCACAACTGGGCTTGCCATTGTTCTATACCCTGCTCACCCAAGACTTTACGCCACCTGGCTGTCCCACCGAACAATGGAACATCAGGTCCTAGCCATAGCCCAATTCCTGGGATACACCCCCTGTATCCAACGTGAGACCAGTAGCTGGAATGCGCTTCTGCCCTTTTGCAAGGCTGTCTGATGGCAGGGGTTCACCGCTTACACATCTTAGGGAGCCTGATACACCGCCTAGGTTTGTGGGTCTGTAGGGGTTAATCCACCCGGCTACTCATATCAAAAGAACACCCTGATCCATGGATGGGGGTCTGAGTCGCAGCGGTTAAAATTTGCCCAGCAGCTGCCAGAGTGTACCCGGGTTATAGCTCCATAGGAGCGTCTGCGCCTCCCGGGGAAGGTCGGATGGAGGGGTTCCCAGAGTCGCTCCCCCTCAGAACTCACCCCAGGGTAGGCTCGCCGTTGTGTGGCTCTCGGGCCAGTAAATCGCCGTGGTGGGTATAAAGGGAGTTCCGGGGCAGGAGGGTGAGTGATCGGCTAGGGTGCGGCAGGTAACACACAATTTCTGGCAAGCCAATATATAACATTACACAAATAAAACAAGATATTTTGTTTGAAGAAATTATGCCTGAACAAACTATTAACAAACATAAATGAATTTAACTAAAACAAAGATGGTGGCGGCCGTCCCGTTGCATAGCTTCACAAGTCTTAGGATGGCAGACCCAGTGAGACCCTTCTCGGGTCTGCCTCGAATGTCCATTGCGCAGTCTTTTAAGTCACTAGTTCTGTTTGGAGAAACAAGCCGTCCGCATTGGCTTTGTGTTTCCCGGGCTGCTACTGGATCAAAACGTTAAAAGGCTGCAATGTCAAGCTCCACCACAGCAACTGGCCACTGTCTCCTGCCCCCTGGTTTAGCCAAACCAGGAGGTTGTGGCCTGTGAGGACTGTGAAGGAGCGCCCGTAGAAGTAGGGCTGTAACTTCTGTAGAGCCCATACCAGGGCTAAACACTCCTTCTACATGGCTGTGTAGACTACCTCCCAGGGCAATAGTCTCCGGCTGATGCAGGCAACCGGGTGGTCATGTCCATCTTCACCGATCTGGCTCAGCACTGCTTCCATCCCAAACAGAGACAACTGTGTGAACAACAAAGCGTTTAGTATGGTCAGGAGCGACCAGTACTGGTGCCTCAACAAGAGCTTGTTTCAGTCTTTGAAAGACTGTCACACATTCTGGGGATCACAGGACCTCTTGGGGTAAGTTCTTACGGGTCAGGTCAGTCAGAGTTTTGGCGATGGTGCTATAATTGGGGATGAAGTGTTGATAGTACTCAGTGTTGTACCCAGGAAAGCAAGCACTTGGGTTTACATGCGGGTGTGGGTCACTGATCAACCACTTCCACCTTGGCCGGCTCCGGCAGCTGCTTCCCGTACCTCAGACATCCCTATGTGGAATTTGTTGGTCTTGATGGTCAGCCCTGCTTTGCTAATGCGGTCCAGTAAGACCCGGAAATGGTGGAGGTGTTCCTCCCATGTGCAGCTGAAGATGGCTATGTCATCCAGATAGCCACAAGTAAAGTCCTATACCCCATCTAGCAGCTAAGCCAACATGTATTGGAAGTTTGCCGGGTGTCAAGGGGCACCTGGCTGGAGCCATGGTTGGCCCTTTATACTAGGTATTAGGGATGTGCATTTCGTTTCGTACCGATTCGTTTTTTTCACGAAATGGGCTGATTCGGTGCTTCGGATTCTTCCATTGTTCCGAATCAGATTGGCAACGAAATACACACCTTCTGAAATTCTGAAATGATTTTTGATACGAAGCGAAATAATTTCGTTATTTCATATGAATGTGAAATTTGTAAAATCGCAAGTCATTTTCGTTCTATTCACGATTTCGGGTCTGTTTCGGTTAATTTCGGACATCGTATTTTCGTATCGTTTCAAGTCCGTTTCGGTTCCATTGCTGATTCTGTAATTTTGTATTGTTTTGATCAAATTCGATAGTTACTTGATATCCATTTGATAGTTCATTTCAAATTCGATAGTTGATATCAATTATTCAAATTTTTCTTTTATGATGATGACTAGGGATGGGCTGCCGGTTCGATGCGCACATGAGTTCGCATCGAACATCGGCTGTTCAAAAGTTCGCGAACTTCTAACTTTTCAGACCGTTCTCAAAAAGCTCGAAAAAATATATTATTTTGATTTTTTTTTTTAAAAATGCTTAAAAAATCTAAAGATAAAGAGACTCTTTACTGCAGAATATTATAAGCAACATTTTATTAGATATTGAATTAAAATGGAAATATTTTTAACATTGAAGCCTATGGGATAAAACAATCTTCTTGCTAAAACATCAGGCAGACGAGGCCCTCTAATCAGGCACTGTAGAGGGCAACCCGCCGAGGCCTCCCAAGGATCCCTTGAGGAGTATGCGGCCGTCGGATGACAGAGCTGCGACTGTGCGGGCCGGCCGGCCGGGTGCATGTGGCAGAGAGGTGGCGCAGGGAGGGAGCCACTGCACCTGTGGCCACGGCAGACCCCCTCACAACCAGGATCCAGGGATCCTCCACTGACTGACCACCAGGCTAAGGTAAGGCGACACATTTCTAAAAAAAATAAAATCCGAGGACATTTTTAAATGACCCAAGGAACATAAAATAAAACTTTTTTTTTCTTTCTATTACTCACCTGATTCCTGGATCCACCAACAAGCGCAGCCTCCCGTCTCCCACACTGTTATGCGCTGTATACACCGGCGCGCTGTGTGCAGTTTCTGAGAAGATACGCTATTAGTGTAGAGGGAGCGATGCAAAATGCGCAGCCGGCTTCCCCGCTACACTATTAGCATATCTTCTCAGAAGCTGCACACAGCGCGCCGGTAAAAGCTAGCATCAGACTGTAGAGGTGCTGCGCGGCAGTGTGAGGATTCATATGCTGCATTAATTATTCTTCTTACAAATTTGGTTACTTGACCCGTTTGCATTTGGATTGTAATATTGTGACATCCAGGGCCCCGGGTGGCGATCGGGGGGCCCCCAGACGCATGGTGTCGCCAGCTGGCCGAATGCCAGGAGCTCCGGTGGCACCCGGCGCAGCTGTGAGTGATCAGGGGGCAGGGCGCGGCATGATGACGCGGAGCCGCTGGGATCTTTAAATCAGGAGCACATGCTTACACCTCGCCTTGCCGTGGAGTTTCATTCCCGCATCGCTAGCTTACTGAATCAGTTTGTATACTTGTTACTTACCCTGCTTGTTCTGAGGACCCGATCTGTTGCCGGCTTTGCCTGCCATTTGACTATTCTCTCTGTGTACTCCCTGCCTGTTCTGTTTGCGTCCTGTTGCTTCTGGTGTGCGCCGATTCTGACCATATACAGTAGCGCAGTACAAGTGCCTAAACGTTGCTGACCCGGTTTTGTTATAACAACTACTCTCACTCTGCGCCCCTGTCTGGTATATTCCGCTGCTTGTTACTGCTGGTGCGCTTCCATCCTGCCATATACTATAGCGCAGTACAAACATATATTGATCTCAGTCTGTGGTGTATATTGTTGGTGCTGTCTCCCTGGCCTGTGTAGCTGCGAGAGGTTAGGTTTAGTGGTCCCGACTCCGAGTCCCAACCATCCTAAGGATCGGAGGGTTAGAGGTCTGTTACCAGGGATCCTACCAGGTCTGTCCTGGGGAATCGTTACAAATATGCGGTGAACGCCACAGCAGATGTTAATGCTCATTTTTAAATGTTTCTATACCCGCCCCAAGCAGTTGTTTATGAATAGATTAAAGGAAAACCATTTACCGTCATTTGAAATGTCATTTTTTTCTTTTTAAATGTTTCTATACATCCTGCAAATCCGCCACTTCACGGGCAGGTTATGGGGACCTCCTAGGCACGATATTTGAAGGAATTTTTCATTTTTATTCTTAACCTTTATGTCATGGAAAAATCACTGTTCCTTTAAAAAAGTTTTTTTTAAACTTTTGTCCTTGTTTCCTGTCCCCCAGGGCACTACCCGGACCCCCATACACCTTTTATGGCAAATATCTTGCATATATGCCCTCTTGGAGGGCACTCTAAAATTCGAACATTCGAGTACCATTGACTTGCATTGAGTTCGAATCGTGTTCGCGTTCGAATTCGAACTTTTTCAAATGTTCGTGTTCAAATGCGAACCGAACACGGGGGTGTTCGGCCCATCACTAATGATGACTGTAACGGGGGGAGTAGCGCCCACTAGAGAGTAGCGGAGTTGAGATCCTTAAGGACTGATATATCTTTTTGACGTTTAAACACTGATTGGAATATACAGAATTATTCACTTGCGGCAGCGAGGAGGAACAAAACACTGCGTTGCTACTAAGCAATACAGGTTTCGAGACCGATAGACTACTTAGAGCCCATGCAGAAAACACAGATAAGACAGGCAGTTGGTGAATTGCGCGGACTGCAGGGCAGTCAGGAAATAAGCTGCTTTAACATTCTCTGATAATCGTGAGCCGTTCAGCGGTACTTTAAGATGGTCAGGGACAACACATACACCTCATGGTCTGTCGTAAGTACAGTAACGAGTGTTATTGCTGATGAGTACGCACTGAACATGAGCTGCAAATAAGCGGTACCATCTCGATCGCAGTTCTTATCAATATGTGTGGCTGGAGAACATGAGCCCTGGGTTGGGTAAATGAACCTAATGAGGCCACAGACAATACCCACCGCTGAGAAGGGACACTTCCCCAGTAACATGTAAACACCCCAGCGGCAAGCATGGGGATAAACCACCAAAAGACCCACACAGGCGATCGTAATTAACCCCTTCACTGCTGAGCCATTTCACGTCTTAAAAAGAACACGTATTTTTATAATTTTTTTCCTTTACTTTAAACATGGTCAAGTTTGGTATCATTGGAAAGGCCATGTTCTGGCCTTTCTAATGATACCAAACATGACCCTGCCAACAGTTGGGAGATATCGGGGTTCAAACGAAACCCCTGTCTCCACCCCTATATTTCCTTAGGAGTCAATGAGGACGTTCCCCACACGTCCTCAGCAGTAAAAGGGTTAAACAGCAGGAGAATAGTCAAATTCAAGCTGGGTCAAATAGCAGGAGCAGGGATCATATCCAGAAATGGGTTGGCAACAGAGAATCAATGTAAACGAATGGTTAGCGATGCGGGAATCAGACTCCACGACAGGGCAACGAGGCAACTCCTCATGCCCTGTTTTAAGGCTGGGGTCAGACTAACGCATTTTTAACGTGCGTTTAGGCGCACTTAATCACGGCCGCGGCAGCAGCAAATGACGGGCAATGATGGCCAATATATGAAGTACGGCCGCACGAAAGTCCAGCCGCGCAACGCAAGTGGAAAATGAATGAAAAATGAATTTTTTGAGAACGCAGAACCGCTAGTACTGACGTACAGAGTGCGCTGCGGCGGCATAGTGGCGTGTGTGCGCGATTAGCAGACGTCAGACGCTGCTAATGTGCAGCCTACATAACGTCCAGACGCAAAAAGTTTTTTTTTGACAATCCATAAAAAATCAGCACGAAAATGCGCGTTGTCTGACCATTTTCGTGCATTCCGTGAAAAAATACGTCAATGCGTTCGGACGCCCTTTTTGGCGGTCCCTGCGAATAATGCGTTCGTTTGACCCTAGCCTAAACCTGGCGGCTCCTCGTGACCATGCTAGGCCCGCCCCCTTGGACGCCACTCGGCCATTCCCTAGTGCTGGCAGCCGGCCAGCACTTGGCACAGGACCTTGCCCAGACACCCCTGGCAACACAGCAGGGGCTGAGGACATGACAATGTAATTATTATACTGTAGAGGTGCTGCCCGGCAGTGTGCAGATTCATATGCTGCATTAATTATACTGTAGAGGTGCTGCCCGACAGTGTACGGATTCATATGCTGCATTATTATATTGTAGAGGTGCTGCCCGGCAGTGTGCGGATTCATATGCTTCAGTAATTATACTGTAGAGGTGCTGCCTGGCAGTGTGCTGATTCATATGCTGCATTAATTATACTGTAAAGGTGCTGCCCGGCAGTGTGCGGCTTCATATGCCGCATTAATTATACTGCTGCCCGGCAGTGTGCGGAATCTTATGCTGTTGTAGCGCTCACTCCCGGAGGAGCCGCTGAATTTAAACCTCGGGAAAGTCTCCCCGCACTAGGGAATAAATATACACCAGCACTGTTGTGGATTTTATACGTTATATAGTTTACTGATCTCAAATAAACTGGCATATATAATGCAGCACGGTATACATAAATATTTACAGGTGTTCGTAATGCGAGAAACACGTAGCGGGAAAAAAAGGAAAATAAATGTTAACCCCTTTGTTGTTGGAATGTGAGTCCCGTACAGGTTGTGTCCCAAAAAGGTGTACGTGTATGCGTGTGTTGGTACCCGGGTAATTTACAGGTGTCTTTGACTAGTCACGTTGGGGCCCTGTAGGTTTAGACAAACTTGCAGCGTGCTTTATTATTTTTACTGTGGCCAGGAAGGCCTCTCACCCATCCGCCAGATACTCTGCGCTCTGCTCGACCCAGGACGTCTCTCCGCTTGGCTTGACTGGGACTCTGTGCCACCGGATCCGCTTGTCTTGCTTGTCCTTTTCTGCCACAAGATGCTCAGCTCACCGCCTGCACTCCCATTAGGTCGTCTGCGGTCTCCTAACTCGGGGTCCTTCAGCTACTCTGTATCTGTATAAACTTATCAGCGGTGGATCGCTAGGTCTCTGACAAGTAATGTGAACCGATCTCCAGCTCCGCAAGGCCGCACCTGCGCTCCGGCCTGGTCACGATCGTTGTCTGTCTCAAGTGCGTCTTGCTCTCTTGCTCCTCGGCGCGCTCTGGGTTTCCCCTGCACGAGGCTGCGGATGTAAGTCTGTTTCTCCTCACCCACTTCCGGTTCCCGGCGCAAAGCATTCTGGAAAACGTAGTCCCATTGTCCAGTGTCTCTTACATTGCGCTTGTCTCCCTCTGGTGGCCAAAAATAAGTACTACAGCAACAGTGTTTTAAACCAGCGCTACACTCTCCCCCTCCTAGAACTCTTGGGTCTCTCCAAGGAGGTATAACAGTTGCATTACATTTCAACATAACATTAGGCAACATATACAGGCTCAGCAGCAAGCATGCAATGGGTTAGATACACTTCCTCAAGTTGACTCATGCTTCTGACTACCTCAGCTAACATAGCAGACACTTCGGGCAACCTTCGCACTGTGGTAACAGCCTCTTCAGTGCTATGTCCTGGTGAGTCATAGGTGAGTCTTTGAGGGGGTCGGACAGAACGTTTTGGCTCGGGCTCAATCAGTTCCTCTTCAGGTGAAAGTACTACAGGTGCGGGTTCAGTTCTTTCATCCACAACTGGAACAGACATCTCTTCGGAGTATGATCCTTCCAGAAAAGGCATGGAACTGTAATCATAAGATGCGGCCTCAGGAACTACAGGAATTTCAGAAGTCTCGGGAACTTCCAATTGGAATTCAGGAGCCTCAGGCCTCAGGTTACTTTCCCACCGTTCAGGAACTGGGATGACCTCTTCAGGCTCTGGTGAGCGCACCCAGTCCAGACAAAAGCTTTCTTCCTCACTGTCCCCTTCACTCTCTTCAACAACCCGTGTCTGCTGAGACCGAGTAACGGGAGTTAAGCGTGGAGCAGGCGGGTTAGGCAGAGAAAGTTCGTCACCAACTGGTATCCTTACAGCCTCTCTCAAAGGTAGCAGATGATTCCAGTGCCAGTTTTTAAGAGGCCCAGCTTTTCCATCCGGTCGGATTTGGTAAACTTGCAGACAATGTAGACCTGAGAACTCCATCTATCCGCCAACTTATGCCTCGCAGCAGCACCCAAGTTCTTCAACAAAACCCTATCACCGGGTTGTAGATGCTGTATCCGAACTTTCAAATCATAGTTCCGCTTATTCCTCTGTTCCCTGTTTCCTGAGGTCAAACGGGCCTGTTCAATCGCAGAGGCCAAGTTCTTCTGAAGTGTATCCACATAATTTCTGTGAGAAGCTACCGACGTCTGGTCCAGAGATAGCCCAAACGCCAAATCAACCGGCAGTCGAGCTTCTCTTCCGAACATAAGACGGTACGGTGAGTATCCAGTAGCGTCACTCTCCGTACTGTTGTATGCATGTACTAGCGTAGCTATGTGACGACTCCAGCTCTGTTTCTCTCGGTTTGACAGTGTCCCCAACATGTTTAGCAGCGTGCGATTGAACCTTTCGGGTTGAGCATCACCTTGAGGGTGATATGGTGTAGTTCGGGTTTTCTGAATTCCCAACAGTTCCAGTAATTGCCCAACAAGCCGGCTCTCAAAGTCTCTACCCTGATCAGAGTGTATCCTCCTTGGTAGGCCATAGTGAACAAAGAACTTTTCCATTAGAACCTTCGCTACCGTAGGAGCACGTTGGTCTTTTGTGGAAAAAGCTTGGGCATAACGTGTGAAATGATCAGTCACTACTAGAATATTTCCCTGCCCACTAGCATCCGGCTCTAAGCACAGGAAATCAATGCACACCAAATCCATGGGTCCTTGACTTTGTAGGTGGCTCATTGGAGCGGTTCGGGTCGGTAGGGTCTTCCTTTGGATACACCTCAGACATGAATGGCAGTAACTTTCCACTTCAGCTCTCATGCAGGGCCAATAGAATCTGTCTCGCACCAGCTTAAAAGTTCTCTCTGCACCTAAATGTCCATGTTCATCGTGTAACGACCGCAGCACATCCTCTCTGTGCTTAGTGGGAAGGAACAACTGTTGGGTCTCTTCAGCATTGTTCGAGGGGCCCCTTCGGTAGACCACCCCATCCAACATCTTCAATCGTTCCACTCTTTATATACCAATCTGGCCCCTTCTGGGGAATTTGTCAGAAGAATCTCCCGTTGGTTCGCGTTCAGGGCCTTCGCGGTTAATGCAATCAAAGGGTCTTGAGCCTGATCAGCTCTCAGGTCCAGTTTTGAAAAAGTTGGCAAACTTTCATCCCTCAGCTGCGTAGGATTACAATAGAACTCTGGAACAGCCGCAGCCATAACTCCTATGGCTTCCGCTTCAATCCCTCCCTTGACCCAGCGCTCTGCTCCTTGGCATAAAGCTTGCACCCCATCTGGAGTTAACTGAGTCCATTCCGTAATGTAGGGTCTCCTCGACAAAGCATCGGCAACCCGATTATTCACCCCAGGGTGATACTTCAGACTGAACCGAAACCCTGACAGAGCGGCTAACCACCGATGTCCCGTGGCGTCCAGCTTTGCAGTAGTAAGGACGTAGGTAAGAGGATTGTTATCCGTCTTTATCACAAATTTGGCTCCATACAGATAGTCTTTTAGCTTATCTACCACCGCCCACTTCAAGGCTAGAAACTCCAACTTGTGGGTAGGATAGTTCTTTTCCGAGGGCGTAAGGCTCCGGCTCACATACGCTACAGGCATCAGCAATCCACCATACTCTTGGTACAGTACTCCCCCTAAACCTTCTCTACTGGCATCCACATGCAGTTCGTACGGCTTGTGAGGATCCGCGTAAGCCAAGACAGGAGCTCGAGTTAGACTCTCTTTCAGCTTCACGAAAGCACCTTCGCATTGACTAGTCCATTCTCCCTGGATAGATTCTCGAGCCTTCCTTGGCCCTGGAGCCGACGAATTTTGGTCAGAGGCCTTGTGGCCTTCTTCTGCATCTTCTTTCTGTAGGAGCTTGTTCAGTGGTTGAGCTATCTTGGCAAATCTTCTTACAAATCTTCGATAATAGGAGCAGAACCCCAAGAAAGATCTAAGTTCAGTAACATTTCGGGGTCTAGGCCAGGAAGCTACGGCCTCCAACTTCCAAGGATCTGTCGAAACGCCTTCTGCTGAAACCACATGTCCCAGATATGTAACGGAAGGTAAGCAGAATTGACATTTCTCCAGAGACAATTTCAACCCCTCTTCATGGAGCCTCTTCAAGACCTTCTCCAACCGCTGTTCATGTTCTTCCAGAGTCTTCCCGAACACAATAATATCATCCAGATACACTAATACTTCGATCAGGTTCATGTCCCCGACGGTCTTCTCCATTAACCGTTGGAACATGGCTGGTGCTCCCGTAAGGCCTTGAGGCATTCTGTTGAACTCAAAGAACCCCAGTGGGCAGATGAACGCAGTCTTCTCTTTGTCTTCAGGATGCATTGGTATCTGGTGATACCCACTTCGCAGGTCTAGTACACTAAACCATTTTGCTCCAGACAGACACTGTAAGGCATCTTCTATCCGAGGAGTAGCATATTGATCTGGGATGGTTCTCCGATTTAGCGTGCGATAGTCTATACATAGACGGACAGAACCATTCTTCTTCCGGACCATTACTATTGGAGATGCATACGGGCTCCTAGACTCTTGGATCACCTTAGTTCTTTGCAGTTCATTCAGCTGCTCTCATAGATCATCCAGGTCTCCCAACAGAACTCGTCTTGACCTTTCTCGAAACGGCTTGTCTTCCTGTAGTCGAATGCGATGCTCAGTACTCTTGGCTAGGCCCACGTCAAACTCATCCTTGGAGAACAAGTCCCTCCACTTTAGGACCTGGGACTGAAGACGTTTCTTCCATTCGGGCAAGATGGGAGCGTCCTTAGGATAGAACCTGTCATCTGGAATCTCTTTATCCATTCCCCCTCCTAAATCGGTAGGAGAGAGAGGCGTAGCGGACGCTACTTGCCCGATAGGCATTCGTGCTTTCAGGACCACTGGAGAATCAGACACATTACACACACTGACCGAGACTCTTCCTCGTGTTCGTTTCAAAGCTCTTGTGGAGATTATTTCAGGGATTACTTCTGCTCCGGCTTCATTCCCATGATTAAAATCGGTTTCCAGTACCACATAGGGACCTGGTTGTGATCCGTTCAACTTGACTGAAGCCCGGAAGCTCGCTACTTCTCCTGATTGCAGAACCTTCTCTGTTCCTTCCAATCTCCATAGGCGCCCCACTTCAGCAGGTGCCTTCTGTTCTTCGACCATTCTCTGATAGACTGGACGTAACATCGGGTGTACTCCTTTGGTAGAACCTTCTTCCAGTACCACAGGAGTCAGGAGACGTCGCACCAGATCAGTATTCGTCCCCACTATCATAGAACTTCTGTTTGCCCCTGAAGGCCAGGACACACAATGGCCAATGCATCACAACCTCCAGACTGTCCGATGACTTCCGATCCGATCTCTAACTTCACCTGTAGATATCCGTCATAGGGAAGTTTTTCAGTTCCGATACCCCAGATTTCCAGGTCCTTCAATTTCTGTAGAGGTATGTGCTTCAAGTGCTTCTCGTAGAAGTCTCGGTAGATCAATGTCACTTGAGCCCCTGAGTCCAACAGAGCTTTAATGTAGACTCCCTCTACTTGAATCGGCACAATGGGAGAAGGACCTATCAGCTGGTCAGGAAACTTTGTTGTAGTCACAGGAAGTTTAGACCCAGTTTGTTGTACCCTGGCCTTCTTCTTGGCCCGTGTAGGTTTTGGGTGTGCATTGCTTCCCCATGACGTAGAACCGGATGCTAAGGGAGTGACTCTTTCAGTCCTGGCAGGCTCAGCAGTTGGCCAGACTCTGGGCCCTCTCGGCCTCTCAGTCCTGGCTTGATTTTTGGAGCGGGTTTTGACCACGGGCACCTAGTTTGCTCCTTCACTTGTGCCCTCTGGCGTTTCCCGCTGGTGAGGTAGATAGTAGCCCCTCCAAGGCTTTTAGAAGCTCTTCTACCATATTTCTTTCAGGCTTTTGACTTTTGCATTGTACGCGGAAATGACCATTTCCCCACAACTGAAACATCTCTTCTTTGAAGACGGAGACGCACTTACTTGCTGTGATTCGGTTGAAGGACCCTGGCCAGACACCACAGCAACTCCAGTTGTCCGCATATCAGCAAGGAACTTCTGCATATCGGTCTGTGTCTCTGCCACCTTCAAAAGTGCTCGGCACAGGTCCGCATGCGCCTGTTGCAATTCCGCTTGAGTTTCTTGTACCTTCTTAATGGTTTTGTGCAACTCACTATGTGCAGAAAGGGTTAGTTCTTTTGCAGCATTCTCTGTGGATTTAGGAACAATCAATCGCTCTTGTTCGTCCACTTCGAATCCATAGGTGTCTAACAAATCATCTTCAAGTCGCAGACATTCATTATGCCTCACGGGTTGTGCGTAAGCTCTTTCTCCTCTCCTAAAGGATTTTTCTTTAAGTAAAGCCTCTTCCTCTCTGACAGCTCGGATCCGTTCCAGGTATTTCAATTCTCGGTTACCTTCCCTGCTTCTCAGCTGTAGCATCACCGGATCTAGAGGTTGAGCGCCCCTCAGGATCTGTTGCATTCGGATTTTATCTACTTCGGCCCCTTTCTTGAGAAGTATCTGGTGCAGAATCTTATCTAGGCGCCTCATATATTCAGTCATTTTCTCACCTTTCCACCAGTAGGTGTGTTCATACTGGTACATGAGCTCCGCAACCTTTTCCGTTCGCCCAAAGACTTCCTGTAAAATATTTAAATAATCTAAAGCAGTGCAGTCTTTCTTACTCAATTTTAGGTTTCTTACAGCCTCTGACGCAGGTCCCTTTAAGCTCTCAGTAATCCTTTGCTTCTTCTGCGCTTCAGGGACGTCCCACTCATCCGGAGCCTGCATCGCCTGTTCCACCCATTCTTCGAAGGTTTCTTCTCCCGCCGGAGTTGGTACGTTTCCTGTAAAGTTCTCAACCGTCGATAACCAAAGTTGGTGTGCGGAGGGCTTGTTCTTTGACATTTAGCCAGCAAATCTCCAATAGCCACTATAAATTCAGGCCCGATCATAGCCAGCGGACTGGGCGCGGGAACACTCGTGGGATCGCCACGTGGCGCACTTGGCTGAATCAGTTGAATTTCCACCTCATCGGTCAGCTTCACGCTCGCACCCTGAAAACACACTGGAACACCCTTTCTCCACTCAAAAAAGAACATACGTGTGAGAGGTATCTGGGTTCTCTTTAATGTCCAGGATTAACCCCCGATGATCTGGTGTCAGCGCGGCCACGGCCTGGCGAATCTGATCTTCGGCCCAAGTGTCTGCAGGAATATCCATGATTATACACAATTCTGTCTGACTACTGTGCGCCTCACACCATTTGGCAGTAGTGTCTGGATCCATGTTTAACCCTTTAAATGCAGTTTTTCCAGAGACTGGATCCCGGAAACGAGCCCCCACGTGTAGCGCTCACTCCCGGAGGAGCCGCTGAATTTAAACCTCGGGTCAGTCTCCCCGCACTAGGGAATAAATATACACCAGCACTGTTGTGGATTTTATACATTATATAGTTTACTGATCTCAAATAAACTGGCATATATAATGCAGCACGGTATACATATATATTTACAGGTGTTCGTAATGCGAGAAACACGCAGCGGAAAAAAGGATAATAAATATTAACCCCTTCGTTGTTGGAATGTGAGTACCGTACAGGTTGTGTCCCAAAAAGGTGTACGTGTATGCGTGTGTTGGTACCCGGGTACAAGATTCAACTGGCCAGTGAATAATTTACAGGTGTCTTTGACTAGTCACGTTGGGGCCCTGTAGGTTTAGACAAACTTGCAGCGTGCTTTATTATTTTTACTGTGGCCAGGAAGGCCTCTCACCCATCCGCCAGATACTCTGCGCTCTGCTCGACCCAGGACGTCTCTCCGCTTGGCTTGACTGGGACTCTGTGCCACCGGATCCGCTTGTCTTGCTTGTCCTTTTCTGCCACAAGATGCTCAGCTCACCGCCTGCACTCCCATTAGGTCGTCTGCGGTCTCCTAACACGGGGTCCTTCAGCTACTCTGTATCTGTATAAACTAATCAGCGGTGGATCGCTAGGTCTCTGACAAGTAATGTGAACCGATCTCCAGCTCCGCAAGGCCGCACCTGCGCTCCGGCCTGGTCACGATCGTTGTCTGTCTCACGTGTGTCTTGCTCTCTTGCTCCTCGGTGCGCTCTGGGTTTCCCCTGCATGAGGCTGCGGATGTAAGTCTGTTTCTCCCCACCCACTTCCGGTTCCCGGCACAAAGCATGCTGGAAAACGTAGTCCCATTGTCCAGTGTCTCTTACATTGCGCTTGTCTCCCTCTGGTGGCCAAAAATAAGTACTACAGCAACAGTGTTTTAAACCAGCGCTACACTGTAATAATTATACTGTAGAGGTGCTGCCCTAGTGCCTGGCAGTGTGCGGAATCATATGCTGCATTATTATACTGTAGAGGTGCTGCCCGACAGTGTGAGGATTCATATGCTGCATTAATAATACTGTAGAGGTGCTGCCCGGCAGTGTGAGGATTCATATGCTGCTTTATTTAAACTGTAGAGGTGCTGCCCGGCAGTGTGCGGAATCATATTCTGCATTAATTATACTGTAGAGGTGCTGCCGGCAGTATGCGGAATCATATGCTGCAGTAATTATATTGTAGAGGTGCTGCCGGCAGTGTGCGGAATCATATGCTGCATTATTATACTGTAGAGGTGCTGCCCGGCAGTGTGAGGATTCATATGCTGCATTAATGATACTGTAGAGGTGCTGCCCGGCAGTGTGCTGAATCATATTCTGCATTATTATACTGTAGAGGTGCTGCCCGACAGTGTGCGGAATCATATGCTGCATTATTATACTGTGGAGGTGGTGCCTGGCAGTGTGATTATTCATATGCTGCATTAATTATACTGTAGAGGTGCTCCCCGGCAGTGTGAAGATTCACATGCTGCATTAATTATACTGTAGAGGTGCTGCCCGGCAGTGTGCGGAATCAATGCTGCATTATTATACTGTAGAGGTGCTTCCCCGCAGTGTGCGGAATCAATGCTGCATTATTATACTGTAGAGGTGCTGTCCGGCAGTGTGAGGATTCATATGCTGCATTAATTATACTATAGAGGTGCTGCCCGGCAGTGTACGGAATCATATGCTGCATTATTATACTGTAGAGGTGCTGCCCGGCAGTGTGCGGAATCGTATGTTGCAGTAATTATACTGTAGAGGTGCTGCCCGGCAGTATGTGGATTCATATGCATCATTCTGTAGAGGTAAATCGTTTTGTTAAATTTTTTTCCTATCATACCATTTTAATATGATTAAATAAAGTTGTGCAATGCATATTCATAAGAAAAAAAGAATCTTTCATAAAAAATTATAGAATTGGCAGAATTACCGTATCAACCGAAATATCGGGGAATCCGAAATACCATTCGTCTTAGTCAAAACGAAAAAGACCCATTGAAACGACGAGAACAGACGATCTGAAAGACCGAAAATTTCTGATATCACGAAATGGAAGTCGATATGAAAAAACTAGACGAAACGAAAGAGCCGAAACGAAAATCGGCCAAAACGATCCGAAACGAAAATTTAAAAGAACCGAATGAGCCAAAAAAAATAAATCGGTGCACATCCCTACTAGGAATTGATAAGCCCTTTAGGCAGATTTGTTGCTGGCTGTATGATGCAGAACACAGCACACAGAATATACACAGAATGACAGCACTAGGATACACACACAAGAGGAAACCCTGCACGGGGGTAGGGTCCTTATAGTGGTCTTCTAAATCTATGCAGGATACAGCGTAAGGAATAAACACCACAACAACAACAGCAGGGGTAGGCAAGCGACAACAATTTCGAAATGCCCAGCACCAAACACAGAACCCTAAACTAGAATGAGGTCCTTAAACTGGCCTCCAACACAGACTATAATATGCTGCTGGACAAATACATAAAGACAAGAAAACAGGACACAGAATATAAACAGGAATAATCAAGAGTAGTCAGAGAATGCCAGAAGGTCAAAATACCACAGTAATGTCAACCGTATGCCAGGGATCAAGAGCCAGGAGAACAGGTCAGACAAGCCAAGGTCGGTACACAGAATTATTAATATACAGGGTACAGGGAGCATACAATAGAATAGTCAGGAATACAAGTCAATAGTCATACACAGAATCACAAAATAGGGATAATCCAAAAGAGAATTATATAACAGACCAAGATCATTCACAGGGTAGCAGAACAAATATCACAATAGCAGACACTCAGTAAATAATGACCCATCCAGGAGCAGGGAGCTGGTACACTGCTGGCCATATTTATGAGAACAGGGCAGGTCATATGACTTCAATCAGCAAGAGGGGAATCCAGGAGCAGAGAGCCTGGACTGACTTGCCCCTCAAGAGCTCTCACCAGCAGGGGGCCTTGCTGAAATGGGGAAACATGATAGTATCCTCCCTCAAATGCTGACCACTGGTGGCCCAATACAATACTAGAGAAAACCAGAAACATAACATGAATAGTCAGACACATTTTATGTCAGAGTCCTGTTCCCACTTTGATTCATCAGTATCCTCCTCCAGGGCACGCCTGGCATTCGGGTCATTCATGCTAGGTGGTTTTCATGGATCAATGTCCTGTTAGGCGTCAGGAAGTATCCCTCGAGAACAGGACTGGGTTCTGGGATTTCGGAACTAGACAACCTGACCATAGTGCTCACCCCACCAGGTTGTCTAGGACTGGTCACCTTCTTACATCTCCTTCTGGACTGAGACCTGGAAGAGAAGACCTCACCACAGAGCATGGCTACGGCAGGGGCACTGCCAGACTTGACTACAATGGGAGCATCAACTGACTTGGTTAGAGGTGCCTCACTACAGGGCATGGCTACATTTGCCTTACTGTGTGGTTTGGCAACATCTGCCCCAGAACTGGATTTGGCAACATCTGCCCCAGAACTGGGATTAGCATCCTCAGACCCAGAGTGGGGTTTGGTATCCCTGAACCACTGCTGGAGTTGGCAACATTGGACCCACTGTGGGACATGGGCACAATGGCCTTACTGCAAGACTGAGACAGCTGGCACACTGCCATGCTTGGACATGGGTGGCACACTGCCAGGCTTGGACATGGGTGGCACACCGTCAGGCTTGGACATGGGCATGGCTGGTATAGCGCCAGACAGAGACATAGCTGGCACACCACCAGGCTTGGAAATGGCGTCTCACTGCCAGACTGAGACATAGCTGGCACACCACCAGACTGAGACATAACTGGCACACTGCCAAGCTTGGACATGGCAGTCTCACTGCCAGATTGGGACATGACTGACACACCACCAGGTTTAGACATAGCAGTCTTACTGCCAGACTGGTGCATGACTGGCACACCACCAGGATTAGACATATCAGTCTCACTGCCAGACTTGGGGACCCCTGGCACATTGCCAGAGTTGGAGACCCCTGGCACACTGCCAGAACTGGAATCAGCAGCTCCACTGTGGGATATGGGCACAGTGGACGCACCACAGACTTGGAGAACACTAGCAGACCGCCAGACTTGGAGAACACTTGCACACCGCCAGACTTGGAGACAGCTGGAATACTGCCAGTCTGGGACATGGCTTGCACACAGCTGGACTGAGACAAGGCTGGCACACTTCCAGGCTGAGACACCAAGGTCTCACCACTCTGTAAGGATAAAGTAGGCTGAGACTGCCTGAAAGGTTTCACTGGGCATTGGGAGATTCTGTGGCTTGGGTCTGCGCAGTAGTAGCAGAGATTATACAGCCTGCGTCTCTCCTTTTCAGACATAGGAGCATTAACAGGTTCTGCTGGGAAGTGTTGCATCATTAACCTCAACAGGTGAACAGCCTAGAGACTCCATTAACCTCTGCAGTTCCCTCAACATGTTAAGCACCATGTGGAGCATAGAATTAAGCACAGCTAACATACCTGCAGGCTTGGCTGGCTCCTGGATACTGTCACGGGGGCACCTGGCTGGGTGTTGATAAGCCCTATAGGCAGGTTTATTGCTGGCTGCATGATGCAGAACACAGCACACAGAATACAGCAGAACAAATATCACATTAGCAGACACTCAGTAAATAATGTATAAAAAATAGCAACATAGAGGACAACAAGTCGGAAACAACAATTGGTGGACATTACCGGGAGGTACTCCTACAGCCATTCATATATATTGATTACAGACTTATACCAACTATATGGTGTATATGGATAAGGTGTTAAAAATACTGTGATTTCACTATTTTTTTCCATTTATGCCATACGTTAGTGTGCGGTGCATTTTGGGAGCGCTGTCCTCTATGTTGCTATTTTTTATATGTTTATTTGGGTAGTGGGACAGACTACTAATTGAGGACTGTAGCAGCACCCAATACATTTCTTTCCAGCACTGTGTTATTCTATCTCTGTTCCATACTCAGTAAATAATGACCCATCCAGGAGCAGGGAGCTGATGCACTGCTGGCCACATTTATGAGCACAGGGCAGAACAGGTCATGTGACTTCAGGTCAAACAGCAAGAGGGGAATCCAGGAGCGTAAAGCCTGGACTGGCTAGCACAGAACCCCTCAAGAGCTAACCCGGATCGCTCCCACCAGCAGGGGGCATGGCTGAAATGTGGAAACATGACACGGGGCATTCATCATTCGTAATGACATGACCCTAAATTGGAATAGGCCAAAAGGAGTGATGAACGCTGACTTCGGCACATCCTCCTCGGCAAGTGGGATCTGGCAGTACCCCTTACACAGATCGATGGTGGTCAGAAAGTTCCCCTAGGGGATTCGATCCAGGCGCTTGCCTATGCGATGGATAGGATAGGCATCAGTCAGTGTGTATGTTCAACCTCCTATAGTCTACGCAAAACCTGGTAGTGCCATCCTTCTTGGGGACTAGACCCACCGGAGAAGCCCAGGGGCTGTCCTAGGGTTCTATCACCCCAAAATCCAGCATCTCTTGGATCTCTTTCTGCATCCCTTCCCTCACTGCTTCGGGAATGCGATACGTGGTCTGCCGCAATGGGGCTTGACTTTGAATATCGACCCAATACAGTTCTACAGTAGTGTAGCCGGGATGGGACGAGAACAGGTCTTGGGTGCTCCTGGAACAGCCATTGAACCTGCTCCCTGTGGTGGGGGGCCCAGCCCTTCGCCTAGCCGTACGTCGGCTACTCCCCCTTGGCACTTTCTCCCCCAGGCAGCACCGGGAAAGGGAGACCCTCGAGGTCTCATGCATCTGGAGCGCAGATGGTGGCTACTGCCTCTTCCCTCTCGTAGTACGGCTTCAACATGTTCAAAGGCTCTCTGACACCGTTCATCTGAGCATCAGGCTGCTATGTAGGTGGTATCACAGAGCAGTTCTAGGATCTTGTAGGGTCCCTGCCAAGCTGCCTGCAGCTTGTTCTACTTCACCGGTCGGAGTGCTGACCCTTTTTGCCCTACGTGAAAGGTGCAATCCCTGGCTGACTGGTCATACCACCTTTCCTGCCTTGTCTGTGCAGGCTTGAGATTGCCCTAGACCACGGCAGTTAATCTCCACAGCAGGTCCCTAAACTTCAGTATGTAGTTTATGGCAAACATCCCTTCCTCAGACAGGGTACCCTCCCAGTGCTCACGGAGCAAGTCTACGTGACCTCGGACCCTCTGGCCATACAGCAGCTCAGAGGGGGAGAAGTCAATGGCTTCATGGCGGGCCTTCCAATACACGAATGGGAGATGGGGCGGGTGGTGCTGCCAGTCTTTACGGACATGGTGAAGGTACGAAGCAGCTGTTTCAATATACCATTAACCCATAGTGACCAGGCAAAATTACCATTGTCCGTCCAAAAGTACCCACTGCTGTTTCAACATTTCTGCGCTGTTTGTGTTTAGTGGTAATTTTCCTCTTACTCGTTTATGGACCCCCCACATATTATATATAGGGTGGTGACGCGGTACGCTTTCTCAGGTGCGATGGTTGCAAATGTGGAAGTGAGAAGGCCTATGTAATTTCCCAGATGTATGTCTGTGGGCAAGTTCGGCATCAGCCCTACCTCAACATTCCAAGCTCCGGGGCACCAGTCCAGATGAAGTCGGGTGGTAGAAATGCAGAAAAATGCAGAAAAATGACTGCCCGCCACTCGTACAGGTATTGATCGCCCAGTGGCTGCCGCTGGAGGCACCAAATGTGGCTGGGCCAGCATATGGGTGTCCCGTAGTCCTAGGACAGTTCGACCATTGATCTTTACCAGTTGCTGGTGGTGCCTCCAATTGTCCGTGGAGGCTGTTTGTACTGGATTGACTTTGTGAAGGAAGTCTTCCTCCACCGGGGTAACCAGCTCACTGTGGCCTCTTGGCAACAGCAGGCCATGGCCCTGGCCTGAGGGTAAGCGGGGCGAGCTGTGGGGGGTTGGCTGCGGTTCAAGGGAAAGCGGTCTCGGATATGACCCACCTGATTACACCCGTAGCACCTTGGCCCAAACCGTTGGGGCCCTGGTGGTGGTCGGTGTTATGCTGCTTCTTCCCCTGCAGGCACACAGTGGAAGCGGGCACCAGAGCTGTACGGGGCCGGGTTTGACAGAGTCGCTTCCTGAGAAATGTAGAATTTCTGAAATGTTGATTATTTAAAGCACATGCATTAAATTGTTTTGTTTGCTTAAAAGTCCCAGGAGTGCCGTTTATTTTTTGGATATGCAATATTTTCTATGGGGTATGCTTGTTAAAAGAATTAGAAATGGGAACCCGTTACTTTTTTTTCTGAGAAATTACGTGATTTTTAGCTAAAACCCAATATCGTTAGTGCAGCATCATTGTTCACATTGTAATTGAAATGGGAACAATATTGTTGCATTAATAAAAAAGCAAGTTTATCCGGAGGATAGCTTGCTTAGCGGAAGACATGTGGGGAACATCCTCTGCATATAGCAGGAGACTCCCATGACATTTCCCACACTTCTTCTGCAGTGAAGGGGTTAAGACATCACTTGGCAAATATTCTAAAGTGATTCTTCCCTTACATCAGCTCCACTGCTTTAGTGAATTGCCTGTGTAAGTTTAGGTTGTTTTCCAGGGGCTGCTGTTGGCTCTGTTACTGTGGATCCTCCTTTATTTTGCTGTTGGGATTCTTGCTGACCATTGAGCCCTCTGGCGTTTTCCTTGCTCCTGGAATAGTGCATCCAGAAAGCATAAGTCTTCAGATAATAGAGATAGTGTGCTCCAATTGCCTGACTACCGAATATACTGTGGATTCTAGTTCAATTGGCTTATAATTCTATCAGGTTTCTCTTTAATGTATCCTATGACAAGAGACATGCAAATCATTGATAAAAAAATACTAACAGGGTTATTCAGAGAACGTGAAAAGCAGGAGAATGACTGGCGAATGACTGGAGAATGAAAAATTCTAGGTCAAAATAGCCAATTTGGAAAGTGAGATGAAAGGGAGAATTTTTCTGGTTTGGCTATTTTGACCTAGAATTTTTCATTCTCCAGTCATTCTCCAGTCATTCTCCTCCTTTTCACGCTCTCTGAATAACCCTGTAAGTAACTGTGATTGGTTTAATCAGGAAAATCGCCGCAGCAACTAAAGAAAAGTAATGTAAACAAATAAATACATAGATATACATAAGTACTCAGGCTGGAAAAAGATGTGCATCCATCAAGTTCAGCCTTTCACACATCAACTACTGCTGTTTTTTTTTTTTAGAAAGGATTTTTACCAGGAAGGATACATTGAGATTTCTCTCGTTTTCAAGTATGTCCTGGGTGGCGAGTATGTACCGTTAGGTGTCTTGCCCAAGGACACTTACTGGAGAGGTGTTCGTCGGGATCGAACCCATGACTCCACAGGCTCTCTCCACGCAGAGCAGTGATGTTACCTCTACTCCAAAAGAAGGCAAAAAACCCAGTCTGAAGCTGTTGTGAAAAATTATTTTTAAAAAGGTAATAGCAGCCGATAGTGTGAGACATCAAGTAGCGGGTGACAACACAAACACACAGTGATGGGTGTGACTGAACCTACTGTCGCTGGGGCATCTAGAGGGGGATGTGGGCTAGCCACATGCCCATTGCCCAGCAACTATGGCCCGTGAAAAAGATTATTGGGGAGCTAGTGGACCTTTTAAATATATTTGGTTTTGCACTGTTTTAAACATTCCCCAGCAAACTAAAGATTTCTGATGTCTATGTATTATTCACATATGTAGTTGTTGTAAAGTCTCCTGTTGTGTATACTGCATACATTACCTCAATTATTTAACTAATCTCTGTATATTGTAGACCTCTGTATTACTACCTGCCCTCTTTATTGTGTATATTCTCTCTATAAAATATTCCTTTGTTTTACCTGCTTCCCCCCCTTCAGCAGAAGCAAGCAGGAGATGGCCACAGTCACAGAGAAAGACTTCAGACAAAGGTTACAAGAATGGCAGAACCAGCATAGAGGACCAATGACGGAACAGGTCCTCCTGGAAGAGAGTGCGAGGATCCGCCTGATGATGTGGTGGGAAGCTCTTCATACCGACGGAATGTACAATGGTAACATGATCCCCTTCTGCTACATGAGGTACGAGATAATATTGGAGAGTCGTATGGTGGACCTGGGAGAACAGCCACCAGAAGAGGATGTGCAGTAGCTCCGCAAACTGGTCCTGAAGGAAATGGCACTGGATGAGAGCTACATAGCCCTCCGGTGGTATGCGGCAAAAGTGTACCCCAGGCTAGCAGATGACAGCCTAATGGAAGGCTATGGCTATGGCGGCCTGGGGCTGTTACATGAGAAGCTGGTAGAGGATCCGGATTTCGGGAGTGAATCGGAGTGGCGTCTGGAGGATATCTTGGTTTGCCGAGAGAAAGGGATGGAGCTCTCTGGCAATGTCTTGTTCCAGGAGGATGTGGAATTCCTCAGAGTCCAAGAATGGGAGTTGGAAATCGCCTACAAAAGCCTGCTCGACTCTGCTCAGCAGGCAGGCATGACTCCATTCGTTGAGGACTGTGTGGTGGAACATGGAGAGGAGCTGGTGCATCCTATAGCTACGGTACTAGGAAATGAAGTATAAAATTCATTGCCCCAGCAGCAGGTTGTAGTAACGGGAGGCAGTCCCGGCAGTGTGAGTTCCCCGTGGCTGATACTGGAGCCTGAAGCAGTGGAAGAGGTACTAGCCACTTCCGAGCGGGAGTACATGAGTAGAGGAGGCAGTCCTGACAAGATGGTCCCCCAGGCAGAGAGGCAGATGGACAGTCTAAGCCTATCGGAAGTGGAAGGTGAAATGGACAACGGAAAGCAGCTGGATTACAATCAGCAACAAGCCCAGTGTACCAGTTACTACATCCCCAGCTGAAGTGCTGGCAACCAGACAGAGCGCCATTGAGCAGTCGGCAGTCGGCTTAGCACCCCACTGGTCAGGTGTCATTCTGGGAGATTGGGACATCCATGCAGCTTCCCTATCTACGAAAACCTCACGAAGAATAACGGAGCAAGGGGAGAAGAAGGGCAAGGGTTAACAAGACAGACAGAAATCCTAGACTGAAGAGGTCCTTGTATGTTGGTATCTGAGTAAGCTAAAGTCAGACAAACAAGATACATAAAACATGAAACCTAGGAGTGCTCAAGACTAGCAGAGATTGGCAACTGAACAGGCATACAGTATTACAGGGAGCAGGTAAGAGAGAGATCCAGAGAACACGATATAGGTCAAACACATGAATATCTAGATGCTCGGTACAGGGTACAGGGAATAGACCAGAGAATAAACCAGAACTAGAGCCAGAAGTCATACACACACAGGAGCGGTTCTCAGCCAGGCCAGGTCAGAAACAAGATTAGCAGAATACAGTATACAGAGAGCAAGAAAGAGAATATCCAGGACCATAAGCTAAAAGAGTGGTTACCTCATATGGTGTCTCCCACTGGGAATAAAGGTGTATACATTGTTGGTGGGAGGCATGCCACTCTGGTGGAGGGGGGGAGACAAGACTCTAGTCCAACCTTCTTTGCATTCAACCATGAGTTCCAAGAAGGGATTAGCCCTTTTTGGGCTTTGCCTTGGACCTGAGAGCCCATGGCTACGCCATGTGCTTTGCATTTCAGGATTTGGTAAATGATTGTTGCTCTTGTTGATCCCCTTGTATATCACTTTACCTATGCTGAGTCTTTGTGTTATTGCAGTGTCCAGGGTTTAATTTAATAATGTTTTAATGTTTTAGCTTTCTGTTTATCCTTTTATTTTAAAGTAAATTCTTTATACCCATTGTGGAGGAGCAACTGTACCCTAACTGAGTACCTCCGTCCGCGGGCTCTCTTCCATGTAACAGTTTCCACCTTCGCCGGAGCAATCTTCCCTAACAGCTCACCGAAACTTTAACTGTAGTTGAAAGAAGGATGCACACCATTGAAAATCAAAAGCAGACTCTAGTTTATTCACACAGACACACAGCTACACAGTCAATATACAACCAAACAGATATCATCACCAATCAAATAACAGGACCTTAAAACAATGTACAACGGGACTTCCTGGGAGAGAAGTGGGGGAGAGAGAAAGCAGGTAAAACAAAGGAATATTTTATAGAGAGAATGTACACAGTAGAGAGCGAGAGCAGGTAGTAATACAGAGGTCTACTCTATACAGAGAGGGGATAGATAATTGAGGTAATGTACGCAGTATACACAAAAGGAGACTCTACAATAACTACATAAGTGAATAATACATAGACATCAGAAATCTTTACGTTTGCTGGGGAATGTTTAAAACAGTGCAAAACCAAATATATTGAAAAGGTCCACCAGTTCCGCAATAGTCTCTTTCCCATGCCATAGTCTCTGGGTAGGAGGCTAGCCCACAGCCCCTCCAGATGCCCTTGTGATGGTAGGTTCCATCACATTTCCCCCCATGAAAGGAGACTAACCAGGCCCCAGACCTCCCTCTGGTCTGGACCTGTGTTAGTCGGGCATTTAAATTCAGAGATATAATCCCGCTGGCATGTTAAATTCTGCAGCTGGGAAGCTACGTGGATGTCCCAATCTCCCAGAATGACACCTGACCAGTGGGGAGCTAAGCAGACTGCCCAGTCTTTTGGAGCTATCTCCTGTTGCTGAGGAACCCCAGTCTCACCCGGCTAAGTAGAAACTGACGTTTTTATATTAAAAAGAGACTTATTCCACCAGAAAAAACATAATCTAGCCCGAGCCAAACATTATTGATTAAGCAAACTGGCATCAAACATAGCCCCCCCCCCACTCCATTAAATGCAATGAGAAAAAATAAGTAACTAGTGATTTTCTCTATGAAAATCATCTTGGCTCAACCCACACTGACTAGTTTTCTATTAATTAGACTGTTCTCTATCAGAAAAAACATAATCTAGCCCGAGCCAAACATTATTGATTTAAGCAAACTGGCATCAAACATAGCCCACCCCCCGGCTCCATTAAATGCAATGAGAGAGAAAATCACTAGTTACTCTTTTTTTCTATCAAAATAATCTTGGCTCAACCCAAACTGACTAGTTTTCTATTAATTAGACTGTTCTCTATCAGAAAAAACATAATCTAGCCCGAGCCAAACATTATTGATTAAGCAAACTGGCATCAAACCTAGCCCCCCCCCGTTCCATTAAATTGAATGAGAAAAAATAAGTAACTGGTGATTTTCTCTATGAAAATCATCTTGGCTCAACCCAAACGGACTAGTTTTCTATTAATTAGACTATTCTCTATCAGAAAATACATAATATGGCCCGAGACAAACATTATTGATTAAGCAAACTGGCATCAAAACTGGCACCCCCCACTCCATTAAATGCAATGAGAAAAAATAAGTAACTAGTGATTTTCTCTATGAAAATCATCTTGGCTCAACACAAACGGACTAGTTTTCTATTAATTATGTGGTATTATTTAATTAATTAATTTATTATAAAATAAATTATTTAATTAATTATGTGGTATGCATTTGGTTTTGATGCATCCCTACTCTATACATAGCGCTCCCTGCGTCCCTATAATATATTTATATACAGTTGTGTTCAAAATTATTCAACCCCCAATGCTGTAAAGGGTTTTAGGGAATTTAGTGTACATTTGTAATTGTATTCAGAATGAAATCCTACAAGGACTTTTTAAAGAACCATATGCAACTAAAATGACATCAATTGGTTTTGTAATACAGTAGTAAATGTTTCTTTTGTGAATTCTTCATTGACACAATTATTCAACCCCTTAAAGACTACCACTCTGACGAACAGAGGTTCATTCACGTGTTTTCAATCAGGTATTGAAAACACCTGTGGATGTCACGGAGCAGCAATAAAGCATAATAAGCACCAATTAGGCAGCTTTAAAATGACTGTCATACTCAGCTCCTTCTAGACATTTACTGGTGTGGTTACAAACATGGTGAAGTCAAGAGAATGGTCCAGGAAGACAAGAGAAGAGGTGATTACTCTTCACAGGAAGGGCAATGGCTATAAGAAGATTGCAAAGATGTTAAACATACCAAGAGAAACCATAGGAAGCATCATTCGCAAATTCAAGGCAAAGGGCACTGTTGAAACGCTACCTGGTCGTGGCAGAAAGAAGATGCTGACTTCGACTGCTGTGCGCTACCTGAAGCGTAGAGTGGAGAAAAGTCCCCGTGTGACTGCTGAGGAACTGAGAAAAGATTTGTCAGATGTGGGTACTGAAGTTTCAGCTCAGACAATACGGCGCACACTGCGTAATGAAGGCCTCCATGCCAGAACTCCCAGGCGCACCCCCTTGCTGTCTCCAAAGAATAAGAAGAGTCGACTGCAGTATGCCAAAAGTCATGTGGACAAACCACAGAAGTTTTGGGATAGTGTTCTGTGGACTGATGAAACAAAATTAGAACTGTTTGGGCCCATGGATCAACGCTATGTTTGGAGGAGGAAGAACAAGGCCTATGAAGAAAAGAACACCTTGCCTACTGTGAAGCATGGCGAGGGGTCAATCATGCTTTGGTGCTGTTTTGCTTCTGCAGGTACAGGGAAGCTTCAGCGTGTGCAAGGTACCATGAATTCTCTTCAGTACCAGGAGATATTGGATGACAGTGTGATGCAGTCCGTCACAAACCTGAGGCTTGGGAGACGTTGGACCTTTCAACAGGACAATGATCCCAAGCATACCTCCAAGTCCACTAGAGCATGGTTGCAGATTAAAGGCTGGAACATTTTGGAGTGGCCATCGCAGTCACCTGACTTAAATCCGATTGAGAACCTCTGGTGGGACTTAAAGAAAGCAGTTGCAGTGCGCAAGCCTAAGAATGTGTCTGAACTGGAGGCTTTTGCCCATGACGAATGGGCGAAGATACCCGTAGATCGCTGCAAGACACTTGTGTCAAGCTATGCTTCACGTTTAAAAGCTGTTATAACTGTAAAAGGATGTTGTACTAAGTACTAAGATTGAATGTCACTTGGGGGTTGAATAAAACTGATAATGATGTGAGCACAGAAAAGACATTTGTGGTTATTTCATTATAAATGTTATGTTATATTTGTCTGACCTACACGTGCCTCTTTGATTTAATTGTAAGCAAGATGACTGAATGATCAAAATCAATATCAAACTGGCCAAAACACTCAATTTCAGTGGGGGTTGAATAATTTTGAACACAGCTGTATATCACATGGGGTTGCTATATGATCAGGGCTACCTTTTTTATACTATTCCTATTAAATTGGCAGCAATTTTTATGTATTTTATTCAATAGAAACTTTTTTGCCTATATGACATGCACTTTTGTGAAAATAGAAGATTTTTGTGTGTACATTTTAATTTAGTTATTGGATTCCTGTCCAGTACGGAGAGAAGCAAACATCATGCAGTGTAGCCTGGCTGAGAGGCGGAGCGTCGTGAAGTCAAGCCTGCAAAATCTTTGCTTCTCTTTGCTTCACTACGCTGTGCGTCGCTACGCGCTCAGTGTATCTCAGGCTTTAAGCTCAGCCACACGCATCCTCTCCATAGGACTCCATTGAAACAGACGCCGGCGGTCACATGACCTGCTGGAGCTCGTCTTGCGAGATCCGGCCGGTCAGCGTAGTGATACGCAGAGGGAGACTGGGTGGACCTTTTCCCCCAGTCTTTCCCTGCTCCCGCTGTACTGAGGAGGAGGCGGACAGAGCCGCAGTCTTCACGGCGGACCAGGAGGTGATTATACGATTTTTAAGAAAAAGTTTAGGCTGGTGTTACAGCGGAATCCGTTAGCACCAAGTCCTTGCTCTGGTTAACTTTTTGTTAATCACAGCCAGACGTTAATCAGCGCTGGGACTTTGTAATCCTAACGCTGATTAACACTTTGCGCTCCCCATGTTAAGTATAGGGAGCTCAAAGTACAGTAACCTCGCGCAGAGAAGCACAAGATACCAAACGCAAACGGGTTACTTAACCTGTTAGCGTTTGGATTGTAATTTGCATTAACTACTTGGGCTAACGTTAACGCTCACGCAGGTGAGCGCTAACGTTAGTGTGACAGAACAGCCGTCACTTTCAAGTTATTGGCACATAAAACGTTAAAAGTTCGTTGGTTCAATGTTAATTTTCGTTTATACAATTTATGTCTGTATGATCCCTGTGTGTATTGTGTTTCCCCTCGCAATTCCCCGCACCAAACGCACCTGTATTCCCTCACAATTTAATACCACCTAAATTGCCCAGTTTTCGTTCCCCCAAGTTTATAATTCGTTTGTACAATTTGTGCTTGTATGACCCTGATGTTTATTAAGTTCTTTGACACCACTGCCTTGCCCAGCCACCGTGGTTTATCTGCCCAGTGCAACCCTGATACAGCTGCCACCAGCCAAGACCTAGCACAGCCGACATGCCTTACACCCTGCACCTCTCAGCCCCGTACATGCCACCAGAGTGCTTTTTGGTCAGAAGGGCCCTGGGAACATGGTGCCACTGTGCAGTGAGTTGTAAAGGGGAGCGCCACCGAGATCACCCCTCAATCAGCTGCTAAACTCAGGCCGGGCTTCCAGGTGCAGAGAAAATCCTGGGTTCGGAATCAGAGCCCGCACTCCAGGAGGGTGGAATTTCACGGGCAGGGAACAGCCCAGGGCGGGCCAGACAGTGTGGGACCAAGAGCAGAGCTCGAGCTAGGGGCAGTGGCAGCCCATGTTAAGTATACCAAAAGGGCTATGGTTAGTGGCAGTGTTAAAACTGGCCCCGGGATGTCTGAGGGCAGCGTGGGAGAGAACAATGGGACTGTACCATATAAATGTGTCTGTATTGTTCAAAAATAAACCAACCTGCTTAACCTGCACTACACCTCAACGAGTATTTGATAAGAGGAACTATCTGCTAGGTATTTCCTATGGCTGACTCGCTAGCTTCCAGCAAGGGACCTGACGTCGGCTCGCTACCGCAGCTTGACATTTTGCTGCAGATTAAAGGAATAAACAGTTTATTAGATATTGAATCAAAACAGAAATATTTTTAACATTGAAACCTATAGGATTCGCCTGAATAAACCTGCCGACTGAAACCACTAAATAGCAGGGCATTTCACTGACATTTCTCTGCTGTTTGGTGTCTGTGAATAGATTAACCATTACTTCTCTATGGGGGATTTCACTGCCGTCGAACAGGCAACATATTTGCTGGCAATTCGCCTAAATTTGGCAAATTGACTGCTTTCTGAATAGCTGAATGACCCCGAAAATGCACCGTACGGGGAAATTCATTGTTTGGTGCCACTTCGGGGCCAGACCGGCTCTTTCTGAATAACCCTTATAGTAAAGTTTCAGGGAACTTCGGACTCAGAAGCTCAGCAGTCGAAGAGGAGGAGCTGCGCACATCAAGGGACAAAAGGAGAGTAAAATCACCCCAAAATAAAAAAATGAAATAATTGTGCAGAGGCTGTCGGCAGCATTTGCACAATTATTTTATGGAAAAGGGTAAAATCTATTTTCAATAGAGTGTCATTTTAAGTGATTTTTGTTTTGCACCAAACATTTGATACTTCAATCAACAGAGCTTGAAAAATCGCTCACTTACCTAAGATCCATAGGTGAAGGGGGTGGAGTGACCTGCTGCTTTCTCTGGCCATTATCAACAGACAATTGTGAACAAATATTCCTCAGCATTATTTTTTTGTTCTACGCAACCCCACTGAAGTGAACATGCAGGACTTTTGCAGGATTGCCCTGAGCTCCTTGGAGTCCATTGCACTCTTGGAGCCGATACTGGTGAGAGCGGCACTGCTTTTATGGATCAGTAGCTGAAAAATATGCTGGCTCAAGCCAGAATAGCACCGTTAAAGGTGAGCCACAAATAGAAAATAAAATCATGCAGCTTTTTTCCAATTGTGGATCCCAGTTGATGACTGGGATATGATTAGCCCAAGGTCGTAAAAGGGGCTAAAATGAGGAGGGCGAATTGGCGGTCAGGTTACCCTGACAGTGGTCCAGAAAGTGATCCCAACTTTTCTAATGGAGTCCTGATTAGTAGTGAAGGAGAAAAGGGTGGAATGAGGTAGAGCATCACTAATAAAACTGCCTTGCATTGCAGTTTTGGCATCTTGCTTTATTCATCACAAATGCGGGCAGCATACGGACAGAGACACCAGCATTCTATGAACATTGTTTACTTTACTACTGGCTGCACCTCTCTCGGCTGGTAACGTAAGCCAGCATTCTCACTGACTCTTCCATGTCACCAACTCTCCCAACTCACTGGCTCACCCATGTGCAGTTCGTGTACTCCTTTGTCTTCTCACATATCCCACTTTGGGAACAACTGTTCAATGACAATCATTTTGGCTCACCCAAGATTTAATTTTTTTTTATTAAGTGGCTTCTCTTCCGTTGCAAAAAAACCAACAAAATTTTGCCTGAGCCAAACAATATTGAGACAACTCGAACCCTGACATTAATTCTTTTAAATGCTAAACTAAAATGATCAAATCAATGACTTTTTCAATGAAAACTCTTTTTTTCTTTTGAATTATTTATTTTAGAATTTGAATACAGATTTTAAAAAGAAAAGTAAGCGATGAACAATGGCCATGCAGGACCATAAAATGTCATCTATAGAGTCATGAAATAGTAAAAGTAAAATGGAGGAGAAGGGGGTAAAGGAGTAAGTGGAGTAAAACAAATCCAAACAAATCGAGAGGGGCAGACCAAAAAAAGTGGTGTAGTCTGGCAGGGCGGGGGCATCATGAAGGGGGGGGGAAATCAAAAGGGGGGGAGGCAAGGGACTGCCCAGTAAATCATGGCATACCCTGCTCACCCAAGCTACCTAACTGAAACCGGGGGCCTGGGAAGAGTCCACAAGGCTGGGAGATCTGGGGCCAGGAGAGAGGCCAAAGCCTAGGCTGCCACCCTAGCGGCTCGCACAGGTGTCTACCCAGTGTCCCATACCAAAAAATAAATAAAAGGGGGATCACCACCCCCAGCCGGACTCCCACGTCAATCCTGGATAAAAGGGTCACACAGGGAACCCCGCATAAATAGTTGGGCGGTGAGGAGGGCGAAAAATGGAGGAAATCAAAAACATCCTCAGAATGTCACAGCAAATGAGGAGAAATAAAAAATGCCTTCAGCATAAGTCAAGCTACTTAAACAAAAAAATAAAAAAAAGGGGAAATGGGGGAGGGTGTGAAATCACAGACAAAAATGAGCAGCACGGCCTCAGAAAAATTGGGGCGAACAATCCCAGCTATCCCAAGGAAAAACAGATGTAGAGGGGAGTCATTCATCCGGGCTCTGAAGGTAGACCCTTGGGGGACCATGTGGAGCAGCCAAGAGCCCCACGATGGTCAAAACGGCCTGCACCGCCTCTGTGGTTGCGGCAGAGTAGGCCTTTCCCTCCCAGGTAACACCATGAGATCCTGAGGCGCCCCAGTGATGTTGAATCCCACAGCCCCGTAGCAGAGCTGTGACATCGCCGAAACGTTCTCATTGCATTTAATGGAGCGGGGGGGTGCCAGTTTTTATGCCAGTTTGCTTAATCAATAATGTTTGGCTCGGGCCAGATTATGTTTTTTCTGATACAGAACAGTCTACTTGATAGGAAACTAGTCAGTTTGGTTTGAGCCAAGATGATTTTCATAGAGAAAATCACTAGTTACTTATTTTTCTCATTCAATTTAATGGAGCGGGGGGGCTAGGTTTGTTGCCAGTTTGCTTAATCAATAATGTTTGGCTCGGGCTAGATTATGTTTTTTCTGATAGAGAACAGTCTAATTGATAGGAAACTAGTCCGTTTGGGTTGAGCCAAGATGATTTTAATAGAGAAAATCACCAGTTACTTATTTTTTCTCATTGCATTTAATGGAGCGGGGGGGGGGCTATGTTTGATGCCAGTTTGCTTAATCAATAATGTTTGGCTCGGGCTAGATTATGTTTTTTCTGATACAGAACTGTCTAATTGATAGAAAACTAGTCAGTTTGGGGTGAGCCAAGATGATTTTCATAGAGAAAATAACTAGTTACTTATTTTTTCTCATTGCATTTAATGGAGCGGGGGGGGCTAGGCGGGGGGGCTAGGTTTGATGCCAATTTGCTTAATCAATAATGTTTGGCTTGGGCTAGATTATGTTTTTTCTGATACAGCACAGTCTAATTGATAGAAAACTAGTCAGTTTGGGGTGAGCCAAGATGATTTTCATAGAGAAAATAACTAGTTACTTATTTTTTCTCATTGCATTTAATGGAGCGGGGGGGGGCTAGGCGGGGGGGGGCTAGGTTTGATGCCAATTTGCTTAATCAATAATGTTTGGCTTGGGCTAGATTATGTTTTTCTGATAGAGAACAGTCTAATTAATAGAAAACTAGTCAGTTTGGGTTGAGCCAAGATGATTTTCATAGAGAAAATCACTAGTTACTTATTTTTTCTCATTGCATTTAATGGAGCGGGGGGGGGCTATGTTTGATGCCAGTTTGCTTAATCAATAATGTTTGGCTCGGGCTAGATTATGTTTTTTCTGATACAGAACTGTCTAATTGATAGAAAACTAGTCAGTTTGGGGTGAGCCAAGATGATTTTCATAGAGAAAATAACTAGTTACTTATTTTTTCTCATTGCATTTAATGGAGGGGGGGGCTAGGCGGGGGGGCTAGGTTTGATGCCAATTTGCTTAATCAATAATGTTTGGCTGGGCTAGATTATGTTTTTCTGATACAGCACAGTCTAATTGATAGAAAACTAGTCAGTTTGGGGTGAGCCAAGATGATTTTCATAGAGAAAATAACTAGTTACTTATTTTTTCTCATTGCATTTAATGGAGCGGGGGGGGGGCTAGGCGGGGGGGGGCTAGGTTTGATGCCAATTTGCTTAATCAATAATGTTTGGCTTGGGCTAGATTATGTTTTTTCTGATAGAGAACAGTCTAATTAATAGAAAACTAGTCAGTTTGGGTTGAGCCAAGATGATTTTCATAGAGAAAATCACTAGTTACTTATTTTTTCTCATTGCATTTAATGGAGCGGGGGGGGGGGCTATGTTTGATGCCAATTTGCTTATTCAATAATGTTTGGCTCGGGATAGATTATGATTTTTCTGATAGAGAACAGTCTAATTAATAGAAAACTAGTCAGTTTGGGGTGAGCCAAGATGATTTTCATAGAGAAAATCACCAGTTACTTATTCATTTTTTACCATTGAAACAAGTGCCAGTTTTCTGGATAAATTTATTTCATCATATGAATGTGTTAGAATTGTCCAATTGTTCGATATACTTTTTATTGACATTATTCTTTGAGGAATAAGATCCTGGGCGAATAAGCAGCTAATTTCAGTCACTAAATAAGAAGCTGCCTGAATAAGAAGCTATCTTCAGTGTGTGAATAAGAAGCTGGCCGAATAAGGAGCTAACTTCAGCTTCATCTGAGATTGTCTATTACTTTACAAGAGGTTATTCAGAGAGCACTGAAATGTCACCAACATTTCAGTGCTCTCTCGTTCCTCGCACTTCGGGGAATCAAAGTTCCCCACCCGGAGTGCAGGAAAAATCTGTCGAAAACCTGTCGAACACCAGCCGAAATCTCACCAAAAAGCCACAGAACCGCCACAAAATACACGCAGAACACCACAGGAAAAAGCCAATAAGCTGACGAGCGGGGGAAAAAAAACCAATAAGCTTGAAAGTGTCAAAATTTAAACACTGTGTAGCGCTCACTCCCGGAGGAGCCGCTGAAATTGAACCACGGGTCAGTCTCCCCGCACTAGGGAATAAATATACTCCAGCACCGTCGTGGATTTTATAAATTATATAGTTTACTAGAATAAATGGCATATAATGAATAACACGGTATACATATATATATTTACAGTACTTCGTAATGCGGGAAACGCGCAGCGGAAAAGAAATACAATGCTTCGTAATTCGAGAAACGCGCAGCGGAAAGAGAAAAATATATCTTTAACCCCTTTGTGGTTGGGGAGTGAGTCCCGTACAGGTTATGTCCCAAAGAATGTAGGTGTGTGTGTGTGATGGTACCCGGGTACAATATTCAACTGGCCAGTGAATTACTTATGAGGTATCTTCGACTAGTCCAGTTGGGGCCCTGTGGGTTTTTTTAAACAAACAGCAGCGTGCTTTCTATTTTCACAACGGCCTGGAAGGCCTCTCACCCATCTGCCAGATACTTGGTGCTCCGCTCGACCCAGGATGTCTCTCCGCTCGATTTTGACTGGGATTCTATGGGTTACTGGATCCGCTGTCTTGCCTTCCTTTAGCTGCCGCAAGATGTCCAGCTCACCGCCTGCATTCCCTGTCAGATCGATCTGCGGTGCTCCTAACTCGGGGTCCTCCAGCTCACTCGATATCAGCGTGGGTATTCTGGTGAATCACTGGGTCTTCCTCTTGTAAGGCGGAATAACCCGGTCTTTATCTCTGTCAGGCCCCAGCTGCGCTCCGGCCTGGTCACTGTCACGCTCTGCAGCACTGTGTCTTGCTTCTCTCACTCCCTGGCGCGCTCTGCCAGCTCTCTCCACGAGGCTCAGGATGTCAGCGTCTGTGTCCCACCCACTTCCTGTGTCCGCTCCCAAAGCATGCCGGGAAATGTAGTCCCAATGTTCAGTGTCTCACATCTCACTTGTCTCCCTCCGGTGGCCAAAAACAAGTACTACAACGGCAGGGGATTTAAAACCAGCGCTACAACTGTTTGGAAAAAAAACTACTGAACGAAAATGCCTGGAATTTACACATAAGGTCCTATGAATGATATTAAAAAGTTCTGTTCCAAAAAGAAAACGCTTTTAGTAAACAAATGGAAAAAGAATTTTGCTGAAAAAAGCTTGAAAAATGCCTAAAAGATTTTTTTCAATAAATAGACTTTTTACTGCAGATTAAAATAATAAATGGTTTATTAGATATTGAGTTAAAACGGGAATATTTTTACCATTGAAGCCTATGGGGTTCGCCTGAATAAACCTGTATGTGACATAATTGCTCTAGAGGACCATGCTACAGTGTCCTGTGATGGAGTTGCATCACAGCAGTGAAAATATTAAAGGGGTTATTCCAAGAGAGCCAAACTGGCTCAGTAATTGCACCGAACAGCGAATTTCCCCATATGGTGCAATTTTAGTACTATTCAGATATTCAAAACCTGGCAATTCTCCAAATATTGGCATATTGCCAGTGAAATACGGGTGATCTTGTGCAGCAGTGGAATCCCCATAGAGAATAAATGGTTACTCTATCCAGAGAACACCGAATAGCAGTGAAATGTCAGTGAAATGCCCTGATGTCTGGAGATTTCACTCTGCAGGTTTAATCAGGCGAATCTCATAGGTTTCAATGTAAAAAATATTGCCGTTTTTATCCAATATCTACAGTATAAAACTGTTTATTCTTTTAATTTGCAGCAAAAAGTCTCTTTTTCTAGGATTTATTAGGTATTTTTTGGGATTTATTTGGCAAAATCTTTTATTTCAGATTTTTTTTAAATAGTGTTTTTTTTATATCTGTAACAGACTTTTTTTAAATATAACGTTTTTATTTTTCTCAAATACAAAATATAAACAGAGGGGGAAAGGGGTACAAAAAAGAAACAGACTTTTTTTTTTATTCATAGAGCCTTATATATTAATTTAAGACATTTTCATCTAGTAGTTCTTTTTCAAGCAGCTTTTAAAATGTTAAAAATTGCAGTCGTTTTGTTTTGTTTGCGGGTAACGAAAGAGCACTCAAATTCCTGTGGAATATTACTACTATGTTACTGAATAATACTGTATGTTATACGTAAAGCCCCTGCTTGGAAAAAAGTGAATTTGTTCACCAATTAGTTATCTCCTGACTATCTAAATTAAATTGCTTTTATAATATTTATTTGGTATCCCCACCATAATAAAATAAGTGTGTGACATACAATATTTGAGAGAATATGGAAGATTTTGTAATTTTCAATACAATGCAATATCTTTTTAGTTAGGAAAACAAGGCATGCTTAACATTATAGTAACCCACTAGCGCCGCTGGGCGTTATTGTCCCGGAGGAGGGTGGACCTGCAGTTCTCCAGCTACTCCCCTGCCCCGCCTTCCTTGCCAGTGGCCATTCGCTGAATTTGGCTGCAGCCGACTGCTTGCATTTAGGCAGTCCTGCCTGCAGCCAATTGCAGCGATCAGCCGCAGGAAAGGGAGGTAGGCTATGCTACCGTGTGGCATTTAGGCTCACCATCCACCCATGCTGCCCCGGCATTAAGGGGTTAAAATAATTAACATTATTTCTGTTAATTGTATATGGATTGCATGTTCTCTCTTTATACTAGTATTTATATCCTTTCTTTTGTATATTAATAACTGAAGTTAAAGCAAATCTAAAACAACTTTTTGAGCAAATGTTACAACAACGACAGTGTCAGTTTAGTACTGGATTCATTGTGACATAATTTGCATGCAGGAGTGTATAAAACATTAGAAAAAATGTAAAACGCAGCAAAACCTTACTGATAAAATTATATTTCAATTATATCTTAAGTCATGGTATTAACAATATTTGTTGTGATGAAATTAAAGACAGGTCTTTGGGAATTCTCCATCAGGCATGAGAAGAACTTGGTGACAATATGGATGGCCAAAAAACAGAGTAGGGCTTGTTGTTGAGTATCTGAAGCTCAGAACACATATTGATCAAAGGAAAAAAAATCCTATAGTGTTCTCCCACTGCACAATCCATTTGTGTTTGTCTGAACAACACTAATTAAGTCTGTTAGATGGAAAAGAACTTTAACATCAAAACCAAATCTTTTAACCCCTCATTTACCCATTGTTTCCAATATGCAATTGTTACAAGCAAATTGACGATATATATTGTAATCAAAGGATGGTAATATATTCCTTCATATCCTGCACAATATAAATTCTCGATTATTTAGGTTATTGGTATCCAGGACACAGGATCAAATGCTTGCATATTTTTATAAACAATTAAGACAAGGGTTCGGTATACGTCTGTGATTAATGTCACTTAAAATTTAACAAGAACCTTGAAACCTTTCAAACTGTGCTAGAGTTTACATGTTATAACAAGTGGAGACCATGATGAAATGGGTCTACTTAACTGTTAGATGATAAACTACTAGGGAATATCAATGGAAATATGGGACCTATCACCAAATAATCATTGTTCCTACAACCTGAGGTCACTGTAACTAGTGTTATATACATGTATTATATACATGATATTAAACAGAGTTAAAAAATTCACTGGTCTAGTGCTATGGGGCCATCAATGGATCCCTGGTGAATTTAAACCTGAAGCTCAATGTGCTCTGTTTGTATGGGAAAATCTCCAGACATGCAATACCCAGTTTGTCCACTTGGTCATAGTGGTGCTGTTCTGCAGTTGCCAGGAGATTCATTGAAAGAGCAAGCTGAAATTCTTGTAAAGCAGACAGGACAGCAATACAAGGGAGCAGAAACAGGTGGAGTAGGAAGTTTAGGAGTATACTGACAGCATTAGGAGAGGGGTTTAAGGGCACAGTGAACAAGTTTGAGTAAGAGCAACAGATGAAAGGTATGTTCTTGTGGGTTTGTCTAAAAATAGTGGATGGAATAATTTTTAACTCCTTGTTCTGGCTAGTAATGTACAACATACACAAAATTTTGAACCCTGATATTAAATATAAAAATGGTTGCTGATGATAATTGTGCCCACACAACGCTCTTTAGGGATGTGCGTTTCGGGTTTCGGAATTTTGGAATTTTCACGAAATTTCCCGATTCGTGTTTTCGGATGCGGCCGATTTTCCGAAAATTTTTAGATCCGAAAATGGCAGATCCGAAAAGTTTTCCGAGCCGATACGAAAAATTTTCGGAATTTTCGAATGGACTTGAAATGTGTCAAATCGAAATTTATTTTCCCTCTATTCATGATTTCGGTTCCATTCGTGATTTCGGTTCCATTTCGGTAATTCTGGACATCGTATATTTAACTATTATCGGTTATATCGCTGATTCTGTAAATTTTGTATTTGTAAATGCGTATCACTTGTTTCTTGTGGCATTCGGGTCAGTTTAGCGTTTTTTAAATCGTTTTGTTCATTTTTTTTGTTCCTTGGCTTTCATACCATTTTAATATGATTAAATAAAGTTGTGAAATGTATATTCAATTATTCATAAGAAAAAAAGGATCTTTATTTAATAAAAAAACATGATAGAATCGCCAGAATTATTGTAGACACTTTGAAACGAGGAGAACAGACGTTCCGAAAAAACGAAAATTTCTGAAATTTCCGAAAAGTCGATACAAAAAACGAGCAAAGTGTCCCGAAAATACGAAAAATGGTCGATATTCCGAAAAAAAAATGTACACGAAAAACGATCCGAACCGAACCGAATCGAAACAGAAATCGGTCGAAACGAGCCGAATCGAAAAGTTTAAAACATCCGAACAAATCGAACCGAATCGAACCGAAAAAAAAATCGGTGCACAAGCCTAACGCTCTTGTTTAAGCAAAAGAAAAAAAAATCACAAGCCATAACACTACAGTCGTACCATTTATATCAAGGCTAAGACACATGCAAGTCCATTGAAGGTGAAGATAACTTTTACTTTATATTATGCATATACCTCCAGCTGTCATTGCAACCTTTTATACCAGGAAGGTGACTCTTGGCAAGTCTTGGAAATAATTTTATCTCCTCCCCAGCAGACAGGGCCGCTTTGCACCTTCTTCCTTAGTCCATTGAAGCATATCAGGTATTTGATGGTTTACCCAATGACCATTCTAAGCTTTGCAATAGGACAGAAATAAGTTCAGAAATGTTTTCTTAAGAAACTGATGAGTACAACATATGTTTATTTGTTTGCACTCTGTATGGAAACCGTTTATCTGAGTGTAGTGAATAAGTACAATGTCAGCAGCTCAGAGCTGGTAAATTGGCTTTCTCGCTGGGAAAGACACTGGCAGCCCTGTCTAATACTTTATGATCTCCAAGGGACACTTTATAATCCCATATACCTTTACTTACATCAATTACAGCTTAAACACAAAGCTTCCCTTACACATTGCAGGTGCATTAAATCCTGCACACACTGCACAAACCTTCCCGGAAGGATAGCAGAACTGCAGATTTAACCCTTCCATAGCTCAGAGAACTTCAGTCATACAGTAACCCCAGCATGTACATAATTTTATTGCCTCCTCTGTCATTAGTAACAAATGTGATGAGGATAACAAAATGGAATAAAAAAAATAAAGACTGGCAGAATATACAGTAGTTTATGACTCTTGAATTTGTGCATTGAATTACTATTGGTTTTTGTTCATCCAGTAGTAAGCTGAATTCATAAAATTCCTGCTTGTTGAATGTATGAATAATGTCATAACTAATGTAACACTGGACTTACACTACACAGGTTTAAGTTGTATTGTGTTGATGTGGTGCAGTTATTAAATGACTAGTGCACCAACTCTATTCTGAAATATTAAAGCACTATTGTTAATATTAAATTACCTATGAAGGCGTTCATTCCGGGTAGCATGTATGTGAGGTCCACATATTTGTGATATAAATATATTGTGATATAAACCCACTGGACACAGAGATCAGTGTTTCTGTTTCTCTTTATTGTGCAGCCATTTCAGGGTACAGTAAAATAAACAAATACAAAACAAATGCCTACTCCTTGAAGCAGAGGCTAAATAAATATTTTAGAAGTCCTATCTGACATATTGGGTGGTTAAGCAATGTACCAATCTGTGAAAACAAAATATAATGTACAATATAATGTACTTTCTTTCTGTGCTCAGGATTTAGCTTCCTTCCTTGCTGCATCCAGCACCAAGACTGCTTTCTCAAAGGGGACCACCACTAGGGATGAGCTGTTCGGTTCGATCTGTTCGGAGTTCGATTCGCTCCCGTTCGGCTGTTCGGCGCACTCTGAACATTTCCGCGTGTTCGCCGCATGTTCACCCACAATGCACCACAATGGACCACAATGCCCTTTTCCATTGCCCTGAAGCTTGTAATTGGCTACAGCCTGCACCTGACCACAGTTTAGGTGCAAGACTATGCCAATCACAGCTCAGAGTCCTGATTGGGCAAATTTTGCCCAATCATGGGCTCACAGAGCTAAGTCCCGCAGCACACTATATAAGTCTTCACTCAGCCACAGAGTGTGTTTGAGAGGAGATTGTTGTGTTAGTGTGTGTTCTCACTGCCAGCAGCTATTGGGGGTTTCACTTCTAGAAGATATCTGGGAATTGTTGTAATCTGTGTGTTCTCACTGCCAGCAGCTATTGTGGGGGTCTCATTTCTAGAAAATATCTGGGAATTGAAAATTCCTTCAAATATCGTGCCTAGGAGGTCCCCATAACCTGCTCGTGAAGTGGCGGATTTTTAGGATGTATAGAAACGTTTAAAAGCAAAAAAATGACATTTCAAATGGCGGTAAATGGTTTTCCTTTAATCTATTCATAAAGAACTGCTTGGGGAGGCAGCCTGTATGAAAAGAGGAGATGTTTTAGGACACGCAGAACAAGTTTAGTGATTTTTTTGGCTAAATTATGGTGAAACTTATGCAGGCTTTGGATGAAAGTAACAACAGGTGCATTAAAACCTTTGGTGCCAGCTAGTGCCTTCACACCGTAACCCCTCTCAGGTATTGTGGAAGAGTGCAGTGGTGGAGGTTTTGGGAATGCAGAAGAGATCTCCGATCTATTCAGTTACATCAGCATCAGGGGAGTGATAGCTGCTGATCCAGGACTGATTCATTTTTATAATTGTCAGCCAGTCTACAGAGTCGGTGGACAGACGCACTCTTTTGTCTGTGACAAAACCTCCAATGGCACTGAACGTCCATCAGAAATCACGCTGGATGAAGGGCAACCTAGTAGCTGCATAGCATATTGGCTAAGTTCTGGCCAGTGATCCAATCTCAACACCCAGTAAGCCAGTGGATCATCTGCTGTAAAGGTATCCAGGTATGCCCTTGCCCCTACGTAGTCCTGCCCCATATGGTGAAGACGCTGGCAATGGGTGCCTACATTTGACATCCCTGGGCGTCGTGGACTAAAAAAATTAGAAAAAGCATCAGTCAAGCGGCCCCCTTCACTGCTCTTCCTCTGATCAACCACAGCCTCAGAAGCACCTGTGTCATCACTTGGTAACCTACCAGTGCCTGGAAAGTTGTTACACAAGTGTCGCTTCAGAGTGTCCTCAAGTTGTTTCATCCTGGAGGTGGCATTAGCTTCAGAGTGTTCCTGGTCGCTGAGGATGACCGTATTGTGCACTACCTCCTCCCAGCCACATACTAGTCCTTGGGTTTCTGGGGACACAAAACCCTCCCTTGAGGAATCCCCACCTTCAATGCCCCCACAACTTAAATATTCCTCCTCCTGTCTGACTCTGATCTGAGGACCCGCAGGAATGCTGTCTGCGTTAAGACTGGGGCCTTGAGAGCTAGAGAAGTCCTCCTCTTCCTCCTGCTGCTCTGCCTCTAGTGCCACATCTATAATTCCCTGCAGAGTGCGCTCCAGCAGGAACACTAAAGGAATTGTGTCACTGATGCATGCACTGTCCCTGCTCACCATCTTTGTTGCCTCCTCAAATGGTGACAGTACAGTGCATGCACCCTTGATCATCAGCCACTGGGGGGGGAAGTTGACCTGATCCTGTCCTTGTGCCATACTCACACAGGTACTCATTGATGGCCCTCTGCTGCTTGTGCAGATGCTTCAGCATTGCCAATGTTGAGTTCCACCTGGTGGGCATGTCACAGATCAGGTGGTTTGTGGGAAGGTGGAATTCTCTTTGAATTTCTGCCAGGTGAACACTTGCTGGGAATGACTGTCTGAAGTGGCTGCAGACTTTTCTGGTCCGGCTGAGAAGCTCTGCCAGCCCTGCGTACCTGGTTAGGAAATGCTGTACCACTAGATTTAGGACGTGTGCTAGGCATGGTACATGCATCAACTTACCCAGGCGTAGGACGGGGAGAAGGTTGCTGCCATTATCACAGATGACCATTCCCAGCTCAAGCTGGCGTGGTGTTAACCAATAACCATCTCTGCGCCTGCCCCTGCAGAGCTGACAGAATTTCTGGCCCAGTGTGGCTCCTGTCCCCTAAACAAACCAGCTCAAGCACAGTATGGCATCTTTTCGTTTGAGCCATTGCTCCATTGGATGAGGAGGAAGAGGAAGAGGTGGTGGAGCAGACAGACCTCATATAAGCAGCTTTCTGGAGGCGTGGTGGATGAGCAAGCTCTAGCACAGAGCCCCGTCCTGGATCCCTCCCAGCTGCAAGCAGAGTTACCCTGTGTGCCGTGAAGGAAATGTAACGGCCCTGTCCAGGCTTGCTGGACCACGCGTCTAAAATAATGTGCACCTTGCTGCTGACTGCCTTTCACAATGACTCCATAACATTGTCTTCCACGTGTTGGTATAGTGCTGGAATGGCCTTCCGTGAAAAGAACTGGCGTTTTGGAACCTGCCACTGTGGTAATTTTGCCAAGCTGGCATTTAGATGCTGTGCAACGGGATGGTTGGGACTATATATTTTCTTACGCTGCAGAAGCTGGGGCAACGAAATCTGACTGCGTAAATCTGCAGCTGATGGGATGCTGTCACATTTTGAGGAAGGACCTGGCACACCCATTACTGTAGCATCATCCCTGTCAGAGGAGGTTGTAGGCAATGACATGGCAAGACATATAGTGGCGGTAGAGACAGATGAGGAGGAGGACCTATGCAAAGTGTTGTGCCAACGGGATGCGTGGCAGGTGGTCATATGTCGCTTCAAGCACGTGGTACCCAAGCGTCTGATGTTTTTCCCTCGTTTGATCCAAAAAACTATTTTTTGAGCTATTTCACCGCTGTGCGCTGAGGTAATTTTTACCACTTTTGCTCATGTTTAAACGCGATTTGAAGCCATGGGAAATGTTTGAGTAACAACGAGTGGGAAAAATTACGATCTTAACGCAAAGGTAACGCTGACTTGCATGAGCATTAACATTTGCTGCGGTGTTCACCGCATATTTGTAACGATTCCCCAGGACAGACCTGGTAGGATCCCTGGTAACAGACCTCTAACCCTCCGGTCCTTAAGATGGTCGGGACTCGGGACCACTAAACCTAACCTCTAGCAGCCACACAGGCCAGGGAGACAGCACCAACAATATACACCACAGACTGAGATCAATATATGTTTGTACTGCGCTATAGTATATGGCAGGATGGAAGCGCACGCACCAGCAGTAACAAGCAGCGGGAATATACCAGACAGGGGCGCAGAGTGAGAGTAGTTGTTATAACAAAACCGGGTCAGCAACTTTTAGGCACTTGTACTTCGCTACTGTATATGGAGAGAATCGGCGCAAACCAGTAGCAACAGGAGGCAAACAGAACAGGCAGGGAGTACACAGAGAGAATAGTCAAATGGCAGGCAAAGCCGGCAACAGATCGGGTCCTCAGAACAAGCAGGGTAAGTAACAAGTATACAAACTGATTTGGTAAACTAGCGATGCAGGAATGAAACTCCACGGCAATGCGAGGTGTAAGCGCACGCTCCTGATTTAAAGGTCCCGGCGGCTCCGTGTCATCACGCCGCACCCTGCCCCCTGATCACTCACAGCTGCGCCGGGTGCCACCGTAGCTCCTGGCATTCGGCCAGCTGGTGGCACCATGCGTCCGGGGGTCCCCTGATCGCCACCCGTGGCCCTGGATATCACAATATTACAATTCAAACACAAACAGGTTAAGTAACCAAATTTGTAGGAAGAATAATTAATGCAGCATGTGAATCCTCACACTGCCGCGCAGCACCTCTACAGTCTGACACTAGCTTTAACCGGCGCGTTGAGTGCATCTTCTGAGAAGATACGCTATTAGTGTAGCGGGGAAGACGGCTGCACATTTTGCATCACTCCCTCTACACTAACAGCATATCTTCTCAGAAGCTGCACACAGCGCGCCGGTGTATGCAGCGTCTAACAGCGTGGGAAACGGGAGGCTGCGCTTGTTGGTGGATCCAGGAATCAGGTGAGCATTAGAAAGAAAGAAAAAAAAAGTTTTATTTTATGTTCCTTGGGACATTTAAAAATGTCCTCGGATTTTATTTTTTTTAGAAATGTGTCGCCTTACTGTCTGGTGGTCAGTCAGTGGAGGCTCCCTGGATCCTGGTTGTGGGGGGGGGCTGCCGTGTCCGCAGGTGCAGTGGCTCCCTCCCTGTGCCACCTCTCTGCCCCAAGCACCCGGCCGGCCGGGCCTGCACACACAGTCGCAGCTCTGTCATTCGGCGGCCGCATGCTCCTCAAGGGTTCCTTGGGAGGCTCCGGCGGGCTGCCCTTTACAGTGCCTGATTAGAGGGCCTCATCTGCCTGATGTTTTAGCAAGAAGATTGTTTTATCTCATAGGCTTCAATGTTAAAAATATTTCCATTTTAATTCAATATCTAATAAAAAGTTGATTATAATATTCTGCAGTAAAGAGTCTCTTTACTCTTAGATTGTTTAGGATTTTTTAAGCATTTGTTTTTAAAAATTCAAAATAATATTTTTTTTTACTTTTTGCGAACTGCCTGAAAAGTTCCAAGTTCGCAAACTTTTGAACGGCCGATGTTCGTTGCGAACTCATGTTCGCATCGAACCGTCAGCCCATCCCTAGTGAAGTGACTTTGGTTTTCAAAAAGCACAGTGGACCAACACCAACAGTTGACATTGCACCCCAAATCATCACAGACTGTGTTAACGTAACACTGGACTTCAAGCAACCTGGACTTTGAGCATCTCCAACATTTCTCCAGACTCTAGGACCTTGGTTTCTAAATGAAATACAAAACTTGCTCTCATCTGAAAAGAGGACTTTGGACCACTTGACAACAGTCCAGTTCTTCTTCTCCTTAGCCCAGGTAAGACACCTCTGACATTGTCTGTTGTTCAGGAGTGGCTTAACAAGAGGAATACGACAAGTGTTGCCAAATTCTTTGAAACGTCTTTGTGTGGTGGCTCTTGATGCCTTGACCCAGCTTCAGTCCATTCCTTGTGAAGTTCACCCAAATTCTTAAATAGATTTTGCTTGACAAGTCTCTCAAGACTGTGGTACTCTCGGTTGGTTGTGCATCTTTTTCTTTTCCTTCCAACTTTCTGTTAACATGCTTGGATACTGCACTCTGTGAACAGCCAGCTTCTTTGGCAATGAATGTTTGTGACTTATCCTGCTTGTGAAGGGTGTAAATGATTGTCTTCTGGACAAATGTTAGATCAGCAGTTTTCCCAATGATTGTGTAGCCTAGTGAACCAAACTGAGAACCCATTTTGAAGGCTCAGGAAACCTTTGCAGGTGTTTTGAGTTGATTAGTTGATTGGCATGTCAACATATTCAAATTTTTGAGATAGTCAATTGGTGGGTTTTTGTTAAAATGTGAGCCAAATCATCACAATTAAAAGAACCAAAGACTTAAACTACTTCAGTCTGTGTGCATTGAATTTATTTAATACACAAGTTTCACAATTTGAGTTGAATTAATTAAATAAATGAACTTTTCCATGACATTCTAATTTATTGAGATGCACCTGTGTATTCAGAGTTAGAAGGGCTGCATTCATTTAGAATATGCATACTTTAGAACAGTGCTACTGAGATCATTAAACACAACGTACCCAGTTCACAGCACTCCACCCAAAGCTACATCTGAAGATTTAAAGAACAGCTGACCCAGGGAATAACTGATGCGGGTTAAGTTGAAGAATATACTCATACACTGCAGAATAGCATTATTCTATATAGAATATTCTATATAGAAATAGCAGAATAGCCTGCAATAGCATTAATGTACCTGATCAGCAACTTGGGACACATATCCTACTAATGCTTCTACAGTTCAGAGAACAAATATTATACCTTGATCAAGACTAGAGGTCCACGTCTAGTAGACTCTCTTCACGCAGAGAACAAAGGCATATTTATTAGAACACCGAGAACAGGCAACAACACCAGTGGCCATCTTTATGGTGTGTCCCTACTCAGGTATCTTAGGACAGGTTTATCATGTGCAAATACAATGTTGTCAAAAACAGAGAAGGATCCATAGCACCCATGAAGAAGGGACACAAAGACACAGAGGGAGCAATGGACCTATCGATATTTTACCTTTTCTTGGTTTATTGAGAGCCTGTGATCTTCCTCTTGTGTTCCGTTTGTGCTCTCAACATTGATAACCGATCACTTTGAGCCTATACAAGATATATCTTTATTTTGCTGGTTAAAACATCGCTAGTGGTAGCACTATCTTTTGGGCTCTTGTGTCTCAGATTTGGCAGCACTAATGTCTGAAGATCAATTTCTGGTGGTTTTTGCAGATAAGGTGGTTCTCAGCGTTCAACCTGAGATTAGGCCAAAGGTTGTGACAACTCTTCTTTTACAAGAAGATTTTTTAGTCTTTTCAGTGCAAGAACAATGATGGTGTATTGGTTATGGTGAGATATCTCTCTATCTACAATATACATAATGCTCCCTTCATAAAATTCTCCAAATTGTTTGTCTTTCCTATTGGGCATAGAAAAGGTGAACTGGTTTCTAAAACAACCGATGTAAAATGAATCGTGGTTGCAATATTAGAGGCATACTAGGCAAAGAATTCAATCTTTCTCACAATCTCAGGGTCCCCATCCTATCTCTGCTCCTAGAGTTGCTGCCCAGCATCCTCGTGAGTGAAGATGTCGAGCATTTTGGCTTCTGGCAGCATTCTTTATTCATACAGTTGCTCTATCTTTCTGTCTTTCTACCAGCAGCTACAATCCAGATTGATGCCGTTTTGGCACCCAAAACAAGACACCAGAATGACGCCAAGTGAAAAGCCTCTAGTATTACAACAATATGGTGTCATGTAATAATGGGATTGACATTTGTGTCAATATGCTCTGAAGAGCCTGCATCATTCTGTAATTCCACTCTCCGTATTAAAACATTACACTGGAAGCTACCAGAATGATGCTGATTCCTGGCATTTGTTGCTCAGAAGAGTCAGCAACCAGAGAGAAACCAGGGCCTATGTCACATATAAAAGACCCCACCTAAACTTTCACAGTGCATGATTATTTTTATCTCCTACTGAAGAAAACCAGCCTGTTCCTGTTCTCTTTTCTTCCTAAGGAGTCGCCTGTTTCCCTGGCTACTTGACTTCTGACTTGACTCCTGAACTCCAACTGTGCTTGTGCCATCTGATCTTCAGCTTAATTTCTGACCTCGTCCCTGTAGATTCTGATCTTGGCTTATTCTTGACCATGTTACTGTTGTCCCCAAGACCATGGTTTGTTTGTGCCTGAGCCCTCCAAGACCATGGCTTGTTTTTTTACCAAGCTCTGTTGCCTGTGCTCCCAAGACCTTGGCTCTGACTTCACTCCTCTGCCTACTTTATTAGTATCTGGCTTGTGCCTGCAGCACTGGAGTGCTTCATTCAGCTGTCCTCATGCCACTGGACTCAGCCTTCTACTCTGGTCCTTTATGTACTGGGCCATTATCCAATGAGAATTGGAGCATGCTCTATAAGTGCAGTGTCTGCACCATCAGTAGGTGCTGTCCAGGTCTCATCACATCAAATATACAAAACTGCTGCAAAGTCTTCATTTAACACCTTTGTGAAATGTGACTGCCTGAATGTTAGAGCCCCTGCAAACTTGAATTTGGTAGAGACGTTCTTCAAACCTTTTCAGATATTTATGTTACATTTGTTCATTAGCAGGATTAAAAGTGCTACAGGAGTAATATGAATCTTTGATTTCCAGTCTTCCCCTTGATCATTTAGCTTAAGCATTACTCTTTGGAATGTTGCTATCACCATAGCTTTGGAAAGGGAAAATGAACTCACACTTACCAATATTTTTCTTTTATGAAGGTGGGCAATGGCAGCACTAAGTTATCCCTCCTAGACTAGTTACTTAAGGAGGCTCTATAGGGAAGATGGGAATTTAAGCCCTAGAACTTCCTGGGAAGTACAGGCCAAGATAGCGTTCAATGCTCATCTTGGGGTACAGCATTAGCAGTCGTTACATAGACTTTACCCTTGGAGTACCAAGTGATGCAGCTTACTGGCCCGGAATACAAACACCCTCCCCGAAATCCTCAAACTCCAAAACTCGAAAGTGATCAGCATGCACATATACTTTATTGAATAATCACATCACAAATTTGTAGTAGAACATACAAACATTATAGCAAGGAGAGGTGGTTGATGCCTCTGGCAGATAACGTTTAGTGCATGTTGGAACATCACTTACATACAGTGATGGAAGAAATTATTTGATCCCCTGCTGATTTTGTACATTTGCCCACTGACAAATAAATGATCAGTCTATAACTTAAATGGTAAGTTTATTTTTTTTTTCATATAAAAGTTTTTATTGAGGTTCAACGTAAAGAACAAATACCAGAAATAAAACACGAATATTGAGAGAAGAAAGGATCACACAGGATCCTACTCATAAAACAAGTCTAGCACCAACATAAAGAATGCTTGTAACAAATCGGTTGAACCAAACATTTTCATTCTAAACTAAAGTACATTAAAATTATAAAGCATATCAAAGGAGCACACAAAATATAAAATAATTAAAAATACATTTAAAAAGAAAAAAAAGAGAAAAGGTATGCTCATTTAGGTCCAATATCAACAACAATTATATCACCATCACCATCAATTATATCAATTCCCCAGAGGAAACAAAAATCTTACAACCCTCCCATACACCTTGAAACAAGAATAGAGAGTTAGCGGCCCTGTGGTACATTTCCTCATAATGGTAAACGTTTTCCAGCGATAACATGACTTCTCTCATAGAGGCACCAAACACAAAGGATCCTGGACTCAGGCAGCTGCAATTCATGAATTTATTCAACAGGGTAGCATCTCACCACCACAGAACAGTGACGTTTCGGCCACAGACGGCCTTAATCATCGTATGATTAAGCCGTCTGTGGCGAAACGTCACTGTTCTGTGGTGGTGAGATGCTACCCTGTTGAATAAATTCATGAATTGCAGCTGCCTGAGTCCAGGATCCTTTGTGTTTGGTGCAGTTTGTGAAGGGAGTTTCGGCGCTCCCATCCCTGGAGACTCGGCGCCTGTTTTGTGGGCTCCCAGCGGTGGAGATTGCGGCACCTTTGGATGATTCTCTCATAGAGGGACTGACTTTGGAGAGCCAGTGGCGGGCTAGGGTAGATTTTGCTACGCTAAGTATAATCGAGATTATACCTCTATGTCGTAGTTGTATAGTAATAGGAAGCATATGCAATAGGTATTGCTTGGGACATAAAGGCATAGACAGGCCGGTACAGTGAGAGATCAATCTACAAATTTTATCCCAAAAGGTAGCAAGGAGCGGACATTGCCAAAAGATATAAAGGATAGATCCGACACTGGTACCACAGCGCCAACACATACCAGAGTATCCGGGGATGTGAGCCAAATGATTTGGGGTCAGATACCATCTATATAAAAGTTTAAGGTGTGATTCCCCTAAGTTAGTGCTCCTAGTGTATTTATATACAGTTTCGGTGGCATAGAACCAGTCATCCTTGGAAGAATTAAGTACAGATCTTTGTCCCATCTGGTCATATAAAGGCAGTTTCTTATTAGGGTTCACATTAAACAGACTGTCATAACACAAAGACAAAGGTTTTTTCATAACATTTTTACCTAAGCACAATCTATGAAAGGCCGTAATGTCCGTCGATGCAAAGGAGGAGAGACCTCGTTGAGTCAGTGCATGTTTTACTCTAAGGTAAGTGAAACAGTCGCTAGCGGGAAGGGCAAACTCCTGTGTTAGGTCAGGAAAGGTTTTCATTGAGGAGGCCGTGAAGAGCTGATTAATATGAGTAAGACCTAACTGGAACCAATGGTCAAGATTCAGGTCCTGGACAGTGCGGCAAAGGAAGCGCAATGGGGCCATGCTTAGCAATGGGAAGGGTCGTAAAAGTGGTCTACCCCATTGGCGCCATGACATAAGGGAAAGGGAAGTTGAGGGTAGAATACCTTCTAATTTACAGAGTGGAAGTGTCACAAACCACAGCAGGTCATGGACACGAAAAGGGGCAATATAAGCATTCTCCATCCGTAGCCATAGAGGAGTTTCTCGCTGGGACATAGAGGACAGCAGCTGAGCCAGTAAAGCCTCCTTATAATATGCATTAATATTTATAAAGCCTAAGCCCCCCCTGCGCCTAGTCGCGGTGAGTGTGGAAGCTGAAATGCGCGGAGGCTTCCCCTTCCAGATGTGTGCTTTAAGCATTTTTTGCATGCGAAGCAACATATGGGCTGGGATGAAAACCGGAATATTCCTGAAAAAAATAGAGAATCTGGGGTAAAATACACATTTTTAGAGCCGCCATGCGTCCCATCCAAGAGACCTCCAGGCCATGCCAGGAGGCCAGTTGGGAGGAGATAGAGGTCATTAGGGGGTTAGAATTGAGTTTAAGGATAGAACCCCTGGATTTGGTGAGAGAGATACCTAAGTATTTTAAAGAGGTCGTCCTCCAGTCAAAGGGGTACGAGGCATGTAAGGTGGAAAGCGAGGACTTATCATCATGCAAGGGTAGTGCTTGTGTCTTGCTCACATTGTTTTTATAATAAGAGACCAGGCCATAGGAGGTAAGCCGGTGTATTAGGGATGGCAAAGAGGTTTCGGGGGAGGTAAGAAAAAACAAAATATCATCAGCAAACATAGCTAATTTATGGACTCCATCTGGGGTAGAGATGCCAGAGATCTCGCCTTATACTCGAGGCCAAAGGCTCCAGGGCCAGAACAAAGATTAGTGGGGAGAGGGGACATCCCTGTCTGATACCGTTAGTAATGGAGAATGAGGAGGAGAGAAACCCAGATGCCAGGACTTTTGCTGTCGGGGAGGAATATAGACTCATGATACTATTAATAAATAGAGCAGGGAAGCCAAAAGACTCCAATGCCTTACGCATATAGCCCCAATGCAAGCGATAGAATGCCTTCTCGGCATCCAGTGCCAAGAGGAGCCCAGGCGTATTGGTTCTATAGGCAATGTCAATTATATTATAAAAGCGTCGGGTATTGTCACATGTTTGTCTACCAGGTATGAAACCAGTCTGTTCTGCTGAGATCAGAAGGGGAAGCATAGGTGCTATTCTAGACGCCAATAACTTGGCATACAGTATAGCATCTACATTTAATAAGGAGATAGGTTGGAAATTAGCACAGCTCGTCGGGGGTTTGCCAGGTTTAGGTAGCGTTATAATAGTAGCTTGAAGCATTTCTGGGGGCATTGCACCTGTGGTTTTGATATGATTGAAAAATCTCGTACGGGTCGGTATTAGGATATCTGCGAAAGTCTGATAATATAAATTAGAGAAGCCATCTGGCCCAGGGGCCTTATTCTTTGGAAGAGCTTTAACGGCTTTGCGCACCTCCTGCTCCGTAAATGGAACTAGTAAATCCGCCGCTTGCGAGCGGGATAATGAGGGGAGATCTGCACTCTGGAGGAACCGAGTTATCTCATCTGGGTTCAGGTCGTGGGTCATGGGGTCTGACCCTAAATTATATAAAGATGCGTAGTAGTCAGCAAATTCTTCTGTGATTTTTAGCGGGTTGTAAATCCTGTCCCCCCCTTTATCTAATAGGTGAGATATCTTGGTTTGAAGTCTTTTAGATTTTAATTTAGTTGCTAACAAGCGACCGGCCTTATTGCCCTGAGTATAGTGGGAGTAATTTAAGCGTTGTATGGCCCGTTCAGAGGACTGTAAAGTCAAGTGGGTTAAATCCTGTCGGAGGGTCGTTAAGCGAGACAAGAGGTCAGGTGTAGGGCTTGTTTTATGTTGGGATTCCAATTCAGAGATTCGCTGCTGTATCGAGATCGTCTGGGCACCTAGTGCTTTTTTCCGTTTAGCCCCTCTCTAAATTAAATGGCCCCTCACCACAGTTTTATGCGCCAACCAAGCTGAAGAAATGACCACCTCTCCCGTCTCATTTAGTGCAAAATATTCCTGCAACACTGCCGAAGTGTCAGAGATGTCAGTGCCACTTACAATAAGGGAGTCATTCAGTCGCCAAGTCCCCATTCCCCTAGCAGGGTAGTCAGCTTCAAAATCGATCGTGAGAGGGGCGTGGTCAGATATTATAGAGCCGATATGGGCAGCCAGGAGGCGAGGGACAGTGGAACCATGTATCAGACATAGGTCGATGCGGCTGTAAGACAAGTGAGCCGGGGAGAAAAAAGTATAGTCCCTGGTCAAGGGGTTGATAATTCTCCAAGCATCATATAGGTCAGAGGAACGCAAAAAGTCATGTAGCTGGCGGCTGGAGGGGGGCTGTTTACGAGACGGTGTCCAGGGCTGGCCCGGCCGTGTGTCCACAACCGAGTTAGGCACACAGTTAAAATCTCCACACAAGAAAAGGGTTCCCTCCATCATATTCTTAATTTTACTATAAGCCTTTTTGAGAAAACATACCGGATTAACATTGGGCAAATACAGATTAGCAATAGTTATTGGCAGTTCATTCATGGTGCCCACCAAAATCAAAAGCTGACCCATCGGGTCTGCGTATTGGGTCGAGCATTTAAAAACCCAGTCCTTATGAAAAAGAATTGAGACGCCTTTGGACTTCGTCTGGGCAGTGGAATGATAAGAAACAGGGTACATAGCAGATTTTAAATGCGGGGTACGTAAAGCACTAAAATGCGTCTGCTGCAGGCAAACTAACGCCGGCTTATTTTTATGTAAATCATGAAACAGAACATGACGTTTAAACGGAACATTCATTGAAAAAATTCGGAACTGAGGCCTTACTCATGATTAAGTAACCACAACGATGTTATATGCATGGTAGGGTTATAAATAACAGAGAGAAGGCATGGGAAGTATGAAGGCCGGGACCGTGAGAGCATAGCAACAGACAAACTAAAAAAAAAGATAAGAAGACTAAAAAGGAAAAAAAACACAAAACAGCGCTGTATCACAAAAATACAGCAAACGGGAGTCATTCCAGGTAGCAAAGAAAAAAATGCAAGAGATAAACGTCTAGGGAGACTCAAATGGGTGGCAAGGGGACGCTTGCTACTCAGAGCTTAGCGCGAATACCAAGCGCTGCATCAACAAGCAGAGGGTCCCGAAGTGATCATGTAGAGGAACCATTCACCCCATGGGGATAACTGTCCAGTAAGGCCGGACAGATTTAGAAGCAACACAGGCAAGGAGACACCCATCATTTAGGCCGGACTCTGTGCCATTCTGGGGAGACTTTGATCGGTGATGAAGAAGGCTCGCGTGGAGGTGAGAAATCAGCCAGAATATTCCAATCTTTCAGAAATTGTAATCCAGTGGTAACATCAGGAACCACGTGCAGGATTCCATCTTTCCATATCAAGAGCTTCGTAGGGAACCCCCATCTGTACGCCAGCTTGTGATTAGGAAGAAGCTTGGTAAGAGAGGAGAATTCACGGCGTTTGGACCAGGTCGATGCCGACAAGTCAGCGAAGAAAGAGATATCAGCATATGGGGCAGATAAAGGCATAGATTTCCATGACGCAGACATTAAAGCCTCTTTGATGTGAAAAAAGTGCACCCGTATAATGACATCCCGGGCCAACGAGGAAGGCAGGTTTTTCGCTCGTGGAAGACGATGCGCTCGATCCAGCAGTAGGTCTTGTGGCGTAGCCTCGGGCAGCAAAGTTTGAAACAACTCCAGAAGGTATGGATGTAAGTCCACTAGAGTGACCGCTTCTGCGATACCCCTGATTCTAATATTATTGCGCCGTGAGCGATCTTCAATGTCAGCCATTTTAAGTGCTAAAGATTCATGGGCCGCTTGTAAGTCCTGATGCCTGTCCACCAGATCATTATGGGCTAAACATAAGTCATCCGCCTTGGTTTCCAGCGCGTCAGTACGCTCACCCAAATCCTGGACGTCCCGGCTCAGCTCCTGCAGCACCCCTTTAATATCTCCCTGTATGGTCATTTGCAGATCCTGCAGCATGGCATGTAACCTGCTCTCTGAAGGAGGCAAGGAGTCAGATAGGCCGAGTGAGGCTGAGGGTGCTGCATCTGGGTCAGGGGATAGCTCCCATTGCGGGGATCCGCCATCTTGGGCCTCCTTACCGTGATCTTTCTGAGCAGACTTCGGTGGTTCCAGCGCTCGTTGGGCCTTAGGAGGTGCCATCGGGGGTGCAGGGTAAGTTCCTCCACCGGGTAATGTCAAAGGGATGCCCCGGGTTGCCCCTTAGAAGCCGTTGGTTTGTAAAATTCAGTGCCGGCCGCGGGAGCTACTCAGCCATGCGACCGCGCACTGCTACGTCCGGACACGCCCCCTGGTAAGTTTATTTTAACAGTGAGAGACAGAATAACAAGAACAAAAATCCAGAAAACCGCATTTCAAAAGGGTTAGAAATTGATTTGCATTTTAATCGGTGAAATATGTATTTGACTCCCTATCAATTAGTAAGATTTCTTGCTCCAAGGTGTCTTTTATACAGGTAAGGAGCGGAGATTAGGAGAACTCTTTTAAAGGGAGGGCTCCTAATCTCAGTTTGTTACCTGTACAAAAGACACCTGTCCACAGAAGCAATCAATCCATCAGATTCCAGACTCTCCACCATGACCAAGACCAAAGAGCTGTCCAAGGATGTCAGGGAGAAGATTGTAGACCTACACAAGGCTGGAAGGGGCTCGTGGACACCATCGCCAAGCAACTTGATAAGAAGGTGACAACAGTTGGTGCGATTATTTGCAAATGGAAAAAACTCACAATAACTGTCAATCTCAGTCTGGGGCTCGATGCAAGATCTCACCTCGGGGAGTTTCAATGATCATGAGAATGGTGAGGAATCAGCCAGGAACTACACAGGAGGATCTTGTCAAGGTTTTCAAGGCAGCTGGGATGATAGTCACTAGGGATGAGCGGTTCGGGTTCGGACAGTTCGGAGTTCGGCCCGAACTTAGCCTGTTCGGGTAGATCGCGAACTCTGAACATTTCTGGGTGTTCGGCGCATGTTCGAGTCCACAATGCATCACAATGCCCCACAATGCATTTTCCCACTGGCCTGAAGCTCGTAATTGGCTACAGTCTTGCACCTGACCACAGGTCTGGTGCAAGACAGGTTCAACAGTATGCCAAACACCGCTCAGAGTCCTGATTGGGCAAAATTTGCCCAATCATGGGCTCACAGAGCTAAGTCCCGCAACACACTATATAACGTTTCCACGTGCCGATTCTGCACGCATTTCAGAGGAAATTTCAGAGGAGATTGTTGTGTGTTGTTACTGCCGGTCTGCCACGCTACTGGGGGGGGGGGTCTCATTTCTACAAAATATCAGTGAATTGATATGTGTGTCTTGTCACTGTGCCAGCAAGATTTTTTGGGGTCACTAATTTCTTTAAAACATTTGTGAATTGAGGTGATCTTCTGTGTCTTGTCACACAGCCAGCAAGGTTTTTTGGGGCTCACTAATTTCTTTAAAACATTTGTGAATTGAGGTGATCTGTGTCTTGTCACACAGCCAGTACCACGCAGTATTTTGGGGGTCACTAATTTCTACAAAATATTTGGGAATTGTTATAATCCGTGTGTTCTCACTGGCTGCCACCCATCAAGGGTCTCACTGATTATAAGAGGTTTTACTGCCACCCATCAAAGGTCTCACTGATGTTATAAGAGGTTTCACTGCCACCCATCAAAGGGTCTCACTGATTTATAAGAGGTTTCACTGCCACCCATCAAAGGGTCTCACTGATGTATAAGAGGTTTCACTGCCACCCATCAAAGGGTCTCACTGATGTATAAGAGGTTTCACTGCCACCCATCAAAGGGTCTCACTGATTTATAGGAGGTTTCACTGCCACCCATCAAAGGGTCTCACTGATTTATAGGAGGTTTCACTGCCACCCATCAAAGGGTCTCACTGATTTATAAGAGGTTTCACTGCCAGCCATCAAAGGGTCTCACTGATTTATAAGAGGTTTCACTGCCACCCATCAAAGGGTCTCACTGATTTATAAGAGGTTTCACTGCCACCCATCAAAGGGTCTCACTGATTTATAGCAGGTTTCACTGCCACCCATCAAAGGGTCTCACTGATTTATAGCAGGTTTCACTGCCACCCATCAAAGGGTCTCACTGATGTATAAGAGGTTTCACTGCCACCCATCAAAGGGTCTCACTGATTTATAGGAGGATTCACTGCCACCCATCAAAGGGTCTCACTGATTTTTCACTGCCACCCATCAAAGGGTCTCACTGATTTATAAGAGGTTTCACTGCCACCCATCAAAGGGTCTCACTGATTTATAAGAGGTTTCACTGCCACCCATCAAAGGGTCTCACTGATTTATAGGAGGTTTCACTGCCACCCATCAAGGGGTCTCACTGATTTATAAGAGGTTTCACTGCCACCCATCAAAGGGTCTCACTGATTTATAGGAGGTTTCACTGCCACCCATCAAAGGGTCTCACTGATTTATAGCAGGTTTCACTGCCACCCATCAAAGGGTCTCACTGATGTATAAGAGGTTTCACTGCCACCCATCAAAGGGTCTCACTGATTTATAGGAGGATTCACTGCCACCCATCAAAGGGTCTCACTGATTTTTCACTGCCACCCATCAAAGGTCTCACTGATTTATAAGAGGTTTCACTGCCACCCATCAAAGGGTCTCACTGATTTATAGGAGGTTTCACTGCCACCCATCAAAGGGTCTCACTGATTTATAGCAGGTTTCACTGCCACCCATCAAAGGGTCTCACTGATTTATAAGAGGTTTCACTGCCACCCATCAAAGGGTCTCACTGATTTATAAGAGGTTTCACTGCCACCCATGAAAGGGTCTCACTGATTTATAAGAGGTTTCACTGCCACCCATCAAAGGTCTCACTGATTTATAGGAGGTTTCACTGCCACCCATCAAGGGGTCTCACTGATTTATAAGAGGTTTCACTGCCACCCATCAAAGGGTCTCACTGATTTATAAGAGGTTTCACTGCCACCCATCAAAGGGTCTCACTGATTTATAGGAGGTTTCACTGCCACCCATCAAAGGGTCTCACTGATTTATAGCAGGTTTCACTGCCACCCATCAAAGGGTCTCACTGATGTATAAGAGGTTTCACTGCCACCCATCAAAGGGTCTCACTGATTTATAGGAGGATCACTGCCACCCATCAAAGGGTCTCACTGATTTTTCACTGCCACCCATCAAAGGGTCTCACTGATTTATAAGAGGTTTCACTGCCACCCATCAAAGGGTCTCACTGATTTATAGGAGGTTTCACTGCCACCATCAAAGGGTCTCACTGATTTATAGCAGGTTTCACTGCCACCCATCAAAGGGTCTCACTGATTTATAAGAGGTTTCACTGCCACCCATCAAAGGGTCTCACTGATTATAAGAGGTTTCACTGCCACCCATCAAAGGGTCTCACTGATTTATAAGAGGTTTCACTGCCACCATCAAAGGGTCTCACTGATTTATAGGAGGTTTCACTGCCACCCATCAAGGGGTCTCACTGATTTATAAGAGGTTTCACTGCCACCCATCAAAGGGTCTCACTGATTTATAGGAGGTTTCACTGCCACCCATCAAAGGGTCTCACTGATTTATAGCAGGTTTCACTGCCACCCATCAAAGGGTCTCACTGATTTATAAGAGGTTTCACTGCCACCCATCAAAGGGTCTCACTGATTTATAGGAGGTTTCACTGCCACCCATCAAAGGGTCTCACTGATTTATAGCAGGTTTCACTGCCACCCATCAAAGGGTCTCACTGATTTATAAGAGGTTTCACTGCCACCCATCAAAGGGTCTCACTGATTTATACCAGAATTCTGTAAATCTTTAATCTTTATACCAGAGTTGAATCAGAGTTCTGTATATATTTAATCTATATATCACTCACCATGTCTGAAAGAACAAAAAGGACAGGCAGACGTACCCAGACACAGATAAGAGGGCAAGCAGCCCCTGTGTCGGGAGGCTGTGCCTCTGGTCGTGGTGGACGTGGTGCATCCTCTGCAGGGGCACGCTTGTCCTTTATAACTGGTGCTGGCCGTCTTCTTAACCTGCAGCAACATACAGAGGATTTGGTGGATTTGCTAGCCAGGCCATCCTCATCCTCCGAGTCCTCTGCCAGCCAGGCTTCTAGTGCTTTACAGTCCACCTCAGCTGCCAAAGCATCTAATACAGCCTCCATGTCCACATCTACTCCTGCCGTAGCCTCGCTATCACACACGGAGGAGTCAGCTGAATTGTTTGACTACAGTGACATGCTGCTTGAGGATGCGCAGCAAGTACAGTGCTCTATTCAATCTCTGAGGTTGAGGAAGGGAGTATAATCAACCTAGAGGAAGGGGGTGCCAGTTATGACACACAAATAACTGGCACTCATGTTGCCCCAGCAGCTGCAGCATGCTGCCAAGTTGGCTCCAGTGACGAGGAGATAGGGGGTGAAGATGACATTGATGATGAGGTCACTGACTCCACCTGGGTGCCAGATCGAACTGAGGAATCAAGTGAGGAGGAGGGGGAGGAGGAGGCACAGCAAACACAAGGCACAACATCCTCTGTGACCAACCGTAGCACTAGCCAGTCCAAGGCATCAGATGTCAGAGCTGCTCCGGTGCAGAGCGCTGTTGTCTCAAAGAACACATGCAGGAACTCTGCTGTCTGGGAGTTCTTTAAGAAATGTGCAGCAGACCCCACTGTTGCTATTTGTAATCTATGTCAGAGGAGGCTGAAGCGTGGGATAAACACCGGACACTTGGGTACCACGTGCTTGAGGCGACATATGACCACCCACCATGCATCCCGTTGGTGCAAAACTTTGCGTAGGTCCTCCTCCTCCTCATTTGTCTCTACCCCCACTGTATGTCCTGCCATGTCCTTGCCTACAACCTCCACTGACAGGGATGATGCTACAGTAATGGATGTACCAGGTCCTTCCTCACAATGTGACATCCTCCCAGCAGCTGAAGATTTACGCAGTCAGATTACGTTGCCGCAGCTGCTGCAGCGTAAGAAAAAATATAGTCCCAACCATCCCCAAGCACAGCGTCTAAATGCCAGCTTAGCAAAATTACTCGCATTACAGCTGCTGCCTTTCCAGCTGGTGTACTCTGCTTCCTTCTGTGAATTTGCTGAATGTGCTGTACCACAGTGGCAGGTTCCAAAACACCATTAGTTTTCACGGAAGGCCATTCCAGCACTATACCAGCACGTGGAAGACAATGTTATAGAGTCATTGGGAAAGGCAGTCAGCAGCAAGGTGCATGTGACTTTAGACACGTGGTCCAGCAAGCATGGACAGGGCCGTTACATTTCCTTCATGGCACACTGGGTAACTCTGATTGCAGCTGGGAGGGATCCAAGATGGGGCTCTGTGCTGGAGCTTGTTCATCCACCACACCTCCAGAAAGCTGCTTGTATGAGGTCTGTCTGATCCACCAACACCTCTCCCTCTTCCTCCTACTCCTCCTTCTCTGTTTCTGGTGAAGTGGCAGTTAAACTGACGCTTGACAGGGGCTACGCAATGGCTCAAGCAAAAAGATGCCATACTGTGCTTGAGCTGGTTTGTTTAGGGGACAGGAGCCACACCGGGCCAGAAATTCTGTCAGCTCTGCAGGGGCAGGTGCAGAGATGGTTAACACCACGCCAGCTTCAGCTGGGAATGGTCGTCCGTGATAATGACAGCAACCTTCTCTCCGCCCTACGCCTGGGTAAGTTGATGCATGTACCATGCCTAGCACACGTCCTAAATCTGGTGGTACAGCGTCTCCTAACCAGGTACCCAGGGCTGGCAGAGCTTCTCAGCCAGGCCAGAAAAGTCTGCAGCCACTCCAGACAGTCATTCCCAGCAAGTGTTTGCCTGGCAGAAATTCAAAGAGAATTCCACCTTCCCACAAACCGTCTGATCTGTGACATGCCCACCAGGTGGAACTCAACATTAGCAATGCTGCAGCGTCTGCACAAGCAGCAGAGGGCCATCAACGAGTACCTGTGTGAGTATGCCACAAGGACAGGTTCAGGTCAACTTGGTTCTTTTTCCCCCCCATAGTGGCTGATGATCAAGGATGCATGCACTGTACTGTCACCATTTGAGGAGGCAACGAGGATGGTGAGCAGGGACAGTGCATGCATCAGTGACACAATTCCTTTAGTGTTCCTGCTGGAGCACACTCTGTGGGGAATTATAGATGTGGCTCTAGAGGCAGAGCAGCGGGAGGAAGAGGAGGCCTTCCCTAGCTCTGAAGGCCCCAGTCTTTCCGCAGACAGCATTCCAGCGGGTCCTCCTCAGATCAGACAGGCGGAGGATGAGGAGGAGGAGGAGGAATATTTAAGTAGTGGGGGCATTGAAGGTGGGGATTCCTCAAGGGAGGGTTTTGTGTGCCCAGAAACACAAGGACTAGTACGTGGCTGGGAGGAGGAAGTGCTAATGTCACCTCATTGACCAGGAAGACTCGGAAGCTAATGCCACCTCCAACCTACGCTGCATGGGCTCCCTTATCCTGCAAAGCCTGGTAAAGGACCCCAGGATTCGTGCTATCAAGGAGAGGGATCGCTACTGGTTGGCAAGCCTTCTTGATCCACGATACAAGGGTAAAGTTGCAGAGCTCATCCTGCCTGCACAGAGGGAGCACAGGATGAAAAAAACTTGAGGACGCTCTAGAGCGACACTTGTGTAACACCTTTCCAGGCACTGGCAGGTTACCAAGTGATGATGCACGTGCTTCTGAGGCTGCGGATGATCAGAGGAATAGTGGTGAAGGCCAGGGCCGCTTGACTGATGCCTTTTTAAATTTTTTTAGTCCACGACGCCCAGGGACGTCAAATGTAGGCACCCATTGCCAGCGTCTTCACCGTATGGTGCAGGACTACCTAGGGGCAAGGGCAGACCTGGATACCTTTCCAACAGATGATCCACTGGCTTACTGGGTTTTGAGATTGGATCACTGGCCAGAACTTAGCCAATATGCTATGCAGCTACTAGGTTGCCCTTCATCCAGCGTGCTTTCTGAAAGGACGTTCAGTGCCGCTGTAGGTTTTATCACAGACAAAAGAGTGCGTCTGTCCACCGACTCTGTAGACCGGCTCACATTTATAAAAATGAATCAGTCCAGGATCAGCAGCTATCTGTCACGGTGGCAGTACCACCAGGCACGCACCACCCTATACTTGCCCTCCGATCCTTGGAAGTGGTCGGTCTGTAAATATATAACCCTATGAATATAACTCACAGGAAGGTGAGGTCAAGGTTTCTGAGAGAAGCCCCTATATGCAGAGATGCACTGTAAACTGCAAGGGCAGGTGAAAGCAACACAGGGTTAACTAAAGACCTCTGTACGGCAATACCAAAGATTCCCTGCACTGAAAGGCCGGTCTTTAGGATAGCCGGATCTAATCTAAAGGAAAGTATTACCTTGAAGCCGTACAGAGTCTTTTGTTGTATGCAGATGACAGGGTTTCTTGGAAACGGTACTGACAAGGAATATAATATAGAGGAGTCACATAGAGGAAAGCCAAAGGTCATAACCAGAGAAAGTACGTCATAAAGGATACAGGAATCAGAACAAGAAGGGAAGTCAGCCAAGCCAAAATCAGTAACCGGGGAATCTAAATGGAACATAAACAGCAAAACAAAATACAGCAATAGACAGAACTAAATACACAGAAGGAACTGACATAAACTGGAACAGAAATATTAGAGGCAAAAACTGAACAAGGATGAACAAACAGAGAATATCAGGAACACAGCAAGGAGCTCACAGGACGCAAGGAGACCAGGCAAAAGAAAAATGACCCAGCAATGTCCTATAGGTACATTGCTCTAATATAGTCAGGGGAATCAAGGCAAGGGTAAACAGGTGAGCAGCACACAGAACACCAATTAACCCCTGGGAGGCCACCCAGGAATTGGCAGCAACAGAAACACAAGGGAAAAAACACAATATACAAATACAGAGGGCAGGAAGACAGGTATGCCAGCATGAAACGTGACACTATCAATCCCCTGATGCTGACGTAAATGAATAGATCGGGGATCTCTTCTGCATTTACAAAACCTCCACCACTGAACTCTCCCACAATACCACAGAGGGGTTACGGTGTGAAAGCACTTGCTGCCATGAAAGGCACAATATTTGGCTGCACTGACGCCTGTGCCAGATTTATATAATTTGAATTTTTTTGAACCGCAAGGTCCAACCCTGCACTCTTCCACAATACCACAAAAGGGTTACGGTGTGAAGGTACGTGCTGCCAAAGGCACAATATTTGTGTGCACTGCCACTGACGCCTATACCAGATTCATATCATTTTAATATTTGACCACAGGGTCCAACCCTGCACTCTTCCACAATACCACAGAGGGGTTACAGTGTGACGGCTCTGTTGCCAACACTAAAGGCCCAATTTTAAAGCACCTATTGTTACTTTTATCCAAAGCCTACATAAATTTCACCATAATTTAGCCAGAAAAATCACTAAACTTGTTCTGCGTGTCCTAATATGTCTCCTTTTTTAATACAGACTGCCGCCCCAAGCAGTTGTTTATGAATAGATTAAAGGAAAAGCGTTTACCGTCATTTGAAATGTAATTTTTTTGTTTTTAAATGTTTCTATACATCCTACAAATCCGCCTCTTCACGGGCAGGTTATGGGGACCTCCTAGGCACAATATTTGAAGGAATTTTTCATTTTTATTCTCTATTTATACTTATATTTATTTATACTTTTTTTCCTTGTTTCCTGTCCCCCAGGGCACTACCCAGACTCCTATACACCTTTTATGGCAAATATCTTGCATATATGCCCTCTTGCAGGGCACTCTAAAAACCGAACTTTTGAGTCCCACTGACTTGCATTGAGTTCGGTTCGTCTTCGCGTTCGAACTCGAACTTTTGAAATTGTTCGAGTTCGAATGCGAACCGAACACGGGGGTGTTCGGCTCATCCCTAATAGTGAGGTCAAATGTATAATTCCCAAATTAGTAATTGGTTTTGGTCAAAATTTAAATGCAGGATTATGTGTAGTTTACACAACCTGCACGGTAAATGCCATTTGAAATTATTATTTTTTTTAGAAAGGATTTTACCAGGAAGGATACATCGAGAGAAATCTCATTTTCAAGTATGTCCTGGGTGGCGAGTATGTACCTTTAGGTGGCTTGCCCAAGGACACTTACTGGAGAGGTGCTCTTGCCGGGATTCAAACCTGTGTCTCCATGGTCTCCACAGTCATAGAGCAGTGATGACCTCTACTCCACCCAGCCGGTCCAAAATTTATTTCACAATTCTAAAAAGATTCTGATCTCATGAAATATTTGCTATAATTTTTTTTAATTCTTTATGAGAAATTAGTTTCACATACACATAAAATATAAATTCAATGGGTAAAGCGTAATATATAATAGGTCAGCAAGAAGTCCATTTAAAGCACTTCAATAAATGAGGAGGGAAAGAAGCAAAGAAAATCTACCTGTCGACAAAGTTCTAACACATACAGCAAAGTGTCTTCTAATAACAACAGACTCACTTAAACATAAGATACAGACAGTAGGGCTAGTGGGCAGACTAGGACATAATAGAGATGGAAAATAAGGTGGGTAGTAAAAGAATTAAAAAGGGATGAGGAGCTCATTTTCTTAACTCCATTTCTAAAATGGGAGCAGGGTGCACAGTGCGTATTTCAAGCCATGGTGGGTGTGGGTGCAATCTCAGCAGGGTTGGCAGGCCCAAGGATAACACCCGGGCTCGTTGAGGAGTAATGAAAACCAGCCCAAGAAGTCACCTGGTCCAAGGAGTAAGATTTACTGCCAGCAAGATTCTCATCTAACTGCACCAGGGTCACACAGATAAGCCCCAAATACAAGCCACTACATCCTGGAGTTAGAGCAGCTGGGTCCTCCATTGACCCACGAGAAGTTAGCCAAGTAAGAATCATCATATTTCTTATATGTACAATATGTTACCTATGTTTCTATAGGGCTCTAGACTAATGTGTACGTATTTTGAATTTTTGCAACAGGTGCACAGGTTGAATTCTAATGTCATGGTACTGCCTGATGGATTAGGCTTGAGAATACATTATTCTTCCTTGGGAGTGATGCAGTTGCACATACAAACACCCATACACTCCATGTTCTAGCATTTACCATTAAGTTAATTATATTACAGCAGAAGCCAGGAAAGAATGAAGTTTCATCCATCCTCTTAGCATCAATTTGTCACAAATATCAATGATATATATATTTTTTTATTAAGGTAATGTAATGTCACTTTTTTGATGCTGCACTTTAAACTGTTAGGATTATTGATGGCTACACTGTACGTTTATGCACATTTTGTTCCCTTTGTGGATAGTTCAAAAGGTATTCATTTGTGTATACATAACCCTCCTTTGCATGTAATACATTTTACAGTTAAGTGAGTTTTTTCTTTAACATCCATAGAGATACAAACATTCTAACATAATTTGTGGTTATTGAACCCAGGACATAATTGAAAACAAGAGAAGTCTCAATGTATCCTTCCTGGTAAAATACTATATAAATAAATATATAAAATAAAAAATATTTTCAGAATACACTTTAGATGTTAGTAAAAGCTAAAATAACAATATAGACACTGTAGATGAGTTTCACCACAGGGGCACACTAATCTTGCTTTAAAAGGTGTGAAAATGTGCTATGATACACTAATAATTGCTCTCGATGTATTACGATACAAAATCAAATTCACTCGACTATGAGTAAGGGGGTTAAAGTATCCGACATATTTCTGTCATGTCCTTTGTTGTATTATATACTATACTAGCTTTTGCCCGCGGCTTCGCTCGCGTGGATTTCAGGATTTGTTAAAAAAATTAAAAGGAACTTTAGTTTTTTTTGGTAGAACCCCTCTTTCCCCCCCACTTGGGATTTTTGGAAAATTGTAAAACACGTGTTTTTTAATTTTTCAAGAAGAACGTAAGTGCCAAATTTCTCACCTGTAACATCTTTGGTTTTTGAAATATAGGTATACTGATGAAAGTATTCACATCCGTTTCCCCCACCCCCCCAATTGGATTTTTGGAAAATGGTAAAAAAACATTTTTTTTGCACGAAGATTGTAAATATCGAATTCCACATCTGTAACATCAGTGGTTTTTGAAATATAGATATAGTGATAAAGGTATTCATGCCACTTTTTGCCCCCCCCCCCACTGGATTTTTGGAAAGTGGTAAAATACGTGTTGTTTTATTTTCAAGATGAATCTAAATATCAATTTTCACGTCTGTAACCTCTTCTGATTTTGAGATATAGGTATCATGTTGAAAAGTATTCACCCCCTTTTTTTCACCCACCACGTGGGATTCTTGGAAAATGGTAAATACTGATAAAAGTATTCAACCCCCCTTTTTGCCCCCCTCCCACTGAATTTTTGGAAAATGGTAAAATAGGCGTTTGTTTCACAAGACGAATCTGTGACGGAACCGTTCTCTTCCGCCTGTCCTGACTCTCCAGACACCCCTTCGTTGCGGTCAGCTCGGCTACTGTGAGCACTGTCCTCAGCCCCTCGAGCAGCTTGACCCGCCTGCTTCTGTTTCTCTGCCCTGGAGCCGTTAGGAATTGTGCCTTCTGAGGTTGAGTGTGTATTTGAAGGAGACACCAGACGCGGCAGTATGTTCCAACAGGATTCTCTCTCTGTCTGAGCTCTTTAATGAACAAAAACGCCACAATTTATGCTGAGATCCAACAGCCATAATTTGCATAAATGACGCACATCGTCCTACTAAAATGCTAATTACATTATGTCAGTTAGATATTTACAATAAACATTCTTTAGCCTTTAGCTCACACAACATTTACATAGAACAATAGATTAACACATCAGATTAAAGACAAACACTATCCCAGACTTCTTGAATCAAACATGCAGCCAGATAAGGGGAAAAGCTCTGTTGCATAAATTACACAGCAGTAAAGCTTGTTTACTGGCTATACAAAAACACATTTACCTACAGGAATATAAGTATATTTAAAACCAAAGCTACGCCATTTTACACTAAACTAATCTAAACACTGTAAAATATATTTAAAATCACACGATATAAATGAACATAAAGTCTCTAGGGGTTTGAAGCGTGGAACGCCACGTCAGCTCCATGACATATGTCCCCCCTTCCAGAATGGCAGGGCAAGCTTAGATCCCAAACGGATCGCTTGCCATTGACGAGACTTCTCACTTTGTCCCTTTTCTGCGCAATCCTCAATTTTCAAGGGTGCTGGTGCACAAGCACCATCAGTGGGGTCTGACGGTCGCTGCAGGGTTGTGGGTCCATAGTCCCAGGGCAAGAGGCAAGACACCCCTCTTGTCCAGTGTGCCACGCAACAGGCCACCACAGTCCAAAGAGAAAAATTGTTCGGTAGTGGGCACACTGGGCCTCCTCCCCACATGTCTTTTTCTCCAGCATATTTCTGAAGCCCCATGAATAGAACCCAGTCAGCATTCCCAGTCCCCAGTCTCTCCTTTGGGTGATGCCCCCCTCCCGAACATTTAAAAAGGGCCCAGCCCACGGCAATCCCCACAGTCCCATAAGGGCACAATTCTTCCTGGGCCGAGGAACTTGATTGCCTCTCAGGGTAGTCACTCACCGATTCTGCTGGTCTTCTAGGCAGGTAAGAAGAGGTCCCCTCTGTGGCGGCAGCTTGGTTCATAGGGGTGGAGTACTGGGGGGTCTCCATCTTTGTCGGGGACAAGGCACACTCTGATGCCAGCACAGCATCCACCTCCAGCAACACTGGGTACAATCGCTCCTCTATGCCAAATATAACAGGGGCAATGCCTTGACTCCCTGTTGGGTGCTGGCAGCCTGTGCCAGGGACAACTCATGTTGGAGCTGTCGGCACTGTGCCCGTGTCCCTTCAAGCTCAGCCTGCAGGTGGCTGACAGTGTCCTGGTGCTCCTGCTCCAATACACCTAGTTGGTGTGTCAGACGGCTCACCTCCATCTCGCTTGCCTTGGTTTGAGCGAGGCTCTCCTTCCGAGCTGCGTCTGCTTCTAATAGCTGGTGTTGGCACAGCTGGAGTTGGTTCTGGAACAGCTGTATTTCCTCCTCCTGCTCCCAGGCCCATGCCTGAATAGTATCCCGGGAGAGCTGTGTCCGCTCTAATTCCTTCTCGCAGTTCTCCAGGTGAATTTTAAAAGCTGTTATTTCTATGTGTAGAGCAGCTCCAGTTCGCCGCTCAGCCTCCAGCTGCTCGATCATTACACGGGAGTCGCGCTCCAGCTCCGCTATCTGCACCTGAGCACCACTGAGCTCCGTGTGTAGGTTGAGGGTAGAGTCCTCACAGGCTTGCAGCTGGGCCGACAATTGTGTGGTGGCTGCCTGTTCTTGCACTTCCATGCAGCGACCATCCAGCCAGTGCATCAACTGGTCTCCATGGCTCACAGTGGGCTGAGGCCCCATCACTTGGGGTCTCCACAGCTGAATGTCCTTTGTGATTCTCTGCTCATAAGGAATAAATGAGCTGTCCTGCTCCATAGTCCTCTGTAGACGGATTTCTTTCACCGCAGGCAAAAACCTCTGCGGTCTCGCTCAGCGGGGACACATCTCCACTCACTCCGGGTTGCACCACACTTGTGCCTTTGACCCTTACTTCAGTATTCGTTCCTTCCATGGCTCTCCAGCAGGTCCTTCAGGGTGTCCTGCTTGCAGGCTGTATAGTTGGCCATCTCGGGGTGTATTGGTATTGGAGAGCCTCTATCCACACCGCTTGCCACCAGTGTGGCGGAACCGTTCTCTTCCGCCTGTCCTGACTATCCAGACACCCCTTCGTTGCGGTCAGCCCGGCTACTGGGAGCGCTGTCCTCAGCCCCTCGAGCAGCTTGACCCGCCTGCTTCTGTTTCTCTGCCCTGGAGCCGTTAGGAATTTCCAGAAGGCCGCTCTGTGCCTTCTGAGGTTGAGTGTGTATATGAAGGAGACACCAGACACGGCTGTATGTTCAACAGGATTCTCTCTCTCTGTCTGAGCTCTTTAATGAACAAAAACGCCACAATTTATGCTGAGATCCAACAGCCATAATTTGCATAAATGACGCACATCGTCCTACTAAAATGCTAATTACATTATGTCAGTTAGATATTTACAATAAACATTCTTTAGCCTTTAGCTCACACAACATTTACATAATCTATTGTTCTAACACATCAGATTAAAGACAAACACTATCCCAGACTTCTTGAATCAAACATGCAGCCAGATAAGGGGAAAAGCCCTGTTATATAAAATTACACAGCAGTAAAGCTTGTTTACTGGCTATACAAAAACACATTTACCTACAGGAATATAAGTATATTTAAAACCAAAGCTACGCCATTTTACACTAAACTAATCTAAACTAAAACCAAACACTGTAAAATATATTCAAAATCACACGATATAAATGAACATAAAGTCTCTTGGGGTTTGAAGCATGGAGTGCTACGTCAGCTCCATGACAGAATCTGAATACCAATTTTCACGTATGTAACATCTTCTGTTTTTGAGATATAGGTATCCTGTTTAAAAGTATTCAGCCCCCCTTTTTTTACCCCACTTGGGATGCTTGGAAAATGGTAAAACACCTGTTTTTATTTTTCAAGAATATTGCAAATACCAGATTTCACGTCTGTAACATCTTTGGTTTTTGAAATATAGGTGTAATGATAAAAATATTCAGACCCCTTTCCGACTCCTCCCAATTGGATTTGTGGAAAATGGCAAAAAAATGTTGTTTTTTTTTTCACGAAGATTGTAAATACCAAATTTCACACCCGTAACATCTTCGGTTTTTGAAATATAGGTATACTGATAAAAGTATTCAACCCCCCTTTTTACCCCCCCAAGGAATTTTCAGAACATGGTAAAATACATTGGGCAGTATTACAATGTTGGTGCTAACTTAACCAGAGCTGTTGTAAACTGAAAACCTCCATAGGCTATAATGGCTCTGGGAAGTTTACAACAGCTCTGGTTAAGTTAGCACCAACTATGTAATAAGGCCCGTGTTGTTTTATTTTTCAAGACGAATCTAAATACCGATTTTCACGTCTGTGACATCTTATGATTTTGAGCTATAGGTATCCTGTTTAAAATAGTCAACCCCCTTTTTCACCCCCTTAGGGGCGCAGTTTCCAAAAATCCTTCCTTAGTGGGGGCCCACATCATAAAAACAGTGCACCTTCAAAATTTCACGTTCCTAGGTTAAACCGTTTCAGCTGGGCGTTGATGAGTCTGTCAGTTAGTCAGGACTTTCGCGTTTATGATAAAAGTATTCAACCCCCCTTTGACCCCCCAGTTGAATTTTTTAAAAACAGTAAAATACGTGTTTTTTTATTTTTCAAGATGAATCTAAATACTGATTTTCACGTCTGTACCATCTTCTGTTTTTAGGATATAGATATCCTGTTTAAAATATTCAATCCCCTTTCCCCCCCAGTCGAATTTTTGAAAAACTGTAAAATACGTGTTTTTTTATTTTTCAAGACGAATCTAAATACCGATTTTCACGTCTGTAACATCTTCTGTTTTTGAGCTATAGGTATCTTGTTTAAAATATTCAACCCTCTTTTTCACCCCTTAGGGGCGGAGTTTCCAAAAATCCTTCCTTAGTGGATGCCTACATCATAAAAACAGTGCACCTTCAAAATTTCAAGTTCCTAGGTTAAACGGTTTCAGCTGGGCGTTGATCAGTCAGTCCTTTCACGTTTATATATATTAGATAAAAGCTATAAGAGTGTCCAGATGGATACATCTACAGTTACACACTTTCATTAGCAAAATATGTCTAAACTTGATTCTGCATTGTAATATAATAAATACCAAAAATTGTCATATGATACCTCTTTCCATACCTTTTTAATTAAAGTTTAGTGTGACTCCTGTGGAAAAATAATAGTCACTGTGAGATCTCACTCTTGTCATCCTGTATTACTTTAAAAAGCAGCTGCTAGGTGCGGCCCATATCCATAATGTAATAAAAAGTTCAACATACATTACTGCTGCTCTACAACAGGCAGGGAGTCGGCAGAATACTGGGAGGGCTCTGGGTTCACTCAACACTGTACAGGAATACAATTATAATTGCTGAAAATCCCTGTACAGTGGAGATACAATGTGTTCCTGTAATTTCCATATGCAGGCATTAAACGACGTACAAATATTATTTTTAAAATCTATCGGTATTTTTGGAAGATGCATTGCTAATACTCTCAATGTGATCATTACAAGTCCCCGATAAGCAAGCAGGGTAGCTGACCATTTTTTTCAAATAAAACTTTATTTAAAGATTCAGGCAACACAACAATAAGTGCAATAAACAAACAAAAATAGCATCAAAATGAATTTATGCGGGGGGGGGGTGTGGCCGGCAGCCGTGGATGTGACAATTATATATATATATATTACAGTGGCAAGAAAAAGTATGTGAACCCTTTGGGATTACGTGGAGTTTTGCATGAATTGGTCATAAAATATGCTCGGATCTTCATCTAAGTCACAACAACTTGAAAAACACAGTCTGCTTAAAATAATACAACACAAACATTATATGTTTTCATGTTTTTATTGAACATAACATGTAAACATTCACAGTGCAGGGTGGAAAAAGTATGTGAACCCCTAGCCTAATGACTTCTCCAAGAGCTAATTGGAGCCAGGTGTAACGGTTTGCCCCTGCTTGGGCCACCGTGGTGGCTTGGAACAGGAGATGAAGCCCTTAAGGCAGGGGAGTTACTGACTGGACACAAGGACAGACTGGATTTCTCCAAAACCAAGGAGCACCAAAAAACAGAACAGAATTGCCACTAAGCTGCGAAGGCTTCAAGACCGACAGACAACTTAGGACACGCTCAGAAACACAATGATACGCCTGCCAATCCGTGAATTGAGCAGGCTGCAGGACAGTAAACAAGACAGACAGAGTATACTAAAGAGGTCCTTATAAGCGGCCTCTGAATATATACTAGACTAAGACAGACAAGGTACATAAAACATGAAACATACAAGAATCGTCAATCAGGCAACAGATCAGAGGTTGGCAACAGTTCAGAATATACAGAACCAAGAGTGAGAAGAAGGGATAGTCAGGAATAAAGCCGAGGTCAGAACCAGAAAATACTTGAACAGGAATTCTTTGCAGCAACTCAGGGAACACAAACCAGACAGAACCACCATCAAACTCCACAAACAGTCAATGAGGCTCTGTGCTGCTGGGAATATAGGGAGTGGGTCTGTGTGATTGGGCCATGTGACCCCAGACCAGGAGATCACAACAGAACCCCAGATCAGCCCTAAACAGCACAGCCAGACACACCATAGGGGAAAACAAACATGAAGACCCTTCACCACCAGGGGGCAAGGCCGAGACGTGACACCAGGAGTGAGCCAACCTTGAGTCCAATCAGTGTGATTTTACTGGATGTGTTGCTGAAAGCTGTCCTGCCCTTTAAAAACCACACACCAGTTTTGGGTTTACTGGTTTCAAGAAGCACTGCCTGATGTGAACCATTGCTCGCATAAAAGAGCTCTCAGAAGACCTACGATCAAGAATTGTTGACTTGCATGAAGCTGGAAAGACTTACAAAAGTATCTCCAAAAGCCTTGATGTTCATGTGTCCACGTAAGACAGACTGTCTACAAATGGAAAAAGTTCAGCACTGTTGCTACTCTCCCTAGGCGTGGTCGTACTGTAAAGATGACTGCAAGAGCACAGCGCAGAATGCTTAATGAGGTAAAGAAGAATCCTAGAGTGTCAGCTAAAGACTTAAAGAAATCTCTGGCACATGCTAACATTTTTGTTGACACATCTACAATAACGAAAACATTAAAACAAGAATGGAGTACATGGGAGGACACCACGGAGGAAGTCATTGCTGTCCAAAAAGAATATTGCAGCACGTTTGAAGTTTGCAAAAGAGCACCTGGATGTTCCACAGCACTACTGGCAAAATATTCTGTGGACAGATGAAATCAAAATTGAGTTGTTTGGAAAAAACACACAACACTATGTGTGGAGAAAAAAAAGGCACAGCACACCAACATCTAAACCTCATCCACACTGTAAAACATGGTGGAGTGAGCATCATGGTTTTGGGCTGCTTTGTTGCCTCAGGGTCTGGATGGATTGTTGTCATTGATGGAAAAATGAATTCCAGAGTTTATCAAGACATTTTGCAGGAAAACGTAAGACCATCTGTCTGCCAACTGAAGCTCCGCAGAGGATGGGTGATGCAATAGGACAATGACCCAAAGCATACAAATAATTCAATAAAAGAATGGCTTCAACAAAACAAAATACGCCTTCTGGAGTGGCCCAGTCAGAGTCCTGACCTCAATCCGATTGAAATGCTGTGGCATGACCTTAAGAGAGCGATTCACACCAGACATCCCAAAGAATATTACTACACTGAAACAGTTTTGTGAAGAGGAGTGGTCCAAAATTACTCCAGATCGTTGTGCAGGTCTGATCTGCAACTACAGGAAACGTTTGGTTGAGGTTATTGTTGTCAAAGGAGGGTCAACCAGTTATTAAGTCCAAAGGTTCACATACATGTTCTGTTCAATAAAAACATGAAAACATATGTTTGTGTTGTATTATTTTAAGCAGACTGTGTTTTTCAAATTGTTGTGACTTAGATGAAGATCAGAGCACATTTTATGACCTATTCATGCAAAACTCCACGTAATCCCAAAGGGTTCACATACTTTTTCTTGCCACTGTATATATACTGTATATACACTATATTGCCAAAAGTATTCGCTCACCCATCCAAATAATCAGAATCAGGTGTTCCAATCACTTCCATGGCCACAGGTATATAAAATAAAGCACCTAGGCATGCAGACTGTGTTTACAAACATTTGTGAAAGAATGGGTCGCTCTCAGGAGCTCAGTGAATTCCAGCATGGAACTGTGATAGGATGCCAACTGTGCAACAAATCCAGTCGTGAAATTTCCTCGCTCCTAAATATTCCACAGTCAACTGTCAGCTGTATTATAAGAACGTGGAAGTGATTGGGAACGACAGCAACTCAGCCACGAAGTGGTAGGCCACGTAAACTGACGGAGCAGGGTCAGCGGATGCTGAGGCGCATAGTGATAAGAGGTCGCCAACTTTCTGCAGAGTCAATCGCTACAGACCTCCAACTTCATGTGGCCTTCAGATTAGCTCAAGAACAGTGCGAAGAGAGCTTCATGGAATGGGTTTCCATGGCCAAGCAGCTGCATCCAAGCCATACATAACTAAGTGCAATGCAAAGCATCGGATGCAGTGGTGTAAAGCACGCCACCACTGGACTCAAGAGCAGTGGAGACGCGTTCTCTCGAGTGATGAATCGTGCTTCTCCATCTGGCAATCTGATGGATGAGTCTAGGTTTGGCGGTTGCCAGGTGAACCGTACTTGTCTGACTGCATTGTGCCAAGTGTAAAGTTTGGTGGAGTGGGGATTATGGTGTGGGGTTGTTTTTCAGGAGCTGGGATTGGCCCCTTAGTTCCAGTGAAAGGAATGCTGAATGCTTCAGCATACCAAGACATTTTGGACAATTCCATGCTCCCAACTTTGTGGGAACAGTTTGGAGCTGGCCCCTTCCTCTTCCAACATGACTGTGCACCAGTGCACAAAGCAAGGTCCATAAAGACATGTATGACAGAGTCTGTTGTGGATGTACTTGACTGGCCTGCTCCTGACCTCAACCCAATAGAACACCTTTGGGATGAATTAGATCGGAGACTGAGAGCCAGGCCTTCTCGTCCAACATCAGTGTGTGACCTCACAAATGCGCTTCTGGAAGAATGGTCAAAAATTCCCATAAACACACTCCTAAACCTTGTGGACAGCCTTCCCAGAAGAGTTGAAGCTGTTATAGCTGCAAAGGGTGGACCAACGTCATATTGATCCCTATGGATTAGGAATGGGATGTCACTTAAATTCATATGCGAGTCAAAGCAGGTGAGCGAATACTTTTGGCAATATAGTGTATATAGAATCAATCGAAAGATCACCAGCACTCCAGGGTTTTGTCCAAAATCCAAAATTTACTGATCCATATGCTATTAAAACATCAACGTGTCGGTCCACGTTTCGGTACCTTCTTCAGGACTTAGACATAACATACCCCATTCTCAACCTGACGGTTTAAATAGGGGTTACAATTACACAGAAATAAAATCACTGGTCACTCACTCTCCCTGGCGTGCGAGGTTGCCCAGCGGGCTTGGGGGGGTCATCGCACATGTGCCGGAACTCCGGCGCATCTCAATGACATCGTCACTGTTGTCCTATTAACCTGGACTCCACTGCAGATCGCCCCCATGGATGTCCCTGTACGCTGTACAAACCACAGATCATCAAATCTGAAATAATTATTTTGCAATGCCAGGGAGAGAAGTTCTAACACAAATTCGATACTAGGACCACTATAAGAAATAGAATTGGACAAAAGATCTCACAATGCCTCTATCCCACCCTGATGTGGGATCACATAAAGACTTTTAACGTCCATGGTGATGAAAATCAACTCCCTAGCACCTGGGCTGACCAATCTTATATGTCGCAAAAAGTCCTCCATGTCCTTGATGCAAGTGGGAATCTCTTGTACTGGGAGTTTGAATAGGAATTCTAGCCACCTCGCCACTGGGTCTATGACGCCTCCTACCGCTGACACAAACGGCCTTGAAGGTGGAGCAGACATGCTTTTATGTATCTTCGAGATTCCATAGATAACCGGAGTCCTGGGGTGTTTCTGCACCAGGTACTCTAACAATTCCTCATCAATGTGACCTGCCTCAAAGCCTCTCTTCAGAGCCTCCTCAAACCTCCTTGAGATTTCCACAGTGGGATCATGGTCCAAACGTGAATACGTAGATTCATCCTGGAGTTGGGAGTATAATTGGTGTGCATATTGAGAATAATTTAACACCACACGATAACCCGCAAGACAGAATTTGTCATTTACAAAATAGTGTGCCCTTGCGGTTTACTATATACAGTTGTAAAATAATGGGTAGAGTCCTCGCGCTTACGCCAAGTGTCCAGTGAGTAATACTTCAAGATAATCTAGAAAACATAATAGGAGACATACATTGCACAGTACATCCTTATGACACCTGGTTTCCAGAGAGAAAGTATTCAACTCACTTATTTCTGAGCCCCATAAAGTCGGCTCTGGACTATATAGACATATATCTGTGGATATGATCTCACCAGCCCGTCCTACCAGCAACCATCCATTGTGATAACCTGGTCCATAGATGAAATATTGGATCCCCGGGATATGTCACAGACGAAAATTCGGCAGGATAAAATAAAGTAAAATTTATTGCAGCACTAACGCGTTTCGACCTAATTGGTCTTTATCAAAGTGCAGAAAAATATACATAATTTTATACATGTATTGGTAAAACTAAAACACAGTTGTGTGAAAGAATTAGGGAACCACAGATCTAACATCAGAATAGCATATAGGGATGGTCGTTCTGACAAGCCGGTTGCTAGACATTTTTTGGAGCAGGGCCATTCAGTATCTTCCTTGAGATTAATGGGGATAGATCATGAACCTCCCCCTCAGTAGGGTTGGAGATAGGAGTTTAGTTCTACTCAAAAAGAAAGCACGATGGACACATGAATTTGACACGGTATTTCCACGGGTGTCTATATGAGAGAAACATGTACTCAGTATATGTATGATGTATAGGGTCCAGGAAAACACTGGATCTGAGGTGAATTAGTGAACTCTAAGGCCCCTATTACATTCCTCGCACATTTTCGTTTGCGCGCGCAAATGCATATTTGCGCGAGGGGCAAAACCCTTTGAGCTGAACGTCGTATTACAATGTTCGCGCAAACGTTGAGCGTTATCGTTTAACGTGGATGGACCTGCACGAGCATGATGAACTGTGCACGTCCTATACTTAACACTGTGAGCGCAAATTTGCTTGTGCGCTGGTACGCGGATGGTATTACAATCGATGCACATCTTTTTACGAACGACGTTTGCGCGCATAATTTTAACGACTTTGAAAAGCTGGTGGTAACTGCAAATTGGAACGTTCTGGCCGAAACGAAAAACACCAGCACGAAAAAAAAAATACAGCACAGTATAGTTACACATTCTACACATACCCAAACAAAACAATTGTGAATTCGTGCATGTTTTTTTTATTGCTGCAGCATGTATACTCAGATTTACTTTGACAGGCGCAAAAATTTAAGTGAGTCAATTAAGGTAAATTGATGTCAATTAAGTTCTTAATTCTGATTGCACACTGATTTACGTGCGCTACGTTACTGTGCGCGTATTACTCTTCGTTTTGCGTGTGGTTTTTCCAAACGTTATTTTCAGACGGATGAGAAAATGCATTCGGATCGTAATACCTCCGTTAATTTTCGCGCGATAACGCTGGACGATGCATGCAAAAAAATTTGCGCAGCGCGAACGAAATTGCGAGAAGAATGTAATAGGGGCCTAAGTGTTTGTGCAATTATGTATAACTGTTATCTTGTGTATTGTTGTCCACGTGAGCGCAATTGTGTTTTTAAATTTCACCATTGCCACCCGTTGGTGTGCGGGAAGGGAGCAGGCGATTTTTTCCCTTCTCTAGGATAGGTGAGAAGTCGCGACTTTGACAGGCGTCCATGTTACAAGGACAACGAGGGAGACGTCATCAGGATGCGCCGCAGAGTCGGCTCTTGCGCGATGAATCGACAAGACTGCTGGACATCTCGCACGCCGGGGTGGGGAGTGGCCAGTGTTTTTATCTTTGTTTAATTATGACCCCTATTTAAACCACCAGATTGTAAGAGGGGATGTTATGTTCATGTCCTGAAGAAGGTCTCAGGTTGGGACCAAAACATTGATTTTATAAGCACATGGATCAATAAATTTTTGCAATTTTGGAAAACCCTGGAGTGCTGGTGATTTTGTGATTGATTATATACACACTCGTCATAAATGTTTGGTCGTGTTTCGCATGACATTATTGTGGATATTTTCTTATATAAATTGCGATACAATGCTTCGGCCTATGCAGGCCTGATTCTCTCAGGATGTTCGTTTGTGGGTTTGCTTCCCCCCTGATGGGGACAAGCAATTAAGCTCCTCTTTGAACACCCTGCAAAGGTGTGAACGGTCGAATGTTAACTGCAGGATGGAGGAAATTGCCCATTTGGTCTGCTCAATGGAGGGGCTAACAACTCAAGCACACCAAAAAGTGTTCTCCCAGACACAGGGACAGCGACCCTGTACCTGACCATGAATATCGAAGAAGCAATTATGCCTTTGTAGTTCAAAACCCTCTGTTGGTAATATAATTCAAAAAGGTATCATAAAAAAATTAAATAAGAAGTGAACTGAGCATGCTCATAAATTACCAGGAGTGGGTGGTCTGTACCATCTTTGGGCATGACGCTGGGGGAGCGGAAGAAACGTATAAGTTGTGTGGCAAAAGCCATGCGCGGGGCTTATTCTTTGCTGGGGCCACGCGAAAGTGGGAATTTGTCATTTCTTCCAATCCCAGCCTCAGGGGGACACAGGTGTCCTTTTAGCTTGCTGACTCATAAGTAGGTTCTGTGTTTATAATCCTTTTTTATTTCTCTGCTTGTGCGTGTAATTTTTAATTTTCATATCTATTTTTCTGTAAAATGCACTGTGTTTTATATTTATTATGATAAGAAAAAGATATAAGTTATTAAGCTCTGCCTCTGCCTGATATAAGACTCTCGCTAATGAAAAGACTTGATTATCAAAGGGATTATTTGAGCTCGGATCGATCTAACAAGCGTGAGCTGGGATGAAGTCAGTCATTTGAACAGTTTTTTTGTCTTGGGATGCATAACCCAGGTCCCAGGTTCGTTCTGGTTTAGAGATTAGGCATCCGGGGTACACCTTTAAAAGGTGGATCTGTGGTGGCAGTGCTCATTAGAGATGAGCCGAACACCCCTGTGTTCGGTTCGCATTCGAACTCAAACAATTTCAAAAGTTCGAGTTCGAACGCGAACACGATTCGAACTCAATGCAAGTCAATGGGACTCGAACGTTCGAATTTTAGAGTGCCCTCCAAGAGGGCATATATGCAAGATATTTGCCATAAAAAAGGTGTATGGGGGTCCGGGTAGTGCCCTGGGGGACAGGAAACATGGACAAAAAGTAAAAAAAAAAAGTTTTTAAAGGAACAGTGAGTTTTCCATGAAATAAAGGTTAAGAATAAAAATGAAAAATTCCTTCAAATATCGTGCCTAGGAGGTCCCCATAACCTGCCCGTGAAGTGGCGGATTTGTAGGATGTATAGAAACATTTAAAAAACAAAAAATGACGTTTAAAATGACGGTAAATGGTTTTCCTTTAATCTATTCATAAACAAACTGCTTGCGGCGGCGGCAGCCTGTATGAAAAGGAGACATTTTAGGACATGCAAAACCAGCTGTGATTTTTTTGGCTAAATTATGGTGAAACTTCTGCAGGTTTTGGATGAAAGTAACAATAGGTGCTTTAAAATTGGGCCTTTAGTGTTGGCAACAGTGCCGTCACACTGTAACCCCTCTGTGGTATTGTGGAAGAGTGCAGGGTTGGACCCTGCAGTCCAATATTAAAATGATATGAATCTGGTATAGGCGTCAGTGGCATTGCACCCAAATATTGTGCCTTTGGTGGCAGCAAGTGCCTTCACACCGTAAGTAACCTGATCTTAACATGTACAGCTTGGAAAAAAGACGAGACAGGAGATATGATAGAAACATTTAAATACGTAAAGGGAATCCACAAGGTAGAGGAAGGGAGTATATGTAAAAGGAAACAAAGTAGCAAAACAAGAGGACATAGTCTTAGATTAGAGGGGCAAAGGTTTAAAAGTAACATCAGGAAGCATTATTTTACTGAGAGGGTGGTGGATACATGGAACAGTCTTCCAGTTGAAGTGGTAGAGGCCAAAACAGTATTTGAATTTAAGCAGGCATGGGATAGGCATAAGGCTATCCTAAACAAAAGATAAATCCAGGTAAAGTATCCATGTAATTGGGCAGACTAGATGGGCTGAAAGGTTCTTATCTGCCGACATTTTTCTATGTTTCTATGTTTCTATGTAACCCCTCTGTGGTATTGTGGAAGAGTGCAGGGCTGGACTCTGCGGTCCAATATTAAAATGATATGAATCTGGTACAGGCGTCAGTGCACCCAAATATTGTGCCTTTGGTGGCAGCAAGTGCCTTCACATCGTAACCCCTTTGTGGTATTGTGGAAAAGTGCATTGTGGTGCATTGTGGGTGAACTCGAACCGAACACGCGGAAATGTTCGGAGTTCGAACGGCCGATGCTCAATGTGAACTCCGAGCAGATCGAACCGAGCAGCTCATCCCTATGCGCCACGTCCATTTGTGAGTGATGAGGAGATGTCAGACGGACCGCATTTGCGACGTCCAGCACCTTGATGCACAAAATGGCTTTTCATATCATGTACCAATTCTTATCAGTTTTCATATTACTTTTGTTTCCCATAATTCCATTTTTATTTCTACGTCCGTCAATAAAAACGGACCGTGTGGTGTCTACAGTATCTTCCGTCAGTACGTCTGTCCATTATGCACGCATGGAGAGTGTGCTCAGACTGCGTTCGTCTGTCCCTAGCCTTAGCACTCATGACCAAAGTGGAGCAGATTTGAGTCTTTCACAGCCACCATTTCCACTATTTCTGGTTTTGAACTAACATTATTGATATGAAATGTACAGCTCTATGACTCAAGTATTTATTTTACAATACCCCAGGCTCCTCTTCGGCTCTTTTGATTTTTTCGCTTTATTTCTTGCCTTTTTGCAAGTGAAATTGTCATCCCACGTATTTCCCCCCGCCTCCCTCCCATGAGGACAAGAAGAGGAAGGAGGCTAGATATGTGTTTTTGCATATAGTTATTGGTTCTTTTTTTTTCTTTGCACTTTGCCTTTACTATGCTGTTGCAGGAAGTCTCCTTTTCTATACTGGTGTTACAGGATCCCTAGGTTCCCTTATTACTCATTCTGGTTTTTCCAGGTATTACATGAAACTTATGTCTGTAAATGTGCGGAGCCTAAATGCTCCGGTCAAACGCCATTCCCTTTGTTCAAATGTTAAGAGGGAAGACCCCAATATTTTGTGCCTTCAAAGAAACGCATTTCAGGAGATTGACCGATCCACATCTCCTGGTATACCACCCAGTATCATGCCACCGTCACCACTAAATATAAGGGGGTTTCCATATTGATTCATGACAAGGTGTCTTTCAAACTTCATAGGAAACTCAGTGACCCTAAGGGCCGTTAACTTATTTTGGTCTGTACTAGGGATGAGCCGAATACCCCCGTGTTCGGTTCGCATTCGAACTCGAACAAATTTGAAAGTTCGAGTTCGAACCAAACTCAAAAGTTCGAATTTTAGAGTGCCCTGCAAGAGGGCATATATGCAAGATATTTGCCATAAAAGGTGTATGGGGGTCCAGGTAGTGCCCTGGGGGGACAGGAAACAAGGACAAAAAGTTTAAAAAAAAACATTTAAAAAGGGACAGTGAGTTTTCCATGAAATAAGGGTTAAAAAATAAAAATGAAAAATTTCTTCAAATATCGTGCCTAGGGGGTCCCCATAACCTGCCCGTGAAGTGGCGGATTTGTAGGATGTATAGAAACATTTAAAAACAAAAAAAAATGACATTTCAAATGACGGTAAACGCTTTTCCTTTAATCTATTCATAAACAACTGCTTGGGGCGGCAGTCTGTATTAAAAAAGGGAGACATTTTAGGACACTCAGAACAAGTTTGGTGATTTTTTGGAAAAATTATGGTGAAACTTATGCAGGCTTTGGATGAAAGTAACAATGGAGGCTTAAAAATTGGGTCTTTAGTGTCGGCAACAGTAACCCCTCTGTGGTATTGTGGAAGAGTGCAGGGTTGGACCGTGCGGTCAAATATTAAAATGATATAAATCTGGAAATAGAGGCGTCAGTGGCAGTGCACCCAAATAATGTGCCTTTCATGGCAGCAAGTGCCTTCACACCGCAACCTTTTTGTGGTATTGTGGAAGAGTGCAGGGTGTCACGTTCAGCCAGGCAGGTGGGTGAGGTTGCGAGCCCAGAGGTGCAGTGACACAAAGAGGCAATGGATTTCAACAATAAAGGGGTTTATTTGAGAAGTATCACAGAACATGAAGGGATAACACAGGAAAAGGGATGCCTAACAAAGAGAAATCAAAGGACAGGAAGGGGGTTAACCAAATGCTGTTGAATATGCGGGTTCTAGGCAGAGAGAGAAAGATAAGTAAACGGAATGAACATGAACAACTAGATATAAAAATATACAGGGGGGGTCTGAGAATGGGCAGGAAGGGGTTAACCATAAAATACAGGTTCAGGTAGAGAGAGAAAGCAGAGTGAACTAAACAGAAGAGCAGGATGGCAAAATATACACAGGAAAACTTAGACAGGACTCAGGAGAGGGAAGAGATTAAATTTACAGACGGACAGACAACACAGGGACGGTTCTTAAAGCAGGATAAACTGATGTAAAAGGAAGAGTCCAGTATGCAGGGAGTCTGATACACGGGTAAGTCCTTTAGGCCAATGTAGGGGTTCTCTTGGATGAAAGCAAAGGGGTTCTCTTGGATGAAAGCAAAGGGGTTCTCTTGGATGAAAGCAAAGGGGTTCTCTTGGATGAAAGCAAAGGGGTTCTCTTGGATGAAAGCAAAGGGGTTCTCTTGGATGAAAGCAAAGGGGTTCTCTTGGATGAAAGCAAAGGGGTTCTCTTGGATGAAAGCAAAGGGGTTCTCTTGGATGAAAGCAAAGGGGTTCTCTTGGATGAAAGCAAAGGGGTCTCTTGGATGAAAGCAAAGGGGTTCTCTTGGATGAAAGCAAAGGGGTTCTCTTGGATGAAAGCAAAGGGGTTCTCTTGGATGAAAGCAAAAGGGTTCTCTTGGATGAAAGCAAAGGGGTTCTCTTGGATGAAAGCAAAGGGGTTACTTGCACGAAGCAGTGGGTCACATGGACGAAGCCCAACAGGTCCAGTGTTATGGAAGGCGGTTGTCCGGTAGGCAAGCAAGCCGTCAGATCGTCTGGTAAATCCTGGACACAGGTTCGACAGTAACTGGCTCCTGGCTGCACGAGTTCCACTTAGAAGTGAAGTTTGATGCTGAAGCATCTAGGTAAGGGTGTGGTTCAGTTATATAGAGGCAGCAGGCTGAATAATGAGATGCACCTGATACTCAGTGCAGAGCTGGATAAGGCAACAGTTTATTCTGTGGCAGCAACTGAAGGGTGTTGCCCTGCAGTATGATGAATGCAATAGCGTGTTTTATCATCTGCGGCTCCGCCGCCGGCGAGGAGCGTGACAGTTCCCCTCCCTTAAGGACGCACCCCGTGTGGCCAGAGCGGTCTCGAAGGTCGCCAGATCTCCCGTTCTTATCACAGTTCCATTAGAGGTGCAGACTAAACCTGGCAACATGGGGTCAGCAGCCACAGCATTCATAGTGCTGCTGAACATGGTCTCCTGTGCAGGTGGCTTTCGGATTGGCACGCTCTCAGTCTCAGACGATGAAAAGTCGAGAAGATCTGATACAGGAGTCACAACACTGGATTTAGACAGCCTTTTACTGTTGGGAATAGGAGAGTCCCCTTTGGATATGAAAGGGACCCGATGGGTGATGGAGTCACACAGATAGGCAGCCGGATTCATAGATGGCTCAGGCAGTAAGGCACCCGGGTAGGTATGACGTTGACCAGGTGGCCCTTGGCTACGCCGTGCAGTCTGTGGTTGATGGTCAGTCTCAGAGTCAGTGGTTTCCCAATCAATGTCTGAGTGTATGCTGCATGCAGGGACCACAGTTGCTGCGATAATGGGTCTGTTGGGTATCTCGTACCTGGCAATGGTGGGTTCACAGGTAATTGTTTGTGGAATCTGAAGTTGGCACAAAGTTGCTCTGATGAGATGGTTGGTTACGCCGGAATATCTCCATAGCTTGCGCAAGCATTTTGACCTGTCGCTGGAGGGTGGAAATGGTGTTGGCAGTTAATGAAGATTCTGCACATGAACTCACAATGCCATCGGTTTGTACCGCGATCTCCACAGTGGGTGGCACTTCTGCTTTGGCAGTGGTCACAGCAAGGTCTCCTCGCTCAACCCCCTGGGTTTCTGTGGGGGGAGCTGGGTCAGAAGTGTCCTGGTCAGCAGTGACACATAGACCCAGAGAACCCAGAGTGCTACGGTTGGCACTGCCGGCATTGAGGTCAGGCACCGGGTTCACAGTAGAGGCGTAGATGGAGAGAATATCCATGGGCTTGGTAGAATAGCTTTCCACGAATCTGGAGGCCTCTGGCGAAGGCTGGCATGGTTTCTCCAGGGTTGGTAGGTTCCACGTCCATAGGTTCAGGGGTTTCAGGAAGTCCATAATCAGACCCAGTCACATTGGGTACTGCTACTGGTATTGGTTGGGGTACCGGTGCAGTTGATGGTGTAGCAGTAGATGGGGTTATAGTTTGGGGTGCAGGAATAGTTCTCGGTAGTGGGGTAAACCGTGATGCCGGAGTGGAGTTTGGCACAGGGGGCTTCTTTGCAGCAGTCTTTTGTGCCGAAGTTGGTTTTAGCACCGGTTTACCGGGAGTGGATTTTTGGGGGGGGGCTGCACTGGGCAAATGGGGAGCCAATGGCCGGAATTCCCACAGTAAATACAGAGGTCTGCCGCTATTCTTCGGGCACGCTCCTCTGTGGATAAGGGTCCTTGCTTTTTTCTGGCTTCCGGAACGCACACTTTAGTAGAAGGGGCCCATTTTCTTTGCAGCAGACTTGAAAGAACTTCCACTAGGTGGGTAATTAATTCTTGGAAGGATTTTTGAACCAGTTCCATTATTAACTGTGTCACTGCGGGCTCGAAGATTGGCTTCAGCATTCTGTCACGTTCAGCCAGGCAGGTGGGTGAGGTTGAAAGGCCCAGAGGTGCAGTGACACAAGGAGGCAATGGATTTCAACAATAAAGGGGTTTATTTGAGAAGTATCACAGAACATGAAGGGATAACACAGGAAAAGGGATGCCTAACAAATGAGAAATCAAAGGACAGGAAGGGGTTAACCAAATGCTGTTGAATATGCGGGTTCTAGGCAGAGAGAGAAAGATAAGTAAACGGAATGAACATGAACAACTAGATATAAAATATACAGGGGGGTCTGAGAATGGGCAGGAAGGGGTTAACCATAAAATACAGGTTCAGGTAGAGAGAGAAAGCAGAGTGAACTAAACAGTGGAGCAGGATGGCAAAATATACAGAGGAAAACTTAGACAGGACTCAGGAGTAGGGATGAGCCGAACACCCCCGAGTTCGGTTCGAGCCCGAACCCGAACTTCCCATTTGTTCGGGACCGAACCCGAACTCCCATGCAAGTCAATGGGGCTGAAAATTCGGTTTTTTAGAGTGCCCTCCAAGAGGGCATATATGCTACATATTTGCCATAAAAGGTGTATGGGGGTCCGGGTAGTGCCCTGGGGGACAGGAAACAAGGACAAATTTTTTTAAAAAAAAAAACGTTTTTAAACGGACAGTGAGTTTTCCATGAAATAAGGGTTAAAAATAAAACCCAAAAATTCCTTCAAATATCGTGCCTAGGAGGTCCCCATAACCTGCCCATGAAGTGGCGGATTTCTAGGATGTATAGAAACACTTAAAAACAAAAAAATGACGTTTCATATGACGGTAAATGCTTTTCCTTTAATCTATCCATAAACAACTGCTTGGGGCGGCAGCCTGTATGAAAAGACATTTTAGGACGCGCAGAAAAAGTTTAGTGTTTTTTTGGGCTAAATTATTGTGAAACTTATGCAGACTTTGGATGAAAGTAACAATAGGTGCTATAAAATTGGGCTTTTAGCGTCGGCAACAGTGCTGTCACACCGTAACCCCTCTGAGGATATGAATCTGATACAGGCGTCAATGGCAGTGCACCCAGATATTGTGCCTTTAGTGCCAGGCATGCAAGTACTATCATACAGTAACCCCTCTGTAGTATTGTGGAAGAATGCAGGGGTGGACCTTGCGGTCCTATATTAAAAAGATATGCATCTGTTAAAGGCGTCAGTGCACCCAGATATTGTGCTTTTGGTGCCAGGCCAGCATGTGCATTCATACAGTAACCCCTCTGTGGTATTGTGGAAGAATGCAGGGTTGGACCCTGCGGTTCAAAAAACTTAAAATGATATAGATGTGGCACAGGCGTCATTGCAGCCAAATATTGTGCCTTTCATGGCAGCAAGTGCCTTCACAACGTAACCCTTTTGTGGTATTGTGGAAGAGTGCAGGGTTGGACCCTGCGGTTCAAAAAATTTAAATGAGATAAATCTGGCACAGATGTCAGTGCAGCCAAATATTGTGCCTTTCATGGCAGCAAGTGCCTTCACACCGTAACCCTTTTGTGATATTGTGGAAGAGTGCAGGGTTGGACCCTGTGGTTCAAAAAATTAAAATGATATAGATGTGGCACAGGCATCAGTGCAGCCAAAAATTGTGCCTTTCATGGCAGCAAGTGCATTCACACCATAATCCTTTTGTGGTATTGTGGAAGAGTTCAGTGCTGGAGGTTTTGTGAATGCAGAAGACATCCCCGATCTATTCCATTACGTCAGCATCAGGTTGATAACTGCTGACCCAGGACTGATTCATTATTATAAATGTCAGCCAGTCTACAGAGTCGGTGGACAGACGCACTCTTTTGTCTGTGACAAAACCTCCAGCGGCACTGAATGTCCTTTCAGAAAGCACGCTGGATGAAGGGCAACCTAGTAGCTGCATAGCATATTGGCTAAGTTCTGGCCAGTGATCCAATCTCAACACCCAGTAAGCCAGTGGATCATCTGCTGGAAAGGTATCCAGGTCTGCCCTTGCCCCTAGGTAGTCCTGCACCATATGGTGAAGACGCTGGCAATGGGTGCCTACATTTGACGTCCCTGGGCGTCGTGGACTAAAAAAATGTAAAAATGCATCAGTCAAGCGGCCCTGGCCTTCACCACTATTCCTCTGATCATCTGCAGCCTCAGAAGCACGTGTGTCATCACTTGGTAACCTACCAGTGCCTGTAAAGGTGTTACACAAGTGTGGCTTTGGAGCGTCCTCAAGTTTTTTCATCCTGTGCTCCCTCTGTGCGGGCAGGATGGTTCTGCAACTTTACCCTAGTATCGTGGATCAAGAAGGCTTGCCAACCAGTAATGATCCCTCTCCTTGATAGCACGAATCCTCGGGTCCTTTACCAGGCTTTGCAGGAAATTGGGAGCCCATGCAGCGTAGGTTGGAGGTGGCATTAGCTTCCGAGACTTCCTGGTCAATGAGGATGACCCCATCGTGCACTTCCTCCTCTCAGCCACACACTAGCCCTTTCTGGGCACACGAAACCCGCCCTTGAGGAATCCCCACCTTCAATGCCCCCACTACTTAAATATTCCACCTCCTCCTCCTCCTCCTGTCTGATCTGAGTAGGACCCGCTGGAATGCTGTCTGCGGAAAGACTGGGGCCTTCAGAGCTAGGGAAGGCCACCTCTTCCTCCCGCTGCTCTGCCTCTAGAGCCACATCTATAATTCCCCACAGAGTGTGCTCCAGCAGGAACACTAATTGTGTCACTGATGCATGCACTGTCCCTGCTCACCATCCTCGTTGCCTCCTCAAATGGTGACAGTACAGTGCATGCATCCTTGATCATCAGCCACTGTGGGGGGGGAAACAAGTTGACCTGAACCTGTCCTTGTGCCATACTCACACAGGTACTCGTTGATGGCCCTCTGCTGTTTCTGCAGATGCTGCAGCATTGCTAATGTCGAGTTCCGCCTGGTGGGCATGTCACAGATCAGACGGTTTGTGGGAAGGAGGAATTCTCTTTGAATTTCTGCCAGGTGAACGCTTGATGGGAATGACCGTCTGAAGTGGCTGCAGACTTTTCTGGCCTGGCTGAGAAGCTCTGCCAGCCCTGGGTAGTTGGTTAGGAAACGCTGTACCACTAGATTTAGGACATGTGCTAGGCATGGTACATGCGTCAATTTACCCTTGCGTAGGGCAGAGAGAAGGTTGCTGCCATTATCACAGACGATCATTCCCAGCTGAAGCTGGCGTGGTGTTAACCATCTCTGCACCTGGCCCTGCAGAGCTGACAGAATTTCTGACCCGGTGTGGCTCCTGTCCCCTAAACAAACCAGCTCAAGCACAGTATGGCTTCTTTTTGCTTGAGTCATTGCGTAGACCCTGTCAGGTGTCGGTTTAACTGCCACTTCGCCAGAGACACAGAAGGAGGAGGAGGAGGAGGAGGAGGAGGAAGAGGGAGAGGTGGTCGTGGTGGAGCAGACAGACCTCATACAAGCAGCTTTTTGGAGGTGTGGTGGATGAACAAGCTCCAGCACAGAGCCCCGTCTTGGATCCCTCCCAGCTACAATCAGAGTTACCCAGTGTGCCGTGAAGGAAATGTAACGACCCTGTCCATACTTGCTGGACCACGTGTCTAAAGTCACATGCACCTTGCTGCTGACTGCCTTTCCCAATGACTCGATAGCATTGTCTTCCACGTGCTGGTATAGTGCTGGAATGGCCTTCCGTGAAAACTAATGGCGTTTTGGAACCTGCCACTGTGGTACAGCACATTCAGCAAATTCACGGAAGGGAGCAAAGACCAGCAGTTGGAAAGGCAGCAGCTGCAATGTGAGTAATTTTGCTAAGCTGGCATTTAGACGCTGTGCTTGGGGATGGTTGGGACTATATTTTTTATTACGCTGCAGCAGCTGCGGCAATGTAATCTGACTGCGTAAATCTTCAGCTGATGGAATGCTGTCACATTGTGAGGATGGACCTGGTACATCCATTACTGTAGCATCATCCCTGTCAGTGGAGGTTGTAGGCAATGACATGGCAGGACATACAGTGGGGGGGTAGAGACAGATGAGGAGGAGGACCTACGCAAAGTTTTGCGCCAAAGGGATGTGTGGCAGGAGGTCATATGTCACCTCAAGCACGTAGTACCCAAGTGTCCGGTGTCTTTCCCACACTAAAGCCTCATCTGACATAGATTACAAATAGCAATGGTGGGGTCTGCTGCACATTTCTTAAAGAACTCCCAGCAGACAGCAGAGTTCCTGCGTGTGTGGTTTGAGACAACAGTGCTCTGCACCGGAGCAGCTCTGATATGTAATGCCTTGGACTGGCTAGTGCTACGGTTGGTCATAGAGGATGTTGTGCCTCCTGTTTGCTGTGCCTCCTCCTCCCCCTCCTCCTCACTTGATTCCTCTGTTCGATCTGGCACCCTGGTGGAGTCAGTGACCTCATCATCAATGTCTTCTTCACCCCCTATCTCCTCGTCACTGGAGCCAACTTGGCAGTATGCTGCAGCTGCTGGGGCAACATGAGTGCCAGTTATTTGTGTGTCATCACTGGCACCCTCTTCCTCTAGGTTGGTTATACGCCCTTCCTCAACCTCAGAGATTGAATCAGAGCACTGTAGTTGCTGCGCATCCTCAAGCAGCATGTCACTGTCATTGTAGTCAAACAATTCAGCTGACTCCTCCGCGTGTGATAGTGAGGCTACGGCAGGAGTAGCTGTGGACATGGAGGCTGCATTAGATGCTTTGGCAGCTGAGGTGGACTGTAAAGCACTACAAGCCTGGCTGGCAGAGGACTCGGAGGATGAGGATGGCCTGGTTAGCCAATTCACCAAATCCTCTGTATGTTGCTGCTGTTTAAGGCTAGGGTCAGACAAAAGCATTTTTCCCCGCGAACGTGAAAAAGTGCGTCCGAACGCATTGACATATTTTTTCACGGAATGCGCAAAAACGGTCAGACGACGCGCATTGTCGGGCGTGATTTTGTACGGATCGTCAATAAAACTCTTTTTGCGTCTGGACGTTATGTAGGCTGGACATTAGCAGCGTCTGACATCTCCTAATCACGCAAACACTCCGCTATGCCGCAGCTGCGCACTCAGTCAGTACTAGCGGTTCAGCGTTCTCAAAAAAATGCGTTCAAATTCCACTTGCTTTGCACGGCCGGACTTTTGTGCGGCCGTACATCGTATATTGTCCGTCATTGCCCGTCATCTGCTGCTAGTGCGGCCGTAATTATGTGCGCCAGAACGCCCGTTAAAAGTGCGCTGGTCTGACCCCAGCCTAAGACGGCCAGCACCAGTTAGAAAGAACAAGCGTGCCCCACGTCCACGACGACCAGAGCCATAGCCTCCCGACACAGAGGCTGCTTGCCCTCTTATCTGTGTCTGGGAGCGTCTGCTTGTCGTTTTTGGTCTTTCTGACATGGTGAGTGATATATAGATTAAAGATATACAGAACTCTAATTCAACTCTGTTATAAAAATTGGAGATATGCTGCAGAACTCTGATTCAACTCTGGTATAAAGATTAAAGATTTCCAGAACTCTGGTATAACTCAGTGAGACACCCTGATAGCTGGCAGCAAGTGACAAGACACAGATTACAATTCCCACAAACCTCCTATAAGTCAGTGAGACCCCCTGATAGCTGGCAGTGAGAAGACACAGATTACAATTCCCAGAAACCTCCTATAAATCAGTGAGACCCCCTGATGGGTGGCAGTGAGAACACAAAAATTACCACAATTCCCAGATATTTTGTAGAAATGAGACCCCTAAAATACTTGGTGGCAGTGAGAACACACAGATTACCACAATTCCCAGATATTTTGTAGAAATGAGACCCCCAAAATACTTGGTGGCAGTGAGAACACACAGATTACCACAATTCCCAGATATTTTGTAGAAATGAGACCCCCAAAATACTTGGTGGCAGTGAGAACACACAGATTACCACAATTCCCAGATATTTTGTAGAAATGACTGACCCCCAAAATTGCTGGTGGCAGTGAGAACACAAAGATTAGAACAATTCCCAGGAGGTTCCTGGCAGTGTGCGGATTCACATGCATTAATTATACTGCAGAGAGGCGCTGCCCAGCAGTGTCATGTAGTCAGTCGCCGGCGCCAAAAGAAAACCAAATCCTGCTCTGTTACACTCCTAAACACCAAAATCCACCCCTTATGTCTCCCCTCTGATTCTCGTAGCCTGCAGGAGGTGCAGGTGCTCATAATCAAGGGCCCAGCACTTCCTTACGTAAGAGTAAAGCACCCATAGTGCTTTTCTTTTGCATTGCCTGTTCATTCAGTGTCCTGACTCCAACAAGCTGCAAAAAGCCTCCTGTCTTCTGACCACCAGAGCCCTGGGAATTACCGAACCCCTCTACTGCTCTTCTGTTGCCAAACCCATGCTTGATTTACTGGATCTTTGCCTTGCTAGACCCCTCTACTGTTTTACTGGTGCTGAAACACTGCTTGATTTACTGGACTTTGCCTATTGCTGAACCCCTCTATTTGGATCCCCTGTTGCCGAAGCCCTTGCTTGTATAATGGACTTTGTCTTTGCTAAATCCTTCTACCGAATCCCCCGCTGCTGAAACCCTGATTCATCCTTTAAAGACTCTCTTATTTTCTAAACCTCACGTTTATAACCCTCCAAATCCTATATTATATTCAGTTTCCCTGGTTCTCTGATTTCTTATGTTTCTCCTCCTCTATATGCTTATTTTCTTATCAGCTCCATCTGTTATTCAGTACTGTTCCTGTCCCATTGTAAGGGTCCTAGCCGCCGGCGCTGTAGAAAGCCTAAATCCAGCACCGCCTCGTAGTGCTTAGACTCTCAGTCTTCTCTGGACTCACCTCTGCAACACTCAGGTGTTGACTAATTCACCTGATGCTCCCTGCACAAAACCAGACCGCACCCAATTAACATTGCTTCTGCATTATCTTGGTGTATGCCAAGCTGACAAGGAGCTACCACTTGTTCCTGTTAGCTGCCTAGACCATAACTGTTCTGTCTCCTCCAGTATTTCCCTCCACTGCCCTGCATCCTGCAGAATCTTCAGAGTCCGCTGCCCTGCATCCCACAGAATCATCAGAGTCTGCTGCCCTGCATCCCGCAGAATCTTCAGAGTCCGCTGCCCTGCATACCCAGGACCCTCTGCCTTTCAGGACCCTCTGCCTTCCAAGGACCCTCTGCATTTCCAGGACCCTCTGCCTTTCCAGGACCCTCTGCCTTTCAGGACCCTGCCTTTCCAGGACCCTCTGCCTTTCAGGACCCTCTGCCTTCCCAGGACCCTCTGCCTTCCCAGGACCCTCTGCCTTCCCATGACCCTCTGCATTTCCAGGACCCTCTGCCTTCCTAGGACCCTCTTCGACCCAGGACCCTCTGCCTGCAAAAGACTCTTCTGCTTTTGTTTACTATTTATTTCCTAAAGATCTCCTTCAGCCTTCATTCTTATATTTTCTCCTTTATAGTTTAGAGTAGCTTAGTACTGTCCTTCTGTCTATTTTTTTCTCACCTTGCTTTCCGTTAATCTTGTTACTGTTTATTATATATACAGTGTCTTCCCTTCCTCAGTCTTATCCAGCTCCTTGATATTTGTTTATTGCCTTTTATGTTACTCCTAATAAACCCCCTTTTATATGTTTATCTGAATCTCAGTTTCCTCATTGCATATTGGGCTCAAACCTACCACCCTGGAGCCAGCCCCCGATACCCGTCTATTTACTTCTTAGTCAGCCCCTTTTTCTCTGTTATTAGTTAGTCTTGTTCCCTGGCCTTGCCTCTCTGGTTTATCTATATTTACCATATCCAGTGTCTACCTGTTTGCTCTTCAGTGTCTTTAGTTACATTCTATTACTATTTATCATTTATCCATTGTCCTACCTGTTTCACTCAGGTCCTTTTTATATTTCTTATTGCTTTATAGCCCTTGATCTCTAAATATAAACCCCTTATTTTTGTATACCTGCCTTCACTTTTTTTGTCATCGCATATTCTGCTCGACCTCACAACCCTGGAACCAGCTCCTGTCACTTCTCCCCAACGTTGGGAGGAGAGGGGTATAGTCACTATGAATCAATTATTTGATAAGCAGTGTCACGTAAATTACTTCACTCCAGAAGGGTACGTGACTCAGCGAAGTGGACACAGGGTTACAAATCCCTATCTGTCTGCGCTAGACCAAGAATAATGACTACATTGCACACAATCCCTGCACCCACTTCTCTTGTAATTTATAAACACTGCCACCACAGGTCCCCGTATGCCTAATCCCTAAACCAGAATGCACCTGAGACTCTGATTATGCACCCCAAACAGAAAACCGTTCAAATGACTGACTTCACCCCAACTCACTCTAAGTAGATCGTCCCGAGTAAAAAAAAAAACACTATGATAATCCCGCCTTTTCCGTTAACAAGGTTCTTATATCAGACAGAGGCAGATCTTAATAAATGTTATTTTTATTATGATAAAAAAATTGCACAGGCATATACATGAATCAAAAAAGGTATTATTATTAATAATTACATCCACAAGCAGAGAAATAAAAAAGGATTAAACACACAGTACCTACTTACAAGTCAGCAAGCTAAAAGGTCATCTGTGACCACCTGAGGCTGGGATTGGAAAAATGGCAAATTCCCACTTCACGTGGACCCCAGAAAGAATAAGCCAGGAGCATGGCTTTGGCCACACCATTTATACATTCCTTATGCTCCCCCAGTGTAATGCCCATAGATGGTCCAGACCGCCTACTCCTGGTAATTTGTGGGCATGCTCATTTCACTTCTTATTTAATTTAATTCAAAGATAGTTTCTAGCTACAAAGGACATAATTTCATACCTTCCATGGCTTCAAAGGGGAGCTTAATTGCTTTATTCAGGAATATTCAAATCTTTGAACTAACTACTTGAGATGCATCACTTAGGCTTTAAAAAGGAATGAAGAAAAAGAGGCTACACCGGTCGCTACTGTCATCCAGCTTTATTTCAATCCATAGCAAGTCCGGGAGCGATACAACATTTCGGCTTGGAAGCCTTAATCATATGAAATACATGATTAAGGCTTCCAAACCAAAACGTTGTATCGCTCCCGGACTTGCTATGGATTGAAATAAAGCTGGATGACAGAAGCGACCAGTGTAGCCTCTTTGCTGTATTGGGATTGCGGACCCCTTTTGGATAGAGAACCTGGTAACGCAGTGGATCCCTGCTCTCCAAAGTGCAGCCACGCTACATTGTTTATTTAGGCTTCAAAAAGGAATTTAATTGTGTTTCCCGTCGGGGGGAAGAAACCAACAAAAAACATCTCCCTTTCATCCTCAGAAAATCAGGCCTGCCTATGTAGAAGCGTTGTATCTCAATTTATATACAAGAAATATTAACAATTAATAACGTTATGCGAAACATAACCAGCTATCCCTTTACAAGCAGCATATATTAGATTTCCCTACTCTCATGGTGTGATTTAAGCTGAATAATACTTACATTTTCTCTTACCATCAGCTCCAAACCTATCTTTAACGCCAAGGCTTTCTAGCTTTTTACTCCTTCTACAAACTGGCTTTGCCAGTGTCTGAAAGTATTTGCACCTCCTCTTCTCATCTGCCGCGCGGTTTCATTTCTTTTTGGTTATTAGTTAGCCTTCTCAGACTGGGAACTTCCACTATGGAATTACCAAACTTCATGGGAAAAGGATCTGGGTAGAAGTATTGATTCTGGAGAATGGAGCAGGTTATTTTGTAGGGATGTGGGGGTGCTGAAAAATGCTACTTTACTAGAAACCAGTCGCAAGGGACTTTACAGGTGGTACTGGACTCCTGATAGGGTGGCAACGGTTACGGTAGAGTATTCTTTGAAGTGTTGGAGTTGTGGGGCAATGGATGGTTCTTATATTCACATTTGGCGGTGATGCCAAATTATCGGCTCCTTCTTGACACATGTAGTGGAACTAGCCTCGAACGTTGTGGGAACTGAGATTCCTTTCATTCCATATTTCATATTGGGTTGGGAGGCTCGGTGTTCTCTCGACAGCAAAGCAGGATGTGGTTCCATGGTGTCTCCATGGTCCTATTACTGATAGCCAAGAACTGGAAAATGGTACATCTACCCACTGTCTCTGTTCTCACTACTCACCTGGAAAGATTTCCGAGATATGAAAGACTGGCCACTCAATTACTAGGGGCTAAATTACAATCTTTGCGCAAAGCGTGAATTTTTGCGCCAAGCGTTAAACTTTTGCGCGTGCAAATCACCGCTGGCATTACAATCCTTGTGCGTCTTTTCATGCGGCGATCAATAACGCGCGTAGACAGGTCGAGCCTAACTGATCGCTCAGTACCGTCGCGCGCAAAAATCTGTGTGTGCACTGTTTTTTTCACGCGATTCAGAATTAAGAACCACAATTATCTCACGTTAAGTTTTTGCGCCTGCCAAAGTCAATTACATAGTTACATAGTTACATAGTTACATAGTTATATAGGCTGAAAAAAGACATGCGTCCATCGGGTTCAGCCTCTCCCACATAACCTACTGCTGTTGATCCAAAAGAAGGCAAAAAACCCAGTCTGAATGCTTGCCAATATGCAACATACTGGGAAAAAATTCCTTCTTGACCCCAGAATGGCAGTCAGATTTCTCCTTGGATCAAGAAGCTTTTACCCACATATTAAATATTATAACCCTTAATATTCTGTGTCTGCAGGAAGTCATCCAGTCGTTTTTTAAAAGTCTGTACAGACTCTGACCCAACCACCTCAACAGGCAGAGAATTCCACAGCTTTATTGTTCTCACCGTAAAATAACCCTTCCTATGCTTTAAGCTAAATTTTCTTTCTTCCAGTCTAAATGGATGACCCCTTGTCCTATGTATAGTCCTGTTAATGAATAGGTTATCAGACAATGGTTGATAATGGCCCCGTATATATTTATATAAGGTTATCAGATCCCCTCTAAGGCGCCTTTTCTCTAAACTAAACAGGTTTAAGCTAGTTAGTCTTTCCTCATAACTTAACCCTTCCATCCCCCTTATTAATTTAGTTGCCCGTCTCTGCACTTTTTCTAACGATATAATATCTTTTTTTAAGACAGGTGCCCAAAATTGCACGGCATATTCAAGGTGCGGCCTGACCATTGATTTATACAGAGGCAAAATTATGTTTTCATCCCGTGAGTGAACTCCCCTTTTAATGCATGCCAGTACTTTGCTGGCCTTGGCGGCTGCTGTTTGACATTGCACATTGTTACTTAGTTTGAAGTCTATGATTATTCCCAAATCCTTCTCCTGCTTGGATTTCCCTAACTCCGTACCATTTAGGGTATAAATTGCTTGTGTGTTCTTCACTCCAAAGTGCATAACTTTACATTTATCTAGATTAAATCTCATCTGCCATTTAAGTGCCCAGTCCCCCAATCTATCTAAATCCCTCTGCAGCGAAGTAACATCCTGCTCACATTGTATTACTTTTCCTAGCTTTGTGTCATCTGCAAACACTGATACATGACTTTCAATGCCTATCTCAAGGTCATTTATAAATAAATTGAATAGTATTGGTCCTATAACAGACCCCTGAGGGACACCACTTACCACTGGTGTCCATCTTGAAAATGTACCATTTATGACCACTCTCTGTACCCTATCTTTTAGCCAGTTTTCTATCCAAGAACAAGTATTTTTATCTAGACCATTTTTTCTTAATTTAAGTAGTAACCTTTTGTGTGGAACTGTGTCGAAAGCTTTGGCAAAATCTAAGTAAATCACATCCACTGCGACCCCCTGATCTATACTTCTACTTACTTCCTCATAGAACGTAATTAGGTTAGTCTGACATGATCTGTGTTTCATGAAACCATGCTGATTTTTGCCAATTACATTATACCTCCCAATAAATTCCTGAATATTATCCCTTAGTAACCCCTCAAATACTTTCCCAGCCACAGATGTTAAGCTCACAGGTCTATAATTCCCAGGCACAAATTTTAAACCTTTCTTAAATATAGGGACCACGTCAGCTTTTCTCCAATCCTCTGGTACTATTCCTGAAAGAAAAGAATCTTGAAAGATTAAGAACAGAGGTTTACATATTTCAACACATAGCTCTCTTAGTACTCGCGGGTGAATTCCATCTGGCCCTGGGGCTTTATTAACATTCACATTGTTTAATTTCTGTAAAACCTTGTCCTGAGTCAACCAGTCACTTTGTATTAGTAAGTTTTTATTAATGAATTTCATGTCTCCTGTTATAGGTTTCTCTTTGATAAATACTGAAGAAAAATAATCATTTAAAATTTCTGCCTTATCCTGATCTTCAGTTAACAATAACCCTGACTCAGATTTTAGTGAACCTACATTTTCACTCTTGGGTTTTTTAGAATTTATGTACCTAAAGAATCTTTTAGGGTTGGTCTTGCTCTCTTTGGCTATTTCTTTTTCATTTTCTAGTTTAGCCCATCTAATCGCATTTTTACATGCTTTATTGGCTGCCCTATATGCTTTATAGGATGCCTCAGATTTATCAAATTTAAAAGCTTTAAATGCCTTCTTTTTATTTTTCATTTCCTTAGTTACCTTCCTACTAAGCCACATTGGTTTCAGTCTGTTTCTTTTATATTTATTAACCAGTGGAATATATTGTGACGTGTACTTTTCTAGTGTTAGTTTAAAGATATTCCACTTATCCTCAGTGTTTTTCCCGTGAAAGAGTTTCTGCCAGTCAATGACATTGAGAGCTTTCTTTATTTTAATAAAGTTGGCCTTTTTAAAATTATATATTTTAGCATGCCCCTTATGAATGTGTTTTTTTGAGTTTATTTCAAAAGTCACCATGTTATGGTCGCTATTTCCCAACTGTTCTTTTACATTAATATTTGAGAAAAGATCCACATTATTTGTTATAACCAGATCCAGACAGTTATCCTCTCTAGTTGGTGTTTCTACCAGTTGACATGAAGGTATCATTTAAAATGTTCAGGAACCGGATTCCCTTTGCTGAATTACTAGTCCCACTATCCCAATTTATGTCCGGGTAATTAAAATCTCCAATAATTAAAGTGCTACCATGATGTGCCGCCTTCCTAATTTGCTCTAACAGTTGTTCTTCCTCATCATTATCTATATTAGGTGGTTTATAGCATATGCCAACCAATAATTGACTTCCCTGTTTATTCCCCAACGAAATATTTACCCATAAGGATTCCACATTTCCCTCATCGCTTTCCAGTTGTGTAATATTAGGCTTTAAATCCTGATTTACATATAAACACACTCCACCCCCTTTCTTATGTTTCCTATCCTTTCTAAACAATGTATAACCGTTTAAGTTTACAGCCCAGTCATGCGTTTCGTCCCACCATGTTTCTGTTATTCCTATAATGTCGTATTGCTTAGTGTATGCTATTACCTCTAGTTCCCCCATCTTGTTATTAAGGCTCCTTGCATTAGCAAGCATACATTTAATGTTGTCTCTACCCACACATGCTGAATGCGACTTTACATTACATGCCTCCACTGTTCTTACATTACCCATCCCCCCGGCTCCACCCCCCTTAGTCAGAGCTGAAACCCTTGCGCTATCTGCTCTGTCTCCATTTTGTAAGATACTGTATCCCTCCCCCCCTTCCACTAGTTTAAAGTCTCCTCCAACCTTTTAACCATCCTCTCCCCTAGCACAGCAGACCCTCTTCCATTCAGGTGCAATCTATCACAACTATACAGATTGTACCCCAGTGCAAAATGAGCCCAGTGCTCTAAAAACCCAAAGCCCTCCTTCCTGCACCAAACTTTAAGCCACGCATTGACCTCCCTAATCTCCCGCTGCCTTTCCACTGTAGCACGTGGCACAGGTAGGATCTCAGAAAATACTACCTTGGAGGACCTCTTCTTCAGTTTACTTCCTAATTCCCTGAAATCATTCTTCAGGTCCTTCCATCTTCCGCTTACTTTGTCATTGGTACCAATATGGACCATGACAGCTGGGTCATCTCCAGCCCCTCCCAATAATCTATCAACTCTGTCAACCACATGCCTAACACGGGCACCCGGCAGACAGCAAACTGTCCGGTTAAGGCGATCAGCGCGACAGATTACCCTGTCTACTCTCTTAATAATAGAGTCCCCTACCACCACAACCTGTCTAGGCTTACTTGCCCTCTTTATCCCTCCCTTACTTGGTGGGCTGATCCCCCGGCTGTTAGAGGGAGCAGCCTCCAGTACTGCTACACCTGAGCTGCTGCACCCAACATCTTCGCTCAAGGGGGCAAATCTGTTGGTGTGCGCAAGATCAGGACTAGCCAACCTTTTCCTCTTCCCTCCCCCCCTGCTACCACGTGTCACTGACACCCAGCTACCAACCTGTTCCCCGGTTAACTCCACTCCTCCCACACCCCTAGATTCCTCAACTATACTTTGCTCCGTGAGAAGCAGGCTCCTTTCAAGATTGTCAATCTGCCTCAGCGTTACGATTTGCCCTTCCAGATCTCCAATACGAGCTTCCAGAAGAGCTACACGTTCACACTTGCTACAGAGATATGGACCCTGGAAGGATTCCTCCAGACATGCATACATGCAGCAGGATGTGCACTGGGTCAAACCTTCAAGCTTGCTAACACTCATACCCAAAACAAGATATCAAATATATAAACAACAATTGATACCTGTTATTTAAACTCCAGTTTTTAACTCCACTTGAAAATAGCCCACTTAAAAGTAGACCACCTCAAGCCCCTGTGAGCAAGCTCAGTGAGTTGCCCCTGAGATTATGTAGCCATACAAGTGAAATACATACAATCTGAGCATATATGCTGCAGCAATAATACATGCACACGCAACTTCTCCATTTTATTGGTTTGGTATGAGTAGAATGTGTAACTATACTTTGCTGCATTTTTTTACTGGGCTGGTGTATTTTGGTTTGGCCAGGTCGGTCAGATTTGCCATTAACACCAAATTTTTGCTGTTGTTAAAGTTATGCGCGCAAAGTCTATGCGGTAATTACCGCAAATAGATTGTAATACCATCCTCGTACCAAGCACATTCGCATTTGCGCTCACAATGTTAAGTATAGGACTCGCGAAGTACAGTAAGCTCGCGCTGGTTCACCCGCGGTAGACGATTGTGCGCGGTTGTTGCGCTGCCTATGTAATACGGCATTTAGCGCAAAGGGTTTTACCCCTCCGTTAATGTTTTTTTGCGCCGGCGCAAACGTTTATGCCAAAATCATAATTTAGCCCTAGGACTGTCACCTCTCAAGCATGACCTGTGGGAATTATGGGACTTGTACTTGATTAAACAATGTAAATGAGGGGTAGCCGGGGACTTCTGAGAGGGCACAGGGGGAAAGGGGTCCATCAGGTGTGCTATGAGGTGTTACTGCCCCTTTGGGAATCATGTCTTTTTATGTTCCTTTCTCCTTCCCCTCCCCTATTTTTTTCTGTGCCCGTGTCCAAAATTTTATAAAAATTTATACTTTAAAAAAAATTAACTCCTGCCCTATATTGAGAAACCAGTAGACAAAAGAAGTGAAGCAATACAATGTGACAGTAGGTAGAGGACCATAACATCACTCAGGGACAGACCCCAAAAATTGTAGCAAAGTCAAGTTCTTAGCGGGTGTCAACAATGGAGGACCTGATAAAGAATGAAACATATACCAACATGTATATGAAAAATTGGCACGTACTTTAGAGATAACATATTCCAGTAAATATACCATGAAAGTTTTCCATACATCAAAAAATTTCTTCACTTCATCCTCATTAAGATTAGTCTCCACCCAGTCATGTTGAAAAATGGCAAAAAAGTGAGCATAAATCATGGAAAACGGAAGTGGAGGAAATCCACTGACCCAGAATTCCTTTCTTAATGGTAGCTGAGAGTACACCTGGAAGTACTTTCTGGGCCCCAGATAATGGACGTGCTTCGTGGCTGTTAAATAGGGCCCAGTCCGGTGTAGTAGGCACACTCAGTTTTAACCCCTTCACTGGTGAGCCATTTCACCTCTGCGTGCAGAGCTCATTTTTTACCGGTTTTGATCAGCATGATTAAATGCAATTTAAAGTCATGTTATAGTATATGACCCAGATATATTATATATAATTTTTTTAGGCAGACTCAGCAGATTCATAACATATCATTATTATAAGTATACATCATGCCCTGCCACAATGCTATTAAATTTTTTTTTAATTTCTATTAAAATTTCAATCATCTACAGTGTATAAAATGTTTTTTTCACACATTTTATCATCCAAGCCTTTGTGGTTATATATTCTATGGGGTAGGCATGTTAAAAACATTTGAACTGGGAACACGTTACTTTATTTTTCTGAGAAATTTGGTGATTTTAACTAAAACCGAAAAAAGTTTTGCTTTTAGTTTGTACAGCATCATTGTTCACATTATAATTGAAATTTGAACCATAGTGCTGCATTATTAAAAATAAAAAACAACGGATTTATTTTCTATTCTTAATTTTTGTATTTTTACTTCTAACATGGTCATGTTTGATATCATTGTAAAGGCCATGCTCTGTCCTTTTCAATGAAACTTAACATCTAGCTGCCACCACTCAGGAGATACGGGGTCCAAAGACCCCCCTATCTCCCCCATAGGATTTCAATAGGGAAACCCCTTGAGAGCTAGGAGTTAATTCTCCAACTGACGTCATTGCGCCATGCACGATGATGTTAGTTGGCGAGGAGAGACCCCGGAGTCTTGGCTGACATTCAAGATGTCAACCACCTCTGGGAGAGGACCGCGATCTGGCGCAAAAGGACGTGTGGGGACCGTCATCTGCAGATAGTGGGGGATTCCCATGACGTGAAGGGATTAAAATACGGGAATAGAATCTCTGGATTAAATCCCAGAAGAGGGTATTGACAGGGCATGACCACAAGCAATGAAAAAGATCTGCATTGTAGTGAAAACATTTTAAACACCGGCCGAAACTAAGCAAGGAAATGAGAGCCAATCTAGCCGGGGCTATAAATGCTCCATGTAACAATTTGTAAAACTTTTACCTATATGGAGCAGAAGGAATTTATTTGCACGATTTTGTTGTGGCCTCAATAAATGAAAATGGCGACTGTTTAGGAAGATGTACGCACCAACTGGCTAAGCCGGTGATTGCAGTCATCCAATCATATTGTGGTCTTATAAGCACTCATAAATTTGTGGTGGACAGACTGATCCCCATTATCTTAGGGAAGGAGGTTGTGTTGAAAATCTAAGGTCTTTAAATCCCTCTACTGTGACGATATGAATGCAGAAAGTTGTATATAATAAACCAGGTGGAAACACATAGGGGCTATCAAAGTACAAAGATCCTTATAGGGAAGGAGTTTACAAGAGGGTAGAATTAAGAGATGCCTAATCTGTGTCAGACTGTTTCTCGCCAAAACCTGGAAGGGTGGGGCTGCTGAACCATTCTGAAACGCAGGGTTGTGAAGCAGAGATTGAAAAACTGAGGTCTTCCAGGCCAAACCCAGAGACGTACGGGCTTTAAACCATACAATCCACCACACTGAAAGGAGAGGGTTGGACGTCTGAAGAGGAAGTATCAAAGAAGAGGGGAGATGAAGGAAAACCAACAACGACAGCGGGCCAGATATGGCTCTATCTAGAGTGCAATCTTTAAACGAGTAAGTGAGTCAATCCGACAAGGCGATATAAAGCAGCTATATTATGAGAGTGGACATCAGGCAGGTTAATTTCCGCCCTGAGTGTAAGAGAGTTGAAGCTTGTGCAGCACTATGCACGCCCCCCGTCCACTCCAGTTAAATCTTAAGAATAGCGAGTGTATGGACAAAACATCTGACAACATCTGAATGGGGTACAGCAGAAGTGGAAAGCTGACATCTTTATTAAGCTGCATCTATATTTGTAAGACAGGGGTAACTTATCCCAGGAGGTTCATAATTCTTTAAGTAGGTGTAGGAGTGGTAGGATGTTCCCCTCAGAACTTTGTGATGTCAGTCGGAGCACTCCCAAGTATTTAAACGCGCTGTCCCTACACCTTTGAAAAGGAGAGTAATCCAGCATCAGTCCCCTCCCTGCAGAGCTCTAACGTATTGCCAGCATTTTTTCATAGTTAATTTTGAACCCAGAAGAAACACAGAAAGCCTCCAAATATTCCAGTAAAGTCAGTACTGCCCTGTCAGGTTGAGAGAAAAATAAAAGGAGATCATCTGTGAATGCAACCACTCTAACTTCTTGGGAACCTACCATATTGCCCTGAAACTTCTGTCAGTAAACAAATCGCAGTACCGGTTCTATCGCTAGACTAAAAAGAAGGGGGGACAGGGGACAACTCTGGCACATGCCACGTTCTAATGTGAAAAGTCTGGAGTTAAGGCCATTAGTCATTATTGTCGCTGAGAGAAATTTGTATAGAGCGGTAAAGAGATTCAGCACGGACATACTGAAAAAAATATATTTCCGAAACCTTTGTAAGTATGACCAAGAAATTCTGTCAAAGTCTTTGTCGTCGTCGTAACGGAGTGCCAAATCAGAAGAAAGCCGGGTGGGTGTTCAAAGCCCACAAGGCTGCTAGAGGCCTCCAGACATTCTGCGTGGAATGTGAAAAAGCCCATCTGAGATGGGGAAATAAATGTTGTCAGAGGTGCCTGCAAACAGCGTGCCATAATGCTTGACAGACGTTTCAGATCAACATTTAGCAGAAAATTGGCCTATAGGAAGTTATTAGTAAAGGGTCCTTATTTGGTTAAGGGAGGACTATTATTCTCAAATTGTTAAAAGGATTTTGGCAGGTCTTTACTCTGTAAAATATTGTACTAGAGAGTAGTAAGATGTGAAACAAGACATTTAATATTTTATAGAAACTGATGAAAAAGCGTCCGGACCAAGGGTCTTGTGGAGGTGGTGGTGGGAGATGGCCTCACAATTTTCTGTAGGGTGGACTGGGGCATTCAATGTGTCGCTAACCCCTGGCTCCAACTCCTTATTTTTGTGATGGGAGGCATCGAGGGTTGTTGTGATTTCAGTAGGTTGGCTAGAAGTTTCCCTTGCTTATTACCCCAACGAAAATAGTGATTTTTCTGATGCAATCAGTTATATTGGACTCTCTCCTCAACAATTGAAAAGTATTGGCACTTACGTGTCTTGTACTCCTCAACTGTCGGAGGGTCGGAGGATTGGCCATGTGAGACATATAGGATCTAACCAGTGAGGAATGAGCAATTTGCAACTTCTAATTAACCTCTCACCCCACCTCTGATCAATACTGTTTTAGTATGTTGGGCCATTACAGAGCTCATGTGAGGGGTGGGGGTGCAGCATAAGAGGAGGCCCCCTCCAGGCAGGCTGTATGGCCCTAGGTCAAATCAATGCACCCCGGAAGATCCCGGGACGGAAGAAAATTGGGAAGAATGTCCTCCACAATTTTCTCCCATTATTTGTTATTCCGGCGCTGGGGATTTCCACTTGTCACATAGGCCGTGCTGCGACCACGTGATCAGGCAAGATGGCGGTCGCCTGGAGAGAAATCACGCGACGAACACAACCCACTGCAGTGTTTCGCACCTCAGGTGAGCAAGAAAAGGCTCAGCAGTGGAGTAGCAGGGTAAGTCCAGCCGTGAGAGATGGGGAAGATTGCTGTTCCCAACGTCTTGGTCCATAGCGGTCTGGGGCAGTCTGCCTCTGTGCGGCCTGAGAAAATCCAGGGATGTGAAGCTGCATCCCCCGTTCCAGTTGGCAGGCAACTCGTGAAATGCAGCAGCAGTTGGAAAATGCTTCCGCACCGGTCTGGTGAGCGAGTGGTGTCAAAAAAATCCCCACTTCAGAGGAATTCTTTTCAGCCATTTGTGGAGCGTGAAATAAAAGCGGCCACTAGAATGGCCCGCCACATTTTCATTATCTATCTTTACTGTATTTGACAAAAAGGCCATTTCTGCCTGTATGCTGATAATGCAGACCTTGTGTGAAATTGCGCAAGATGAGGTACACCATCTAGAGTTTAGAACTTTTCCTTCCAACAATATTTCTGTAAAGTAGAAATGAATAAATTAAAGATTAGCAAATAACCTTTTTTAACATTTTAACTATTTTTTAATAATAATCTCTATTGCTGATTTATTGCTATATTTAATTGTTAATTAAGCATTATGTATTTCAAATAAATGTTATGATAATTTAATTTTTGTGCCAACAAAAGGTGTTTGGTCATGAAAGTGCAATGCACTTAATTTGGAATCACAATTTTACATATATCTCTGTAGAATGATATATTTTGCATGTTTGTAGCTGGATTCTATCTGTCTTTCCTTTCTCTTGTACAGGAACATATGGAGCAGTTGCTTGATTCTCAAGGATATTAAACTACAACTGCAACTTTACAGATACTGTATAATGGATTCGTTTGTGTATGCACTGAAAACACCTTAATTTGGGGGTTTTCTGCTTGGCTCCCCATAAATGTTACCAGTCCATTTCTTATGACAATGTATGGAATGTCCTGAAGATCGACACATGGATCACTGAGTTCTTGGTGTAAGGTTTTATTGACAATAAGTCTTTATAAGCAGTTCAGAGAAGTGTATTACACAGGGAAATCTATACAGCAAACTGTTAAGCCACACATCTAACATACTGACAAAAGCATAAATCAATAACGCAAAACCATAAACAAATAAGTCAGTCTTATTTTTGCGAAACAAAAAGGAGGTTTCAGTTTACTATAATGGCCAACTAAAACCTTTGTTTTGTTTCACATGGGGCCATAGGGGTACGCGAAAATGACAACCTTTTTCCTTGTTATGTTTTGTACATGAATTGGGCTGGATTCAAATGGTTTACGCAGCCACCCTGGTAGGGAATAGTGTCTGAAACAGGTTGTTTTGCCTATATGTATATTTTGTTGTATCCCCAGCCAGATCATTTTTTTGCTGTTGTTCCTTTCCGTGTTTTCTTTTTCAATCCCAAAGTGGAAATGGTTCTGGTGAGAGTATAAATATAAACCCACCAATCTATCTCTTAGCTGAGAAGCAGCATGTGGACATGTAGTTGCTTAAAAAACAGCTTTTGGTTTCATTAAGTTAGGACCCACCTAACCAGAGGATGCCGCGATGTGGCGGGTGGGCTTCACACTTTAATGGCCATTATAGTAAACTAAAACCCCTGTTTTATTTTGCTTAGAGCCATAGGGGTAAGCGCAAATAACAACCTTTTTTCTTGTTATGTTTTATACATGAATAGGGCTGGATTCTTCTGGTTTACGCAGCCGCCCTGGTGGGGAATAGGGCACAAAACAGTTTTTCCTGCATATATTCATATTCAGTTGTTTTTTGTAGGGACTTCCTGTCTTTAGTTTTGCCTTCGGCAAGTATAATGCATGCTTAATTGAGTTGAGATCAGGTGATTGACTTGGCCATTGCAGAATTTTATTTTTCCTTCAAAAACTCCTGGGTTGCCTTTGCAGTGTGTTTTGGATCCTTGTCCATCTGTACTGTGAAACGCCATCTAATCAATTTTTCTGCATTTGGCTGAATCGGGGCTGACAGTATATCTCTAAACACTGCTGAATTTATCCAGCTGCTTCTGTCACATCATCAATAAACACCAATGACCCGGTGCCACTGGAAGCCATGCATGCCCATGCCATCGCACTGCCTTCACCATATTTTACAAATGATGTTGTGTGCTTTAAATCATGAGCTGTTCCAAGCCTTCTCCATGCTTTTTTCTTCCCATCTGGTATAGATTAATTTTAGTTTCATCCAACCAAAGAATGCTTTTTTAGAACTGGTCTGGCTTTTTTAGATTTTTTTGGCAAAGTCTTTTTTTTTTTAGAAAGTATTTTACCAGGGAGGATTCATTGAGATTACTCTTGTTTTCAAGTATGTCCTGGGTAGGCAAGTATGTACCGTTAGGGGTCTTGCCCAAGGACACTTACTGAAGAGGTGCTCTGTCTGGGATTCAAACCTGTGTCTCCACAGTTATAGAGCAGTGATGTTACCTCTACTCCATCCAGCGGATATCTATGTCTCTATTCTTCCTTGTGGTGAACCCTCTGTATTTTCTCTTGTGAAGTCTTCTCTTGATTGTAGACATTGATAATGATACACCTCCTGGAGAGTGTCCTGCACTTCTCTAAATTTTGTGAAAGGATTTTTCTTTACCATAGAAAGGATCCTGCGATCATCCACCTCCGTTGTTTTAAATGGACGACCAGGCCTTTTTATGTTGCTGAGCTCACCAGTGCATTCTTTTTTCTTTAGAATGAACCAAACTGTTGATTTGGCCACTCCTAATGTTGCTGCTATATCTCTGTTGGATTTGTTTTGTTTTTGAAGCCTTACAATGGCCTGTTTCACTTGCATGGACAGCTCCTTTGAACTCATGATGTAATGTAAATGCAAATACCACAATTAGAATCAACTCCAGACCTTTTACCTGCTTAATTGATGACAAAATAACAAAGGAGTTTCCCACCCCTGGCCATGAAACAGCTTTTGAGCCCTTGAAAAAGTGGGGATGGCTACTCTTAAGCGCTTTAATTCCTAAACCCTTCCTACCATTTGGATGTACACACCCTCTACTAAACTAAAATTGTGCCTGTGTCCAAATATATATGGACCTAACTATTTATATAGACCAAACTATGGGGGTTATTCAGAGAGAGGTGAAAACCAGGAGAATGACTGGAGAAGCGAAAATTCTAGGTCAAAATAGCCAAACCAGAAAAATTCTCTCATTTATCTCACTTTCCAAATCGGCTATTTTGACCTAGAATTTTCACTTCTCTAGTCATTCTCCTGGTTTTCACCTCTCTCTGAATAACCCTGTGTGACAATATGCTTATGAACAAATTTTTGGCAAATGTTCAAGAAAATCTCTTTTCTAAAAGAAACCTTTTTAAGCTGTCATACATATGGTTTCCTGTTCAGGGAAAGATGGTGGGGTCCCCACAGAGAAGTAATGGTTAACCAATTCAGAGAACACCGAACAGCAGTGAAAAGTTGTCAAACTGCCCTGCTGTTCGGTGGTTTCATTTGGCAGGTTTATTCAGACGAACCCCTTAGGCTTCAATCTTAAAAATTTCCTGTTTTTATTCAATATCTAATAAACCTTTTATTATTTTAATCTGTACTAAAAAGTCTCTTAATTTATTGAGTTTTTAGGATCTTTTAGTAATGTTTCTGAATTTTTTGGGAAAAAAAAATTTCTAGCCTCTTTTTTCAAAGTGGTTTTCATTTTTCCTGTAACAGACAGCTTTTTATTATCATTCATCGGACCTTATATGTAAATTCCAGGCATTTTCGTTCAGTAGTTTTTTTGCAAACAGTGTTTCAATTTTGACACTTTCAATCGTATTGTAATATTTTTTTTTTTACACGTTTCGTCAGCTTGACGGCTTTTTCCGGCAGCTGCTCTGAGCTGTGATCAGCGGCTCGTCGGCTTTTTTCGACATGTTCGGTGAGTTTTTGGCAGGTGTTCGACTGGTGTTCAGCAGGTGTTCGGTGGGTTTTCCCTGCACTTCGGGAACCCTGCGGTGAATGCTGAATTTACAGCAGGGTGGACAACTTTGATTCCCTGAAGCGCGGGGAACGAGAGAGCACCGAAAAGTCGGCGACATTTCGGTACTCTCTGAATAACACCTTTAGTGTCACAAGTATGTCCAATTCTTTAGAATGTTTTCTGACCTGGACCACCCCATTTTTCCTTATTTCCATCTTCCCCTTCCTTTAACCATTCTTGGGCGCTATCGCATGCCCTAGAGCTAAAACTGGGATGCTAAGAGGAAACATTTGCGTTTGCTAATTTCCCCAGCAGATCGCGGGGTAGGCGCCAAGTCTGGCAGCCTGACCTTTAGTGATTGCTAGGCTAGCGGATGCTGGGGGCAACGCTACAGCGACCTCCATGGCGTACATAGGACTCCATGGAGGATCGTGCCTCCTGGTCTCATGACCAGCATGATCTTGCCTCTTGCGAGATCCTGCTGGTCAGCGGAGTGATCGTGGCGGGAGACAGGGGACTTTCTTTCCCCAGTCTCCCTCTGCTTCTGTTGGCCAGAAGCACCGGATCGGGCTGCCATTCTCGACGCAGGTTAAGAGGTGAGTATTTGATTTTTGGGGGGGTTTGAGCTGCAGGTAACTGATTCTGCAGCAGTGGAATCCATTAGCTACACTTCTGAGATGGTGTTAACTTTTTTTAGTAGCGCCAGCTCTTGGTAGCTAGCGTTAGGACCAAGTGATCTTAACGCTAGTTACTCTGTGCTTGCAGTTTGCGCTCCCCATGTTAGGTATAGGGAGCACAAAGTACAGTAAACGTGCACTACAAATCGCATATTAACAAGCGCTAACTTGTGTTTTAAGGCGATCTGGCAGCAGCTCTAACGTTGACGCTAGTGTTAGCTTGAAGGAGGTGATAGAGTCCCTTATGTTATGTTGGCTATTATATATTAGGATCATATACAGGTAAATAGAAAGCACTGTTATGTCAGTATATAATTTATTTCATATGCAATTTTAAATGAAGCATTTTTAAAGAAAGAAAATAAAAAGAGACAGTAGCAGATGGAGGTTTTTAACCCCTCCCCCGACCGCTGACGTACCATGTACATTATGCCCACAGGTCTCCTTTAGACCCGCGGTCATACATGGCACATCAGCGGGCTCCTAACCTCCCTCCCGTCCGATACTTACCTCCCTCACCGGCTCCTGCAGCATTCTGGCAGGCTGGAAGCCTACCGCACCATTTCTGGGGGGCCGGCAGGCGTGATGACGTCATCACGCTGCAAGATTACATCATCGGCAGGCACCCACCGGCGCCTGCAGTAAAATTCAGTAAGGGGAGGGGGCTTCTTTGGAGCCCTCTGTCTCGCCAACCATTTAACGTACAAAAAAAATTTGCACTGCTGGAAAGGGGAGAGTCTCCCCTTTTCAGCGGTGTATAACATTAACCCTTTTGCTGCTGGATTGCGATTCAAACCTGGAGGTGGCTGACATCTTGGATGTCAGCCAAGCCTCCGGGTCACCACCCCACCCACTGACATCCTCACCATATGTGTGAGGACGTCAGTGGGCCAGTTAACCCCCAGCTGCCAAGTGGAGATAGGGGGATTCTTTGGAGTGTTATGTTTGACATAATTGGAAATGCCTGATCATGGCCTTTCCAATGATACCAAACATGACCAGGTTTGGTGTAAAAAGAAATCTAATAATAATAATAATAATAATAAAAAAAATAGTTTGGGGGGTCTAATTAGAGAGGACCTAGGCTGGCATCTAAAAATTATGAGCATAAAATGGTCATAATGAGCTCAGCGCACAAAGGTGAACTGGCTCAGCAGTGAAGGGGTTAAAATGCAAAAACATGTAAAAATTTTGAAATTATTTAGGGTCTTTTGTTGTAGATTTTGTAGATGTAGTTGTAGATTTTGCTGATTAAATTACGAAAAAGTGTGTTTTTACCGTATTTCATTTTTCTTATAGTAATTTATAGGATATGATGGAAATAATGGTATTTTTATAAAGTCCATTTAATGGCGGGAAAAACGGTAAATAATATGTGTGGGTTGCATAAACGAGTAAGAGGAAAATTTGACCTAAACACAAACAGCGCAGAAACATAAAAACAGGTCATGAAAAAGAGAGATGGTAAGCGCCCAATGAATGTACCAACACCCATATCCTAATGCTGAACCAGATGTGTAAAGGTTTCCCCCAAACCAAGTGCAAATTAATAAAATTAATTAAATATTAAGTGTTTGTTTGTGTGAAATTCATTTTATGGAAATACTGATTGTATTTATTTTGAAAAGAGTGAGACTATATGTGTGGATTAATATATAATTTGTCACCAATTTTGGTGAGATTATGTATTTTTTGCATAATCCACACATATAGTCGCACTCTTTTCAAAATAAATACAATCAGTATTTCCATAAAATGAATTTCACACAAACACTTAATATTTAATTAATTTTATTTATCACAACCTTAATATATAGTTTTTTATTAACATTGGTACCACGATATAATATTTAAATATAATATAATTTTTTTAATATAATTTATGTATATTATTTGTTTCACTTTTTATAACCAATAAAATTTATATTCTCACAAAATGGATTCTATACATATTTATTTCTTTAGTATTCAATATTTTCTACTTTATTTTCAATAAAAGGTGTTCCACCATTTGCCTACATTCTTATCATATCATAATATAACCTTTTTTATTTATACCATCCGCATTCTCCTATTATATATATACAAGGTGGAAAGCCTGCCCAGAGGGCAGTCTATTGTGGATATATGCCCCAGCTCGTGGATATTGCCCCAGCACGTGGATACTGCCCCAGCACGTGGATACTGCCCCAGCTCATGGATATTGCCCCAGCTCGTGGATACTGCCCCAGCTCGTGGATACTGCCCCAGCTTGTGGATATTGCCCCAGCTCATGGATATTGCCCCAGCACGTGGATATTGCCCCAGCACGTGGATACTGCCCCAGCACGTGGATATTGCCCCAGCTCGTGGATACCGCCCCAGCACGTGGATATTGCCCCAGCACGTGGATACTGCCCCAGCACATGGATACTGCCCCAGCTCGTGGATACTGTCCCAGTACGTGGATACTGCCCCAGCTCGTGGATACTGCCCCAGCACGTGGATACTGCCCCAGCTCGTGGATACTGCCCCAGCATGTGGATACTGCCCCAGCACGTGGATATTGCCCCCCAGCTTGTGGATATTGCCCCCAGCTTTTGGATTTTGGCCCCAGCTCGTGGATATTGCCCCCAGCTCATGGATTTTGCCCCCAGCTCCTGGATATTGCCCCCCAGCTCCTGGATATTGCCCCCCAAGCTCTCATGGATATGCCCCAGCTCAGACCCCAGACCAGACATGGGGCGGCTGTTCGAATGCTCTATCGGCATTCAGACAGCCGCCCCATGAGCTCCTTATACTTACCTTCCCGAGCGGCGAATGGAAAGTTTCCCCGCTTCCGCTTGTTGAAGGACCCAAGCCGCGGTCACGTGGGACTCCCACGTGACCGGGACTTGGGTCCTTCAAAGAGCGGAAGCGAGGGAAGTTTCCCTTTGCCGCTCAGGGGTTGGATGCGCGCGGCAGCCGGGTGGAGGCTGCGAGCGCAGCCTCTACCCGGCTGCTGTGTGCATCTTGTACCCGCCGCGGCGAGCGCACAGCCGGCTCGTGCCGCGGCGGTTGCATGCACGCGCAACCAACCGCCGCTGGTTGCGCGCGCATGCGCAGAGTAAGGCTTGGCGATGGACACGCCAAGCCTTACTCAATTATAGTATAGATGTGAGAAAGTTTGATGTTATATTAAGAATCAGCGGATTCTCCACTGTATGCCACTTGTAGATAAGCATACCCGTTAGATCGCTCTAAGAAGATCTTCCGAACACACTGAGAGAAGATCGAAAGATACCGGAAACTCCAATTGGAACGCATGGAACGCACAGTATACCAGCGCGCATGCGCAAAATGGCGGCACGCATTGTAAACCTTGTGATAGAGGCGTGGAACGCATGCCAACGGACAATTCTGGACATGGGAGGGCAATAACAATGTAATTATGGGTACTATTTATACCCACACTGTATACCATGCTGTAAACCAGCTGATGAAGCCGTAGTACGCGACGAAACGCGTTCTGGTCACCTGGTATATGAAGACCTTTTATATTTTAATATTCTTATGGTTTATTAAAGCCTTTTTTACTTTAAAATTGTTTTATTTTTTAGTTTTGGCCTCCATGTCCTGGAAACCGTTTTTGGGTTTTTAAGGATTTGACCCATAGACAAATCCACACACCTGATTTCCCAGAGCTTGGCCAAAAGCTCCATCAAACCTATTAATTGTATAAAGGTGTGGGCTACCTTTGGGACAACAGAAGAAAAACAACCCAGACGCACCTAACCACTCAAAGCCAGTGATAGGGCTCTGTACTTGTGAGTTGGATAATCCTATAGTATCCAAAAACACTGTAATAATACAATCTGCACTATGATATTTTCTTTGCTCTTTTTTATGTAACCCATGTGGATGATGTATTATATGAGAAACACCCTAGTCCTGAGAAGCGATTGTCATCGCGCTACCAGATACGTATAAAATTTATAAAATCAGGTCATGTCTTTTTTTTCCGGGCTCTGAAGATGTATATATTATAATAGTATTATGGCTACATAATGGAATGTGATACGGTTACATTACTATTGCACTGTATTGTTCTTGGTCACAGGTGTGACAATCACAAATTATAATCGTCTCGTTACTGCATTGCCTCATTGCTGTGTTTTTTGCAATTGGCATATGCAAAACTGTAACGGTAGGCAGGTTTTCAAGTACCAGCTCAATCTTGCATGTAATTGATATCTTCCAATTACCACAGAGCCCCGGGTATTTATACCTGTTGTCAGGTGTACACTACCATCTGGTACCCGTTTTTTGGTCAAACTACAATGGCACCACTATTGTGTTAGAATTTTTTGAACTTCAACCTATTGGGTCCAGATGGATGTGACTTTTTAACCGTTTGTCCAGGCCTCACATTTTTGTTTGGGGTTGTCTTTTTGGCTGTGTATATATGTTCAATAAACTCAAAATTTTAGCCATTTACCCTTTTTGTGGGGAAGATCCTCATCTACTCCTTTGGATCCTTTGATCCATGTGCTTTATGTTAAGTTTAGGGTTAAGCCCTGCAAGTTTTAGGTGAGGTGTACTCTCGAGCATCCATACGTACTTGCTACTCTCCTTTCTATCCCTACCCTGGTTGGTTGGGGATTGTTTTTTGGTTATCAATTGGGTTTCAATACCTTTTGGAGTCGCTTAATCAGAGCATTTCACCACTATTTGTTGGTGTGACAAATATGACTGAATTATTAACCCCTTAGTGACCGGGCGGTTTTACACAAATCCATCCTTTAGTGACCGCTGCTGTTTTTACGTTTCTGTGATGTTTGTGTTTACGTCAAATTTTCCTCTTACTCGTTTATGCAACCCACACATATTTTACACTGTTTTTCTCGTCATTAAATGGACTTTATAAAGATTTATTTTTCAGCATTTCATATAATTTACTATAAAAAACATTGTGAAATATGACAAAAAAATTGAAAAAACACCACTTTTTCGAACTTTGACCCCCAAAATTTCTTATGTATCAACAACCGTCAAAAAAATTAGATTCCTTAGTAGTTTCTAAATTTAGTTCTGAGTTTAGCAATACCCAATGTTTACATATTCCTCGCTTTGCTCCTTATCTTGTGCAACAATAAGTGAAAGTAGCACTTTGCCATTTACAAAGGGTTTACTTTTAAAAGTAGTCATAGTGACATTGTAACACTGATATCTGTCACTAATTCCTGAATAACCCTCCACATATACATATTTTTTTAAAGTACACAAATCAAGGTATTAAACTTGGGGTATTTTGACTCTTTCCATGCAAACCATTTTACCACAAATCTATGCCAAAGTTTGAGAAAAAAAAAAGTTTGGCATGAATTGTCAAATCCAGTTATGGGTTACTGCCAAAAAACACCCCAAAATATGTTCAGCAACATCTTTTGAGTAAATTGATACCACCCATGTATAGGTATGTTGGCTTATTTGGGGGCTAATAGGCCTTATTTGGGGGTGCGTATTTAAGTTTTCCAACTTAGAATTTTCACATTTCGTCATCATGTACCCATGTCCTATTTGGGACATTTTTGAAGCCGGCCAAAGTAATTTACCCCATCAAACCATATATTTTTTAGAAAGGGCACACCCTAGGGTACTTCAAAGAGTTGTATTTTAACACTTTCCATGCACTAGCTCTTTGTCAAACTTTCAGGTAGTCACTTTAGGTGTAATTTTTTCACACACATTGTACTTTAGGCATGAATTGTCAAATCCAGTTATGGGTTACTGCCAAAAAACACCCCAAAATATGTTCAGCAACATCTTCTGAGTAAATTGATACCACCCATGTATAGGTATGTCGGGTCATTTGGGGGCTAATAGGCCTTATTTGGGGGGTGCGCATTTCAGTTTTCCAACTTGGAATTTTCATATTTCGTCATCATGCACCCATGTCCTATTTGGGACATTTTTGAAGCCGGCCAAAGTAATTTACCCCCATCAAACCATATATTTTTAAAAAGGGCACACCCTAGGGTACTTCAAAGAGTTGTATTTTAACACTTTCCATGCACTAGCTCTTTGTCAAACTTTCAGGTAGTCACTTTTTGTGTTATTTTTTCACACACATTGTACTTTAGGCATGAATTGTCAAATCCAGTTATGGGTTACTGCCAAAAAAGACCCCAAAATATGTTCAGCAACATCTTCTGAGTAAATTGATACCACCCATGTATAGGTATGTCGGGTTATTTGGGGGCTAATAGGCCTTATTTGGGGGGTGCGCATTTCAGTTTTCCAACTTGGAATTTTCACATTTTGTCATCATGCACCCATGTCCTATTTGGGACATTTTTGAAGCCGGCCAAAGTAATTTACCCCCATCAAACCATATATTTTTAGAAAGGGCACACCCTAGGGTTCAGCAACATCTTCTGAGTAAAGTGATACCACCCATATATAGATTTGTTCTGTTGTTTTTGGGGTGCTACGCAAAATTTCTCTAATTTGACATATCTTCTGAGAAGGTGTGTGGCGGTAATTTTTCAATTTTCAGATTTTTACGGCCACATTAGATTTGGACTGTGATTTAGGAGACACTGTTGTTGGTTACTGCATGAAAACTCTCCAGGTTGTTTTCTGCAAGGTCTCCTGAGTACACCCATGCCCCCCATGCATAGGTTTGCCAGGATTTTGGGAAGGTTAAAATACAATTTTTATGACTTTGTCATTGGAGTTGAAATTGAGAATATTTCTTCAGATAGGCCTATCTTTGGTTTTGGGTCTACCGCATACCCCAGTTTGAATTATTACCAGAAAATTGTTTATATTTGTTATGTTGACAACCCAAGGTATTGCATATGGAGTGCTTTGATGCCATGGATGCAACGGTTTTAGCCCAAAACATTTGAGAAGGTGTGTGGCGGTAATTTTTCAATTTTCAGATTTTTACGCCCACATTAGATTTGGACTGTGATTTAAGAGACACTGTTGTTGGTTACTGCATGAAAACTCACCAGGTTGTTTTCTGCAAGGTCTCCTGAGTACACCCATGCCCCCCATGCATAGGTTTGCCAGGATTTTGGGAAGGTTCAAATACAATTTTTATGACTTTGTCATTGTAGTTGAGATTGAGATTATTTCTTCAGCTAGGCCTATCTTTGGTTTTGGGTCTACCGCATACCCCAGTTTGAATTATTGACAGAAAATTGTTTATATTTGTTATGTTGACACCCCAAGGTATTGCATATGGAGTACTTTGATGCCATGGATGCAACGGTTTTAGCCCAAAACATTTGAGAAGGTGTGTGGCGATAGTTTTTCAATTTTCTGATTTTTACGCCCACATTAGATTTGGACTGTGATTTAGGAGACACTGTTGTTGGTTACTGCATGAAAACTCTCCAGGTTGTTATCTGCAAGGTCTCCTGAGTACACCCATGCCCCCCATGCATAGGTGTGCAAAGATTTTGGCAAAATTCAGCACCAATTGTAGAACATAAAAATGTAGGAATAAAATGTAAAAGTCTGGTGCAGTAAAAGAAAAAAAAACTAAACTGAACTAACTAACTAGACTGTACGAAAAAAAAATCACAGATCACGCACAGTGTGATACATCTTGAAACAGTCCCCAAGACACAGACCGGGTTGTCCAGGGCATTCTGGGCAGTAAAAGATTGTGTCTCTCCTCTGCCCCCTCTTGAAACACACCGTGCATCTTTTTTGGGGTTTCTGTTTGCCCTAAGTAGGGGGGATTTTATAAACAAAATGTGTAGCCCCAACTCTGTCCCCCATCACCGCCCGGGGAGCAGGGGCATCCTGGTACAAAAACCCCGAAATGACCTGGAGCTGAAACTGTAAAAAGGACAGCGTCACTTCGGGGTTTGCCTTTTTGCAGAGCAAAAAGGCATTGTGGGTTGCAATTTGCATCAGGTAAATTGCAACCTTTTTGTACCAGGCCCTTGACTTCCGCATAATCTGGTAGGGCTGGAGCAGCTGATCTGCCAGATCAACCCCACCCATATGCCGGTTATAGGCTTTGATGCACACTGGCTTCCTGATGCGCTCAGCTCTGCCACGTACAGAGACCTCCACAGACCTCTCAGTGTGGATGGTGGATAGAAGGTATCCTTCTTGTCTCTGTACTTGAACGCCAACAGCTCCTCTTGGCGCAGAGCTGAGGTCTCCCCCCTTTTTAACTGGGTGCGGGCAAGCTGTGCTGGGAAACCTACGCGGTTCTTGCGAACAGTACCGCATGCTACTGTATCAAAACAATACAGCAGCTTGAACAAAGGGACACTCGTATAAAAATTATCAACATACAAGTGGTACCCTTTGTTCATCAGGGGAAAAAGTAGGTCCCACACAATCTTGCCACTGGTTCCCATGTGTTCTGGGCAACCTGGAGGGTCAAGGCTACTATCCTTTCCCTCGTACACCCGGAAGGCCTGAGTATACCCACTCTCGCTGTCACAGAGCTTATACACCTTCACTCCATACCTGGAGCGTTTGGAAGGAATATACTGCTTGAATCCCAGCCTTCCCTTGTATTTCATTAGGGATTCATCCACGCAGATATTCCTTCCAGGTGTATAAGCCTCTGCAAACCTGGCGGCGAAGTGGGTAATCAGGGGGCGGATTTTATACAGCCTGTCAAACTGGGCATGCTCTCTAGGAGGGCACAGGCTGTTGTCACTGAAGTGCATGAAACGCAAAATGTTTTCATACCTTCTACGTGACATTGATTGGGGGTAAATGGGGGTAGAGCAGATGGGGCTACTGCTCCAGTAGGAGCGAATTGAGGGCTTCTTTATGATGCCCATCAGCATAGTAAGTGCCCAGAATTTCAGAAATTCTGGCATATCTAGCGGGGTCCATTGCTGTCTTGCCAAGTAGGAGTCTGGCTTCGCAGCACAATGCTGATGGGCATACAGATTTGATTGGGCAACAATGTGGCCCAACAAATCATCCCCCATAAACACCTGCAAAAACTGTGTGGCGGTAAATCCTGCAACATCAATATTGATGCCAGGATTTGCCGTGAAAGGAGGGATATCTGGCCTCTGGCGATGAGGCACTACCCACTCCTCAGCTGGAGCTGTGCGTCTCCTGCTGGCAGGTGGTGGCCCAGGATCTGCATCAGAAACATCACTAGGAGATACATCAGCCAGCGTAGATGATATATCTAGCGATGTCTCTGAGCAGTTAGCGGGGTCAAAATCTGGGTCGGAGTCCGACGCAGATGCCTCAGATTCTGACGCCAGGATGGCATATGCCTCCTCGGCGCTGTACACCCGCTCAGACATTATATATAATAGATTATAAAATTTTATAATTAGTATATATACAGTATAAACGGATTGTGGGTTCTTAGAAGAACCGTTGGGTTTCACAAGAAAATACAAATAAACACCTAAATCTCTCTAAATCCCTCTAAACCTGCCTCAATTCTTCTAAATCTCCCTAAAATCTCTCTAAATCTGCCTCAATTTTTCTAATCTCACTAAATCTACCTAAAATCTCTAACCTGTCAAATCTGATCTCTCTCTCTCGCTCACCAAAACACAAGTGAGGAGAGGGAGGGAGAATCACAGAGGTCACGGCCAATATTTACAAAATATTGACCTGACCTGACAAATTAGAAATTTTATTTTGATTTTTTATAACTTCTGATTGGGTGTTGCTAGCCTGCCTTTCTGATGAGGCAGGCTAGGAATATCCCACACAGCCCCAAGATGACCCTGCCCTTAGAAGGGCAGCGCCATCTTGGCTGTCAGTTTTCTTTTATTTTATACCTTTTTATTTATTTATTTTACTTTTTTTACACTTTTTTTAGTTTGCTGGGTGCCTTGATCCCTCGAGGCACCCAGCAGAGCACCTGATCACTTATGTGATCTTTTTTGTACTGAGTGCCACGATACCTCGTGGCACTCAGTACTTCCTGCCGCTACCGGAAGTGATTGCTCGGGGGGAGCGATCACGGACGGACCGGCGGCAGGTAACCATATTGCAAGGATGCCGCGATGTCGAGGCATCCCTGCAATATACTCAGAGCAGCTGGAAGCGATACCGATCGCTTCCAGCGCTCTGTAGAAGTGCGGGGCACCTTTCCGGTCAAACCGGATGTTGAACGCTCCCGGGGAGCGATCACAAGGGGGCCCCGGCACTTCTGTCCGCCATTGCACGGATGCCTGGACTTCCAGGCAGCATGCAATGGCCCTGGAGCTGCTTGAAGCGATCCGATCGCTTCCAGCGCTCTCTAGAAGTGCGGGGCACCTTTCCAGTGAAACCGGATGTTGATCGCTCCCGGGGGAGCGATCAAAAGGGGCCCCGGCACTTCTAACCGCCATTGCACGGATGCCTGGACTCCCAGGCAGCCTGCAAAGGCGTTTGAGCTGCTGGAAGCGATCCGATCGCTTCCAGCGCTCAAAAGACCGCAGGACGTACCATGGACGTCACTAAGGGGTTAAAACAACTGTGTGACACTGACAATTGGGCAGATGATGCCAAACAAGTGTTTACTTTGAACCCGTTACCTAGTAGGATTTCTGATATGGATATATCACAGGCTTTTTTCTCGATCCAGCGGGCATATCAGGAGCAGATCAAATCATGGTGGGAGATCAACAGTCTGCAGATCTACACCAAAGAGAAGCTGGTTCCCAGAGGCCTTAGACTAGAGGTTCCTTTGCCTAATAAAATCTCTAAAGAGGAACATAAAATTGAATGGGAAGGTGTACTACTGGATTGTTCCTTTAAACTAATGGGCTTTTTAATAAAGCTAGAACAGGAAAATCTGGAAGAGATTAAAATCCAGATTGGGGATCAAATGCAACAGATACAAACTTTCCAACCTAACCATGATTATGGTCGGTTTGAGTCTAAATTACAAAATAATCTTGAATATTTTAAACAGCAGGTTAAGGAAAAAAAGCACTTTAAATTTCAACGAGACTTGAATGACTTTAAGACTAAAAATATTTTCCAGATTAGACGGGGTAGGCGTAGAACCTCTAACTCTTCCAGTAATATGACTATTTTCACTTCTAATCTAACTTCAAATTCAGAAATGTCTAGTCAGGATGATAGTGAAGGTGACCATAGAGCTCGAGGTAGATTTAAAAGCCCAAATAGATCTGGGGGGATTCTCATGAATACAAAGAAAAATGTGTCGTTTTTAGAGGACCCCTGGTCCACCGAAAATCTGCCAAAAGAACGATTGCGACTCCGCCAGAGATGGGGTACAAAACACGAGGGCAGAATCGCTAAATCATGACCTTAATAATAGGGTAATTAATTTATCTGACTTTAGGCTGGAAAAGAGACATATTGATTTACTGCATAAAGGACTATCGTTTGTCCCCTGCCCTGGGTTTGATAAATTTACCTGGTTAAAAGACCTGAATTTATTTGCGAGAAAGTTGGCATTGGTGGTGGTTAATGACAATAAACAGGAGAGACAAGCAAAAGCATTTGGGTTATGTGCGGAGGATTTACCTCATTTGAGATCACTAATGGAGCTTCTGGATGAGAGTGATGACACAACAGTGACAACTCATAGGAAATTTGTGAATAAATCCACCTATACTCCATCTTTTTCTGAATCCTCGAACATCGATACATTTGTTAAACTGGTTACTAAGGAAATTATGGGTCTGGAAATAGGTTTTGTGGACTATTCCATGATCCTAACTCGAACTGAACAGATAGCTTTACAGGAATTGAAGGATCAGGGCGATTTAGTAATTAAACCCTCAGATAAAGGAGGGAATATTGTACTGATCCCAAGTAAGCTTTATTCTGACATGTGTTTGCAACACCTGAATGACAAGGAAGGTTACAAATTACTTTCCAAAGACCCTACGATGACCTTTTCAATTGAACTTAATCAGATACTTTCTAAAGGTGTGACACTAGGCCTAATCACGCATAAAAATCAGAAATATCTCCTTCCATCCCATCCTACCATCCCAGTCCTATACTGTCTACCTAAAATCCACAAAGACCCCTGCTGCCCCCCAGGCCGCCCCATTGTCTCGGGTAATGACTCCCTCACGGAGAGGGTGAGCCATTTCATAGATGAGCATCTGCATCCTCTAGTTTTGAATACACCTTCATATGTTAGAGACACCCAACATGCACTGGAACTTTTTTCAGGTATCAAGACATCACCTAATACCATTCTGGTTAGCTTTGATGTAGTTTCACTGTATATTAATATCCCACCTGCAGAAGGTCTGAAAGCAACACAACATTTTTTAGGTGCAGAGCATCCACAAGAAATGGTTCTATATATATTGAGATCCTTCAGTTCGTTCTGACACATAACTATTTTCTTTTCGAGGGCAAATATTATCTGCAGCTAAGGGGGAGTGCCATGGGGACGGAAAGTGCTCCATCCTACGCAATATTATATCTAGCATACTGGGAAAATAAACCTTGTGTTTATGCCAGAGATGGTACAATATACCCAGTACGCACACAATTGGTGTCGATACATCGATGATGTATTTTTCCTGTGGGATGGACCAGAGGTCCTGCTTACAGAATGGCTTGGCATCCTAAATCAGAATGGGATAGGGCTGTCACTCACCATGGTCAAGAACCCCAATGAATTACAATTTTTGGATGTAACAATTAAGATTGGACCGGATGGCCAATTACTAACCGATTTATATTGAAAAAAGACCTCCACCAATAATTTTCTCATGTCTCAGAGTCATCATCCCCAAGTGCAAAAAAGGGGGATCCCCATCGGCCAATATCTGCGAGCACGCAGAAACTGTTCAACTATTGAGGCATTTCAGAAAGAAGCTCAAAAATTAAGATCCATATTCCGCGAAAAAGGATATCCCAACCGGTGTTTAAAGTATGCTTATAAACGTGCCCTGGAGACCGATAGGGCAAACCTGCTGGTATCTAAAAAGAAAGAGAAGACTCCTAAAATGGTTAGGTTTGTGGCCACTTTTGAGAGTGGATGGAATACAATCAAAACTATCTGTAAAAAATTTTGAAAGAGCAAGAAAGCAGTGGACCACGTCGCTCTCACCACTGGCATATCTGAGGTGAGTATGGGATTTTTGTGTGTGTTTAGCTATGTGTGTTATGTGATGGTGCTAAAGTGCAATTATTTAACCCCAAAGTCTTAATGACATTATTCTTGCCATAATAACGACAGATGCAGATGTAGAGCGAGCTGCTTGGAATAGCTCATACTCCATCTGTAGTAGCCACATTATCGTCTCCCATACAAAGTATAGGAGATGCTAATGTACAGTAACCTAGCACAACATTTGAGATGCAAGCTGAGCTCGCATCTCGGATAGAATACGATAGGTAAAAAATTAGCACAGCGCTAATACTTTGTACTGTGCTTTGTGGCCAAATTGTAAAGCCACTGGAGATCAACTGCTCTTAAAAACACAAACCATTGGTGCTACAACCATAACTTGCCAAACTGAAGGTGTGTGCTTTGTCTTAATGGTGTTGATTAGGGATGAGCTGTTCGGTTCGATCAGTTCGGAGTTCCACTCGAACATTGGCAGTTCGAAAGTTCGCGAACTTCGAACTTTTTGGCGTGTTCGAAAAAACTTTTTTTAAAAAAGTATAAAAAATGCTTAAAAAATACTAAAAAATCTAGAAATAAAGAGACTCTTTACTGCAGAATATTATAAGCAACGGTTTATAAGATATTGAATTAAAAAACGACCTAGTGTCTAGGTGCAAAGATTCTCACCTCTAAATGACCTGTGCTTTCAAACGGCGTAAACAACAGGTGTTTAATTAGTGTTTGGAAATAACATGTGCTTCTAATTAGCAATTAGATTTTGATACATTGCCTGCAGACTGGGTGGGGGCTCCTGCATATGTATGAACAAACACTGTGCTTGTTTTGAATTCTAAGAAGTGTTCATTTCTACTATATGATCTCTCTGATATGCTTTTTAACCCCTTAAGGACCAGGGCTCTGTAAAGCCAATCATTAATGATGTAGATGTTACGTCATTTGTCATCAAGGGCTTAATAAAATCTTTATCACACTCCTTAGATTTAAACGTAATATTCCAGTATTTGTATGTCATGTACCTCTCCCGAAGGGCCTATGTGAGCATACAATTATTATTGTGTTAGAAATGTCTACCATAAAGCGTACAAGCTGAGTCCCTAGAGTCTCTGACTAACCATTGTTGTATATACCTTGCTTTATACATATAATACGTTCCCTCATCTAACAGGATAGTAGCCAGTCCCTGTGCATTTTAACCCCTTAAGGGTGGCTAGGTGTCGTGTGTGGGTCTCTGATGGCAATGTTTCTATACATCCTACAAATCCGCCACTTCACGGGCAGGTTATGGGGACCTCCTAGGCACGATATTTGAAAGATTTTTTCGTTTTTATTTTAACTTTTATTTTATGGAAAACTCACTGTTCCTTTAAAAATGTTTTTTTTTAAAACTTTTTGTCCTTGTTTCCTGTCCCCCAGGGCACTACCAGGACCCCCATACACCTTTTATGGCAAATATCTTGCATATATGCCCTCTTGCAGGGCACTCTAAAAACCAAACTTTTGAGTCCCATTGACTTGCATTGAGTTCGGTTCGAGTTTGAGTTCGAACTCGAACTTTCAAAATTGTTCGAGTTCGAATGCGAACCAAACACGGGGGCGTTCGGCTCATCCCTAGTGTTGATTGTGGAGTGAAAAAAATCAACCTAATTTATTGTTTGCTGCACAAAACAGGTTGAGGATTAAAGAAATTACCCCTATACGTGCTAGTCGTTGTTAGTCAGAGCACCTTTTCCAAGATACTTCACAGCTTCCTCATAACTATGCAGGGCAAGTGCCACCAATATATTAGATATAAAAGGCCAGGAGCATCATCAAGAGGAGGTTTGGCATCCTGAAAATGACCTTCATGTGCCTGGACAAGTCTGGAGGATCACTGCAATACCAGCCTGAAAAAGTGGTGTTCATGATCATAGCCTGTGCCATGTTGCACAACATTGCTCATAATGAGGGCAATCTGTTGTACGAGGAAGAAGATGCTGTTGTGGTCTGTGAAAATGTCCCAATACTGTACCCACAGTATTTTCACAGAGCTCCAGGGCAGGCTCATATAGCAGAAATTTACAGGTACAATGCACATGCATAAACTGTAGCTCCCTTGCTATTTTATGTTTATGTGGATACTACATTTACAAGTCTATTCAAAGAAAGGTGAAACTCAGTAGAATAACTGGAGAAGTGAAAATTCTAGGTCAAAATATCCAAACCTGAAAAATTCTCCAATTTATCTCACTTTCCAAATCGACTATTTGGTTTAGTTTGTTCTCTTCTCCTGCCAATTCTTTTGATTTTCACCTTTCTTTGAATAGGCCTGATAGGGTTGCTAGATCCACCATGCTTTCCTGGACATACATGCTGAAGGGCACTGTATGCCACCCTGAAGCTTGTTGAATCCATATGCTGCAGCTAAGATATCAGAAAGGAATCCCATGTGATCTCCTTCCTGCAGCATATGGATTATACATGTTGCAAGGCAGCACTTCTCTGTGTCCTCCATTTTGCATGAAATAGGTATATGTTTCCAAGAAATATAACCCATCTAGCAAAGATAACTGCATAGAGAAATGTTTAATAGTATATCAGAAAAAACTATAGTTCACACTGATTTGAAGGCTTAAAGTATAATTTATGCTGCACATGAAAGCATCCTTCAGGAAGGATGTTTTCACAGCACAAACATGGCCCCAAATTTACACTTGGATTTTAAATGGTATTGCTTAGCCCCATTATCATAGTTTGTACATTGGAGAATGGAGAAATCCTCGACATCACACCAGCATCAAATTGTGACTGCATATATTGAACAAATGTGTGTGTTACCTGTTTGCATAGTATCCCCCTTCTGATACATAAATATGTATGACATACTGTAGATACAATAATGCTTTAAACGTGTCATCTACAATTGGCATTGGACACCCTTCAGGGCAATGAATAATGAGCCACGTCCCTTAACATGTTTATTCGATTATTACCTAGAAATAGATCAATCCTTTATTGTACAATACAAAAAATAGGGCAATTTAGAAATCTCAAAGGGGCAAACCCACATTACAGTCACAATAGCACCAGAGGAGTTCACACACAATGCATTAAGAGAATTCACAAACATTTAATAATCAAAATGCATTAGATTTATTAACCCCTTCCCAACCGCTGACATACATAGTATGTCCGATCGGAAAGTACCCTTAACGACTGTGGACGTACATAGTACGTCACGGTCTCCTAACCTCCCTCCCTATACTCACCTCTCTTGCTGGGCTCTGGTGACGGACTGGCAAGATGGAAGCCTGCCCCGCCTTTTCAGGGGGCCCAGGCAGGAGCGAAGACATCATCATGGTGCATGATGATGTCATCGCCAGGCGCCCCCGGCACATGCACTAAAAAATGAGGAAGGGGAGGGGGGCTCATTTGGAGCCCTCTATCTCCCCAACCGTTCAAGATAGAAAAAACAAATGGTACCACTGGAAAGGTCTCCCATTAACCCTTTCATTGCCGGATCACGATTCAAACCTGGAGGTGGCTGACATCTTGGATGTCAGCCACGCCTCCAGGTCATCCTCACCCACTGACATCCTCGCCATATGTGTGAGGACGTCAGTGGGCCAGTTAGCCCCCTAGCTACCAAGAGATAGGGGGATACTGTGGAAATAAAAAATATTAAATAATAATAAAAAAATTATAATAAAAAAAAATAATAAAAAAAATTGTTTGTTTTAAATTGTCTGGGGGGGTTTATTAAAATATGACTTAACCCCTTCACTGCTGAGGCATTTCACCGCTGTGTGCTGAGCTAATTTTTACTGCTTTTGCTCATCATGTTTAAACGCGATTTGAAGCCACATTTTATTATAGGACCCAGACATATTATACATCGTTCTTTCTGGCAGAGTCTGCAGATTCATAATATTTCCTGCCTGTATATTATAACAAAAATATTATAACAAAATTATAATTGAAATGTGAACAATATTGCTGCATTAGGCTGGGGTCAGACCAGCGCACTTTTAACGTGCGTTCTGGCGCACATAATTACGGCCGCACTAGCAGCAGATGACGGGCAATGACGGCCAATATACGATGTACGGCCGCACAAAAGTCCGGCCGTGCAACGCAAGTGGAATTTGAACACATTTTTCTGAGAACGCTGAACCGCTACTACTAACGTACTAAGTGCGCAGCTGTGGCATAGCGGCATGTTTGAGTGATTAGGAGATGTCAGACGCTGCTAATGTCCAGCCTACATAACGTCCAGACGCAAAAAGAGTTTTATTGATGATCCGTACAAAATCACGCCCGAAAATGCTCGTCGTCTGACCGTTTTTGCGCATTCCGTGAAAAAATACGTCAATGCGTTCGGACGCACTTTTTCACGTTCGCGGGGAAAAATGCTTTCGTCTGACCCTAGCCTTAATAAAAACAACACACAAAACAATGTTTTTTTTTATTATTATTATTATAATGGTTTTTTTTGAACATGGTCATGCTCAGGCCTTTCGAATGACACCCTCTATAACCCTGAAGACGCCGCGGGACCCCAGACAGAGAGGTGAGTATCTCCACCGGGGCTCCAGCTTGTGGGTGACGTGTGGGGAATGTCCTCCACATATAGTGGGAGTCAATGAGGACGTTCCCTACACGTCATCCGCAGTGATGGGGTTAAGCTGGCATCTAAAAATGATGAACATAAAACGGTCAAGATGAGCTCAGCGCACAGAGGTGAAATGGCTCAGCAGTGAAGTGGGTTAAAAAGCAAAAACATGTAAAAATTGGGTATTTCTAATCTCAGGACAAAATTTGGAAACTATTTAGCCAGGGTTTTTTTTGGCGGTTGCAGACTTTGGGGATTAAATTTTGAAAAAGTGTGTTTTTTCCATTCTTTCATCATATTTCAGATTTTGTTTATAGTAAATTATAAGATATGATGGAAATAATGGTATCTTTAGAAAGTCCATTTAATGGTGGGAACAACGGTATATAATATGTGTGGGTTGCATAAACAAGAAAAAGGAAAATTTGACCTAAACACAAACAGCGCAGAAACATAAAAACAGGTCATGTCTTTTTTTGGACGTGTTCAGCGGGTTTGAGGAGGCTCATTGGATATGTTCGGTGGGTTATCTGCCACATTTCGGATCGATCCGATTTTTCGGATCATATCTGCGGGACTTTAGTCGGATTTTCGGCAATTTTCCAGTGATTATTATTTTATTTTTTTAATCAGTTCGCCCTCTTTTCCCTACACTTCAGGGACCCTGCAGTGAATGCTGAATTCACAGGAGAGTCTGGGAATTTGATTGCCCGAGAAGCGGGGAACAATAGAGCACCAAAATGTCTGAGCACAGTCATTAGGGGTTATTCAGAGATGCTCGTGCTCTCTGAATACCCCAAGTGACTGTTTATCTGGCATCTCTTCCTGGACGGCCTCTCACCATCTAAAGATTTGCAAGTCAAAGGCCAAGCTCCTATTAATTCCTCCCTCTAATGCCTCCCCAGCTCCTGACTTTTCTATCATAATTGATGGTATCACTATCTCCCCATCAAGCCAGGTTCGCTGTCTCGGAGTTACACTTGACTCTGCTCTTTCCTTCATCCCCCACATCCAGTCTCTTTCCTCCTCCTGCTGCTACCAATTATGTAATATTTCCAGAATTCTGCCATTTCTTACCGCTGACACCACAAACTAATTCATCCACACCTTTGTAAGCTCCCGACTTGATTATTGTAATACTCCTAGCTGGCCTCCCTCTTTCCCACCCCCTACACCTACAGTCCATGCTGAATGCCTCTCCCAGGCTCATCCAGATCATTTCGCCGTTTTATCTCTGCCGCTCCTCACTGTGAATCACTTCACTGGCTCCCCATACACTGTAGAATTAAATTCAAAATCCTTACCCTGACCTACAAAGCTCTCACTAACTCAGCTCCCCACTACCTGTCCTCACTAGTCACCAAATATATCTCAGTCTGCTTGTCACGGACCCCTGCTTTGTGCCTGTCCATCTCTACAGACAATCGCTCACCAAGATAGGCCCGGCCTTCAAATCGCGCCAGATTCGATCCCCCGAGTTGCTGATCTGCTTTTTTCGATCCAGCAGATGGGTTTTGGATGGCTGCTAAGTGTCTTCCCAGGTTAGATTGTTATAGCTCTGAATGAGACACCAGGCAAGCTGTATGTTCAAACAGGACATTCTGGTTGTAGCGAAGGAACAAACACCAGGCAGGCTGTATGTAGGTTTAAACAGGAGATCTCCTTTATTGGGACACACACACAGGGTTTTTATGGTGACAACATTCAAACTTCCCACCCACCCCAACAGTTCCCTTTGGCTGGTTTCAAATCCAATGCAGGCTTCACATTGGTCACTGGGTTTATGCAGATGAAGTTATGAAACCTCAGTGACCATAGGGTAGAATGGCAGGTTAATCTTCAACAATTTAACAGGTACACATTGAACAGACAATAGATAATGGCATTCTTGCATAATCACAGATTAACACAAACATTTTACACAAAGAGAGACCTGCACCCTAAATCCAAAACCATAGTTGGATCCCAACAGGTCAACTCAGGGATGTGGGAGCAACAGTCTTTCGGTCCATAGTCCTTAGGGAGGAGGCGGGACAGGGGGTAAACAGTTGCAATATACAGTCCACAGAGCTAAACCCAGGGAATAAACACTGTTTACGGGGGATAGGTCCTAAAACAGGGGAACACAAAGGTAATAAAGTCTGTCTGTGGCTTCAAGCAGGGGAGAGCCATGTGTCAGGTCCGTGACACCGCTCCCTAAGATCAAACAGTGACCTGCGCCTAGATTGACCTTGGATCACCTCTTCCCATGATAGACTGCAGGATTCCTCATGCGCAAGCCCCCATCCTCTGGAACGCTTTCCTTTGTACTGTCAGACTTTCCCCTAGTTTCCCTTCCTTCAAACGCTACATTAAGACATTCCTATTCAGGCAAGCCTACCACCCGACTCAGTAATACACTTCACTGCCCCAACCAGTCCATCACTCTCACCTTGCAGTCCTCTCTTCCTGTTTCCACCCACAACCCTAGATTGTAAGTTCCAATGAGAATAGTGCCCTCGATTCCTCCTGTACTGGTTTATCAAAATGTTGTTCAGTGTCAATGTATTGCAACCCTGTCTATATTGTGCCCATTGTTAAGCGCTGCGGAATATGTTGGCGCTATATAAATATGTAATAATTACTTCTCTATGGGGAATTTCACTTCTGCCGAATTGCATCGTATTTCACTGGCAATTTGCCAATAGTACATCACGATGCATATTTTGCGTATTATTTCTGAATAAGTATTTCCATGTAACACTTCTAATATTCACAAGGTCAAAAAGACTTTACAGTGGCTGCCATTAAGTCTTCTTATCAATCCATATAATGACTCCTTGCAAGGCATACTATGGTCACATAAATATTAATCTATATTTCATTAATTAAAATGTATATACTATGAATTTCCAAACTTAATTTATTGGCATGATCATATTCATCTTTCCCTGATTATATTAAGTATTAATTTTAGGGTGTCTGAGTTAACCCTCTCTTCTCCTTGGGCTGCAGTGTTAACAGAAATATCTTCATTATGAGGCAGTTGTTTAAATAAACAAATTAATATTGATGAAGTGTCCTCACTGCTAATAAACGATCAGTTAAAGTCGTTCCATACATCACATTACCCAAGCCTGTAGACACTACCTAATTACTCGTGGACAGAACAGCATGTTAAGAAAAACAAGGAGGCAGGTCTTCTTCTTGCGGCTGGAGAGCTTGCATTCTACATTTGTTCTTATGCTTTTAGGTGCAAAATGTAAATCATGTATTCTCTTCGTCCCATTGACTAGTGAACAACCCATGCTTTGTAAATGATTATTTTTAATATATACAAATACATGTTTTTGTGAACATTAAATATACTTCCTGACATATTATGAATGTATAACATGTGTCGAGGTATATAAATTGTGTTGTGTCATAGGTATAACATTTCTTATACCTATATCAAAATGTTATTTATTTATTCAGCCAATAGTAATACAAAACACATATAATGTGATATAGCCACTCCAGAGACCATTTGAGTTTTTGGGCTTGCTTTAATTATCCATACATTGCAAAGAAAAGGGCCAGGCCCATCCGTACAAAAACTTTTACTGGAAGACAAGGAACATTTCGGCCGTTAGGCCAGCCTTTCTCAAGCTAAAGTCACGGCAACCGCAAATCACTTTTAGAAACACAAGATCCATAAGTAGAGTGGCACTCTACCAAAGCAATTAGTGTCCAGTTGTCACGTGGCGTGTGCGGTTCTGGTATGAGCCCAGCAGGCGGCGACACAGAGGGGAGGCCAGACAGGAATCACGCAATGAAGATTCTTTAATGAAACATAAATGGTCCTTTACTGCAGGCACTTGAAAGAACAAAGGGAATTGCAATAAAGTCCAGGGAGAGTTCTTGGAAAGTCAGTGGATTGTGGGTAATGCAGTCCTAGACTGCAGACAGGGCCCACCAAGAAGAAGTCTGGAGAGAGGACAGTGGTACCTGGATCAAAAGGTCAGAGACAGAGATGAACTGTAATGCACAGGTGGAGATCGCTGAGAGTCCCTTGCACAGGCAGAGATGTATCCAGGAACAACAGGGTAGACAGATGGATACACAGGATAAGCTGGAGCAGGTTTGCACACATCCAGATGACCTCAGTCAGGGAGTACAATGCAGAACCACTGCTGGTTCAGTCTCTCTGCCTTTTAAGGAGGTTAAATCATAGATGGGCCTCAGCTGGAACTCCTAGGCTGGACGGGAAAACCCAGGCTGGATCTCCAGGAGCCTGGACATGGCACTGGGCTGAGGTAAACCCCGGATTGGAACCCAATACAAAAGCATACCAGGACAAAGGCTGTTAGGACCAGGCTGTGCAAAGTAGGTACCCCGGGTGGACCGTGACACCAGTAATGGGAAAACAAGGCAAATAGGGCCCAACACAAACCTAGAGAGGCAACTTCCAATAGCATACAAACAAAAAAAAGGTTACGGGCACACACAAGCTTTACTCAAGACCCTGTTTTACTATTTTCTTACACCATCTTCCAAACACTAAGGCTTAGTCTTTATCATAAAACATATATTAACATTTTAATACCCAGTGTATTTAATTACCCAGAGACTATTAACCTGTTGAAATCACTGTATTTAGGTCTTGGTCTCTGTCATTCTCTGTGAGTCATTATAGAAAGTGGTCCATAGTGCACAGAGAATCTTCAAAGTCATATTATAGCTCATATTGCTGTAAGCTAATCGCCCTTGGGTATAACTGCCAGGATAACAAAAGAGGTATCCCATAAGAGCAGCACCACCATCAGGTTGCATAAAGTCTCATAAAATATGTTGCATCATAAAAAAGGTACATGAATAAAACCGAATGTTAAAAATTGTTTTACAACTATGGCTCGAAAGACAAGGGCTTTTCTTGCATCAAGAACCTGATGAGAGTATCAGGTGAAAATGATGCTAGTAGATTAACACCGCAGACCTACAGGGGTACACACTGGCAAGGTACTGAGGGTCTTGTGTACAGAAGCATGCCAGCAAGGTAGCAAGGGTCTTGGCTAGGCTGGGTCTTGGGTACAGGAACACATAGGCAAGGTAGCAAGGTTCTTGGCTAGGCTGGGTCTTGACAAAGGAAGGTTCACAGCAAGGTTCTTGGAAGAACAGGCTTAAGAACACAACACAGTAGACTGTTTAATGCAGAAGCCTTGACTAGCCTTGACTAGACAGAAGCCTTGACTAGCCTTGACTAGACCGAGCACCTCCCTTAAGCAAAAGATCACATGTCTGAGTAGGGAAACACCTGTGGAAACATGCAGGACAGAGCGGTGCTCAAACTCTGGAAATCCAGGGTATGGACACAAGGCTGAATTCGTTTTGGGCATGGGTTTTGCTTGAGTTCTGAGCACCTTTGCTGAATGCCTGACACTGTACAGCTCAAGCACTGTGCTTAGCATCCAGGTTGGGGTCTGGCCCACCAAATTTTGAAAAATGGCAATTATTAACGAAATAATGATGCATTCCATTTTCATTATGTGCCCTGTAACTAAGAAAATAAATATGATGTATATGCATATGGAGTATTCTCAAAATCAGTACAAATTATTATATCTACGTTGAGGAATATGTATTTATTTGAACCATTTGTGTTACAATTACTGTTTGCAAAACTATGGATTTTTTATATACATTTTTCTTTATGTTTTTCATAACGAAAATTGAGAAACGTATAGTATATTTGGAATATGGAGTAGAAAATCTGAATTGGTCCCTAAAAACAGTGTACAGGTGTCACGGATCCTCCACCCCAATAACCAGATATCGGCCCCTGTATACAGAGCCCTATCTATCCCACTGATCCTTGAATGGTCAGTGATTTTTGCTATCTTCGGGGATTCGATATTAATACTAAAGGCAAGGATTAAAAGAGCATACAGAGTGGTCCTCATACACAACCGGGACAGTACCAAAAGCATGGTTCTCATACAAGCTGAGTCAGTAACAGGAGCGGTTCTCATATAGGCCAGGTCAGTAAAAGGAGCAGTTCTCATATAGGCCAGGTCAGTAACAGGATTGGTTCTCATACAGGCCAGGTCAGTAACAGGAGTGGTTCTCATACAGGCCAGGTCAGTAAAAGGAGTGGTTATCATACAACTAGTCACGTGATCGCTCTGAGCCTGCATATCACGGCCCCAGGGATCATGGACGTGACAAAAGATTTATTTACCTAAACTGTATACAATTTAACCCTTTCCCTGCTGAGCCATTTCACCCCTGTGTGCTGAGCTCATTTTTACCGCCGTTGGTCATCATGTTTAAATGCGATTTGAAGCCACGTTTTATTATACAACTCAGACATATTATATATCGTTCTTTCCGGCAGACTCCGCAGATTCATAATACATCATTATTATATGTATACGTTATGCTCTGCCTGTATATTATAACAAAAAATGCAATAAAATTTGAATTTTTAATCATCTACAACGTGTTTTTTTTTCCCACTTTATCATGCGAGTTTTTGCGTTTATATTTTCTATGGGCTTCGCTTGTTAAAAAAAAATAGAAAAAAATCATTAGTGCATCATCATTGTTCACATTATAATTGAAATCGGAACAATATTGCTGCAATAATAAAAACAACACACAAATAAAAAAAATCATTTTTTTTTTATATTTATTGTTTAATTATTTTTGTTTTACTTCAAATATGGTCATCTTTGGTATCATTCAAAAGGCTCGGGAGATATGGGGGTTCAAAGGAAACCCCTATCTCCACCAGGGGATTTCCTTGGGAAATCACCAGGCAGCTAGGGGTTCCCTGGCTAAATGACATCATCGCACCATGTGCGATGACGTTAGGTGGCCAGGGGGGACCCGAAGGTGGAGCCGCCATCCGAGATGGCAGCCCCCACCAGAGCTAGGCTGCAATCCAGCGCCGGATGGCACTGGAACGCAGCCCAGTACGTAAGGAGTTAAAACCAGGCACCCTTTTACTCGGTGCCTGGTTTGAGCGGCTGCATGACACGATTACATCATTTACGTGGGGCGGCACTTAAAAGACGCGTCTGACTTCCTAGAAGTCAGACCGCCGAGGGACCCCAGAGGAGAGAGGTGAGTATCTCTCTGGGCTCCCACCGAGTGGATGACGTTTGGGGAATGTCCTCCGCATATAGCGGGAGTCAATGAGGACGTTCCCTACACGTCGTCTGCAGCCAAGGGGGTTAAAGGAAATGACCTGCACAATGGTGAAATACTAAAGGCACTATCACTTTGCCCTAACTAAAACCGGAATGCTAAAGGGAAAAATTAACAGTCGCTAATTTCCTCTTTGCATCCCGGTTTCACCAGTGTATTACTGTGCAGGTGCTGAGTCCAGCAGCCTGCCCCGTAGTGGTCACTAGGGTCCTGGATGCTCGATACAACGCGAAAGCGCCGTTCCAAGCATCCCCTCCATGGAATCCGTAGGACTCCACAGAGGCTCATGCTGCCGGATCACATGACCGGCAGGATCTTGCCTCTCAAGGGATCCTGTTGGTCTGGGGAGTGATCGCAAAAGGGAGACTGGGGACTTTTTTCCCCCAGTCTCAGTCTGCTCCTGACGGCCAGATGCGGCGGATCGGCTGCCGTTCTCGCCGTAGGATGAGAGGGGGTATCTGACTTCTGTGTTTTTTCAGCTGTTGCTAACTGATTCTGTACCAGGGGAATCAGTTGGCATCAGCTCAGAGCTGGTGTTAACTTTCTTAGTTAGCAACAGCTCTTAATAACTAGCGCTAGGATCTTGTGATCCACCTAACGGTAGTTACTCTCTGCTTACAGTTTGCGCTCCCCATGTTATGTATGGGGAGAGCAAAGTGCAGTAAGCATGCACTAAAAAGTGCTAATACCGATTCAGTAATGCTTTTTTTTTAACTTGTTAGCGATTTGGAGGTGATCTGTGCGGAGCGCTATCACCTCTTTTAAGCTAGCGCTAATGCTCATTTATGTGAGTGCTAGCACTAGCCTGAAGGAGGTGATAGAGCCCTAAAAGTTTTTTCAGAAAGCAACTCGGTGCACTTCAGTGATTCCAGTTTGCCGACTCTGCTGTGAATTCACTATTCCCCGCAGGGACAAAAAATTCCACCGAACACGGAGCCGCCATAGACCGGTGCCCTCCGCCAAACAGACCGCTAAACGCCACTGAAGACTGCCGATCAGCCTGCCAAACGCTGCCGAAGACTGCCAAACACCACCGAAAAACCACAAACTGACTGCTGAACACTGCTGAACTGCAGGAACAAAAGAAAACAGGAATTTGTTATTCTTTAAAAGGTGTTTAAAACCATAAAAAAGCATGAAAATGTGTGGAAATACTAAAAACTTTTTAATTTTATTTTTAAAAAGTCTGTTACAGAATAAAAAAATGGCATTAAAAAAATGAGATTCAAAAATTTCGCCTAAAAATTCGAAATAAATCCAAAACAAATTCCAATAAATAAAAAGACGGTTTGCTGAAAAGGAAAAGAATAAACGGTTGAATAAAAATAAGTAAGAATGATAATATTTTTTTTACATTGAATCCTATGGGATGTGCCTGTTTAAACCTGTCGAACTGAATCACCAAAAATCACGGCATTTCAATGACACTTTGGTGCAGTTTGGCATTCCCTAAATAGAATAACCAATACTTCTCTGCGGGACAATTTCACTGCCACTGAAGATCATTGAATTGCAGCGATCTGCAGTAAACTAGACTGAATTTCATTGTCAATTTGCCAGTGTTTGGGGAAATGACAGCTTCCTGAATAGCCAAACTGCCATGAAATTGCACCGTACAGTGAAATTCACTGTTCTGTGCCCTTTGGTGGCAAATTCGGTGCTCTTGGTATAACCCTTTAAATCTGGCTTGGCCTCCCTCCAGCACACATATAATTAAAAAATATCCTGAGACTCAAGGGTTACAGCCTTCTACTAGCTTGCTTTCCTCCCCTCATAAGAGAACTGTCATAATTTTATGATTCACAGTAAATTGGATTTTGTATGATTCAAATTTGCATTTATTGAGATCTTGCTGCATGCCAAACTGTAATCCATCTTAAATATCCACCCTCTCCAATCTCATAAACCCCAGCATCAATAATATGTGTAGTAAAAATCAAGGCTGCTTATGTCATCCAGGTAAGGAAAAAACCTGCTTCCCTACATCCCTAGTACAAACAATATAACTTAAATAAATGTAGGGTCTATTCTCAAAGCAATGAAATTGCGTGCACTTTCGGTGCTTTGCATTTCTCTGCAATTTGCGCATTTTGACTATTCCATGAGGCCAAAAATACGGTGAATTCACTGTTTAGCGGATGGTCATTGTATTTGACGAAATTGGAGTCGCTGAAGCAGTTATTGGACACTGGCGACAATCGCCGAATTGCAACTATAACCACTGGATTGCGCCGAATTGAGATCAGTTAAATACGCTAACTGCAAAAAAAGGAAGACTCCTATTCTCCCAATAGGAGTATAAATCAATAAAATGTGTCCAAATAATAAAAAAGGCCTTAAAAAAAAGAAAAAATGTCTATTACAAGATAATAAAAACATAAATGTTGTCTAAAAAATACAAAAAGGTGATCTGAAATAAATAAAAAGGTTTCTGCACAAAAGTTAAAAAAAGATATTACTATTTTACATTGAAACCGATGGGATTCGCTTGTTTAAACCAGTTAGATTGAATCACCGAAAATCAGAGCATTTTGCTGCAATTTTGTTGCAAGTTGGCGTTCTGTGAGTAGAAGGCATGATAGTCTTGCACCGTATTTTGCTGTCAATTCACCAGTATTTAGTGAATTGACAGTTTAGTAAATAGACAAATTGGCCCGAAATTGCACTGAATAACCCCTATAGCAAATTCATTGTATGAGATATTTTTGAAAAGAAGTCAGCTGATAAAGCTGTATGCAGATACAGAGTGACATCAAACCCAAAGACAATAGATTGAATTTATACATTGTCAGGTAAAAAGAAGGTATTTTCCTTAAAAAAACATATCTGTAAAATGAAGAAAAGAGATATATACTGCACTTATTCCTGCAAAGCATAGTAGTAAAGATCACAACATGTTGTTTGAACATTTTTGATTTTTAGTAGGTTTATGTAAAGCAGGTACATAGAATCATCAAATTGTATGCTCTCAATCTCACATACTCTAGGTCCCAAGTTAAAATATTACCTTTGCTAATAAGAGTAGATACAACTAATAAAAAGCTGATTTAGATTCATGCTGTAGAAAACCATGTATTCGTAACAAGGGCAGAGCAGCCACTTCAGTGGTTCACACATACTGCCATTTGCCTATATCTTTTCCCAGCATGACTGCTAATGTGCTAGCTTATTGATTTCCTGTGTATTAACCCTTTTGCTGCTGATGATGCGTGGGGGACATTCTGGGGATTCCCTGCCAAATGTGGAGGACATCCCCCATATGTCATTCTGTCTCTGCAGCGAAGCGGGAGACTCCAGACACTTGGGTCAATGTCCTGAGCCAGGACACGATGACGTCATTTTCAGGTGCCCCCCGGCATCGCCAGGAGAGTGCCTGAAGGGGAAGGGAGTACTTTGGACCCCTTTCTCTCCCTATCCATAAATGTGGCAAAATTAAGAGAGGCATCGCTGGATAGGACACATTCTGACCTTTCCAGTGATCCCTCTCTTAACCCCTTAGGTGCCAGTACCTGATCGTGGACCTCTCCAGAATGGAGCTGACATCTTGGATGTTAGCCTAGCCTTCGGGCCACCCCCACCCACTGACATCATCGCACATGGGTGCGATGATGTTAAAAAGGGGATTCCCCCTAGCTACCCAGGGAATTCCATATGGAATTCCCTATGCTGGAGATAGGGGGTATTTGGCAGATAGAGGGTCATGCTTGGTGTGGTTGGAAATACCAGAACATGGCCTTTCCATTGGTATCAAACGTGACCATATTATGTTTAAAAATGAAAGTGAACAATGATGCTGCACTAACTCACCTTATCATTTCTCACAATGCCAGAAAGTTTGAAGGCTATGGCACAAGGCGTTACTACACATTGGTTCATCGAATCCAAAACCGCCGCATTGCTGCAAGGAGCACAGGGAGTACTTGAGAACACTGCATCTCTGATTTTTACACAAGGTCAAGTTAGGTATCATTGGAAAGGTCAGAGTCTGGCCTTTTCAGCAATACCAAACATGACCACATAATGTGTAGAAATAAAAAAAGGAAAATAATTTAATGCAAAATGTTACCTTTTTTTTTGTTTTCACATTTCTAAGGTGTTGGCAATATGTGTTTTTACTTGTATAGGAAACAATGCCCCTGCTCTAACTCAGCTTCTCATATCCCACACCGAGATCAAATTTGGAGGTGATGGAGAAAAGCGTTATTACGCATTGGTCTATTTAAAGCACAAGCCGCCAGACCGTTGTGAGGAGAGTGGGGGGCTTTGTTCCCCTGTATTTCCATTCTTTACACTTCATAAAGTTATATTAGGTGCCCTTGGATATGTCAGAGTCTGGCCTTTCTAATGATACCAAACATGACCATGTAAATTGTTAAAGAGAAAAAAACACAAACAAACACAGAAGAATTTTTTCATTTATTTTTCTTATTTATTTGTTCCAAAGCAATGCCATTGTCCATTTGTCAGGTAGAAAATGAGCAATACCACTGCCGCTACTCACCTTCTCATTTCCCATGCAAGGTCAGTGGTTTATACATAAGGGGTTATTCAGAGAGAGACAATCTAGCCCCAAACAGCGAATTCCCCTATACGTTGCAATTTTGTGGCCATTCGGTTATTCATAAAGCAGGCAGTTCGACAAATTTTGGCGAATTGTCAGGAAAATACAGTGCCTGTTCAACAGTAGTGAAATCCCCATAGAGAAGCAATGATTAACCTATTCAGAGAACACCGAACAGCAGTGAAATGTCAGAGAAATGCCCTGATTTTTGGTGGTTTTGTTCGGCAGGTTTAATCAGGCGAATCCCATAGGCTTCAATGTAAAAAATATTCCCGTTTTTATCCAACGTCTAATATACTTTTTATTCTTTTAATTTGCAGCACAAAATCTCTGTATTTTTTTTTTTAATTTATTAGGCATTTTTTTGTGCAAAAAAATTCAGATTTTTTTAAATAGCGTTTTTTCTTTTCTCTGCAACAGACCTTTTTAATTATTATTCATAGGACCTTATGTATTAATTCCAGACATTTTCGTCCAGTAGCTTTTTGCAAACAGCGGTTCTAATTTAGCACTTTCAATCGTTTTGTTTTTTGGGTTTTTTACCCATCCGGCTGCTTGTCGGTTTTTTTTCTGCGACTGGTTGGTGCTGTGTTTGACGGCTCATCTGCTGAATTTGGCGGCTGTCCGGTGGGTTTGTGGTGGCTGTTCGACGGGCTGGCGGCGGATCGTCGGGAGCATTCATGTTTCTGCCAATTTTTTGGTGGATTTCGTCAATTTTGGTGCGGTTTGGCGGCGGATTTTCTGGCAAAATTCACCACAGGGTCGGGGAATTTGATACCCCAAAGTGAAGTGAATAATCCCTATAGTCATTTTATTCATAAGACACAATGCTCCAAACTACAAGCAAAAAATTTAGCTTTTTCAGGTTTAGTTAAAATCGTTGTTGTAAAAAAGAATATATATAATTTGTCTGGGTCATATAATAAAACATGACTTCAAATCGCGTTTCAATATGATGAGCACAAAACAGCCAAAATGAGCTCAGCACACAGAGGTGAAATGGCACAGCAGTGAGGGGGTTAAAGGGGTACACACATTTATGATCTGAAATTCATGTCCCTGATATGTAGACCGGTACTAGAGGAGACTTGGCATTACTGTTGGGAGGTGAGGGACAGTTTGTTCTGGGGGGTCTGACACGTCATTTAATTCCCCAGCTCTCTCCTATGTTCAAGTAAACCTATGCCTATAAGGGAACAAGGTGTCTGAGTTATGTTTGAATATTGTTATTGTTAATCCTTTCCCCTCTGTTCGGTGTATCATGTCATCCACACAGTGGGTGGGCCTTGAAGACGCGGGTCGTACTGGTACACTTCACTGACTTCGATGGACTGCCTCTGCTGCTCCCCGCAGCCATTGCACACCTATCGTGCACCTCACGTCCTTGGCTGCAGAGAGATGGCCTGTGTTATGGACAAGAATATGTATCTGCTTTAATAATATTCAAAGGCCTAGAAAAATGCTCATTTAAGTTTGATATACCTTTAAGAGATGATTAACATAACTGTCATTTTAGAGAGAATCAAAATGTATCTTGCTTAACTCCGCTTTTCGACAGAATAAGCTTACCACAAAGTCATGAGGAGTCTTATTCCGGTATCAAGCCCATCATGCATCCTAGAACAGAACAGAACATCCACACACCCATGATGTAGAAAAACGGCTGACTACGCCTATGACGCATGATACTTTGGAAATAGCTGATGTTGGATTCTCTTTTATTTAATAAAATAATCTGTATGTACACAATTTTATGCTGAAGTTGACTAAGGCTAGGGTCAGACGAACGCATTTTTCACGTCGTCCGTGAAAAAGTGCGGTCGAACGAACGTACGTATTTTCCCCCGGAATACGCGATAGCGGTCATACGATGCGCCTTTTCGTCCGTGATTTTGTACGGATCATCAATAAAACACTTTTTGAGTCTGGACGTTATGTTAGCCGGACATTAGCAGCGTCTGACGTCTCCTAATCACACACACACGCCGCTATGCGGCCGCAGCGCACTCTGTACGTCAGTAGTAGCGGTTTGACGTTCTCGAAAAAATGCGTTCGTTGGCCACTTGCGTTGCGCGGACGAACTTTCATGCGGCCGTTCGTCGTATGTTCCCCGGCATTGGACGTCATTTGCTGCTAGTATGGCCGTGATTTCGTGCGGCTAAACGCACGTTAAAACTGCGCTAGTCTGACCCTAGCCTAAAATGTTAAGTGGACTCCCACTCGCTTACGCAGCAAACTACTATAAAAGATGTATCGAAACCTATCATTAAACAGAGATCATTGGCTTTGACCAGAGAGGCCGCATAGAACCCTTCGTTGTCTGTGTGATTTTTTTCTTTAAGCGTGCACCTTAACTTACCTGGTTTCTCCACCGATTAGAACAGAGACTGGAATCCGAGGAAGGACTTTATTGTCCACTGCACCTGAATTCAGGTCCGTGGAGTGATGGCGGAGGGAGACTGGGGACTTTTTTCCTCAGTCTCACTCTGCTTTTGTCGAAAAGAAGCAGCTGATCTGGCCACCATTCTCACTGTAGGATGAGCAGTGGGGGTTTTAGGGAGTGCTAAATGATTTTGCAAAAGTGGAATCAGTTAGCACCAGGTTTTAGGAGTAGCTAAAATATAGACTTGCACATCGCTGCAGTAAATAGAGCTACGACTTTGTAAAACCTTACTTATCATAACGCTAGTTACTGACTGCACTCTCCATGTTAAGTATAAGATTTGCAAAGTACAGTAAGCTCATGGAAGCTAGCGCAATCACCGATGCAGTAACAGATTTTTCATGGGATGATAATATGTGTTTAAGTCACTTATCCAAGCATTAACAGTAACTAATCCGAACGCTACAGTTAGCGTTCATTATGGCATTGGTTCTCAACCCTGTCCTCAAGTACCACTAACATGCTGTGATATCTGAAGCAAAGCACAGGTGATATAATTTGCTGCTCAGTAATTGAAGGATTCAGTCTGCAATTCTCCAAGGTATTCTTTAAAATCTGGCCTGTTAGGGGTACTTGAGGAGAGGGTTGAGTACCACTGCACTATGGAATAGGGAACTTTCTTTTTATTTTTTTTGCTAATGCAGCACTCTTGTTTACTTTTCAATTATACAGTGAACAATGATGCTGCACCAATTCACCTTCTCATTTCCCATGATGCCAGCAAGTGTGGAGGCAGTGTCACAATGCCTTATTACTCAATGTTTCATCAAAAACCTAAACTGCTGCACTACCGAAAGGGACGCCAGGGGTACTTCTGAACCCTGTATTACTTATTTTTAAGATGCACAAGGTCAAGTGAGGTGTCACCGGAAAGTTCAGAGTCTAGCCTGTCAAATGATAACAAATATGACAATGCAATGTGTAAAAATAAGAAAAAGGTGCAAAATTGACTATTTTATCCCTCTGTTGTAAGGCACTGGCATTATGGGCTTTTACTTATAAAGCAAACAATGCCACTGCACTAACTCGCCTTCTCTTTTCCGGCACCAGGACTGAATGTGGATGTGATAATGCAATGCGTTATTACACATTGGTTCATCTAACACACTACTTGCCGCAACTCTGCGTTGAGAGGGAGGGACCTTTCGCCATACTTTACACCTCACAAGATCAAATTAGGTGTCTTTGGAAAGGCCAGATTCTGGCCTTTCCAAAGATACTAAATATGACCATGTACAATGCAAAAAACAAACAAAAAACAAGCAAAGTTAATAAGCAAAAGCGTTGTCCATTTGTCACTTATAAAATAAGCAATGCCACTGCCATTACACACCTTCTCATTTCCCATGCCAGGTGCAAGTTCAGTGTTTCATTTATAGTCATTATTTATAATAGGCAATGCAGCAGAATACAAACGAAAAAAATATTTAACCCCTTCCCGACCGCTGACGTACCCTGTACGTCCTGTGTTCGGGTCTCCCTTAGACCCGATGACGTACAGGGTACGTCAGCGGCGCCAAATCCCCCTTCCGCCCGATACTCACCTCCCTCGTCGGATCCCACGGCGATCTGACAGGGAGGAAGCCTGCCCATGTGATTTACATGGGCAGGCGAGGCTGATGACATCGCCACGCTGCGTGGTGACGTCATCAGAAGGTGCCCCCATGTGTTTCAATGGAGGGGAGGGGGGGGCTCCTTCGGAGCCCTCTATCTCCCCAACCATTGAAGCTAGAGAGATGCCGTTTGCACCGCTGGAGAGGGGAGAGCCTCCCCTTTCCAGTGGTGTATGGCATTAACCATTTCGCCGCCGGATCACGTTGCGGCGCCAATTGGCGCCAAAACGTGATTCAAACCTGGAGGGGGGCTGACATCTTGTATGTCAGCCAAGCCTCCAGGTCCCCCCCCACCCACTGACAACCTCACCATATGTGTGAGGATGTCAGTGGGCCAGTTAACCCTCTAGCTGCCATGTAGAGATAAGGGGATCCTAAGGATCCCTTTATCTCCCGATCCATATTTGCCATCATTTGAAAGGCCTGATTATGGCCTTTCAAATGATACCAAACATGACCAGGTTTGGTTTTAAAAAAAATGTAAAAAAAAAATTAAATAAAAAAAAATAATAACAAAATTAAATAAAATAAAAAAATGTTTTTTTTTTTAAAGTTTTTTTTGTCTGGGGGGAGTTTAATTAAATAGGACCTAGGCTGTCATCTAAAAATAATTAGCACAAAATGGTCAGAATGAGCACAGCGCACATAGGTGAACTGGCTCAGCAGTGAAAGGGTTAAAAGGTAAAAACATGTAAAAATTGGGTATTTCTATTCTCGGGACAAAAATTTGGAAACTATTTAGCCGGGGTCTTTATTGGTGGTTATAGCTTTAGGGGATTAAATTACGAAAAAGTGTGTTTTTACCATTTTTTTTCATCATATTTCATATTTTTTTTATATTAAATTATTGGATATGATGGAAATAATGGTATTTCTAGAAAGTCCATTTAATGGCGGGAAAAAGGGTGTATAATATGTGTGGGTTGAATAAACGAGTAAGAGGAAAATTTGATCTAAACACGAGCAGCGCAGAAACGTAAAAACAGCAGCGGTCACTAAAGGACGGATTTGTGTAAAACCGCCCAGTCACTAAGGGGTTAAAATTGCAATTTTTTTTTTTAGAAAAATGCAGTAACAGGTTACCATTTCTAATATTTTTTAACAAGAGTACCTCATATGATAGTATATATGTATAATGTGATCATTGACAAAGTTGCAGTGAGAAGTGAATTGTTTACTAAGATTCTTCTAGAGGCCCTAACAGTGATTTATGACCTCTTTGGATGGTCAGGCAAAGCTGAAAAACAGCATTTAAAAAGCAGTTTATAGTTACAGTGCAAAGGTTTAACTTATATTTTGTTTTTGCGGTTACTTATGATTTATGTATTGTTTTTTGTGCATGTTTTCATAATTGGAGTGGGCCAGTCTGGATGAAGTCCAGGGACGATTTCTTTCTCCCTGTCCAGCCCTGAAAGAGTGTCCTTATATTGTGAGATAGACAGTGAAGCAATTGAGCTTTTGTGATAAAATAGAATGATTGCAGTTTTCACAATCTTTCTGCACCTTATAGCAACAAGCAATAGATTCAGGGTGAAGCAAGTCACCTTTCATCTCCCACACTGCTAATTGATACTCAGAGCTTCTAATGATGATCCTGGGAAGTATTGGCTGTAATACCCCCACCTAACCCATATCTCACTTTAATGTATTTCTTTCACAACATTGAAGAGCTCCCATATATCCATTTATTTGAACATAAGAGAGTGCATTATAGCAAGACAGAGCAGTGCTAATAGATAGATACAATTTTGCTTACTATTTCAATGCAGCAACAACATACAGACACCTAATATACAGTTAAGATTGGATTTAAAAAATTGGAACTATGGGTAAAGCTGACAAAGACATATAGACCTATTTCTAGTTCTTATGGTTTATATCCCTGAACAAAGGGTCCCATATAAGTAGACATTTTCCATCATTGAATTAGCCATGGTGATGGTAAGAGTAACAAATAACTGTCAAGAGCTCATAAACTCAGAAACATAGCATAATAATGTACAGAACCACAGATCTGTTGAAAAAAGACTTTATAAGGAGAAGTACATAGACAAACATGCATAAAAAATGGAAAACAAATAAGGCTAGGGTCAGACTAACGCATTTTTCACGTTGTCCGTGAAAAAGTGCGTTCGAACGAATGGACGTATTTTTTCACGGAATACGCGATAGCGGTCATACGATGCGCATTTTCGTCCGTGATTTTGTACGGATCATCAATAAAACCCTTTTTGCGTCTGGACGTTATGTTGGCCGGACGTGTGCAGCGTCTGACGTCTCCCAATCACGCAAACACGCCGCTATGCGGACGCAGCGCACTCTGTACGTCAGTAGTAGCGGTTTGACGTTCTAGAAAAAATGCGTTCGTTTGCCACTTGCGTTGCGCGGACGAACTTTCGTGCGGCCGTTCTTCGTATGTTACCCGGCATTGGACGTCATTTGCTGCTAGCACGGCCGTGATTTTGTGCGGTTAAACGCACGTTAAAAATGCTTTCGTCTGACCCTAGCCTAATAAGGGTAACTGTTTAACAAACTCTCATAAGGTCTCATTAGCAATTTTGAGTAAAGAACATTGGCTTCTCATGACCATGTGTGGTAGTGTTATTTTGAATCACACATGATGTTCTTTTTGCTTGGGTATACATTTTTAACAAGTCAGTTAAAAATTAATAGTGTTTGATTTATCATTGAAAATGGAAGTCTAAATGACATTTACAGTTGAAACATAAGAAAATTATGTATGAGAATATAACACCCATAATTATATAAATTACAGCGATTGGTCTCAGAGTAATGTTGGCAAGCTTTCTGAGTGCTGACGTCACTGGTGGCTGTTCTGGTGACTATCAGCCAGGAAATTAAAAAATCCCAGCTGCTTGTGATGCTGAGGCTGCAGATCCACCTGGTGAATCCAGAGAGGAGATCCAGCCTGAGGGTCCTGGGAGTGAGCGGCCTTCTTAAGAAGGAAAGCGACAGGCGCTTCAGGCGAAAGAGGTGAGGTACACACCGAACTAAATGGTACCATATGCTTACAAGCTGAGCCTGAGAAAATCGAGGCTACAACATTGGTGAGTGAGACTGATTAGCCATCAATTGACTGCCACTTTTACCTAATGTGTTACGCTATGGGAGCACTGTCTATCTGCTTGTATTTCCTCTGAGGCCAACTACAGGACAAAGAAGGGCTACACCACCCTATATCTGTTGTGAGGCGCTTCAACAGAGCTAGGGACACACTAGGATCTGTAATCTGTGAGTGAGATTCTTGTTCTATCCTCACCATAAATATATGAAGCAGTCTGCACCATTATTTTTCTTCCTTCTCTCTCCCCCTATATAAACCGCCCACTGAGGAGAGGAGCTGTGACAGTGGACCATTCATCTCTGCAACACGGCTCATACGCTGTGCAACCACTAGCGGCCACAGAGTTCCCGTTTTTTTTCACATTTTGCACATTTGCACGTGCACTTTACTGTGGTCTAGGACTTACTGACTGTTCAACCCTCTAGAGAACTATTAGCACTTTGCGCCCATTCTGTGTATGCACTTTACTGAGGAACGTTTTTTATAAGCACATGCACTTTATTGTTACACACAATTCTTGCATGTCTTTAGGTTTTGTTACTATTAACCGAAATACGTACTGTGAATTTACACATTGATTACTATTTGCACTTCTATTGCCAATTGTAGGTCTCTTGGGACCTGATGGTTCTTGGCGACACGTATAGATCCTAGGCTCCCATATGAGCACCTGAAGGGCCTTTTTAGGACAGGGTTAATGTGATTTATAGAAATACCACTGCGCCACTAGGACCTTTTATTATTTTCCTTTATCGTATTTGCACATTTTGTTGAGATTATGTGCAACACCTTGTAGGCTGCAACCCCAAATCCTATACCTATAAATTAGCGCCTCCAGAGACAACCCCCCAATTTTGCACCTCAGAGATATGTTCCTGAAACTCTAGTGGCTAGTAGGGATGTGCATAGCTGAAAAATTTGTTTCATTTAGTTTAGTTTTGCTATGTTTTTAAATCATTTCGTTTTTGGAATTTCGTTTCATATTTTGTTTAGTTTAATTTTGGATCGATTTGAAATTTCGAATCGATTCGAATTTCATGTATCAATTCGATAGCTGATATCAATTTGAATTTTGGATCACTAAATAAAACCCCAATTAATCAAATTTTGCTGTTAAAAGAAAAGCTAGGGTTAAATTTTAAGCTGTGCCACAGATTTAGTATTTGAGTCAAATTAAACAGTGAAACAAAATTAATTTGATTCATAAAGTCCTTTGCTGACTATTACTTGCATTGTATGTTAAGATCAATTCAATAGTTAATTTCAAATTCGATAGTTGATATCAATTTGATAGTTCATTTCAAATTTCGATAGTTCAAGTCCCGGCATGCAACTTGGCTGCTCGCCTGGGAACACCTAACCAGCGCAGCCGCGTTCTCACGAGATCGAGGAGTTCACGCGATATTGTGCGCTGGTCAGGTGGATGCCATCTCAGGCGAGCATGCCAGCGGCCGCTCGCCTTGTAGGGAGAAGAACGGCCAGCGGCGGCGATTTTCTCAAGGGTGGGGGCAATTGCCCCCCCTGGATCTGCCCCTGACTGTACTTTGTGCTCCCTATATTTAACAGGGGGAGCGCAAAGTGTTAATCAGCGTTAGTATTACAATCTACTAGCGCTGATTAACGTCCGGCTGTGGTTAGCAAAAAGTTAACCACAGCCTGGACTTGGTGTTAACGGATTCCGCTTCTGCAGAATTCGTTAACACCAGCCTAAAAAACAGAATGCTATACTAATCTGTACACTGTAACAATTCAATGTTCTTGAACCCAGGACATACTTGAAAACGAGAGAAATCTCAATGTATCCTTCCTGGTAAAATCCTTTATAAATAAATAAATCTACTGTCCCGCGGCGAGGACTGTGGCTCCAACCGCCTCCTCCGTCCAGTGGGAGCAGGGAAAGACTGGGGGGAAAAGTCCCCTCAGTCCCTCCCTGCGTATCACTACGCCGACCGGCCGGATCTCCCAAGGCGAGATCCGGCTGGTCATGTGACCAGCAGGGGGAAACATAATGTAGTCCTATTTAACTCCATCGAGTGGATGCTCGCGGCAGTGCTGTCGTGAGCATCCCGGGGGTAAACGCCCACAAACATTGCAGGCAGCATTTTTTGCGCCTGCATTGTAATCCAGTGTTAAAACGCGGGCGCAAGGGGGAAAACTGCAGGTGCAGTTTTTCCTCCCTTGCACTCGCATTTTAACGCTAGGATTGTAATGTGGCCCAAGGAGTGGTAAATGTTTGAGCAACAAGGAGTGGGAAATGTTTGAGTCACAAGGAGTGGGAAATGTTTGAGCCACAAGGAGTGGGAAATGTTTGAGCCACAATGAGTGGGAAATGTTTGAGCAACAATGAGTGGGAAATGTTTGAGCTACAAGGGGTGGGAAATGTTTGAGCCACAATGAGTGGGAAATGTTTGAGCAACAAGGAGTGGGAAATGTTTGAGCCACAAGGAGTGGGAAATGTTTGAGCCACAAGGGGTGGGAAATGTTTGAGCCACAATGAGTGGGAAATGTTTGAGCAACAATGAGTGGGAAATGTTTGAGCTACAAGGGGTGGGAAATATTTGAGCCACAATGAGTGGGAAATGTTTGAGCAACAAGGAGTGGGAAATGTTTGAGCCACAAGGGGTGGGAAATGTTTGAGCCACAATGAGTGGGAAATGTTTGAGCCACAAGGGGTGGGAAATGTTTGAGCCACAAGGGGTGGGAAATGTTTATGTCCCATAGGCTTCAATGTTAAAAATATTCCCGTTTTAATTCAATATCTAATAAACCATTTATTATTATATTCTGCAGTAAAGAGTCTCTTTACGTTTAGATTTTTTAGGATCTTTTAAGCATTTTTTGAATTTATTTTTTTCTCAATCGTTCAGTGAACGTCCGAAAAAGTTCAAAGTTCGCGAACTTTCGAACAGCCGATGTTCAAACCGAATCGAAACCGGCAGCCCATCCCTAGTCACAATGCTGTCCTATTCCCACCCCCCTCCCCCACCTGATCTCAACTGTGGCGGTCCCACCCACCAGGAGGGTCATAGGAATCGCTACGCTGACTAAGCTTATAGGCAATACTGTAAAGAAACAGGGAATGGGAAACATTGTGAGGTAATGTGTCAACTTAGCTAAGGGACACAGAGGTTACAAACTCGCGGAGTTGTCTGTAGTCGGCTTCCTATATGAAGTCAATGGAAAAAGGAAAAGGGGAGGAGGATAGCAGGGGAAGAGAGAAGGAGGAAAGAGGAAGAAAAAAAAAGGGGGGAAGGCAGGGGGAGCCCCGGAGGCAAGCCAAACAACTTACTGAGCCTCACCGACTTTCTTCTCCACCTCAACTGCTCAGGCCCGAAGCGAGCGCCGCCAGAGCCGGGGGGGGCGAACCTCGACGTCCACGGAGACCACACCCTCTCAAAGTGCTCCATGCGGTCATGGAGCACCGCCGTCAGTCTCTCCATAGTAAGTAGTAGTGGATTTTAGCTGTCAGTTCCTCTCGGGTTGGGGATGGTCCCTTCCATGTGCGAGCAAGACACATATGGACCGCCGCATAAATACGTGCAACCAGGTTATCCGCAGCATGGGTCGGGGGGTGCTGACTCGGTCGATTAAGTAGCGCCACCCAGGGGTCCGGAATTATCCTAACTCCCAAGCACGTGCTAAGGTCTTCGAAGACTCTCTCCCATATCGGCCTGACCACACCACATGTCCACCACGCGTGGCGGTAAGTACCCTCCTCTCTGCAGCCCCTGTAGCAATCAGAGGATGCCCCCACATGCATCCTCGCCAGACAACGCGGGTGAATGAACAACCTACTCATCACCTTAAAACAGTTTTCCCTGATCGCGGTGCAAGCTGTGATCCTAGTGGTCCGATCCAGCACCTCCTTCCAGTCATCCGGGTCCGAGGGGCACCCCAAATCTTCCTCCCATTTTCTCACAAAGCTGGGCTCCTGGGGGAAATCAACGCACAACAGATGGGAATAGAGAAGAGAGATGAGACCCCGGGTTCTCGCCCCTCTCCTACAGCAGCTCTTGAAGAAAGAGAGCTTCAGGTTAGGGGCCCCTCGCAGGAAGCCTTGTACGTAGTGTAGGAGTTGGTTTGCCCTAAAGGTCTCTCCCGATGGGAGATCGTGAGACTCTCTAAGATATTCCAGAGAGGCCGGTTTGCCCACCAGAGTCAAGTGTCTCACCTCCGTGAATCCCCTCTCCCTCCACCACCCAAATCCCCGTGGTCGCAATCCCTCCAGGAACTCAGGGTTCCAGAAGAGAGCGGTAAGCCCCATACACGGGGTGGAGAGGCTGTCCCTGTATCAGTGTTTCTGCCACAGGGACATCGAATGGTGAAATGCCGGGCTAGGAAGCCACATAGTCATATCCATGGGGCACCCCTCCCCCATCGCCCCCTTCAGCTGGACCCACCGTGTTTACTTCATCGGAAGGTTCATAAGACTCATCATGGCGAGTTGGACTGTTCTATAGTAGGTTAGGAGGTGGGGGGCTCCCAAGCCCCCTGCCGACCACGCGAGGTATGTCCCGGACCTAGGAGGTTGGCTGCGCCTACCCCCCAAATGAAGGAGTAGATCGCCCGCTGTAGGTGAAGGATGTCCTCCCTATTTATAGGGATCGAAAGGGATCGGAAATAATAAAGTATTTTTGGAATAGGGTCATCTTGACCGCGTTCACCCTCCCAAACAGTGAGAGGAAAAGACGGAACCATGTCTCCAGCAGTGTATGCAGCTGCGGGAACAGTGCCCCGTAGTTAGCCGCGTACAGGCCCGCTACCGTGGGCGTAATAGCGACCCCCAGGTACTTCAGCGACCGAGCCTGCCACCGATTCCGGAAAGTCCCCTCAAGATGAGCGACCATATCCGGGGTTAGAGAGAGGTTCAAAGCCTCCCTCTTTTGCTGTGTTTACTTTGAACTCCGACAACCACCCAAACCTCCCCAAGGTGTCCTCCAGGCACGGCAGGGTGAGGAGGGGTGACGTCAGCGAAAGGAGAACAGGAGAAGGAGAGCAAACAGACTAATCTTATACATCTCCCCTACCACCTCAACCCCCCGAATATCCCCCTGTCGCCTTATGTAGCTGGCTAGAGGCTATATGGAGAGCACAGATAGCAGAGGGGACAAGGGGCACCCCTGCTGAGTCCCATTCCGAATCACAAAGGGATCCGACAGACAGCCCCCCGTGTCAACCCTGGCAATCGAGTATAGGGCCTGAACCCCAGACAAAAAGTGACTCCCCACCCCTGCCCACCTCAGGACCTCCCACATGTAAGGCCAGGACACCCGGTCGAAGGCCTTCTCTGCGTCAAGTGACAGCAGGAAGGCCCCCCGCTCCTCGGACGCCCCCACCTTGAGGATGTCCATTGCACTCCTAATGTTATCCGGTGCCTCCCGTCCTGGGATAAAACCCACCTGGTCCGCGTGTACCAGCCCCGGCAAGCACAGCCCCAGACTGGAAGCCAACAGTTTTACAAAGATTTTAACATCAACGTTGATGAGAGAAATAGGACTATAGTTGGCGCAGAGGGTATAGTCCTTGCCCTTTTTAGGAATGACCACTATGCTTGCTTTCAGCATTTCTGAAGAGGGGACCGCTTCCCCCCTCATGAAGGCATTAAAAAGGGCGGTAAGATGCGGCCGAAGGACAGTGGCCATGCTCTTATAATAAGCCGCCGAGAATCCTTCCAGTCCAGGGGCCTTGGACTTTTGGAGAGATGCCAAAGAGCGTGCCACCTCCTCCTCAGTGATAGGTGCGTTAAGTGCATCCCGCAGGGGCTCCGACAGCCTCGGCAGGTCGAGGGAGGGTTGGGGCCGGTGGTGTCTCACCCATACAGCTTCCCATAATATGCCTGAAAGAGGCCGGAGATGAGGCACGGATCGTACGTCAGCTTCCCATCGTCCTTGCGGATTGTGCGGACCGTTCGTTCCCGGAGCCGTTGTTTAAGGTGCTGGGCTAGGAGGGCGTCTGGTCTGTCCCCTTTTTCAAAGAATTTTTGGCCCGACCACAGTAGAGCCACCTGCACCTGCCTGGAGTGTAAGAGATTGAGTTGTCCCTGCAACTCAGTAATCTGGGGGAGGAGAAGTGGGTCCCTACTCTGTTGGTGCATCCTCTCCAGGTCTCTCACCTGTGCTGTCAACTCCACCATCTCCCGAAGCCTTTCACGTTTCCTGTAAGAAGCCGCTCTGATCATCCTTCCCCATATGACCGCCTTGTGAGCCTCCCACAACGTTACCGGGCCAATATCAGGCGTCTGGTTAATGATGAAGAATTCCTCCAGGTCCTTTCTCAGAGCTGGTTGGAACCCTGGGTCGAGCAAAAGAGAGTCATTAAACCTCCATGTCCCCCCCGAGACCCCACCTCCCCCCTCCACTCGTGTTTCCATGATAGCGTGGTCAGACCAAGATATCTCGTGAATCGTCAACGAGAGGAGCCTGGGGACCAGGTCCCTGCTACAGAAAATATAATCCAGTCTGGAGTACATGTCGTGTGGTTGTGAATAAAACGTATAGTCTCTTTCCTTGGGATTAAGCAGGCGCCACGTATCGTAGAGGTTCAAGTAGTGTACCAGGTTGCGGAGAGGCCTGACCCTGCCCACCGGGTAATTAGCCGAGGCGCTCAGACTGCGGTCCATGTAGGGGTCCATTGCTACATTAAAGTCGCCCCCCCACGTAAACATGTCCGTTGGGCAGGTCGGTCAGCCTATCAGTCTGGGCCCTGTAAAAGGAAGCGTCTAGAGGGGAATGGGAATAGACGTTAACAAATGTATAAGTGTGCCCCCCAATCCTCCCGTCCACCCGCAGGAACCTGCCATCCAGGTCAGCTCTAGTCCCGGTGTGTTGAAATCGGAGTCCAGCTCGAAAAAGGATCGAGACCTCGTTTTTACGTGTGGGGCCTGTGGAGTGGTAGTGCGCAGAAAAACCGCTTCCCCAGAAGGTAGGGGTCCGGTCCCTGGCAAAGTGGGTCTCCTGTAGGAGGATGATGTCCACCCTCAGCCTCTTATAGTGTCAGGCCGCCAGCGCCGTTTCTGTGGCGAATGAAGAGAAAAAGGAGAAAATGAGAACGAAAAGGGGAAAGAGAGAAAAGAGGGAGAGAGGGGAAAGAAGGAAAGAGAAAAAAAATACTACAGCAAAGGGCAGAGAAAAGGAAAGAAAAGTGGATAGAGACAATATCTGTCCGGTGAGCATCCAGAGAGTGTAGTTCGCTACCCATAGGAGAGTCTGTAGGGCAGTACCAGGGTACACATAATGTCACCAAGTGTCGAGTGATGAAAATCCCAGGGGGTCCCTCAGACGGTCAGGCATATCAATCCCCAGGGGGCCAAGTGGATCATGAGGAAGTCCATGTTCAGCGCCTCGGGGAATCCCGAGGCCCAGGTCTCCCCAGGCGCCTCTCCCCGACATCAAAGAGGTCCGGGGGCATAGGGATCCCCAAGGCCTCCAGGAGCCGGGAGTGAACCACCGGCGAGCGTAGAATCAGCTGGGCTCCATTGTGTGGTACCAAGAGGCGAAAGGGGAAAGCCCCAACGATACCGGATCTCTCGCTGGCACAGCAGCTCCGTCAGGGGTTTCAGGGCCCTGAGCTTCTGCAAGGTAGTGGGCACCAAATTGCTGAATATGCAGGGTTCTATGCCATCAAGACCGGCAGCGCCCCACGTGCGGCTCTCATGACGGCATCCTTGCTAGAGTAGAAACGGCACTTGATGACAATGTCCCTAGGGGGTTCTCCTGGGTCCGGTTTAGGTCGGAGTGCCCTATGGGCCCAGTCCAGGGCTATCTCCTGGTACGGTAGGTCAGGGAGTAGGGCCCAGAGGAATCTATGGAGGAACCCCCTGACGTCCACCACCGACTCAGGCACATCCCGAAATCGTAGGTTCGACCACCGGGACCTGTTGTCGAGGTCCTCAACACTCTATTGCAGCGCCTCGTACCTCTCCTGCAGGCTTCTCAGATCATTGTGGGCCGCGGCCTGGGCCCCCTCCACGCGCCTCTCCATTAGTGATGAGAACTCGAACAATTTCAAAAGTTCGAATTCGAACATGATTCGAATTCAATGCAAGTCAATGGGACTCGAACGGTCGAATTTTAGAGTGCCCTCCAAGAGGGCATATATGCAAGAAATTTGCCATAAAAGGTGTATGGGGGTCCGGGTAGTGCCCTGGGGGACAGGAAACGAGGACAAAAAGTTTTTTAAAAAAAACGTTTTTAAAGGAACAGTGAATTTTCCATGAAATAAAGGTTAAGAATAAAAACGAAAAATTCCTTCAAATATCATGCCTAGGAGGTCCCCATAACCTGCCCGTGAAGTGGCGGATTTTTAGGATGTATAGAAACATTTAAAAACAAAAAAAATGACATTTCAAATGACGGTAAATGGTTTTCCTTTAATCTATTCATAAACAACTGCTTGGGGCGGCAGCCTGTATGAAAAGAGGAGACATTTTAGGACATGCAGAATAAGTTTAGTGATTTTTTTGGTTAATTATGGTGAAACTAATGCAGGCTTTGGATGAAAGTAACAATAGGTGCTTTAAAATTGGGCCTTTAGTGTTGGCAACAGTGCCGTCACACCGTAACCCCTCTGTGGTATTGTGGAAGAGTGCAGGGTTGGACCCTGCGATCAAATATTAAAATGATATGAATCTGGTATAGGCGTCAGTGCTCCCAAATATTTTTCCTTTGGTGGCAGCAAGTGCCTTCACACCGTAACCCCTCTGAGGTATTGTGGAAGAGTTCAGTGGTGGAGGTTTTGGTAATGCAGAAGAGATCCCCGATCTATTCAGTTACATCAGCAGTTATAACAAAACCGGGTCAGCAATGTTTAGGCACTTGTACTGCGCTACTATATATGGTGAGAATCGGCGCACACCAGTAGCAACAGTAAGCAAACAGAACAGGCAGGGAATACACAGAGAGAATAGTCAAAAGGCAGGCAAAGTCGGCAAGAGATTGGGTCCTCAGAACAAGCAGGGTCAGAAACATGTATACAAACTGATTCGGTAAGCTAGCGATGCAGGAATAAAGGCTGAGACACACTGGGCGTGTAGCGACGCACAGCGTAGCGAAGCGGAGAGAAGCAGACATTTTGCAGACTTGACTTCACTCCGCTCCGCCTCGCAGCGTGCCTACACTGCATTACGTTTGCTTCTCACCACACTGGACAGGAATCCGCTAACTAAATTAAAAAGTACACAAAAAAACGTTTTATTTTCACAAAGCACATGTTATATAGGCAAAAAACGTTTCTACTGAATAAAATACATCAAAAATTACTGTTAATTTAATAGGAATAGTATAAAAGTATAAAAAAAAGGTAACCCCTGCTCATATATATTATAAGGACACGGAGCGCTGTGTATAGAGTAGGGATGCATTGATACCACACACAGACATATACGTATATATCAACACGCAGATATATAAAAATTTTCCCAGCAAGGTGATTTTTCGCAGTCTATTCTCTATACTTAGCCTCCTATGCTTTTGAATGCTTAATATGACTGCACTGTAATTTGTCAGCGTGTGTGTGTGTATATATATATATATATATATATATATATAGTTTTTGTATATATTTATAGGATATATATATATATATATATATTATAGTTTTTGTATATACTTCTAGGATGTATGTATTAAGTGTGTGTGTGTTTCTCTCCATATGTATTCAGTCCTGTGCTGATAGACCTAATTGCTACTCTGTATATATGTATGCATATTTTTCTCTATGTATTCAGTTTATGTGTAGCTAGGCACATTTGCCACTGCTCAATTTCCTTTAGAACCATTTGTTCTTATCTATCCCCCGGTCCGAACCACTGAGTCTACGAATTTTATTGCACCCCAAACCCCCGTCTGACCTTGGGTGTGCTCTCTTTTTATTTTTTATTTTTTTATTTATTTTTTTCTCCCAGCAAGCAAGCATTCTATCATCGCTTCCTCACCCATCAGACTTAGGCAGCAACTCATTCTGGCTTCTCCTGGACTTTGTTCCCACCCACCCCACAGTTTTCATTTTATTTTATACCCTCCTGTCACACTCCTTACGCAGCTGCACTAAATTCCCTCATTAAATCCCTGCTTCCTCTACTCTCCCACACTTAGGCTAGGGTCAGATGAGCGCATTTTGTACGGACTGTGCGTCCGTGCAGTACGGACGTACTTACTGACTGACGACAAGGTAGTGACCACACAGTCCGTTTTTTTGACTGACGTATTTTTTGACTGATGTAGCAGGGAAAATAAATTACAATGAAAAAACATTCTGTCCGTCAAAAATGCTGGACGTATAAATGCAGTCCATCTGACCTTGTTGCATCACTCACACACAAAGCTATGCGGACGTTGTGGACGTGGCGCACTCTGCACGTCCGTTCTAGCAGTATTACGTTCTTGCCTAACCTGCGTCCGTTTGCAGCGTCCGTCAGCCCCCACACTTCTGTGCGGACGTACTTCGTGTGTGGGGCTCCATTTAACACAATTGGATGCTATCACGGATGTACTTATGTGCGGCAACACGGACGTTAACACTGCGCTCGTCTGACCCCAGCCTTACTCTCGCCCACCCAACTACTCTCACCCCCACCTTTCTCTATAATGTATATACCACTACTGCTTCTCTTTTCTCTCTCCTCCCTTCTCTCCAAAGCTACCCTCACCCTCTATACACCTCTCCAATTGCCCCAGGATGGAAATCAAGTCCCTATACACCCCAGGCTACTTGGTTTTTCTAACCTGTCAGCTGAGTGCTGGTGGAGAGTGCTAAAGTCCAACCCTCCTACCCCCACACAGAGATTTAATACTGTGCAATTACAGTATCACCAAAAGAAAACTTTGTCCAAATTTCTATTCATTCTGCTACTTTCCCTGGCAAACGATGTGAAATCTAACCCTGGTCCTATAGGTGACACAACCTTTAGTCTCCCAACTAAAAAAGGCCTCTCATTTGTGCACTGTAACATCCGAAGTTTACTCCCTAAATTGGATGAGCTTCAGGCTTGGTGTTGCTATTACAAACCCAAAATCATTGCGCTCACGGAGTCATGGTTAACCCCAAATGTACCAGACTCTGCCATATCAATACAGGGGTATTCATCTTATAGAAAAGACAGAGCAAAGAGAGGAGGGGGAATTGTTATTTATGTTGAGGAGTCCTTAAATTTCACCCCCTTACAAACTCCTAGCTCTCCTGTCACCTTTGATTTCCTCTCTGGTATAATTGAGATCCCATTCAGTAAATCAATCATTGTTGCTGGGTTCTATCGCCCACCGAGCGCACCAGTGCACTCCCTCTCTGACATATCTCAAATCCTTAATAACCTACTTGCCCAAAACCAAAAAAGTGAACTGCTGGTCCTCGGCGATTTTGATACAGATTGGCTAAATCCAAAAAACAATAAACACTGCACACTGTTTAAAACTTTGCAGCTAACTCAATTAATCTCCTCCCTCACTCACATTAATATGAAAAGCCCTAACCATACCTTGCTGGACTGGATTCTCTCCTCATCTCCTGATAGAATACAGGAGGCAGGCGTTCTTGCTAATAGCTTTAGTGACCATTGTCTAGTGTACTGCGTGCGCAAAATAAAAGCCTTGAAATCTCCCCCAAAAGTAATAACCACCAGGTCTTTCAAGAAATGTATTCTTGAATCCTTCCTAAGTGATCTCAAACAGCTCCCCTGGTACAGGCTAAGCCTAATCCCAGACCTAGACTGTGCAGTTGAATACTTTCAGTCTGAGCTCCTGCAAGTCTGGAATTCCCATGCCCCGCTGCGTAATGTGCGAGTAAAAGGGACCCATCTCCCCTGGGTTACAGCTGATCTTACACTAATGTACCAGCTTAGAGATTCACTATGGTCAAATTTCAAGAGTACTGGTTCCATGAACGATCACTACGAATACCGAAAATGCCGGAATGAATGCACAAAACAAACAAAAATGGCCAAAACCCATTACTTCATTGAAAATCTAAACAATAACATATCAAACCCTAAAAACTTTTGGAGAACCATAAGTAACATACAATCACCCCCAGTCCACAGCCAGCTGCTGTCAAAGTAAACAACCAAACCCTGTGTAAGGACAGAGGCTTTGACCCCTGTATGGTGTTGGGTGTATGGAACCCAATGGCAAGCCGAAGGAGGAGACCAGAAGGAATATGATTGGTTAAACTTTACTGAAGGCAACAAAATATAAGTCCAGAATAAAGTAATGTAAAGTTTCTTTTGACAGAAATAAAAGTCCAGAACTAAGAGTTGTAAGGATAAATAAGTACGGTTGTAATCTTGGAAGTAGTCCAGGAATAGAGGTATGCCGAGAGGTGGAACTGGTACTGCAATGGCAATCTTGAATATGGAAGCGGAATGGAGCTGTACCGTGGTGGCAGGAACAGAAGTGGAGCTGTATCGTGGCAACAGAAGCGGAGCTGTATCGTGACAACAGAAGCGGAGCTGTATCGTGACAGCAGGAGCGGAAGCAGAGCTGTACCGTGGCAACAGGAGCGGAGCTGTACTGTGGCAGCGGGGACCGGAGTGGAGCTGTACTGTGGCAACAGGAACCAGAGCGGCGTTGTACCGTGGCAACAGGAACCAGAGCGGCGTTGTACCGTGGCAACAGGAACCAGAGCGGCGTTGTACCGTGGCAGAAGGAACCAGAGCGGCGTTGTACCGTGGCAACAGGAACCAGAGCAGAGTTGTACCGTGGCAACAGGAACCAGAGCGGCGTTGTACAGTGGCAACAGGAAGCAGAGCAGAGTTATACCGTGGCAACAGGAAGCAGAGCGGCGTTGTACCGTGGCAACAGGAACCACAGCAGAGTTGTACCGTGGCAACAGGAAGCAGAGCGGCGTTGTACCGTGGCAACAGGAAGCAGAGCGGTGTTGTACCGTGGCAACAGGAACCAGAGCAGAGTTGTACCGTGGCAACAGGAAGCAGAGCGGCGTTGTACCGTGGCAACAGGAAGCAGAGCGGCGTTGTACCGTGGCAACAGGAACCAGAGCAGAGTTGTATCGGCAGCAGGAACGGAAGTCAGAATCCTTTTGGAGGAACACGAAGGGGAACCACTGGGTAACGTGGTATAACCACAGTATAACCTGGTTAGTGAGATGGAGAAGGCGGCAGGTTTAAATAGGGTTCAAGGAATCATACGAACACCGTTCCTGGGACTCGCAGGTGGAATGAGGATACCTGAGTGCTAGGTAAATTAATTGGTGGTATACGAGGATCTCCAGTGCAGCTGGGGTGCAGTACCTTAACTTGACCAGCAGAGGGCGCCAGAGTACCTAGGTCTTCATGCTCTAGGATGGACGATCGCGCATGCGCGCCTGTCTTCTGCTCAGACGGATCGCGGAGGCGGCATGGGGACACATCCTGGCTCTCCTCCCTCGAGCTGCAGGCCGGAACCAGGGAGCGACGCGCCACGAGGGACCTCAGGTGAGTTTGTCAGGCGTCCCAACATGGCGGCCGCGGTCCGACCGCGACGCGGGGCATTACACCCTGCAACACCCCCTAGATGTAGCAAATGCCTTTAATGATTATTTTGTTGGATGCGCCACCACTTTGATTGCCAAGCTAGGAAATGACATGCAATCAGAGAGGCCTCATGCAGTTCAGGCCCCTCCAACTGTGCAAAGTCCCTGTACCAGACAGTTATTCAGTTTTAGACCAGTGCCTGTCAGTGTCGTAACTAAACTTCTCCGTAAGAAAAAAATGAAATACCAGTCTGGACCTGATCAAATACCAGCAATGCTGCTGAAAATCAGTGCGCCGGCAATTGCAAATCCTGTCGCAACCCTAATAAATGAATCACTGGCGACTGGATACATACCCAAACTCTGGAAGACTGCGAGAGTGGTACCTATCCATAAAAGTGGTGACAGTACTTTGGTATCCAACTACTGTCCAATATCGTTGCTCCCTGTAGTGTCAAAAATCTTGGAAAAATGCGTCTACACACAATTACGTGATTATTATCAATATTGGAACTACTTAACCCCAGATCAATCAGGCTTTCGTCCAAATCACTCAACTACAACCACCCTTTTAAAAGTCTGCAATGATATCCAAGCTGGGATGGAACAAGGAAACCTAACTGGAGCCATCTTCCTTGATTTTGCTAAGGCCTTTGACACAGTAGACCATGGCATCTTGTTAGAAAAACTTAAAAACTCTGGCATTGGTGATCGCACGCTAACCTGGTTTCAATCATATGTATCCGACCGATCACAATATGTGTCAATTTCTGGCAGCTCCTCCCTCCCACTTCCAGTCACTTGCGGTGTACCCCAAGGCTCAATACTAGGCCCCCTGCTATTCACAATATTCATAAATGATCTGCCCAACGTCTGCAAAGCCTCAACTGTACATATGTACGCAGACGACACTGTAATCTATACCAGCAAACCAAATCTCCCGCAGCTGGAGGCCGTGCTGCAAGAACAATTCACAGAGGTAGAAAAGTGGGTCAAACACTACAAACTTTTTTTAAATACTGACAAAACTGTAACGATGCTCTTTGGAACAGCACCTAAACTACACAAATTGCAAAACCCCCATCTATGTGTTGGGACAAAATCAAATGGCACGCTGACGACAGTCACTTCTCTCAAATATCTAGGTATGTGGTTGGACCCTAATCTATCCTTTGGCCCCCACATCGAAAAACTTTCTTCTAAACTTTACCCCAAACTAGGTGCCCTGTACAGAAACAAATCCTGCCTGAGCCCTGCGGTAAGAAAGCAGATTGTACAACAAATGCTTATGCCAGCTATTGATTACGGAGATGTAGTGTATGCAGCGGCCCCGCAAACACACCTTCAGAAACTTACTACATTGTATAACTCCTTCTGCCGCTTTGCATTACAATGTAACTACATGACCCACCATTGTGACATGTTAAAAGAGCTAAACTGGCCATCGCTGGAGTCTAAACGCACCCTTCACCTCTCCAGCCTGGTGTCTAAGAGCAATTCTGGGAAGCTGCCACCCTACCTGAATAGACTACTTCCCCCAGCAGCTCCCTCATCCTATAACCTCCGATCCAGGACCAGCACCTTACTTGCAATACCACAATACAAAAAGACAGTGGCTCGGTCCTCATTTTCCTACAGAGCACCACAATTATGGAATAACCTCCCAGACACCATCAAATCTTCCCCCAGTCTTAAGTCACTCAAGAGCTCCTTACTAACATACCTCAATACAGAATGCACCTGTAAACATGTCACCTAGTGACTATATTTCCTACATATTTATTTTCTGTTAATCTGTATATTTGTGTTGTTTTCCAATATCTTGCATTGTATTACTTTGTATTTCTGTAACTGTAACACTTCAATGTTCTTGAACCCAGGACATACTTGAAAACAAGAGAAATCTCAATGTATCCTTCCTGGTAAAATCCTTTATAAATAAATAAATATATCCACCCACCCACAGACCTCAGACCATATATACACATATGCACATGGGGGGTGGCATGTGGACAATCTCAACTAAATGCGCCCCCCCCCCCAATTTGGCTGATCCCTCCAGAAGAAATGTTGAACCCGACAGAGCAGGGAATATATATATTATTCTCTGCTCTATCAGGTTCAACATTTCTTCTGGAGGGAACAGCCAAATGGGGGGGGGGGGGCAATTAGTTGCCAAAATGTGTGTGTAATACAAGTCTAGATATATATATTTATAAGAATATAGATAAATATCTTATCTATCTATCTATCTATCTATATATAAACAAAACAGACAGACTATACTAAAAGAGGTCCTTATAAGCGGCCTCTGAATATAATACTAAACTAAGACAGACAAGGTACATAAAACATGAAACATACAAGAATTGTCAATCAGGCAGAGGTTGGCAACAGATCAGAAATATACGGTACCAGGGGGGAGTAGAAGGGATAGTCAAAAATAAAGCCGAGGTCAGAACCAGAAAACACTTGAACAGGAATGCTTTGCAGCAACTCAGGAAACACGAACCAGACAGAACCACCATCAAACTCCACAAACAGTCAATGAGGCTCTGTGCTGCTGGGAATATATATGGAGTGGGTCTGTGTGATTGGGCCATGTGACCCCAGACCAGGAGATCACAACAGAACCCCAGATCAGCCCTAAACAGCACAGTCAGACACACCATAGGGGAAAAACAAACATGAAGACCCTTCACCACCAGGGGGCAAGGCCAAGACGTGACATAACCCCCTCCCTTACGGGTGACCTCCCGGGCACCCAAAACAAAAAACATGGCAGACAGAATCAGGAAACCAGATCACGAACACCAGTCACCAAAATCCATTGAGGTCCCACTCAGAGTCATCATCCTCCTCCCCAAGACGCCTCCGACTATGAGGGTTCCTTTGAATGGCATCCCAGTGGTCCTTCCTGAACACCAGTCCAAAGGGCGACTGCACATAGCCCTCAGGGACATGACGGGGTTGGAGGATCTCGGCATCAGTCAGACTGGACATAGAATCAGTTGGACTAGGGTTAGTCACCTTTTTACGTCTTCTCCTTGAACGAGATCTAGAACTGGTGACCACCCCACACGACACGGCAATAGTAGGGGCAGACTTGGTTATCTGTTTAACACCACACGATTGAAACCTCTCTACCCCACAAGTGGGTTTGACAGCAATGGGCCCACTGCAAGACGTGGGCACAGTGGTTACGTGACTTGACTTGGATACGACTCCCTTGCAGCTCGACTTGGACAGACTTGACAACTCTCCTTTAACTGGCACACCGTTGGAACAGAGGACATTGCCAGGATATGATACAACTGGCACCTCACCAGTGTTACAGATTTCACCTGGAGGAGTGCACTGTGGACCCTCCGAGTCATCGGAATCCTCCTCAAAACACCTGAGAGCATTAGGGTCTTTCTTGATCATGGCCCAGTGTGCCTCACGGAACAACATCCCGCATGGGGATCGTATATAACCTTCGGGTACAGGGCTAGAATTTGTAGCACCAGTCAGTTTGGATGTCACTCCATTAACTGGCAGGACTGGCAAATAACCAGAAACAGACATACCTGGCAGCGTGCCATCAGGGGCTGACATGAGGGGCTCTTGGCCCAAACCAGACATGAAGGACTTAGTACCCACCTGGGACAAAATTGGCATATCGCCAGAAAAAGGCATTAGGGGCACATTGCCCGAATTACACATGAAGGGCTCAGGACCCACACTTGGCAAGACAACGGTAGAAACAACACTGGACCCACTGTGGGACAAGGGCACAGTGGTCTCATGTGTTAATGTGAGCACATTGGTCTCATAACCTAACGAGGCCTCAGCTGTCTCGCAGAAAGACATGGGCACTGTTGTCTCGCAGAAAGACATGGGCACGGCTGTCTCGCAGAAAGACATGGGCACGGCTGTCTCGCAGAAAGACATGGGCACGGCTGTCTCGCAGAAAGACATGGGCATGGCTGTCTCGCAGAAGGACATGGGCACGGCTGTCTTGCAGAAGGACATGGGCACGGCTGCCTCGCAGAAGGACATGGGCACGGCTGCCTCGCAGAAGGACATGGGCACGGCTGCCTCGCAGCAGAACATGGGCACGGCTGCCTCACAGCAGAACATGGGCACGGCTGCCTCACAGCAGGACATGGGCACGGCTGCCTCACAGCAGGACATGGGCACGGCTGCCTCGCACAACACGGGCACAACTGTCTCGTGGATCAGAATCGGCATGACTAGCAGCTCGCTAGTAGAACCAGGCATGAAGGTTTCATGTTTAGATACAGGCACTTCGGCCTCATAACAAAGCATAGGCATGGCTACCTCGTAGCTCAACATCGGCACAACTGACTCGTCAGCAGGCAGGAAGGGCTCTGGGCCCACGACAGGTGTGAAGGGCTCTGGGCCCACCTGGGACAAAACCGCTGACACACAGCTTGGGAGGGGTACAGCTGACACGCAGCTTGAGAGTGTTGCCGCTGACACAGTTTGGGAGTGTTGCTGCTGACACACAGCTTGGGAGTGTTGCCGCTGACACACAGCTTGGGAGTGTTGCCGCTGACACACAGCTTGGGAGTGTTGCCGCTGACACACAGCTTGGGAGTGTTGCCGCTGACACACAGCTTGGGAGTGTTGCCGCTGACACACAGCTTGGGAGTGTTGCCGCTGACACACAGCTTGGGAGTGTTACCGCTGACACACAGCTTGGGAGTGTTGCCGCTGACACACAGCTTGGGAGTGTTACCGCTGACACACAGCTTGGGAGTGTTACCGCTGACACACAGCTTGGGAGTGTTACCGCTGACACACAGCTTGGGAGTGTTACCGCTGACACACAGCTTGGGAGTGTTACCGGCAATGTGCCAGGTTCTGGCACCGCTGACACCTTGTCAGACAGAAACAAAACTGGCCTCCTGCCAGGAAAGGACATAGGCACAATACAATGTGCAGAACAGACAGGTTTTTCTTTATGCTGTGTACCTGTAACAACAGCGCCACCCTGGACCCTTGTGGCATCAGCACCACCCTGGGCCCTTGTGGCATCAGCACCACCCTGGGCCCTTGTGGCATCAGTGCCACCCTGGGCCCTTGTGGCATCAGTGCCACCCTGGGCCCTTGTGGCAACAGCGCCACCCTGGGCCCTTGTGGCAACAGCGCCACCCTGGGTCCTTGTGGCAACAGCGCCACCCTGGACCCTAGACCCATGACAAGAACTGAGAAACAGTGATCCACTGCATAACATGGAAGCAGGTAGTGTGCCTTGAGGTGGAACAATTTTGGCTTTATTACCACACATGGAATTTGCAACACCCCTGCATTGCACAGAAACAGAGGTCCCAGCAGTAGGGTCAGCGCTATGGCTACATGACGTGGATACCAGGGTCTCACCCTGAGAACATGACATTCTGGGTTTGGGCTTTAATGGACAGCAAAAGATTTTATGCTGGGGTGAACTGCAATAATAACAGAGATTAAGAATTCTACGTCTCTCTCTTTCACTCATGGGAGGTTCCCCAGAGACTCTGCTGGGAGGAACCGCATAATTAAGCACACTGAGAGACAGCATTAACCTCTTCAGCTCTGTCAGCAGATCAAAAACCATCTGAAGCACAGAATTTAAACACAGTAAGCTCACCTGCAGGCATTAATGGACTGTTTGTAATGTAACGGTTAGCCCCTGCTTGGGCCATCGTGGTGGCTTGGAACATGAGATGAAGCCCTTAAGGCAGGTGAGTAACTGACTGGACACAAGGACAGACGGATTTCTCCAAAACCAAGGAGCACCAAAAAACAGAACAGAATTGCCACTAAGCTCCGAAGGCTTCAAGACCGACAGACAACTTAGGACACTCAGAAACACAAAGATACACTTGACAATCCGTGAAGGGAGCAGGCTGCAGGACAGTAAACAAAACAGACAGACTATACTAAAAGAGGTCCTTATAAGCGGCCTCTGAATATAATACTAAACTAAGACAGACAAGGTACATAAAACATGAAACATACAAGAATCGTCAATCAGGCAGAGGTTGGCAACAGATCAGAAATATACGGTACCAGGGGGGAGTAGAAGGGATAGTCAAAAATAAAGCCGAGGTCAGAACCAGAAAACACTTGAACAGGAATGCTTTGCAGCAACTCAGGAAACACGAACCAGACAGAACCACCATCAAACTCCACAAACAGTCAATGAGGCTCTGTGCTGCTGGGAATATATATGGAGTGGGTCTGTGTGATTGGGCCATGTGACCCCAGACCAGGAGATCACAACAGAACCCCAGATCAGCCCTAAACAGCAAAGCCAGACACACCATAGGGGAAAAACAAACATGAAGACCCTTCACCACCAGGGGGCAAGGCCGAGACGTGACAGCGGCTGTCTGAATGCTGATAGAGCATTCGAACAGCCGCCCCATGTCTGGTCTGGGGTCTGAGCTTGGGGACAAATATCCATGAGAGCGTGGGGGCAAATATCCATGAGAGCTTGGGGGCAAATATCCATGAGAGCTTGGGGGCAAATATCCATGTGCTGGGACAGTATATCCACGAGCTGGGGCAGTATCCACGAGCTGGGGCAATATCCACGAGCTGGGGCAGTATATCCATGTGCTGGGGCAATATATCCACGAGCTGGGGCAATATCCATGAGCTGGGGCAATATCCACGAGCTGGGCAATATATCCACAAGCTGGGGCAATATCCACGAGCTGGGGCAATATCCACGAGCTGGGGCAATATATCCACGAGCTGGGGCAATATCCACAAGCTGGGGCAATATATCCACGAGCTGGGGCAATATCCACGAGCTGGGACAATATATCCACGAGCTGGGGCAATATATCCATGAGCTGGGGCAATATATCCACGAGCTGGGGCAATATCCACGAGCTGGGGCAGTATATCCACGAGCTGTGGCAATATCCACGAGCTGTGGCAATATCCACGAGCTGGGTCAGTATATCCACGTGCTGGGGCAGTATCCATGAGCTGGGGCAGTATTAATAATAGACTGCCCTCTGGGCAGGCTTTCCAACTAGTATATATATAATTAAATACATTCAGCCAGGTAGAGAAAGAAAAAAAAAAGTTTTATTTTATGTTCCCAGGGACATTTAAAAATGTCCTTGGATCTTATTTTTTTTAGAAATGTGTTGCCTTAGCTTAGCCTGGTGACCAGTGGGGGCTCCCTGGATCCTGGTTGTGGGGGGGTCTGCCGTGGCCACAGGTGCAGTGGCTCCCTCCCTGCACTGCCTGTCTCTGCCACATGCACCCGGGTGGCTAGCCCGCACAGTCGCCGCTCTGTCATCCGGTGGCCGCATGCTCCTCAAGGGGATCCTTGGGAGGCCCCGGCAGGCTGCCCTCTACAGTGCCTGATTAGAGGGCCGTGTCTGCCTGATGTTTTAGTAACAAGAATGTTTTATCCCATAGGCTTCAATGTTAAAAATATTCCCTTTTTAATTCAATATCTAATAAACCGTTGCTTATAATATTCTGCAGTAAAAGAGTCTCTTTATTTATTATATTTTCAAATTAATTTTTTTTTCAAACTTTTGGCGAACGTCCCAAAAAGTTCGAAGTTCTCGAACTGTCGAACAGCCGATGTTCGATTCGAACTTCGAACAGATCGAACCGAACAGCTCATCCCTACTCTCCACAGCGGAGGTCCGGGTCCCCAGCGAGCCGATGTCAGCTCTCAGTCCTTCCAGACCTGATCGAATATCGGCCTGGAGGTCATCTTTGACAGTCAGCATGAGCTGTTTCAGGTCCTGCACGTCCTTCCTCGTGCATAGGTCTCCCGCCGTCATCTCCTTTCGGGCCCTGGTCGCCATCTTGGGGGGAGTCTGGCAGCAACTGCGGGGAGCGGAGTAACAGTCCGCAATTGTCTGCTGGCCGGAGTTGCGGGTCAGTTTGCTCCTGGGCATATCCTAGCCCCAGGGGTGTGAACAGGCTGTGGCAAGAGGTGGCTGGGCTATCGTACGCTGCTGAAGGGAGCCGATTGGGAGTGGAGCTTCACTCACAAGCCGCCATTCCCGGCCTCGGCCAAACCACGCCCCCTCTTTAGTCATGTTTTAGTGTAGGACCCAGACAAATTATATATCCTTATTTTCAGCAGACTCGACAGATTGATAATATATCATTATCATATTTACACATCACGTCCTGCCAGAATGCTATCACAAAACAAATGTAAAAAAAATTGAATTTCCATTCAGCTTTCAATCATTTACAGAGTGTGAAATTATTTTTTTCACATTTTATCATCCAAGTCTTTGTGGTTATAAATTTTATGGTGTTCTCTAGTTAAAAAAATTAGAAATGGGAACCCGTTATTGTATTTTTCTGCGAAAATACGCAATTTTAACTAAAACTGAAAAAACTAAATTTTTCTTTGTGGGAAATGGGAAGATGAGTTAGTGCAGAATCATTGTTCACATTATAATTGAAAAGCGAAAATTTGTGCTGCATTATAAAATAAAAAAGCTAAGGGCCACATTACAATCTTGGTGCTAACGTTAACGCTCACCTGCGTGATCATTAACGTTAGCTGCGGTGGCTAACGCATATTACAATCCAAACGCTAACGGGTTAAGTAACCCATTTGCGTTTGGTACCTTGCGCTTTTCAGCGCAAGGTTACTGTAGTTTGTGCTCCTTATACTTAACATGGGGAGCGCAAAGTGTTAATCAGCGTTAGTATTACAATCTACTAGCGCAGATTAAAGTCCAGCCCAGGGGCGGATCCAGCCACAGGTTTCAGGGGGGGCATTCTACCACTTTTGGCCAAGAGCTGGTGTTGGGATTCGCAGTGACAGGCGGATATATTTGCCCCAGCTCACATGGATATATTTGCACCCAGCTCACATGGATATATTGCCCCCAGCTCACATGGATATATTTGCCCCAGCTCACATAGATATTGTCACGTTCCCACGTTCCAAACCTGTCTTCCCGCCCTCTGTATTTGTATTTTGTGTTTTTTCCCTTGTGTTTCTGTTGCTGCCATTTCCTGGGTGGCCTCCCAGGGGTTAATTGGTGTTCTGTGTGCTGCTCACCTGTTGACCCTTGCCTTGATTTCCCCTGCCTATATTAGAGCAATGTACCTATAGTACATTGCTGGGTCATTTTACTTTGCCTGGTCTCCTTGCGACTTGTGTCCTGAGAGCTCCTTGCTGTGTTCCTGTTATCCTCCGTTTGTTCATCCTTGTTTAGTTTTTGCCTCTGTTATTTCTGTTCCAGTTTATGTCAGTTCCTTTTGTGTATTTAGTTCTGTCTATTGCTGTATTTTGGTTTGCTGTTTATGTTCCATTCTGATTCCCCGGTTACCGATTTTGGCTTGGCTGACTTCCCTTCTGGTTCCTATTCCTATATCCTGTATGACGTACTCTCTCTGGTTATGACCTTTTGGCTTTCCTCTATATGACTACTCTATAGTATTTTCCTTGTCTGTACCGTTTCCAGGTAACCCTGTCATCTGTATACAACAAAAGACTCTGTACGGCTTCAAGGTAATACTTTCCTTTAGATTAGATCCGGCTATCCTAAAGACCGGCCTTTCAGTGCAGGGAATCTTTGGTATTGCCGTACAGAGGTCTTTTGTTAACCCTGTGTTGCTTTCATCTGTCCTTGCAGTTTACACTGCATCTCTGCATATAGGGGCTTCTCTCAGGAACCAGGGCCTCACCTTGCTGCGAGTTATATTCATAGGGATAGATATACAGACCGACCACTTCCAAGGATCGGAGGGCAAGGATAGGGTGGTGCGTGCCTGGTGGTACTGCCACCGTGACATAATGACCCAGCCTTTACATAAGCCCGCAGAGATGTGTACCGTGTTGGAAACCTTATTGCACATGTTTGAGGAATTTGTGGTTCACCTCAAAGGGTTACTGAGCCTGTGTCTAGACTCTGGCAATCAGGTCTCATTTGAAAGTAGGGTTCGTGGTCCTCTTTCTCCTGATGAAAAGAACAGAAGACGTGAGTACAACCTCTGTTTCTATTGTGCCAGCTCGTTGCACTTTTTGTCTGGCTGTCCCCTCAAGCCGGTGCGTCCTGGGGCTGGAGTGCCGGTGCACCTCAAGACTTGTGGTGGGTCTGTGCGCCCTGATACTGGCCGAGTGCCAACTGTGCCCATGTCCCACAGTAAGGCCGCTAAAGCCAGTCCACGCATGAGATCCACTGGCGCCAGTTACAGCTGGGAATCAGAGGGTGCCAGACCACGTAGGGGATCTGATGGTGCCAGACCACGTAGGGGATCTGATGGTACCAGACCCGGTGGGGAGTCAGATGGCACCAGACCCCACTTTGAGTTCAGACCTCCTGAGAAAACCAGGTCTGAGAAAGAGGCACTTGAGTCTATGAAGGATGAATCCTTTTTGGCCACAAGGTCAGAGGATGAAGTACCCATGGAGGTTATGTCGCTCATGGCATCCGATAATAAACCTCAGACTTATGTAGATACCTCTGATGGCAGTAGGGTTTTAAAGACACAACTGGCTGGTTCTGAGCAGCGACTGACAGCCAAAAGACAATCCCTACGTATTGTTACTGGTTGTATTACATGTAGAGCCGCAACCCCAGTGCCAATTGGCAGGATGCCAGTCCTGTTTCCGTCTGGCAATGAGAAGCCAGTCCTGTTTCCGTCTGGCAATGAGAAGCCAGTCCTGTTTCCGTCTGGCAATGGGCAGCCAGTCCTGTCTCCGTCTGGCAATGGGCAGCCAGTCCTGTCTCCGTCTAGCAATGGGCAGCCAGTCCTGTCTCCGTCTGGCAATGGGCAGCTAGTCCTGTCTCCATCTGGCTTGGGCAGCCAGTCCTGTCTCCGTCTGGCAATGCGCAGCCAGTCCTGTCTCCGTCTGGCAATGCGCAGCCAGTCCTGTCTCCGTCTGGCAATGCGCAGCCAATGTTGCATGGCAAGCTGTGTGTCAGCGGTGCCAGTCCCAAGCTGTGTGTCAGCGGTGCCAATCCCAAGCTGTGTGTCAGCGGTGCCAGAAACCCAGCCAAGCTGTCTGTCAGCGGTGCCAGTCCCAAGCTGTGTGTCAGCGGTGCCAGTCCCAAGCTGTGTGTCAGCGGTGCCAGTCCCAAGCTGTGTGCCAGCCCCAAGCTATGTGCCAGCAGTGCCAGTCCCGAGCTGTGTGCCAGTACCAAGCTGTGTGTCAGCGGTGCCAGTCCCAAGCTGTGTGTCAGCGGTGCCAGTCCCAAGCTGTGTGCCAGCCCCAAGCTATGTGCCAGCAGTGCCAGTCCCGAGCTGTGTGCCAGTACCAAGCTGTGTGTCAGTGGTGCCAGTCCCAAGCTGTGTGTCAGCGGTGCCAGTCCCAAGCTGTGTGCCAGTCCCAAGCTGTGTGCCAGCGGTGCCAGTCCCAAGCTGTGTGCCAGTATCAAGCTGTGTGTCAGCAGTGCCAGTCCCAAGCTGGGTGTCAGCGGTTCCAGAAACCCAGTCAAGCTGTGTGTCAGCAGTGCCAGAGCTACATTGCAACACCACTGTACCCATGCCCCACAGAGAGTCCGAGGTTTCCAAATATCATGGTAAGGCACAGGTAGGCAAGCCTACTCCCACTGTTGCCGTGTCGGGTGGGGGGGTCACCAGTTCTAGATCTCGTTCAAGGAGAAGACTGGAAAAGGTGTCTAACCCTAGTCCCACTGATTCTATGTCCAGTCTAATTGATGCCAAGATCCCCCTACCCCGTCATGTCCCTGAGGGCTATGTGCAGTCGCCCTTTGCACTGGTGTTCAGTAAGGACCACTGGGTTGCCATTCAAAGGAACCCTCATAGACGGGGGCGTCTTGTGGAGGAGGATGACGACTCTGAGTGGGACCTCAAAGGACTTTGGTGACTGATGTTCGTGATCTGGTTTCCTGATTCTGTCTGTCGTGTTTGTTGTTTTAGGTGCCCTGAGGTCACCTTTTTTGGAGGGGGCTACTGTCACGTTCCCACGTTCCAAACCTGTCTTCCCGCCCTCTGTATTTGTATTTTGTGTTTTTTCCCTTGTGTTTCTGTTGCTGCCAATTTCTGGGTGGCCTCCCAGGGGTTAATTGGTGTTCTGTGTGCTGCTCACCTGTTGACCCTTGCCTTGATTTCCCCTGCCTATATTAGAGCAATGTACCTATAGTACATTGCTGGGTCATTTTACTTTGCCTGGTCTCCTTGCGACTTGTGTCCTGAGAGCTCCTTGCTGTGTTCCTTTTATCCTCCGTTTGTTCATCCTTGTTTAGTTTTTGCCTCTGTTATTTCTGTTCCAGTTTATGTCAGTTCCTTTTGTGTATTTAGTTCTGTCTATTGCTGTATTTTGGTTTGCTGTTTATGTTCCATTCTGATTCCCCGGTTACCGATTTTGGCTTGGCTGACTTCCCTTCTGGTTCCTATTCCTATATCCTGTATGACGTACTCTCTCTGGTTATGACCTTTTGGCTTTCCTCTATATGACTACTCTATAGTATTTTCCTTGTCTGTACCATTTCCAGGTAACCCTGTCATCTGTATACAACAAAAGACTCTGTACGGCTTCAAGGTAATACTTTCCTTTAGATTAGATCCGGCTATCCTAAAGACCGACCTTTCAGTGCAGGGAATCTTTGGTATTGCCGTACAGAGGTCTTTTGTTAACCCTGTGTTGCTTTCATCTGTCCTTGCAGTTTACACTGCATCTCTGCATATAGGGGCTTCTCTCAGGAACCAGGGCCTCACCTTGCTGCGAGTTATATTCATAGGGATATATATACAGACCGACCACTTCCAAGGATCGGAGGGCAAGGATAGGGTGGTGCGTGCCTGGTGGTACTGCCACCGTGACAGATATATTGCCCCAGCTCACATGGATATATTTGCCCCAGCTCACATGGATATATTTGCACCCAGCTCACATGGATATATTGCCCCCAGCTCACATGGATATATTTGCCCCAGCTCACATAGATATATTGTCCCAGCTCACATGGATATATTTGCCCCAGCTCACATGGATATATATGCACCCAGCTCACATGAATATATTGCCCCAGCTCACATGGATATATTTGCCCCAGCTCACATGGATATATTGCCCCAGCTCACATGGATATACTTGCCCCAGCTCACATGGATATATATATTGCCCACAGCTTACATAGATATATTGCCCCCAGCTCACATGGATATATTTGCCCCAGCTCGCATGGATATATATATATATACTGCCCCAGCTCACATGGATATATATATTTCCCCCAGCTTACATAGATATATTGCCCCAGCTCACATGGATATATTTGCCCCAGCTCACATGGATATATATATATATTGCCCCCAGCTCACATAGATATATATTGCCCCAGCTCACATGGATATATTTGCCCCTGCTCACATGGATATATTTGCCCCAACTCACATGAATATATTTGCCCCAGCTCACATGGATATAAATATATATTGCCCCCAGCTCACATGGATATATATTGCCCCAGCTCACATGGATATATTTGCCCCTGCTCACATGGATATATTTGCCCCAACTCACATGGATATATTTGCCCCAGCAAACATGAATATATTTGCCCCACAGCTCACATGGATATATTTGTCCTCAGCTCACAAATGGATATATTTGCCCCAGCTCACACATGGGTATATTTTCCCCCAGCTAACACATGGGTATATTTGCCCCAAGCACACACATGGATATATTTGCCCCCAGTTCACACATGGATATATTTTTCCCCAACTCACATGGATATATTTGCCCCAGCTCACATGGATATAAATATATATTGCCCCCAGCTCACATGGATATATATTGCCCCAGCTCACATGGATATATTTGCCCCTGCTCACATGGATATATTTGCCCCACAGCTCACATGGATATATTTGCCCCACAGCTCACATGGATATATTTGTCCTCAGCTCACAAATGGATATATTTGCCCCAGCTCACACATGGGTATATTTTCCCCCAGCTAAAACATGGGTATATTTGCCCCAAGCACACACATGGATATATTTGCCCCCAGTTCACACATGGATATATTTTTCCCCAGTTCACACAAGGGTATATTTGCCCCAGCTCACACATGGATATATTTGCCACAGCTCACATGGGTATATTTGCCCCAGCTCACACATGGATATATTTGCCTCCAGCTCACATGGAAATATTTGCTAGACATGTGCATTCGTTTTAGTACTAAAATGATTTAGTCAGAATTTTGGGATAATTTAGTTTTAGTATGACTCAAGAGAAACGAAACTACTCAGTACAAAAAACGAAAGAAACTAAAATAAAATGCACTACATTTTAGTTTCAGTCCTTTTTGTGATATTACATTGATGAGTGAAGGAGACCAGCAATGAAGAGCGCAACATCCGAAGTTCTGCACCCTCCACATGCCAATGCAGTAGGATGTTCTATACAGAGAGGGGCATTAATTAATGCAGGAGGATGTTCTATATATTATACAGAGAGGGGTATTAATGCAGGTGGATGTTGTATACATTATACAGAGAGGGGTATTAATTAATGCAGGAGGATGTTCTAAACATTATACAGAGAGGATCCTTTTTTTCAGCCCTTTAAATCCAGTGTCTGTGCGCGCTGAGATCGGCTGCTTGTTAGATTATCTCAGTACATTGTTTCAGGCTCAGTTGTTACAGTAACTGACTGTAACAGCGCTCAGAGTTTCAGTAAAACAAGGAAATAATATTGTTCTAACCTCTTATATATAAAAATATTATTTACTAGTTTTACTGAAACTCTGAGCGCTGTGATGAGCAGCAGTCAGTTACTGTAACAGCTTTGCCTGACACGGGGCAGTATTACAATGTTGGTGCTAACTTAACCAGAGCTGTTGTAAACTGAAAACCTTCATAGGCTATAATGGCTCTGGGAAGTTTACAACAGCTCTGGTTATGTTAGCACCAACTATGTAATATGGCCCATATTGTGCTGAGAGTGAGTGATACTGTAACAAGCAGCGATCTCTGCCCTCTGAGGAGCCGCTACAATAGTAATTGTATCCATTGGTTTTCGGATAAATTAAATTAGTTTTCATACTAAAGAACTGAAAACGAATTTATTTAGTAACTAAATAAATTGCATTTTAGGACTAATCCATTAGTTCAAAACGAAATTTTGTGCTGTGCACATGTCTAATATTTGCCCCAGCTCACATGGATATATTCACCCCAGCTCACACATGGATACATTTGCCCCAGCTCAAATGGATATATTTGCTCCCAGCTCACACATGGATATATTTGCCCCAGTTCACACATGGATATATTGTCCCCAGTTCACACAAGGGTATATTTTCCCCCAGCTCACACATGGATATATTTGCCCCAGCTAACATGAATATATTTGCCCCCCAGCTCACACGGATATATTTGTCCTCAGCTCACACATGGATATATTTGCCCCAGCTCACACATGGGTATATTTTCCCCCAGCTCACACATGGCTATATTTGCCCCCAGTTCACACATGGATATATTTTTCCCCAGTTCACACAAGGGTATATTTGCCCCAGCTCACGCATTGATATATTTGCCCCCAGTTCACACATGGATATATTGTCCCCCAGTTCACACAAGGGTATATTTTCCCACAGCTCACACATGGATATTTTGCCCCAGCTCACATGGATATATTTGCCCCCAGCTCACATGTATATATTGCCACAGCTCACATGGATATATTTGCCCCTGCTCACATGGATATATATATTGCCCCCAGCTCACATGGATATATTGCCCCCAGCTCACATGGATATATATATATATATATTGCCCCAGCTCACATGATATATATATTACCCCCAGCTCACATAGATATATTGCCCCAGCTCACATGGATATATTTGCCCCAGCTCACATGGATATATATATTGCCCCCAGCTCACATGGATATATTTGCCCCCTGCTCACATGTATTTATTTGCCCCAGCTCACACATGGATATATTTGCCTCCAGCTCACATGGAAATATTTTCCCCAAGCTCACATGGATATATTTGCCCCTGCTCACACATGGATATATTTGCCCCAGTTCACACATGGATATATTGTCCCCCAGTTCACACAAGGGTATATTTGCCCCCAGCTCACACACTTGGATATATTTGTCCTCAGCTCACACATGGATATATTTGCCCCAGCTCACACATGAATATATTTGCCCCAGCTCACACATGGGTTTATTTTCCCCCAGCTCACACATGGGTATATTTGCCCCAAGCTCACACATGGATATATTTGCCCCAGTTCACACATGGATATATTTTTCCCCAGTTCACACAAGGGTATATTTGCCCCAGCTCACACATGAATATATTTGCCCCCAGCTCACATGGATATATTTGTCCCAGCTCAGACATGGATATATTGTCCCCCAGTTCACACAAGGGTATCTTTGCCCCCAACTCACACATGGATATATTTGCCCCATCTCACATGGATATATTTGCTCCAGCTCACATGGAAATATTTGCCCCCAGCTCACATGGATATATTAGCCCCAGCTCACACATGGATATATTTGCCCCAGTTCAAATGCATATATTTGCTCCCAGCTCACACATGGATATATTGTCCCCCAGTTCACACAAGGGTATATTTGCCCCCAGCTCACACATGGATATAGTTGCCCCCAGTTCACACATGGATATATTTGCCCCAGCTCACATGCATATATTTGCCCTCAGCTCACATGGATATATTTGCCCCAGCTCACATGGATATATTTGCCCCAACTCACACATGGCTATATATTTGTCCCCAGCTCATATGGATGTAATCACTCTCACCTCCTCTGCTGCCAGGCCCCTCCGCAGCTGCTCCGAGTACCCACCGGCCATTCTTCTCCCTATGAGCGGCCGCCGTCATGCAGCTTGGCCGCTCACCAAGAGCTGGTGTTGGGTTCGCAGTGACAGGTGGATATATTTGCCCTAGCTCACATGGATATATTTGCGCCCAGCTCACATGGATACATTGCCCCAGCTCACATGGATATATTTGCCCCAGCTTACATTGATATATTTGCCCCAGCTCACATGGATATATTGCCCCCAGCTCACATGGATATATTTGCCCCAGCTCACATGGATACATTGCCCCAGCTCACATGGATATATTTGCCCCAGCTCACATTGATATATTTGCCCCAGCTCACATGGATATATTGCCCCCAGCTCACATGGATATATTTGCCCCAGCTCACATGGATATATTGCCCACAGCTCACATGGATATATTTGCCCCAGTTCACATGGATATATTGCCCCAGCTCACATGGATATATTTGCCCCTAGCTCACATGGATATATTGCCCCAGCTCACATGGATATATTTGCCCCAGCTCACATGGATATATATATTGCCCCAGTTCACATAGATATATTGCCCCAGCTCACATGGACATATTTGCCCCAGCTCACATGGATATATATATATATATATATTGCCCCAGCTCACATGGATATATATATTGCCCCAGCTCACATAGATATATTGCCCCAGCTCACATGGATATATTTGCCCCAGCTCACATGGATATATATATATTGCCCCAGCTCACATGGATATATATATTGCCCCCAGCTCACATGGATATATATATTTGCCACTGCTCACATGGATATATTTGCCCCCTGCTCACATGGATATATTTCCCCCAACTCACATGGAAATATTTGCCCCAGCTCACGTGAATATATTTGTCCCCCCAGCTCACATGGATATATTTGTCCTCAGCTCACACATGGATATATTTGCCCCAGCTCACACATGGGTATATTTTCCCCCAGCTCACACATGGGTATATTTGCCCCAAGCTCACACAAGAATATATTTGCCCCCAGTTCACACATGGATATATTTTTCCCCAGTCAACACAAGGGTATATTTGCCCCCAGCTCACATGGATATATTTCCCCCAGCTCACACATGGATTTATTTGCCCCAGCTAACATATGGATATATTTGCCCCAGCTAACACATGGATATATTTGCCCCAGCTAACACATGGATATATTTGCCCCCAGCTCACATGGGTATATTTGCCCCCAGCTCACACATGGATATATTTGCCCCCAGCTCACATGGATATATTTGCCCCTGCTCACATGGATATATTTGCCCCAGCTCACATGGATATATTTTCCCCCAGCTCACATGCATATATTTGCCCTCAGCTCACATGGATATATTTGACCCAGCTCACATGGATATATTTGCCCCCAACTCACACATGGATATATATTTGTCCCAGCTCACATGGATGTAATTGCCCCAGCTCTCACCTTCTCTGCTGCCAAGCCCCTCCGCAGCCGCTCCGAGTACCCACAGGCCGTTCTTCTCCTTACGAGCAGCCGTCGGCATGCAGCTTGACCGCTCGCCGGGAACCACCTAACCAGCGCAGCCACGTTCTTGTGAGATCGCGGAGTTCACATGAACTCTGCGATCACGTGCGCTGGTCGGATGGATCCCATCCCAGGTGAGTGGCAAAGCTGCATGCCGGTGGCCGCTCATAGGGAGAAAAGTGGCCGGCGGCAGCGATTTTCTCGGGGGGCAATTGCCCCATTGCCCCCCTGAATCCACTCCTGGTCCAGCCGCAGTTAACATAAAGTTGGACTCCATTAAGTAGATGGTCGCTGCGGTGCTTAGAGCTGCCGCGAGCATTTTGCGGCGTAGCGCCCGCAAACAATGCAGGCAGCTTTTTAAGCGCCTGCATTGTAATCTCACGTTAAAATGGGGGCGGTAGGGAGAAAACTACAGGTGCAGTTTTTTTCCCCTAGCGCCCCCATTTTAACGTGAGGATTGTAATGTGGCCTAACATTTTTTACTTGTTTATTTTATATTTTTTTTTTTTTTACATATAACCTGGTCATGTTTGGTATAATTGGAAAGGCCATGCTCTGGCCTAACGCTAAACCAATGATATTTGGTTATTAACTGGCATATATTCATCATAATCCTGTTGTCTTCACCATTTGTTTTGATAAAGGTATACCAGCAGATAGTGTTGGATATAGAATAGCGAGTGAGGGCACAACCACACATACACACAGATGGCTATAATGACTTTACTTTAAAAAGAGAGATAAAAGGTTAACGGCTTGAAGAACATCACAAAGTTTTCAAGGTGATGCATTGGCCTCCAAATTCCCCAGATCTCAATCTGACTGATGGTACTTTCTTTTTAATGATCCTTGAAAACTTGAAGGTGGCAAACAGCCACCTATTTTGCCATCTGCAATATAAAATTTGAAAAAAAAAGTTGCATGTGTTGCCAAATGTGCTCGGGGTTCATTGGGAGGATTTTTTTTAAATTTTTAATCATTTATTTCTCATGTCTCATACTTTTTATGCAGTAGGGATTCCTTGCAGGGACATTTTGGCCGCCAGATGTCAGAGCTCTCACAATCGGCATGTGTTTGTTCCTATAACTATTATTGGTGATACATCGCAGCTATATTGGGTGAATTTGGTAATATTCTCATGTCAAGTTTCTCATTTTTAAAAATGTATCCCCTGTGAATCCAGCCTACAGATGCATAGAAAAAGAAGAACAATTAGTAATCAAAGTAAAGGACAACATGGTGGTATTTATGATTATGTGCCACATTACAGATGAAGCAATAAGTGTTGTAATTTTCTAACAATTCTGGTTTTAATTTAATTTTGTTTAATTCTTTTTTTTATCCAGTTACTATCCATGAAATAATATCATTATGGAAGTGTATATAAACCATTGAAATACATTAAAGGAATTCTGTTCTTCGCAAAGGCAGGCATGATTCAACAATCCATTTTATACTGTAGAACAGCATTGATAACATAACTGATCAAATATTCATAATTTAGGCCACTACCAATTATTCCAAGCATTAAACAAATTTGTAGTGATAAATGTATATAAAGTGTAATTGTTATTGCTATTATACTTCTGTGCAGTGCTATCATCACAAAATTAATGTCACGTATGACTATATAGTCAAATACACAACCTTCAAGCCCACAGAATGTAAATACACAACATATGCTTTAAATCTAGATTCATATCTCATCCAGGCGTATGTATAACAATTTTTTTTTAGAAGATGAAATAAAGCAGTGATAAGAATAAAAATATAAGTTAATATTCTAAACTCCTGAAAGGGATACAACCCTCGAGCTAAAAGGGTCACTTCTTCCCATCGTGCTCCAAATAAATGTCTGACCCTCCATTTTTTCAACAGACAATGTATCCTTGCATTTATGTGTTTAATTTAAAAAGTTAAAAATTGATCTAATTCACGAAAGAACTATCCACGCAATGCGTATCCTAGTGACAACATGAATATCTGAGCAGAAATTTGTTTCCAGAATGGCATGAAAGGGTTTATTTAATAGCAAACACCTTATGAGGATGGTGAATATATGTGTGGGGAGGCAGAGGGGGAGGGGGCTTACTAGAAAACCAAAAGATTCCCAACAGCCATCTCCCTTGCTGCCCGGCATTGAGAGCAACCCCCCTTAATCTAATACCTGTTTCCATGGAAAAGATCAATAGCTCTTAGATCAGAGCCCCTTTCTGTTTCTCAGCTCATATAAATACATTTCCTACTATTCTGTAAGGCATACACAATGTATCTGTCTATATATATGTAAATAAACTTATAGATAAATATATATTGAATCTCGTGATTAAAATGAATGTATAATGTATGAATGTACATGGTTTTAAACATAAAAATCGCGACAGAAATTTCCATGGTGCTGACAGCACACTGATATTTTGCAGAGTGCTGTAAGTGGGTGAGAATTACTTAACCAGACTACAATGTTCTTTATCTATAAAAAAAATAGAAAAAATAGCAAAAGGTATGTTAAAATATAAAAATTATATAGAATAAAGATATAAATAATAGACATTGGGCTCTATTGCATTCCTCGCACATCGGTTTTGCGCGCACTCAAATGCGCATTTGCGCGAGGACAACACCATTTGCGCAGAACGTCGTATTTTGACGTTCGCGCAAACGATGCGCGTAATCGTCTACCGCAATTGACCCTGCGCGAACTCAGGGAGAGCGCAAGTCCGTGTGCGCATCCTATACTTAACATTGACAGCGCAAATGTGCTCGTGCGCTGGTACACGGATGGTATTCCAATCTTTGCGCAACAAAAGTTTGCGCGCATTTTTGTAACGTCTTTGAAAAGCAGTGGTAACTGTAAATTTGATCGTCCTGGCCGAAACAAAATACACCAGCACAAAAAAAAACATACAGCACAGTACAGTTACACATTCTACACATTCCCAAACATTAAAATTTATAAATTGTGTCATTGCTAATTTATATTTTTTTTGGCTGGTGGTTGTTAATTTTTTTTTTCTCCATTTTTTAAGTTTGGAAATATTTTATTGGAAATGGATGATTGATGTTGGCTGAATCCCGTGACAAATCCCGTGACAAAACAGTCTGCCCACCGATTCCTGCACGCAACGTTCATTTGTGAATGGCTTTGGGCGTCGGATTTGTGCACGAAAAATCTTGAAGGAAGAAAAAATGCACTCGGATCGGAATACCACGTTAATTTTCGTGCGATAACGTTTTTTTCATGCGCAAAAAAATTGCACTGCGTGAGCGCAAATGCGCAGAGAATGTAATAGGGCCCATAATGTTGCTTCAGACACAACATTATTTTACGTATAGCTGAATGCAAAATACTCACCTGTTATTCATAATTTAATGAGTTAACAAGAAAATGCACATTTCTTCTAAAGGTCATCTCTGTGCAGTAGTGAGGCCTCAGTATGTCATTAGGAACAAATAGATGTCAGCATAAGTAGTTATAAGCAGTAAGCCAGCATAGATTGGTTATTGGGCACACTGGGTTGAACTGAACATGGGCAGTCGGCCTTATAAAATCCTGCCCACAGCTGATCTAACATACAGAAAAAATGGCGTCACGTTCATACTCACTAGAGAGCCTGCAACAACCAGGAGTAACAACCCAGTTCGTGTATAAAATATAGGAAGAAAAAAGTTGTCATCTGCACTTGTTTCTATACAATTCCATATGCAACAAAACACAATTAGAGGTTTTTGTTTGCCAGAATGGCCAATGAAGCGTAAGCTCACTCGCCACACCACGGCACCTCTTGATAGAGTGATTACCTACCCAATGTGACCAAAAGCCGCTCCTCTGGCAGCTGCATGCTCTCTTGCTGCTTTTCAGCTAAGAGGCAAAAAATGGTGGGTTTTATTTATACACGCACCAAGCACTTTCCATTTGGGGTTGAAAACAAAAACATGGACCATTTGGGGTTGAAAACAAAAACATAGGTTAGGTACTCACTCTATCAAAAAGTGCCGTGATGCGCGAGTGAGCTTATGCTTCAATGGCCAATCTAGCAAACAAAAACCTCTAATTGTGTTTTGTTGCACATGGAATTGTATAGAAACGTGCGCAGATGACAACTTTTTTCTTGCTATATTTTATACATGAACTGGGTTGTTATTCCTGGTTGTGCAGCTGCTCTGGTAAGTATAGGCACTGCGCCATTTTTTCTATATGTATGTATATTATGTTGTAACACCAGTTAAGTAATTTTTGCTGCTGTTCCTTTTTCCATATTTTGTTTTCAACCCCAAATAGTAAGTACTTGGTGCGTGTATAAATAAAACTCACCATTTTTTGCCTCTAGCTGAAAAGCAGTAAGAGAGCATGCAGCTGCTCAGGGGAGCGGCTTTTGGTTACATTGGTTAGGTACTCACTCTATCAAGAGGTGACGGGATGTGGTTATGCTTACGCTTCAATGACCATTCTAGCAAGCAAAAACCTCTAATTGTGTTTTGTTGCACATGGAATTGTATAGAAACGAGTGCAGATGACAACTTTTTTTCACAGCTGATCTAAGCCTGGCCATGGTCAGTATTTTCCATAAATCAGGCCTGTCTTTAATATTGATTGGACCCTGGGCAAAATTTTCTTGCCCCTTCAAAAGCCCGCCCACCACATCATTTTTCTCTCCACCCCAACATCCCAAAAAAAACCACTAAAACACAAATTCATCATGGACTTGTCTCAAAAAGCTTTAATAATGTAAACATAAAGAGCTGGCTCACAAACAAGTCCTTAGATTGATCTGTAACAGTAAGTACATGCCAATTATAGCCTCATCTAGGCTCTTTCTCATCATATATTTCTATTAACAGTAATATGTTCTTGGGAGAAAAGGCATGCTAATATCTTAATAACTTTCAGTAATAAAGCGCAAATGAACAATTCCACAGTAATGAAATTCACAGCAATGTGCAGTGAGTATGAGTGCATCACAGAGCTCTGCGGCAATAAAACTCACAGTACTGGGCAGTGTGTGTGTATCACAGTGCTTTACAGCAATAAAACTCACAGTAACGTGCAGTGTGTGAGTGAATCACAGAGCTCCACAGCAATAAAACTCGCAGTAATGTGCAGTATGTGTGTGTATCACAGAGCTCCGCAGCAATAAAACTCTCAGTAATGTGCAGTACGTGAGTGAATCACAGAGCTCTGCAGCAATAAAACTCACAGCAATGTGCGGTGTATGAGCGTATCACAGAGTTGCACAGCAATAAAGCTCACAGCAATGTGCAACGTGTATGAGTGTATCTCAGAGCTCCACAGCAATAAAACTCACTGTAATGTGCAGTGTGTATTCAACCCCCCCAGCCTCAGCATATCAATTTATTCAACCCCCCCAGCCCCAGCATATCAAGTTATTCACCCACCCAAGCCCCAGTATATCAATTTATTCACAACCCCAAGCCCCAGCATATCAATTTATTCACCCCTTATGCCCCAGGTAGTATATCAATTTATTCACAACCCCAAGCCCCAACATATCAATTTATTCACCCCCCCAAGCCTCAGCATATCAAGTTATTCACCCACCCAAGCCCCAGTATATCAATTTATTAACAACCCCAAGCCCCAACATATCAATTTATTCACCCCCCCAAGCCCCAGCATATCAATTTATTCACTCACCCCCAAGCCCCAGCCTTTTTAATTTATTCACCGCCCAAGCCCCAGTATATCAATTTATTCACCCCCCAAGCCCCAGTATATAATTGTATTCACCCCCCAAGCCCCAGTATATCAATTTATTCAACCCCCAAGCCCCAGTATATCAATTTATTTAACACTCCCCCCCCCCCCGCCGGCATATCCCTTTGGCAGGTTGCCCACCACCAGTCACTATACTGAAATGAAAATCACGCTGCCTCTCTGTTCTCCTTCACAGGGCATGCAGGGACTGGCTTGCTCCACACCCTCTGTTGTGGGTGTTATCCTCTTCTGCCGATGCGTGCCCTATGGCAACACGTGAGAGGGCAGCATGCCGTGCTCCTGTTTAGAATGTGGGTGGGAGTCAATGAGGTCTGCTGCAGCAGTTTGAGAGTGTGCCGCTGCGCCCCCCCGGGGGCTGATGATGGTGAGGAGTCAAATGATATGATGATTTGCGGCAGTCATCCACATTTTACGCAGGTGAAAGGGGCAGCTGCTTTGGGACCCCCAACAATGACTGGGACTGGGGCAACTGCCCCTTTTGCCCCTAGTTAAGACGGTATTTATATGGGGTCTGTCATTTGGGCTCTTCCTTGTGCCACCTCTTCCAACTAACCCTTTCCAGCACCTGTCCGCTCCAAGATGTGACCTTTCTTGTTAAATAATTGCATGTCAAACATTTACATGTAGTACAAATAGTACTGTTTGGGATTTAATAGATTATTTAAAAGATTGCATATCAAAACTTAAAACTGCACCATTAAATTCACAAAGGCACAAATATATGTAATTAATGATAAATAATTGTGACCTCATCATTGTGACTTCATCACTGTAGGGGGCCTAGTGGTCAGAACATTTATTTTCAGTGTTAATCTGTATACTTGTGTTTTGTTTTTAATATCTTGCATTTATTACTTTGTATTTCTGTAACGACTGTAAAATTTCAATGTTCTTGAACCCAGGACATACTTGAAAACGAGAGAAATCTCAATGTATCATTCCTGGTAAAATACTTTGCAAATAAATAAATTAATGTCTATGCTATTAACCTCCCTGGTGGTTTTCGCGAGTGTGGCTCGGGGTTAAATTTCACTGCTGAAAGCGACATCCCCGAGCCACACTCAGGCTGGATGCATTACCTTTACCTTCGCTCCCTCACTGTCCTCCCGCAATCGCATTCTCCTCCTCTGTAATCGCTGCGTCCTGCTTCCTGGTTCCCTTCTCGCAAGAAGGATGCCACGATCGCACGGAGGTGACTGCAGGGGACGGCGAGGGAGAGTAGGGACAGGTATGTATCCAGCCCGAGTGTGGCTCAGGGTTATTGCTTTCAGCAATGAATTTAACCCTGAGACACACTCGAGAAAACCGCTAGGGGGATAAAAAAATTGTTGTATGTCAGAATCGGAATGCCAGGGAGGTTAAACTACACCTGTCATGGTCGTAAATCATTTGAAAGGGAGTCATTCCAATCTGTATGCTTTTTTGCTAACATTTTTAGTAAACATTGGAGTTATTCCTTGTCAAAGTTTTATTGTCACTCCCTTCTGGAAGCATGCCATCAGGGTGATTGACAGCTGTGAATGGAAAATCACTCCTCAAACCTGATTGCAGGCCATTGCACTGGTTGACGAGTCAATGAGTTACTGCTGAGAGCCAATAGCACAGAGCTGCATGATAACCCTGAATAAGTCAGGCCCACAAAATGCATTATGGCTGTGCTCTGCGCTGCAATTGGGTAAAATACATCTATGAATATCACAATAAGCACTGGCATTTTGCTTTTCTTTCTGTTTTTAAAATGTGGCAATTGTTATGTTTACAACCATGCACAAATATAGGAGCCCTGACTCACCGTTTAGCAGGCATGAAGGATGGAATTGGGGTGGGGTTAGTGCTGAGTGCTGGGAGAGTGGCTTCCCTGCATGGGATGGGGATCCAAACTTTGGATGGTGATTGCATTTGCTTGCAGGATGGCCTGCATCTGGCAAGGGAGGTTGTTGAGCATGATTTTACTTGCAGGTCTATTCAAAGAAAGGTGACACTCAGAGAATGACTGGAGAAGTGAAAATTCTAGGTTAAAATAGCCAAACCAGAAAAATTCGCCCATTTATCTCACTTTCAAAATCGCCAATTTGATCCAGATTGTTCTCTTCTCCTGCCAGTTCTACTGGTTTTCACCTTTCTCTGAATAACCCTGTTGGTTTTAAATGGACACTACCACTAACATAAGCTGTAACTAGATTACTTGTGCATTACAAATGAAACCACATTATAAAACACATGCGCCTGTTTTTTTCGTCTGAAGTAATTGGATGTAAAAAGGAAAAATAAAATTAGGTATTTTAACTCAGGGTTCTATTTCCTTTCGCAGGATGCAACATTTACCAAAAGCATTGCTTTGCAGCCCTTGTTTATTTAATATATGATATCTAGATTTATTTAAACATTTCATCCTCCACTTCATTAACTGAAATTTTTCTCCAGTCTACCTGAGATAAGAGCTGGCAGCTGAATGAGATAAAACAAGGAGCTTAAAAGACTTCTAATCTACACCCTGGTGATGTCCTTTGAATACATCACACACAATACAATTAGGGTTATTCAATGAGAATCGAAAAGTCACCGCACGTTCAGTGACTTTTCGTTCTTTTCAATTCGGTGTGATTTGGCGATCCCATTTCGGCGACCCTGTGGTGTATTCAGCAAGCACCACAGGGCCGTCGTAGTGCTGGGAAAAGCCGCCGCAAACCGATGAACACTCACTGCAAAACCCAGCGAACGCACACCGAAACCCACAAAAACATCAGGATTAACCCCGCCGAACACGCCAGAGAAACCCGAGCAGCTGCCGATCACAGCACAGAGCAGTCGCCGGAAAAACCCGAAACAGCAGATGAATGGAGTGAAAAAAAAAGTACGCTTGAATGTTTGAAAAGTGAAACGCTGTTTGCAAAGAAACTACAGAACGAAAATGTCTGAAATTTACATATAAGATCCAATGAATGATAATAAAAAGGGCTGTTACAGAAAAAAGAAAAAACTATTTAAAAAAAACAAAAAAGAAAATTTTTTGCAAAAAAATCACAAAAAATGCTTAAACGATCCTAAAAAATCTATAAATAAAGAGACTTTTTACTGCAGAACATTATAATCAGTGGTTTATTAGATATTGAATTAAAACGGGAATATTTTTACCATTGAAGCCTGTGGGATTCTTCTTAATAAACTTGTCAAATGAAACCACCGAACGGCAGGGCAATTCGGCAACTTTTCACTGCTGGTTTTTGTTCTCTGAATAGACGAAGCATTGCTTCTCTATGGGGATATCACTGCCCTCGAACAGGCAACGAACAGGCACCATATGTGCAGGCAATTCGCCAACATTTGGCGAAATGCCTGCTCTCTGAATAGCCGAATGGCAAGGAAAGGTAACTGTACGCTGAATTTCACTGTTCGGTTAGCTTTCGGCCACAATTCGGATCTCTTTGAATAACCCTGAATGATTTAAGTCAGCTGCCTGACCCATAGACTCCATTGTACGGCCAAAACCTACTGTGAGCACCATGTGAGGTGAAGGCACTCGGGGGGGGGGGGGGTGCAGTTCACAACACAAAAGATCAAAAAATTGATGCACCTAGTTACACATATAGAGTAATTTGTTTTAGCTAAACATACAAGAGAAAAACAAAGTACATGTAACATATCAGCAACATAAAATATACACAATAAGAATATTTCGTTTTTTAGTCGTGGTGTCCCATAAGATGTAAGCCATTTATGCCTGGCTGCTAGTGATGGCCAGTTCATGAACGAATCAAAATGATTCACTGAGTTAACACACAGCACACAGGAGCACTGGTAATGTGATCCTTCTATGTGTGATGTTAGCAGCTGTTGCCAGCTCCGACTCAGCAAAAGGAATCACTGATTCGATTCAATGAGTCAGAGTTTCGTAGAGCGATTCCTAACCGCAGATTCTGAATCTGAATCTGAGACAGTACAGTGACTCAAACAATTGATTACAGCAGTTCTTGAGTCAATAGAACAGCCCTGCTCACACTGTAGGTCCTTGAATTTAAAATTATTCAAGCGTTATTCTGCAGAAGTGATCAGAGTTGACGTTTTTATTATAAACATTTTTAAATATTAAATAGCAAATGTAATAATATTAAATAATAATATTTAAATAATAAATCATATATTTATAATAAATGTATATTAAATTATAATATTTAAATAAAATAAACTATATAAATGTTATACCTATAATTACCTATAATGACAGTTATGTTAATAGGTTATTCCCTGGGGGAATTATATAAGAAATACGGAGAATGTGAAAACTCCAGGACTTACTTGAAACTGAGAGAAATCTCAATTCAACCTTCCTGGTAAAGTATGATATAAATAAATAAATATTTTTTTTTTAGCTAAATTATTTCTATTTTATTTATTTATTTTGTATTATATTTACACTGTCCATGATTCTATTTGGTATCATAGGATAGTCCAGACTCTGGCCCCCACATGACCATCTGTGACATACGGTTCCGGAGATACAGGGGTCCAAAGGACCCTGTATCTCCTGGATATGGAATTCCCTGCCAGGACACACACAATTAACGTGAGGGGACGGGGTAGTTAATGTCTGCCAATGCCACTGCAGGAGGCAGGCAGCTCCTCCCAGGGTCTCCCGGAGCTGAGTCAGTCTCTTGCGACTTAGTGAGTCATCAGTACCTGACTCACATTTCTGCTGGGAGTGAACTGGTGAACCGATTCATGAACCCGGTTCTTTGCATGGAAGCATACGAATTAATCATTCCACTAAGGTGAACCAAACTTCAAATAGCTACTGGCTTCTGCTTGCGCTCAAAATTAAAAAAGGTTAAATGATTTAGGTATAAAATGAACTACACCCTGGGTGGGGCATGCAGGACGCCGACACGGTTCTCTGTAGGAGGAGGGGGGAATTGCATTAGCTGTAGATACAGCACTACTGGATATGCATTTATAAACTGTAAATGGTTTGAAATGTACCATGTGACAATATGCAATTAGTTTTTTGTTTTTTGTGTTTTTTTAATAAAGTATTTTACCAGGAAGGATACATTGAGATTTCTCTCATTTTCAATATGTCCTGGGTAGTTAGTACTCCCTTAATGAGGTTTGCCTTGACATAATGGCATGGGGGTTTATCATATTTTGGCCAAAAAATTGAATCAAAAACCTTCTGTTTCATATAAGTTAGGAATATGCACCAGTATAATTTTTTTTGGGGGGTGGTTACAGCTTTTTTTGGGTTTTAAAAAACGTTTATGGGATATCACAATGATTGTTGTGACAAAATGTGATATCCACCCTCTAAGGCTAGGGTCAGACGAAAGCATTTTTCCCCGCGAACGTGAAAAAGTGCGTCCGAACACATTGACGTATTTTTTCACGGAATGCGCAAAAACGGTCAGACGACGCGCATTTTCGGGCGTGATTTTGTACGGATCGTCAATAAAACTCTTTTTGCGTCTGGACGTTATGTAGGCTGGACATTAGCAGCGTCTGACATCTCCTAATCACGCACACACGCCGCTATGCCGCAGCTGCGCACTCAGTACGTCAGTACTAGCGGTTCAGCGTTCTCAGAAAAATGCGTTCAAATTCCACTTGCATTGCACGGCCGGACTTTTGTGCGGCCGTACATCGTATATTGGCCGTCATTGCCGTCATCTGCTGCTAGTGCGGCCGTAATTATGTGCGCCAGAACGCACGTTAAAAGTGCGATGGTCTGACCCAGCCTAAAGGGGCATCGCAGAGGGAATGATCCTGGCTGATACAGATGCTCTTTTAAGACTATTACCAATAACCATTATGACATTGATACTACTCTATATGATGAGAAGCAGTAAGGGGAAGAAGGCACTAATGTACAATACTTTGGTGCCTCAGAGTGTCAGAAGAAATTGGGTGCCCAGAGTTTCAGGGAAGCCTCCTCTATGAAGTAAAAAATCAAGTGGGGTTGCGGCACTCCAGAAACAAGGATGTATTTTATTTACAGCCACAACAGTGACGTTTCTGTTGAACACTCAGACTTTCTGAAGCTTGAGAAAGGCTGAATGTTCAGCCAAAACGTGCTGCTGCTGTAAATAAAATACGTCCTTGCTTCTGGAGTGCCGAGTCCCTGCTTGCTTTATTGATACTAGTATCATGATCAATATTATTGTTCGTTCGAAATCTTGGAATCAGAATTGGCTGGCACGAAGGGCATAGCACCTCTTGCCTCCTGCTACGCTCATGTATTGGTTGTGTGTCAGAGTAAAGTTGCAAGTTACATAGTTACATAGGCTGAAAAAAGACATGCTTTCCTCGGGTTCAGCCTTCCACACATCACCTACTGCTGTTGATCCAAAAGAAGGCAAAAAACTCAGTCTGAAGCGCTCGCCAATATGTAACACACTGGGAAAAAATTCCTTCTTGACCCCAGAATGGCAGTCAGATTTCTCCTTTGATCAAGCAGCCTTTACCCACATATTAAACATGATAACCCATTATATTATGTATTTGCAGGAAGTCCTCCAGTCGTTGTTTAAAAGTCTGTTCAGTCTCTGACCCAACCACCTCAACAGGCAGAGAATTCCACACTCTAGGTTCATTGGAAATACGAATTGTCCATTGTTCATGCCTAATCTTTTGAAGTCTTATCATCGTGCATGAAGCCATGTCTTTTAAACACATCTTCCATTCTAAAATTGATAAAACATCTTTTAAAGAAACAGTCTAACAAGAACAAACATTTAAAGAAATAATGAACAATGAATGTGCCTCTTGTATGTACCAGTATTGAATTATTCATGTTCATGTATATATGATGCCATAAAGGCAAATGTCCACTTACCTGTATTATAAAAACCGAAAAAGTACCATGTTGACTTTAAATTAAGAATGGACTGGAAGCTGGCGAATGAATAGTTTTACTATAGATACATGTGCACCCACTACGCTGTTATCTTTCAAAGTGTCTCCCCAATAGACTGCATAGAGAAGAAGTATAGGGACACCTTCCTTCCTTCCTTCCTTCCTTCCTTCCCTTTCTCTGAATTAATTACTCCTGTCTGATCAGGGCTGAGTGCTTTCTACATGAAAATGAGATCAACTAACCTCTGTGACCCATGTTGAGTAAAGAGCACGAGCAGAGGGCACAGGTCAAGAGATTGCTGACCATCCCCACTAAACCTTTGAATGACCACTGGAGGACCATTATATAATGGTAAATAATAGAGGGATTTAGGGATGCAATGAGCAGCTTTATGTAACAGTGTCTAACAGGCTTGCAAATCATTCAACTAATCCCAGCTCCCTTTTTGCTAGAATGTCTATATTTAACCAACACGTTTTCTTTTCTTAAGTTTCAGTATTTATCCTTCTTTTATCATTAGATTGTTAGTAGTAGGTGAGTTCTTTCAAGCCCGAATTATGTAGCTACCTGCCAATTACAAATTTGTTACTCTTTATCCTTCAATGAAAAATTACTAGAACTGTAAAACATTGTAAATAACAATTAGAATGTTAGAAATAATCAGGAATGCTGTCAATTATTTAGTACATAGAGTCATCTACTACACAATGCACAGATGGTCCTGTTACAATATACTTTATACTGAATAGTTGTTGGATGCCTTTATTTATCAGGAACATCAAGCTTCTAAACACATGAGATTGGGATGTTACAAAAATTCTAATTTTTCAGATTGCCATAGGTGTGACTAGCAATGATGAGGCATGTTTGATATCATTTCCAAGTTAGTGTCAATATGGAGAGGAAATTGCTATTATATTCAATGTTTAAACCACAGCAGTAAATCATATAAAGCATTATTCGAAAATCATTACACACAAATGTAAAACAGTTGTTGAGTTGTATATGTTAAAAGTACTAAATGGTGATTCACAGAATGACTGTGCTAAGTGTCACTCCACTTTGGTGGACTTGGGACAAACTCAAGTCTTGGTAAACATTTTACTCCTGTACATCTGCTACTGTGTTTTATGACCCTTAACCTTTATACTCGACCCTTGCAATGACCTTTGCTTTTAGGCTTTTCCCTGTTACCAAAATTATACAGGAGAGATTTACACCAATACAATGAAAACATCTTCGTAATTTTGAACACAACTGTATATCAACGTAGAGATATATAGTTTGAGAAAGCTAGATAGATAGTGATATATACAGTTGTGTTCAAAATTATTCAACCCCCACTGAAATTGAGTGTTTTGGCCAGTTTGACATTGATTTTGATCATTCAGTCATCTTGCTTACAATTAAATCAAAGAGGCACGTGTAGGTCAGACAAATATAACATAACATTTATAATGAAATAACCACAAATGTCTTTTCTGTGCTCACATCATTATCAGTTTTATTTAACCCCCAAGTGACATTCAATCTTAGTACAACATCCTTTTACAGTTATAACAGCTTTTAAACGTGAAGCATAGCTTGACACAAGTGTCTTGCAGTGATCTACGGGTATCTTCGCCCATTCGTCATGGGCAAAAGCCTCCAGTTCAGTCACATTCTTAGGCTTGCGCACTGCAACTGCTTTCTTTAAGTCCCACCAGAGGTTCTCAATCGGATTTAAGTCAGGTGACTGCGATGGCCACTCCAAAATGTTCCAGCCTTTAATCTGCAACCATGCTCTAGTGGACTTGGAGGTATGCTTGGGATCATTGTCCTGTTGAAAGGTCCAACGTCTCCCAAGCCTCAGGTTTGTGACGGACTGCATCACATTGTCATCCAATATCTCCTGGTACTGAAGAGAATTCATGGTACCTTGCACACGCTGAAGCTTCCCTGTACCTGCAGAAGCAAAACAGCCCCAAAGCATGATTGACCCCCGCCATGCTTCACAGTAAGCAAGGTGTTCTTTTCTTCATAGGCCTTGTTCTTCCTCCTCCAAACATAGCGTTGATCCATGGACCCAAACAGTTCTAATTTTGTTTCATCAGTCCACAGAACACTATCCCAAAACTTCTTTGGTTTGTCCACATGACTTTTGGCATACTGCAGTTGTCTCTTCTTATTCTTTGGAGACAGCAAGGGGGTGCGCCTGGGAGTTCTGGCATGGAGGCCTTCATTACGCAGTGTGCGCCGTATTGTCTGAGCTGAAACCTCAGTACCCACATCTGACAAATCTTTTCTCAGTTCCTCAGCAGTCACACGGGGACTTTTCTCCACTCTACGCTTCAGGTAGCGCACAGCAGTCGAAGTCAGCATCTTCTTTCTGCCACGACCAGGTAGCGTTTCAACAGTGCCCTTTGCCTTGAATTTGCGAATGATGCTTCCTATGGTCTCTCTTGGTATGTTTAACATCTTTGCAATCTTCTTATAGCCATTGCCCTTCCTGTGAAGAGTAATCACCTCTTCTCTTGTCTTCCTGGACCATTCTCTTGACTTCACCATGTTTGTAACCACACCAGTAAATGTCTAGAAGGAGCTGAGTATCACAGTCATTTTAAAGCTGCCTAATTGGTGCTTATTATGCTTTATTGCTGCTCCATGACATCCACAGGTGTTTTCAATACCTGATTGAAAACACATGAATGAACCTCTGTTCTTCAGAGTGGTAGTCTTTAAGGGGTTGAATAATTGTGTCAATGAAGAATTCACAAAAGAAACATTTACTACTGTATTACAAAACCAATTGATGTCATTTTAGTTGCATATGGTTCTTTAAAAAGTCCTTGTAGGATTTCATTCTGAATACAACTACAAATGTACACTAAATTCCCTAAAACCCTTTACAGCATTGGGGGTTGAATAATTTTGAACACAACTGTATGTATATATATATACCGGTCGTTCCCAGAAGCGGGGCCCCCGACAGAGGGACAATCGGGACGTTTTGAGAGGTGGGACTACTTTTTCGGGAGCAGCGATCTCCTCCTCCCTCCCCCCGGGCTATGGCTCTTCTGAGGATAACAGCGGCTCTTGGCCTCAGTGGGATAGCTCTGGGATGTCCTGGATTACCCCGCAGTCTCTGGCGTCTGACTCCCGACCCCTCTCTGCGGCAGCTAGAAAACATGCGCAGAAGAAAAGAAAAGCTGCGCTGCAGGCGTCCTCCAAAGCATCGCTGGACGCGGGGGATGTCTCTGACGGGGACTCGGCTGAGGTTCCCCCGCCTTCCACCAGTGGTAGTGTGGCCTCGGATCGTCAGTCTAACGCGAGGTCAGGACCTCGACCGCAGCAGGTACTGGAGGAGGATGATGACCATCTCCCCTCCACAAAAGGGGATCTCCGCAGGATCTTGGAGGAGCTCCGCGTGATCCGAGAGGTGTGGCAACCTGAGGTAGCGGCGGTCCGAACGGAGGTGGCAGCAATACGTGCTCAGGTGTCAGCGGCGCAAGAGAAGGCTTCTGAAGTGACATTGGAACAAACTCACCTGTCTGGCCAGGTCGCTGGTCTGCGGTCTCAGGTCGAACTTCTGACCCGCTCTGTGGAGATGCCGACAGGGTATCCGTTATCGCTGGGGTCTGGCGGGAGCGTTGGTGGTGACACACGCAAATGTCCCCTATACTATCACAGATCCTGCAGTGGCCTGGACCGACTTGGCGGCAGCGGGCCTTTCATTCAGCCGGACTGAGCACTATTTTTCACCCCCCACTCCTGCATTTTTTCTTACTTGCATGAGTTTTTGGTCCTTAGCCTAGCCTTTTGGTACCTTTCAGGACAGCCCCTTGCTTTCATGGTCATTACCCTGCCTGCCTGTTGAATTTTTTTTGCCTTTTTTACTGACATTGGGACTTGACATTCTCTTTTTGTCCTGTTCAACGGTTTAGTAGATATTGAATTAAAACGGGAATATTTTTAACATTGAAGCCTATGGGATTCGCCTGAATGAACCTGCCGAATTAAACCGCCGAATGACAGGGCATTTAGGGAACCTTTCACTGCTGGTTTTTGCTCTCTGAATAGCCGAAGCATTGCTTCTCTATGGGGATTTCACTGCCCTCGAACAGGCACCGTATGTACAGGCAATTCGCCAGGATTTGGCGAATTGCCTGCTCTCTGGATAGCCGAATAGCCAAGAAAGGTTCCCTTTCGGCAGCCATTTGGATCTCTTTGAATTACCCTGCAAGTGTGTTATGCTGAGCTGTTTTGGACTGTGTCAGTGTCATCGTCTTTCAAGTAGATGAAGTGTAGAATTCACATTGGGAAATACTACTGTGTTATTTATAGAAATATGAACTGGAAATGTAAAACTTAGAAATCTCTTTCTGCTAAAATGTATGTGTTGTGCTATAACACTTTCACTTTCGCCAGAAATACGTAAACTCATTTTTGCATTGTACTATAATAAATAGCAAACATTAGCATATAATAGCTGTTTTTCTAACCTTTTTAATGCAAGATTAGTTTGTCCCCTGCGTAGAATCAAAGTTTGCAGTGAAATCTCAGCCTGTTTTACTGTGAAAAAGCTATGAAGAGCAGGGCCCACCCTCACTGGAACAAAAGGTTCAACAAACTTTACTTCTGCACTTCAGCAGCCAGGGAGAGGACAGAGCAAAGGGAGAGCTCTGGGGTCACTCACTGCTGTACAGGAATGAGATTGACGTGAATATATTTTCTGAAGTTCCATGTACAGTACAGATACAAGGTATTACTATGATATTCATACGCAAACATTACAAAACATAAGATTATACTATAATATATTCATTGATATTCTTTGGGAGCTGTATTCCTAACTATCTCATTATGATCACTGCAATTCACCATAAGCAGGATTTGACCATTTTATTACCCATCTTTATTGCATTTGCTGGTTTTGATGCAATAGGCATTTCTGCCTGTATGCTGATAATGCAGACTCTGTGTGAAATTGTCCAACATAAAGGACATGATCTAGAATTGAGAACCTTTCATCCCAGCTAAATCTCTTGAAAGGATAAACAAAACAGTAAAAATAAAAGATAAAAAAAGTATATTTAGGTCATTTCAATATTTTATCTAATTTGAATAACAGTCTTTATGCAAAATCTTCATTTCCCCCTATATGTAATTTTTATACACATCTACACATCCCATCTTTCAATTTAATGGTATATATTTTCCAACAAAACGTATTTAGTAGTGAAGGGGTTAATCACATATATTTAAAAATAAAGAAATACATGTTATTGTGTTTTTTGTATATTTTATTTCCCAGCAAGTAAATAACCATTGCGTTTTCAATTATACGAAAAGCTGACAAATTAAGCAAAGCTAAATTTAGGATCTAAGTAAACTGAAAGAATGGAGATGATTATTTGGAGGATTGCTGAATATTGGGTTGTGTGCGCTCTCTGATGGTGATAGTACTATATGCAGGCACTGAAAAGCCGCAGGGTAATGAACTGTGATGAGGAGGGACATTACATCAAAGACAGGCCACAGTTAACCAATAGATTGATATAAGCATGTAGGTTTACAAGGATATGCATATGTATTATGTATTAATAAAGCTTCCATATCACATATTAAGGTGTTACTGAAGGCTTCTCGTAGTCAATACAGATCAATTTTCCTCAGCTTAGACAGCAGACATATTTGATTTTTAAGACATCAGTCTATGGGTTTTTATAGATGACACTGCAGAGAGCTTTAAAGTGAGACATTATTTATTATAAGTGAAGTTAATTAAACAGCAGATGATAAGAAGCTTGGAACACGTCCCAGGCACAGTACGTGAGAATGTTCGCTTGTGTGTATTTGTTTCTTCTGTGAGTGTTATTGTGTATGGCAACATATTGAATATCGAAAGAACCTTTGATACTATTATAAATGCATTATACACATTATCACTCCTGAAAAAACAGTCAAGGACATACATTTTTGATTTTTATTTGCCGCTGTTAACCATTTAATTTGGCAAATTCAAGGAAATATATAGTTTTTTGAGTAATTCCCTATCAAACAATTTCCCCCTTCCCATCTGAGCAGAATTCTATTAATGTTAAGAGTGATTAGGGTGTGCAGGAGGGTGCTAAATATTGATTTAGCTGTTTTCTGTCTTCTCACTCATGCAGTGGCTTGTGAGCAGCTGGTGGTATGGGTTGTTGGACAGTGTCAGCAGGGAAGATCTTCCAGCTATGGCAGCAGGTAATGTACACAAATGATGTCATGGGGGTTATCCAGAAAGTTATTCATCAATGAAACATCTTCTGAATTAGGAGAAGGAGCGATCCTTTCTTTATACTTATTCTATTTTACGTCTTACATACTTTGTTTTTTTCCAGTGAAACGTGTAAAAAATTTTAATTTTTCAGCAATCTAGAACCCTGTGACCTTACTCTTTCAGATTAGCCATCTGTTAGAACACTCACAGTTTGACTTACAGCACTGCCATTTATTCTTACTATTATGGTGGGTTCTCTGTCTGTTGGGGCTATGTAGCCTAATTTCTGGCCTTTACTATGGCTGTAGGCCCAGTAAAGGTCTGCTTCCTTTCTTTTTCTTTAGACAACTTGGCATCTGCCTTATTACCCTCGACAGACCACCATTAGGATTTCACATATATTCATTAGGTTCTAGTATGCATATATATAGAGGGGCCCAAAAACTGTATACACACCTCAAAATGGAAAATATATGCATAAAAATGTTATTACTAGATTTATATAAACATCAAAGGGCAGCTTTGAGGCATGTTTGAAATATGCAATCACATTAGGTGCTCAAAGTGGTCACCATTAGCATCCAGACACTTTTGATATCGGCGCACTACTGCATTAACAACATTGACTAGAGTGTCCACAGGGATTGCGCTGCATGATATTTCAATATCTTTTTGTAGTGCAGCCAGCATAGGTAATTTTCAAGGGTATACCGCAGTCTTTAGTGTTCCCCACAGATAGAAATCGAAGGGTGTTAAGGCTGGGGAAAATGGAAGGAGTTCAACACCACCTCTGCATCCTATCCCAGGTTCTGGAAGAATGTCATCGAGATAGGCTCTTACGTCTCGGTGGAAGTGAGATGGTGCACCATCTTACTGGAAGTACAAATGCTTATAAGCATAAATCACACAAATGGCCGATAAAATGTATGTGTGAAGCATGTCGATGTACACTGGACCATTGACTGTGCCTTCAAAAAACAATGGTCCAATTAAACCCTTGGATGACAGTCCAGACCAGACATTGAGCCCCATTAAATTTACTGCTTTGTTCACATGAATGTGAGGTTTTCTGGTTCCCAATAAACACAATTATGACGGTTTACTGTACCATTTAGCTTGAACTGCGTTTCATGAGACTGCACATTTTCTCTTCATCTTCTTCATGTACCATTTGTCAAAACAACTCACAGTACTCCATTCTTCGATCAGGGTCATCTTCAATCATGGCGTGTAACAGTCTCGGGTTGTAAAATTTCCAATGTGCTCTCTTCAGAATATGTTGTAGGCTTGATTTGCTAATTTCTGTCCCACATGCACATTCTTTGACAGACTTTTGCGGTGAGTGTGCAACACCGTATCCGAGGAAGCAGGGCTTGCTGCCATGCGACACCTCCCAGATCTTTGCTTGTGCACATCACACACCATGCTATTGCTTTTGAACTTATCACAAATAGGGATGAGCTGTTCGGTTCGATCGGTTCGGAGTTCGATTCGAACTTTGTCAGTTCGCAAGTTCGCGAACTTCGAACTTTTTGGCGTGTTCGGTTCGAGTTCGAATTTTTTTTTTTTAAAAAAAGTATAAAAATGCTTAAAAAATCCTTAAAAAATCTAAAAATAAAGAGACTCTTTACTGAAGAATATTATAAGCAATGGTTTATTAGATATTGAATTAAAACAGGAATATTTTTAACATTGAAGCCTATGGGATAAAACATTCTTGTTGTTAAAACATCAGGCAGACGAGGCTCTCTAAATCAGGCACTGTAGAGGGCAGCCCACCGGAGCCTCCCTCCCAAGGACCCCTTGACTTGAGGAGCATGCGGCTGCAAGATTACAGAGCTGCCACTGTGCGGGCTGGCCAGCCGGGTGCATGTGGCAGAGAGGTGGCGCAGGGACTCCAGGGAGGGAGCCACGGCAGACCCCCCTTCCGCCCAACCAGGATCCAGGTTGCAGGGTGCATGTGGCAGAGAGGTGGCGCAGGGACTCCAGGGAGGGAGCCACGGCAGACTCCCCTTCCGCCCAACCAGGATCCACTGACCACCAGGCTAAGGTAAGGCGACACATTTTTAAAAAGAATAAAATCCAAGGACATTTTTAAATGTCCCCAGCAACATAAAATAAAACTTTTTTTCTTTCTAATACTCACCTGATTCCTGGATCCACAAACTGTAGAAGTGCTGCCCGGCAGTGTGCGGAATCATATAGAAACATAGAAACATAGAAAAATGTCGGCAGATAAGAACCTTTCGGCCCATCTAGTCTGCCCAATTACATGGATACTTTACCTGGATTTATCTTTTGTTTAGGATAGCCTTATGCCTATCCCATGCATGCTTAAATTCAATTACTGTTTTGGCCTCTACCACTTCTACTGGAAGACTGTTCCATGTATCCACCACCCTCTCAGTAAAATAATGCTTCCTGATGTTACTTTTAAACCTTTGCCCCTCTAATCTAAGACTATGTCCTCTTGTTTTGCTATTTTGTTTCCTTTTAAATATACTCCCTTCCTCTACCTTGTGGGTTCCCTTTACGTATTTAAATGTTTCTATCATATCTCCTCTGTCTCGTCTTTTTTCCAAGCTGTACATGTTAAGATCATTAAGCCTTTCCTGGTAACTTTTCTCCTTCAAGCCGTACACCATTTTAGTAGCCCTTCTCTGAACTCTCTCTAAGATGTCTATATCCTTCTGGATATACGGTCTCCAGTACTGCTCACAGTACTCCAAGTGAGGTCTCACCAGTGCTCTGTACAGTGGCATGAGCACTTCCCTTTTCCTACTGCTAATACCTCTCCCTACACAACCAAGCATTCTGCTAGCATTTCCTGCTGCTCTATTACATTGACTACTTACCCTTAGATCCTCTGAAATAATGACCCCTAAATCCCTTTCCTCAGATGTTGAGGTTAGGACTGTATCAAATATTCTATATTCAGTCCTTGGGTTTTTACGTCCCAGGTGCATTATCTTGCACTTATCCACATTAAAACTCAATTGCCACAACTCTGACCATTTTTTTAGTTTACCTAAATCATTTTGTCATTAGGCTGATCCCTCCAGGAATGTCAACCCTGTTGCAAATCTTTGTGTCATCAGCAAAAAGACATACTTTTCCATTAATACCTTCTGCAATATCACTAATAAAAATATTAAAGAGAATGGGTCCAAGTACTGACCCCTGAGGTACCCCACTGGTAACAAGACCTTGCGCCGAATAAACTCCATTTACCACAACCCTCTGTTGCCTGTCACTCAGCCACTGCCTAATCCATTCAACAATATTGGAATCCAAGCTCAAAGAATGCAATTTATTGATAAGCCTTCTATGCGGAACAGTATCAAAAGCCTTCAACAATCCTTTCCTTTAAAATGGTTTCCATTAATTTCCCCACTACTGACGTAAGACTAACTGGCCTATAGTTCCCCGATTCCTCCCTACTACCCTTCTTGTAAATGGGCACAACATTTGCTAATTTCCAGTCTTCTGGGACAACTCCCGTTAACAAGGATTGGTTAAATAAATCTGTTAACGGTTTTGCTATTACATCACTGAGCTCTTTTAATAATTTAGGGTGGATCCCATCAGGTCCCATTGACTTATTTGTCTTTACTTTAGACAGCTGCTGTAGAACCTCCTCCTCTGTAAACTCATATGTAAATGTCTCTTTAGTGTTTCCTCCTAACTGAGGTCCCTTTCCTTCCTTTTCTTCTGCAAAGACTGAACAAAAATATTCATTGAGGCAGTCAGCGAGACTTTTATCCTCTTCTACATACCTTCCTTCCTTTGTTTCTAATCTAACTAATCCTTGTTTTACTTTTCTTTTCTCGTTTATCTATCTAAAAAATGTTTTGTCCCCCTTATTTACTGACTGAGCTATTTTCTCTTCTGCGTGTACTTTGGAAGCTCTTATAAATTGCTTTGCCTCTTTCTGTCTAATCTTATAGGTTTGCCTATCTTCTTCACTCTGAGTTTTTTTTATAATTATTGAATGCTATCTTTTTGTTCTTCACTATTTTGGCCACTTCTGCAGAGTACCACAGTGGTTTCTTCCCTTATTTGTTTTTGCTAACAAGCCGAATGCAATTTCCTGTGGCCTTCAATAATGCTTCCTTGAAATAATCCCATTTCTCCTGGACTCCCTTTAAACTCCTCCAGTCTGATAATGACTCATTCACACAAAATCTCATTTTAGAAAAATCAGTTTTTTTTAAAGTCTAAAACTTTTGTTTTTGTGTGGTGCAGCTCCATCCCTGTTCTTATATTAAACCACACTGACTGGGGGGGGCGTGGCCGGACGTCGAGCTGAGCAGACGTGTAGTGGAGCGGCTCCAGCAAATTTTCCCCTTAAAGGCTATTTGGCGACATTTAAACCCGGACTACGTGCGTGCCTGCTGACCGGGGCTAGACGGGAGCACGGAGAGGGCGAGGTGTACACTTTGCGGCACCGGAACATCGCGGAAGTGCCGCCGGATCCCTCTGGGCCTACTGCGTGAGCAGCGCCTGAACGGAGGTACCAACGCCGCGTGGGCCCTTCCTTCTGGAACACAGCGGAGGATCCCTCCGGACTTAGACGCTTAGTATAAGGCGTCTCCGGCAATCTGGGATAAACTGCCATAAGGAGGGTCTTCACCTCCCCCCCCCTCACCTGCTATACGCGGCGATCTCCCCTACCACCCGGACCTGACAAACACCGGCTTGCGGTGCGGCGGCCTACAGCTGTGGTCTCCGGAATACTTGGGGAAGTTGGAGGTAGCTCATGGGCACCCCCCTCCCCCGAGGAGAGAAGGTTGAGACCGGTGTCACTGTGAAACTCGGGGGCAAAGTCGCTTCGGCCCAACAACACCTGGGACAAGGGGTCTCCGGTACAGTTTATTTGGCACCCACCCTGAAACCGGAAGGGGTCCCCACTTTACTTTACTAGAACTACCTGAATGCCCTTCACACGTAACAAAACAAAGAAAAAAGAGGGGGAAAAAAAAAAGAGAGAAAAGAAAAGGAGAGAAAAGAGGAGGAAAGAAAAAAAAAATAGTACAAGAAACATAATCTTACATGACTTCTCTGGAGGGCTGATTGGTGGTTGGACCGACTCCGTCAGTTTTTGATCGGTGGACTCTTACTCGCCCAGCACACGTCCACGAAGGACCGCATGGATATGTAGCTCATGCGGCCAGCGCTGAACTCTTCCTAATCCAACGGCTTCTAAAGGATAACCGAGGCATTTTCTTTTATTTTTTTTGTGGCCACAGGTGAGCCAGATGGCACCTCCCAAGGCACAGCGAGTGCTGGATCCCCCGAAATCGGCTCGGAAGGAACGTAACAAGGAGGCTCAGGGTAGCGGATCACCGCAGCATGCATTGGCCCAGGACCTGGACACGTCGCCTTCGGCGCTACCAGACCTCTCGGACTCGATGCCACCCTCAGAGAGCAGACTCCATGCTATGCTGCAGGACTTGCGCTCAACCATACAGGCGGATATCAGGGGTGCGCTGCAGGAGCTGAGCTGCGACGTTCTGGACTTGGGCGAACGCACCGACGCGTTGGAAACCAAGGCGGATGATTTATGCTTAGCCCACAATGATCTGGTAGACCGTCATCTGGCTCTGCAAGCGGCCCATGAATCTCTGGCACTTAAAGTGGCTGACGTAGAAGATCGCTCCTGGCGTAATAACATTAGAATCAGGGGTATCGCAGAAGCAGTCACTCTGGCGGACCTACATCCATATCTCCTGGAGCTGTTCCAAGTTTTGTTGCCGGAGGCTACGCCACAAGACCTACTTCTGGATCGAGTGCATCGCCTTCCGCGAGCGAAAAACCTGCCGACGTCGGTGGCTCGTGATGTCATTATCCGGGTACACTTTTTCCACATCAAGGAAGCTCTGATGTCGGCGTCACGGAAGTCCATGCCTTTATCTGCCCCTTATGCGGATATCTCATTCTTCGCTGATTTATCGGCTTCGACCATGTCCAAAAGACGTGAGTTTTCATCCCTCACCAAGCTTCTCCGCAATCATAAGTTGGCGTACAGATGGGGGTTTCCAACTAAGCTCTTGATATGGAAGGATGGTATACTACACGTTGTTCCTGATGTTGCCACTGGATTACAATTCTTGAAGGACTGGAATATTCTGGCTGATTTCTCGCCTCCGCGTGAGCCTTCCTCATCACCGATTAAGGTCTCACCGGAATGGCACAGAGTCCGGCCTAAATGATGGGTGTCTCCTTCCCTGTATCGTTTTCGAACTGTTCGGACTTCTGGATGGTTACCTATGTGGAAGGAGTGGTTCCTCTTCATGATTGCCTCGGGACCCTATGCTTTTTGGTTCAGCGCTGAGTTCTTGCGTTGAGCTCTGTGTAGCGGACGTCCCCTCGTCCCCCCGGTTGAGTCTCCCTAGCTGATATTTTCCGCTTCCTTATTGCCACTGGGAATGACTCTTTCTTGCTGTATTTTTAGGATGCAGCGTTGCTTGGTTTGTTTGTTTTATGTTTTTGCTTTTTTAGTCTTTTCTCTTTTTCTTTTCTTTTCTTTTTGTTTTTATCTTATTTTCCTTTGTTTGTGGATATGCTCTTATGGTCCTGGCCTTCATACTCTTCATGTCTCCTCGATAGTATTTTTCATTCTGCCATGCATATTATATCATTGTGGTTAATTAATCATGAGTAAACCTCAGTTCAGTATTTTTTCAATGAATGTTAGGGGGCTGAATATTCCGTTCAAACGACATGCTCTGTTTCGTGATTTACATAAACTTAAACCGGCGATAGCTTGTGTGCAGGAGACGCATTTTAGTGCTTTGCGCGCCCCACATCTGCGATCCGCTATGTACCCGGTTTCCTTTCATTCTACTGCTCAGACGAAGTCTAGGGGTGTCTCGGTTCTCTTTCACAAGGACTGGGTCTTTAAATGCTCGAACCAATATACAGACCCACTGGGCCGTCTTTTGATTTTGGTGGGCACTATGAATGAACTTCCCATTACGGTTGCGAATTTGTACTTGCCTAATGTCAACCCGGTATGTTTTCTTAAAAAAGCTTATGGTAAGATTAAGAAGTTGATGGAGGGGTCTCTTTTCATGTGTGGAGATTTTAATTGTGTGCCTGACACGGCTTTGGATACACGCTCGGGCCAGACCCGTGCACAGCCTCGTAAACAGCTCCCCTCTAGCCGCCAACTAAATGACTTTTTACGATCCTCTGACTAATATGACGCATGGAGAATTAGCAACCCCTCAACTAGGGACTTCACTTTTTTCTCACCAGTACACTCATCTTACAGTCGCATTGACTTATGTCTGATACATGGTTCTACAGTCCCTCGCCTCCTGGCAGCTCGTATCGGCTCTATAACGTGGTCTGATCATGCTCCTATAACGATGGACTTCGAGGCTGACTATCCTGCTAGGGGGATGGGGAACTGGCGTCTAAATGACTCGCTTATAGTAAGTGGAGCTGATGTGTCTGATACGTCGGCGGTGTTACGGGAATACTTTGCATTGAATGTGACAGAAGACGTAACCATATCATCAGCCTGGTTGGCACATAAAGCAGTGGTGAGGGGCCATTTGATTCAGAGAGGGGCTACACGGAAAAAGGCATTCAATGCCCAGTTGACTTCAGTACAGCGGCAAATATCGGACTTGGAATCCCAACATAAAATTAACCCTACACCTGACCTCTTATCTCGACTGACGACCCTTCGACGGGATTTAATTCAATTGACGTTGCAGTCCTCTGAACGGGCCATACGACACTTAAATCTCACTCATTACACCCAAGGAAACAAAGCTGGCCGGTTATTGGCATCTAAATTGAAATCTAAAAGGCTACAAACCAAAATTCCTTACCTATTAGACAATGGAGGGGATAGGATTTACAACCCGCTAAAAATTTCGGAGGAATTTGCCAACTTCTATGCATCCCTATATAACCTAAAATCAGATCCTACAACCCACGACCCAGACCCGGATGAGATAACTCGATTCCTCCAGGATGCAGAACTCCCCTCCCTATCCCACTCACAGGCAGCAGAACTGCTGGTTCCGTTCACAGAGGAAGAGGTGCGTAAGGCCGTTAAGGCTCTCCCAAAGAATAAAGCCCCTGGGCCAGACGGTTTCTCTAATTTATATTATCAAACTTTCGCAGACATTTTAATACCGACCCTTACGAGGCTTTTTAATCATATCAAATCCACAGGTGAAATACTCCCAGAAATGCTTCAAGCTACTATTGTAACGTTGCCTAAGCCTGGCAAACCCCCGACAAGCTGTGCGAACTTCCGCCCTATATCCTTACTGAATGTGGATGCTAAGCTATACGCTAAGTTATTGGCGTCCAGAATGGCTCATCTGCTTCCCCTTTTGCTTTCAGCAGACCAGACCGGGTTTGTGACTGGTAGACAGACAAGTGACAACACCCGACGATTCTATAATATAATCGACATTGCCTATAGAACCAATACCACGGGGCTCCTCCTGGCACTGGATGCCGAGAAGGCGTTTGACCGTCTGCATTGGGGCTATATGCGTAAGGCACTAGAATTCTTTGGTTTCCCTGCCCTATTCATTAAAAGTATTATGAGCCTGTATTCTCTTCCATCGGCAAAGGTACTGGCATCTGGGTTTCTCTCCTCCTCATTCTCTATTACCAATGGCACCAGGCAGGGTTGCTCGCTATCCCCACTCATCTTTGTTTTGGCATTGGAGCCTTTGGCCTCGCGGATCAGGCGTGACGCTTCCATCTCTGGCATCTCTACCCCAGATGGAATTCATAAATTGGCTATGTTCGCGGATGATATCCTGATTTTTCTTACCTCCCCTGAAACCTCTTTACCATCTCTAATGCGCCAGCTTACTTCCTATGGCCTAGTCTCCTACTATAAAAACAATGTGAGCAAGACGCAGGCACTACCGCTACATGTTGATGCTCTCTCGCTCTCCACCTTAAGTGCCTTGTACCCATTTGACTGGAGAACGACCTCTTTGAAATATTTAGGTATTTCTCTTACCAAATCTAGGGGCTCTATCCTTAAACTTAATTATAACCCCCTAATGACTTCTATCTCCTCCCAACTGACCTCCTGGCTTGATCTGGAGGTCTCTTGGATGGGACGCATGGCAGCTTTGAAAATGTGTATTTTACCCCAGATCCTTTATTTTTTCAGGAACATCCCAGTTTTTATCCCGGCACATATGTTGCTACGCATGCAAAAAATGCTGCAGGCACACATATGGAAAGGGAGGCCTCCACGCATTCCAGCTTCCACAATCAACGCGACTAGACGTAGGGGAGGGCTAGGCTTTATAAACATTACAGCATATTACAGGGCGGCTTTATTGGCTCAACTCCTGTCCTCCATGTCCCAGCGAGACACCCCTTTATGGTTACGGATGGAGAATGCTTACACTGCTCCTTTTCGAATTCATGACCTAATGTGGTTTGAGACGCTCCCACACCAAACATTGGAGGGTATCTTGCCTTCCACTTCCCTTTCCCTTATGTCATGGCGGCTATGGGGTAGACGACTTTTAAGACCCTTCTCATTGCTCAGTCTGGCTCCATTGCGCTTCCTCTGTCGCACTATCCAAGACCTGAACCTTGACCGATGGTTCCAATTAGGTCTCACACATATTCATCAGCTTTTTACAGCCTCTTCCATTAAAACCTTCCCGGACCTAACACGAGAGTTTGCCCTTCCCGCTAGCGACTGCTTCAAGTACCTAAGGGTAAAACATGCACTGACTCAGCGGGGTATTTCCTCCTTTGCAGCGACGGATATTACGCCCTTTCACAGACTGTGTTTAGGTAAAAAAGTTATGAAAAAACCTTTGTCTCTATGTTATGATAGTTTGTTGTCTGCAAATCCTAATAAGAAACTGCCCTATATGATCAGATGGGACGCAGATTTGTCGTTCGAGTCTTCTAAGGAGGACTGGTTTTACGCCACTGAAACGGTATATAAATACACTAGGAGCACTAACTTGCGGGAATCACATCTTAAACTCTTATATAGATGGTATATGACCCCGAATCGTGTGGCTCATATATCCGGGCAATCCAGTGTCTGCTGGCGTTGCGGCACCAGTGTTGGATCTATCCTTCACATCTTTTGGCAATGACCGCTTCTTGCTACCTTCTGGGGGAAAGTTTGTAGACTGATCTCTCACTGTACCGGAATATCTATGCCCCTGTGCCCTAGACAATACTTATTACATATGCTTCCGATTACTATCCAACAGCGACATAGAGGTATCATCAGGGCCGCCATCAGGGCATTACGCCCAATACTGCCGTAAGGGGCCCGGGCCCGGTGGGGGCCCGGGCCGCCGGGTCCCGGGGGGAGGATCCCGGGCCCCCGACGGCAGCGGCGTCGCCCTTTAACAGCTCCGGTATCGGACTCGATGAGTCCGAATCCGGAGCTGTGTCCCTGCTGCTGCTGCAGGAGCCGGAGGAGACTGAGACACTGTGTCTCCTCCGGCTCCTGGCAGCTTCACTTCCTGGCTGGGCGGGGCCAAGCAGCGTGTGAGGGGCCTCCCAAGCACGTTGCTTTGCCCCGCCCCTCCACTCAGTGAAGCTGCGCGCCGGAGCTGGAGGGACCAGGAAGAAGATCAGAAGAAAAGAAGAGAAGAAGATTGAAGAAAAGGTGAAGAAAAGAAGAGCAGAAGAAAAGAAGATAGAAGACAGCGAGTGGTGAGCCAGGGCCCAGACCCTAAGACCCAGAGCCCAGACCCCAAGGCCCAGGACCCAGACCCCAAGGCCCAGACCCCTAGGCCCAAACCTCTAGGCTCAGACCCAGGGCCCAGACCCCTGGGCCCAGACCCCTAGGCCCAGACCTCTAGGCCCAGACCCCTAGGCCCAGACCTCTAGGCCCAGGGCCCAGACCCCCAGACCCTATGGCCCAGACCCCTAGGCCCAAACCCATGGCCCAGACCCTAGGGCCCAGGGCCCAGACCCTTAGGCCCAGACCCCAAGGCCCAGACCCCAAGGCCCAGACCCTAGGGCCCAGGGTCCAGACCCCTAGGCCCAGACCCCTAGGCCCAAACCCATGGCCCAGACCCTAGGGCCCAGGGCCCAGACCCTTAGGCCCAGACCCCTAGGCCCAGACCCCAAGGCCCAGACCCTAGGGCCAGGGTCCAGACCCCTAGGCCCAGACCCCAAGACCCAAACCCAGGGCCCAGACCCTATGGCCCAAACCATGGCCCAGACCCCAAGGCCCAGACCCTAGGGCCCAGACCCTTAGGCCCAGACCCCTAGGCCCAGACCCCAAGGCCCAGGGCCCAGACCCTAGGGCCCAGGGTCCAGACCCCTAGGCCCAGACCCCAAGACCCAAACCCAGGGCCCAGACCCCAAGGCCCAAACCCATGGCCCAGACCCCAAGGCCCAGACCCTAGGGCCCAGACCCTTAGGCCCAGACCCCCTAGGCCCAGACCCCAAGGCCCAGACCCAGACCCTAGGGCCCAGGGTCCAGACCCCTAGGCCCAGACCCAAGGCCCAGACCCAAGGCCCAGACCCTAGGGCCCAGGGTCCAGACCCCTAGGCCCAGGGCCAAGGCCCAGACCCAGGGCAAATGCCCAGGGCCCAGACCCCAAGACCCAAACCCAGGGCCCAGACCCTATGGCCCAGACCCAGGGCAAAGGCCCAGACCCAGGGTCCAGACCCCTAGGCCCAAACCCATGGCCCAGACCCCTAGGCCCAGACCCCAACCCAGGGCCCAGACCCTATGGCCCAGACCCTATGGCCCAGACCCTATGGCCCAGACCCCTAGGCCCAGACCCCTAGGCCCAGACCCCAAGGCCCAGACCCCAGGGCCCAGACCCTAGGGCCCAGGGTCCAGACCCCTAGGCCCAGACCCCAAGACCCAAACCCAGGGCCCAGACCCTATGTCCCAAACCCATGGCCCAGACCCCAAGGCCCAGACCCTAGGGCCCAGGGCCCAGACCCTTAGGCCCAGACCCCTAGGCCCAAACCCATGGCCCAGACCCTAGGGCCCAGGGCCCAGACCCCTAGGCCCAGACCCCTAGGCCCAGACCCCAAGGCCCAGACCCTAGGGCCCAGGGTCCAGACCCCTAGGCCCAGGGCCCAGACCCCAAGACCCAAACCCAGGGCCCAGACCCTATGGCCCAAACCCATGGCCCAGACCCCAAGGCCCAGACCCTAGGGCCCAGACCCTAGGGCCCAGACCCCTAGGCCCAGACCCCAGACCCCAAGGCCCAGGGCCCAGACCCTAGGGCCCAGGGTCCAGACCCCTAGGCCCAGACCCCAAGACCCAAACCCAGGGCCCAGACCCTATGGCCCAAACCCATGGCCCAGACCCCAAGGCCCAGACCCTAGGGCCCAGGGCCCAGACCCTTAGGCCCAGACCCCTAGGCCCAGACCCCCTAGGCCCAGACCCCAAGGCCCAGACCCTAGGGCCCAGGGTCCAGACCCCTAGGCCCAGACCCAAGGCCCAGACCCAAGGCCCAGACCCAGGGCCCAGACCCTAGGGCCCAGGGTCCAGACCCCTAGGCCCAGGCCAAGGCCCAGACCCAGGGCAAATGCCCAGGGCCCAGACCCCAAGACCCAAACCCAGGGCCCAGACCCTATGGCCCAGACCCAGGGCAAAGGCCCAGGGCCCAGACCCAGGGTCCAGACCCCTAGGCCCAAACCCATGGCCCAGACCCCAAGGCCCAGGACCCAGACCCTAGGGCCCAGACCCAGGGCCCAGACCCAGGGCCCAGACCCCTAAGCCCAAACCCAGGGCCCAGACCCCAAGGTCCAAGGCCCAGACACTAGGGCCCAGACCCCTAGGCCCAGACCCCAAAGCCCAGACCCCAAGGCCCAGACCCAGGGCCCAGGGTCCAGACCCCTAGGCCAAGGCCCAGACCCAGGGCCCAGACCCAGGGCCCAGACCCTAGGGCCAGACCCAGGCCCAGACCCTAGGGCCCAGGGTCCAGACCCCTAGGCCCAGGGCCAAGGCCCAGACCCAGGGCAAATGCCCAGGCCCAAACCCAGGGCCCAGACCCTATGGCCCAGACCCAGGGCAAAGGCCCAGGGCCCAGACCCAGGGTCCAGACCCCTAGGCCCAAACCCATGGCCCAGACCCCAAGGCCCAGGACCCAGACCCAGGGCCCAGACCCCCTAGACCCAAACCCAGGGCCCAGACCCCAAGGCCCAGACCCAGGGCCCAGACCCCTAAGCCCAGACCCCAAGGCCCAGGACCCAGACCCCAAGGCCCAAACCCAGGGCCCAGACCCCAAGGCCCAGGACCCAGACCCAAGGCCCAGACACTAGGGCCCAGACACTAGGGCCCAGACCCTGGGCCCAGACCCCTAGGCCCAACCCAGGGCCCAGACCCCTAGGCCCAAACCCAGGACCCAAGGCCCATACCCAGGGCCCAGACCCCAAGGCCCAGACCCAGGGCCCAGACCCCAGGGCCCAGACCCAGGGCCCAGACCCCAGGGCCCAGACCCTAGGACCCAGACCCCAGAGACCAGGGCCCAGGCTAGACCCCAGGGACCAGACCTCAGGGACCAGACCTCAGGGCCCAGACCCTAGGGCCCAGACCCCAAGGCCCAGACCCTAGGGCCCAGACCCCAAGGCCAGACCCCAAGGCCCAGACCCTAGGACCCAGACCCCAAGGCCCAGGGACCAGACCCAGAGACCAGGGCCCAGGTTAGACCCCAGGGACCAGACCCCAAGGCCCAGTCCCAGGGACCAGACCCAGGGCCCAGGCCCAGGCCCAGACCCAAAGGCCATCATACACAGCCCATTTCTGTGAGATTTATTGCTGTGGATTCTGTGATATGTTCAGACACACCGCTCATTACTGTGAGTTTTATTGCTGTGGATACTGTGATAAGCTAATACACACTGCACATTACTGGGAGTTTTATTGCTGTGGTGCTATGTTATGTCTTTTTTTTTGAAGGGGGAGAAAAGCTCTTAGAGGTTGAGGGGGGGCCCTGGGGGGCCCCATCGTGAGGTTTAGTAAGGGGCCCCATCATTTCTGATGGCTGCCCTGGGTATCATATCGATAATACTTAGCGTAGCTAAAACTACTATAGCACGTCACTGGCTTTCTCAGGTTAGCCCTTCAATGAGAGAAGTCATGTTATCATTAGAGAATGTTTATTTGTATGAGGAAATGTACCACAGGGCTGCTAACTCTTTAAGCGTGTTTCAAGGTATATGGGAAGGCTGGGAACTCTTTGTAACATCTGGAAACCTGATATAAATGCTATGAATGATATAAATGATATAGATGATATACTTGATGTAGATACAGCATAAAAATTGCCGTTCAGGGACCTAACTGAGCATATGCATAATAATTTTATCTCTTTAATTTTTCTTTTACTTTTTCTTCTCTTCACTTTGTATTTTTATACTTTGTGTGTTTTTGTTATGTCTTAAAATGTGATAAATTTTACTGCGTTTAGTTTAACATGGAAAAGTTTGGTTCAACCGATTGCTTATATTGCAGATCTTACGTTGTTGCCAGAATTGTTCTTTACAGGATCCTGCGCGATCCCCCTTTTTTTTTTTTTGTTATCTCAATGTTTGTGATTTCTGGCATGTGATCCTATGTGTGAACCTTAATAAAAATTTATATGGAAAAAAAAAAAAAACACACTGACTGGTGATCACTAGATCCCAAATTTTCACCTACAACAACGTCCGATACCAAACCTCCATTTGTGAGTATTAAATCCAATATGGCCTCTTTACGGGTCGGCTCCTCAACTACTTGTGTTAGAGATAATCCCAGTAAGGAGTTTAGAATATTTGTACTCCTGGTGCACCCAGCTATTTTGGTTTTCAGTTCACATCAGGAAGATTAAAGTCCCCCATGATAATAACTTCCCCCTTCATTGCCATTTTGGCTATTTCCTCAACCAGCAGATTATCTAGCTCTTCTACTTGTCCAGGGGGTCTATAGATCACACCTACACGAGCTACTGTATGATTGCCAAATGTTAGCGTAACCCAAACTGACTATGTTCACCTCGCTCACTTTTATTTGGTTCGTTTTTATGTTGTTTTTCACATACAGGGCCACTCCTCCTCCTTTCCTACCTTCTCTGTCTTTTCTATATAAAGAGTACCCCAGTATTGTTATGTCCCAGTTATTTTTCTCACTGAACCATGTCTCAGTAACCGCCACTAAATCTACTCTTTCAGCTGCCATCATTGCCTCCAGTACATTGATTTTATTGACTAAACTGCGAGCATTTGTAGACACGACTCTGAGCTTGTCATTTTTTACCTCGCATGTTGCTTGCACCCTCCGATTTAGTTTTGGGGGACAATCAGGCAGATTGTTTTTTACCCTTTTGTCCCCCCTCCTAGTTTAAATATTCCTTTGTGAAACCTTTGAACTTCTCACTGAGAACATATGTTCCCCTATGAGTAAGATTCAAACCATCTTTTTTATACAGTTCCTTTCTGCTCCAATTAGAGCTATCATGGGACACAAAGCCAAATCCTTGCTCCCGACACCATTCCCGAAGCCACAAATTAAATTCCCTATTGCGCATCTGCCTATCTTGAATGTTATGCACAGGCAAAACTTCAGAGAATGATACAGTGGACGCAATCTGCTGTTTTTCACCTCCAAGAACACAAAAATCTTCCTTAATCTCAGAAACCTCATTGCTAGCCAAGTCATTTGTCCCTAGATGGACTAGAACGTCCACTTCCCCTTGCTGCTTTGCTTGTTTGACAATATTGAGAATACGTCTCTTGTCTCTACGAGCAGTAGCCCCAGGAAGACATCTCACCAAACCACTACTCTCCAGCTCAACACCTCTTATGATAGAAGGCAATTGTTGCTGGGTGATTCTATCAAGTCCCACCTTTTCCTTTCTGTCCTTGGTTGCAGTCCTGCATACCTTAGGCATAGTGGATGGTGGTTCCTCAACTATGGTGTCTGAGCCTACATCCGTCTTACCACTACACTCTGAAAGTGCCTCAAAAGAATTAAGAAGAGCCACAGATTATGGGACATGCCTTCTATCCACAACTCTAAGTCTACCAGATCCTACAGTAGTCCATCTGCCGCTCCTAGGAGGCCTCTGATATGTAGGCCTAAGAGAACTGCCTACATATCAGGCACACTCCAAACCTCCAAAAATTGGATCTAAAAACAAATGCATGACAGCTCTTACACTGGACCAAGCCTGCCATTATAAAAGAATGGATTTAAAACCAGCAAATCTTACCTTTTTGTAGGTTTTCTACCTCCTGTCAAACCTCAGACTACCTCCAGAGTATCTCCAGAAGATTTCCTCTAAGTGTTCACTTTGAAGGCTTCACTTAGAAGGCTTGACAAGCTCAATTAGCAAGCTAATATCCCCAACCTTTATATATATATATATATGCTCCATTAATTATACTGTAAGGCTGGGTTCACACCTGTGGGTTTTTTTTACGCGCGCAATACGTGCGTTTTTTAACGCGCGTATCGCGCAAACGTAAAAAAACATGTGAATGCGCATTGCAGCGCGTTCACGGCCATAGACTGCAGAGTGAACGCGCTGCAATACGCCCCAAAGAAGCTCCTGTACTTCTTTTGGACGTAGGACATTTTACAGCGCGTTCCTGCTCGCTGTAAAACACCCAGGTATGAACGGGTCCCATAGCAAATAATGGAATTTCCCTGTTTATGCGTTCTACAGCGTGCAGGAACGCGCTGTAAAACGCTTAGGTGTGAACCGGGCCTTAAGGTGCTGCCCGGCAGTGTGAGGATTCATATGCTGCATTAATTATTCTTCTCACAAATTTGGTTACTTAACCAGTTTGCGTTTGGATTGTAATATTGTGACATCCAGGGCCCCGGGTGGCGATCGGGGAGGGCCCCGGACGCATGGTGTCGCCAGCTGGCCGAATGCCAGGATCTCCAGCGGCACCCAGCGCAGCTGTGAGTGATCAGGGGGCAGGGTGTGGCGTGATGACGCAGAGCCGGCGGGACTGGTGTGCGCCAATTCTCACCATATACAGTAGCGCAGTACTAGTGCCTAAACGTTGTTGAGCTGGTTTTGTTATACAACTACTCTCGCTCTGTGCCCCTGTCTGGTATATTTCACTGCTTGTTACTGCTGGTGCGCTTCCATCCTGCCATACACTATAGCGCAGTAATATTTTGGTGCACTGTCACTGACGCCCGCCTATATTACCAGATTCATATAATTTTAATATTGGACCGCATGGTCCACCCCTGCACTCTTCCACAATACCACAGAGGGGTTACTGTATGATGGCACTTGCTCGCCTGGCACCAAAGGCACAATATTTGGGTGCACTGACGCCTTTACCAGATTCATTTCTTTTTAATATAGGACCGCATGGTCCAACCCTGCACTCTTCCACAATACCACAGAGGGGTTACGGTGTGACGGCACTGTTGCCGACACTAAAGGCCCAATTTTAAAGCACCTATTGTTACTTTCATCCAAAGCCTGCAGAAGTTTCACCATAATTTAGCCAAAAAATCACTAAACTTGTTCTGCGCGTCCTAAAATGTCTTTTCATACAGACTGCCGCCCCAAGCAGTTGTTTATGAATAGATTAAAGGAAAAGCATTTATCGTCATTTGAAATGTCATTTTTTTGTTTTTAAATGTTTCTATACATCCTACAAATCCGCCACTTCACGGGCAGGTTATGGGGACCTCCTAGGCACGATATTTGAAGGAATTTTTCATTTTTATTTTTAACCCTTATTTCATGGAAAACTTACTGTCCCATTAAAAACGTCTTTTTTTAAACTTTTTGTCCTTGTTTCCTGTCCCCCAGATCACTACCCGGACCCCCATACACCTTTTATGGCAAATATCTTGAATATATGCCCTCTTGCAGGGCACTCTAAAAACCGAACTTTTGAGTCCCATTGACTTGCATTGAGTTCGGTTTGAGTTCGAACTCGAACTCGAACCTTGGAAATTGTTCGAGTTCGAATGCTCATCCATAATCACAAATTCATGTGATTGTTAGTCGTGTAGTTGGTTCTGTTCTAAACTTACATCGCCATCGTTGAACATACCACACATTTTCAAATTTACAATACCATTTCGAAATGGTCTTGCAATAGTCGAAAGTCAAGCGTACCTCCGCCATTTTGTTTTACTCTCTCCTGTCAGTCACATGATGATAACAATGGCACGACTAGTGATATCTTTAAAGGAAACATAATAATACACATTGCTGCCATAATTCAATACATGTTTTAAAAAAGGGTCTAGATAACAACTGTTGAAGTGCGTATACATTTTTTGGGCCACTCCATATATATACATACAGTATATATATATTTGGTTTTTGCCTTTTTTTGTGTATATTCACATGTGATTAAAACTAGCAAGTGCACAAGTTTTTGTGTGATTTATTGATGTTTTGTTAGGCCTTTGCTAAAATAAGCAGAATTTCACTTTTTCAAGATATTGAAAAAAAATTACATATTAGATCTTTCACATTTAAAAGCCTGAGGTCAACTATTATTATCATCATTTATATAGCACAACAGTTTCCTCAGCATTTTACATTAACCAATGAGGAATGAGACAAGATTGAAACAAACATGAGAACAGAAACAAGGGGTGTAGAGTGATGAGCTTACAGTCTAGAGCAGTGGTCCCCAACCGCAGTCCTCAAGTCCCCCTAACAGGGCAGGTTTTACAGATATCTGAAGCACAGCGCAGGTGATATGCTTTGCTGTTCAGGGATTGCAGGATTCAGTCTGTATTTCCCCAGGGAATCCTTAAAATCTGGCCTGTTAGGGTTACTTGAGGACTGCGGTTGGGAACCACTGGTCTAGAGGATAATTCTATTAAATATTTATAATATATTTTTTATGAAAATAACCTACACAAGTTACTGTATGGAGAACAACATTGAAGTCACTATAGAGAATAAATGGTACATGCATTTGCAACATAACCTTCTTGAACACAATTCACATTATTTAGCACCTGAGTATTGGAATGAGGTATCTCATCAAACAATGACTGTATTAAAATGTTTTATCTGATATGCCCACAGTTTGTTGGAATATCATATGGAAAGTGCACCAGTTGATGACGGCCTTAATTGGTTTTAGGACAAATACACAACGACATGAAACGGTATACATAATATAACATGGTATATTAGAACAACATCAGAAATATCCATAAGAATATCTCTACAAGAGAATTTGTACAAAATCTAAAAGAAACAAGAGTATATTAAGACTTGAGAGGTTGAGTTGAGGAGATCCGATTGTCCAATACTAAAAACTGAAAAAAGGTATAATATTTCAGAACGGTTTGTTTGTCCATCTCTATCACCACAGTTAATTTTTCATTTTATGGTGTGGCAATGGGAGCTGTATTCAGAGGTCATATTTCAGTCACAGCTGATGACTTTAATCTCTGACATTGTGGGGTTGCTCAGTAGTATGTGGAAAATCTGTGAGTTGTGGTTTAAAACATTGTCATAAATCTAGTTTGTGGCATTGCACAGTCAACATTATGTGGAGGTCCTCTGTGAGCAAGATCAAGAAGGAAGTTTTTTTCAGTGGCCTCAAGTAACAAAGTGGGAAATGTGGATGTCAGAGTGGCAGGAAATTCATCTAATGTGGCGGCTACAAGACAGAAGTGTGTGATTTGTTTTCAAACAAATCGCAATTCATCCGAAAACTCGTAAATTCGTATTTCGGAAGTACTTCCGAAATCACGAATCGCTATTGGATGCATCAGAAAGGAAACGGTATATAATGAAGCAATTCGAATTGATTCATTGTAATGAATTAATTTTGTCATGATGTTTCAAACAGGTGGAATGATTTACAGTAGCCTGGGCCAATCATTGCATTCTTTGGTTTCTAACCCTAATTTCCAAACCTAATTTCTCACCATAATTTCTAACCATAATCTAACAATAATTTCTAACCCTAGCATCTTTTTTAAAATTCTTTATTTATGAGCATAAAGCAGAAATCGAACAACTACAGTTAAAATAAGAAAAAATAGCCACATAGGAGTTTTCTCGATCTATACTGCCTCTCTAAGCAACATCATCACTTCCTATGGATTCCAATATCATCTCTATGCTGACAACACCCAAATCTACCTTTCCTCTCCAAATCTCTCTCCTCCTGTGCTGGAACCTGTTACTGCCTGCCTGTCGGCTGTCTCCGACTGGATGATTTCCCATTTCCTAAAGCTTAACCTCTCTAAACCTGAACTTCTCGTTTCCCTCCCTCTAAAACTAACATTTCTGCACCTATTTCCCATCAGGTGAAAGGTGCCACTATTACTTCTACCTCACAGGCCCATTGCCTCAGTGTCCTATTAGATTCTGATCTGTCTTTCTCGCCTCACATTCAATCGCTATCCAAATCCTGCTACTTCCACCTAAAAACATTGCACGCGTCTGTCCCTATCTTAATCAGGATAAAATTCTCATCCAAGGTCCTATTATCTCCCGCCTTGACTACTGTAACCTCCTTCTCTCTGGCCTTTTTAAGAAATCCCAGATTCTCCCTCTGGAGTCTGTTCTGAATGTCTGTGCTAGGCTCATCCACCTTACCTCCCGCACCTCTTACACCTCCCCCCTTTGTCAATCTCCGCACTGGCTCCCTGTTTCCTTTAGAATCCAATTCAAAATATTGGTGCTCACGTACAAAATTCTCCATAACCGCTTACCTGCTCACATCTCCCTTCTTAACAGGTGCATCCCATCCCGACCACTCTGCTCTGCCAATGATCTGATGTTATCGTCTCCTCGGACCCGCACCCCCAACTCTCGCCTTCAGGACTTCTCCCGAGCTGCCCCTTTCTATGGAACTCCCTCCCCCGCACCACTAGACTCCCCCCGTCTCTCCAGTCCTTCAAGAAGTCTCGGAAAAAACATTACTTTAGAGAAGCCTATCATCCCAGTCCCTAATCCCCCTCGTTCATATCTTACTCAATCTTCCCACCCAAAAACAAAAAAAACACAACACCCCATGAGGGGGGGAGGTAGAAAAGCAAAGAACTGCCTATAAGAGTGTGGCATTCCCGGCTCGCTTCGATGTCTAAGTGGATAACCAGAAGACGTGGAAGGGGGCCACATGGCCAGGAGACTGTAACAGGTGCTATGGCACTCACCCTGGATAAGCGTTGTTAGGATCTTAATGGACAGATTTCTCTGATACAAAATTTCAAAGCAACGAGGACTATAATACCTAGTATCCCAAGCCAGAGAGGTAATACATGATCCTGAGTACCACTTAAGCTCAATTGGTTTCGAGACCAAGAGACTGCTTAGTGAAAACATTCTATTCACATAGATACATAGCCTGGAGACATAAGCATGACTTGGTATAATATAAGCATAATCAATTGTAGATTTGTTTTCAAGCAAGTAGTATGCACGGTTGGTTAATTGAGCAGCCTGCAGGGCAGTCACCAAATCAGCGAACCTGTGGTTAATGCTGCAACCAGAAGGGACATACAATAGACAACTGGAGCAATGATTAGGTCTCACAACCTGGCGATTAGAAACACAATTGGACGACTCAAACCAGATTGTTTAGTTAACAGAGACCTTGGACGAGCAATGGATTTACCAATCAGGCGGGCAGACCTCCAAACAGCAAACATGTGGTTAAACAAAAACATGAAGTCTGAACTGCACAGACAAACCACAAAGGGAGTATGCAAGAGAATGGTCAATGGGAATAGCTGGGTCAGAACGTATACAGGGTCCTCGTACAAGCAAGTCGGCAACTGGGTAATCAATCAGCAATGATATAGACAGCACGTGATGCGGGAACTTTACTCCACGTCAAGGCGACGAGCAATCTCTCACGCCCTGCTTTAAACCCGGCGGCTCATTGTGACCACCCCAAGCTCCGCCCCCTCACGACGAGCGGCCATTACCAAGTGCTCGCACACGACCAGCCAGCGACACCGCCGGGCATCTAGACCACCAGACAGCGCTGCGGGGGCTGAGGACACAACAGAGACCCAGGACCAAGATAAGCAGTAAGAGCCATGGTAACCACCCAAATGGCTCACCTGGGCCGTTCCACATTTCCACACAAAAAAAGGGTGGTTAGTACACATCCTGGTACTCCATCAGCCCAACAGGTAGCCAGTCCCCGCAAGTCAGCTAAGAGTCTCAAAAACAGTATATCATACAGTAAAGGAAAAACTAGAGGTCAACACCCCAAAGCACAAACTGAAAACCCAGCATAATAAAAGAGAAGAAAATGAGAGGTACACCTCACAGCCTGGGACGGTGGTCATAGCAGGCAGTACACCTATCCCGGGTCAGTATCCGCAGTCACGACATCAGTAAGGCCAGCATGTTCCACAGTAAAGGGAGTGGAAATGCCCAAGGTGGCAAAAAGCTTACAGGCCTCCTTTGGGCAGGCAGCTGAGTGGAGGACATTTCCATGGGAGAACATGATGGATCCGGCGATTCCCCAGAGATAATGGATCCTCCATTCCTCAGATGAGCCATGCCCTCACGATATTGGCATCTAGCCAGAAGTGTAAAAAAAGGCAGATCATGGGACAAAGACATGTGTATCGACTGAAATAAAAAAGAAAAGCAGCAGGCAGGGACATCAGGCTCAACTTAACGGAAACATCCGGGGTGACTACGGTGACATCCCATGGGGCCTCCGCTATGGCCGTTGCCACCTTACGGATATGAACCGCCAAGCCAAACACCAAGGGGGCATCCAGTGACAAATGAAACAGGTGATAAGCAAAACGATTGGCAAACTCCAGGATAGAGTCGAAGGGCTTAGATTCCGGTAGCCCCCTGATTCGAACATTGTGCCTTCTGTGGTGGACCACCATGGTCTCCAGAGCCCTGGAGAGGTGATCCACCTGCATCTGAAGCAAGTCTACAAGGCACACCAGGTGAGGCTGCGCCTCTTCGGAATCAGCTGCTCATAACTGCACTGTCTCCACCACATTCCTCAGCATAGTAATCTCGTCACAAACTGCCCCACAATCAGCCCTCCAAAGTGTCTGAAGCTCCTCATTGATGCACCAGACATCTCCCTTCGTGGATGGCTGGGAGTCATCAGAGTGCCCAGCAACATCGGTCGGAGGAGAAAGAGCAGCATCACTTGGTAACTCCAGCCCTGGAAGGACAGCAGGGACCGAATGGCCTCATGGAGCAGACCTGTCACTCGCAGGCCCCAGCCCCCGTGGCATCCAATAGGATCAGCCTCTTGCGAGTGGGGCAGCATCTCAACCTCAAAAGGACCAGAGTCCTGCAGCAAGAGTAAGGCCAAGAAACCATCCTGCCGTCATCACCGGCTGCCAAGAACTCTACAGCCAGGCTTCAAGATGGCCACCTCTGTCTAGGATGCAGCAGACACCATGGGACCCAGGAATCTTAGCGGGTGGGAAATAAAGGATGCAGAGGACCACCAACTTTTCCCAAGAACGCCTGGGACTCCAGAGACCAGGACAGTCTGGTTCTGGTGGGTCACAGGTATAATGCCAGAAAGGCCAGGTCATCGGAGAGCTGAGCTAAAAGTGACCACACTCCTCTAACCCTAATCTGACACTAATTGAGCAGCATTTATGGATTTCTTTAGCACCCAAATCGATCTGATGGATCCGAAATTAGGAACCAAAACTGATCAATAGTTCAACGAATTTAATTTCAGACCAAATTATTTTCATCCGAAATTAAACAAAACAAAACAGATTTTTTCAAAAAGCACCTCTCTACAAGACATGAATGCAGATATATTTTCAGTTCAATTTTTCAACGTTAATTAATTTAAGTTTTCCATGCCCTCCTCTAAGGAATTTAGGTGGTAATTTACATTTTGTTGTATGAACAGTGGCATTGCCAGTGAAGGCTTAAATGGCTCTTTATTGAGGCGAAGCCCTTTAGAAGGCCCTTCCAATTCTAAACTATGTAGCTGGATTAAGGTACAACAGGCTTTAGGCATATTACCAGTTTGGGGCCCTCACTTCACTGTAGCCAACACTGTGTCCTATGTGTGTGTGTGTGCGTATTTCTTGAAGCTCAGTAGCAATAAAACTCACAGCAATATGAGGTGTGCATTAGCATGTCACAGAGCACCACAGTAAAACGCAGAAGCAGTTATATTTAATTTATTTTTAATGAAACTAAATTATATGGTATACTATAGTATTATTTATTTAAAATAAATATTAAAATATGTATCTGTACTATAAAACAGTAAGACGGCGGCATGTCCATCACCACGCCACCGTCTTCAAATGCACGCACAACCAGCGTACTGCTGGGTGCGCGCGCATCCAACCGCCGCGGCACAGGCGGCTGCATGCCTTTCACTGCGGGTGGCATGTGGGGCACGTGCAAATATATTCATGTTAGCTGGGGAAAATATATCCATGTGAGCTGGGGCAAATATATCCATGTGAGCTGTGGGTGTGGGCAATATGTCCATGTGAGCTGGGGGTAATATAGCCAAGTGAGCTGGAGGGCAATATACATGTGAGTTGGGGGCAATATACTCATGTGAGTTGGGGGCAATATATCTGTGTGAGCTGGGGGCACTATATCCATGTGAGCTGGGGGCAATATATTATGTGAGCTGGGGGCAATATAGCCATGTGAGCTGGGGGGCCAAACATATCCACCTGTCACTGCGAAACCAACACCAGCTCTTGGCCAAAACTGGTATAATGCCCCCCCCCCAAAACCTGTGTTTGGATCTGCCCCTGGACCCAGCCTGCAGGTTCGAACAGGGGGGGGGGCGCTTTAATGAAATTTAGAGTGGGGGGTTAATGAGATGAGTGGGGGGTGTTTAATGAGGAGATGAGTGGGGGGTGTTTAATGAGGAGTTTAGTGGGGGGTGTTTAATGAGGAGAGGAGTGGGGGGTTTAAGGAGATGATGAGTGGGGGTGTTTAATGAGTTGAGTGGGGGGTTTAATGAGATGTTGAGTGGGGGGTTTAAATGAGATGATGAGTGGGGGGTGTTTAACCCTTTCGCTGCTGAGGCATTTCACAACTCTGTGCTGAGGTAATTTTTACAGCTTTCGCTCAGCATGTTTAACAGCGTTTTGAAGCCATATTTTAATATATGACCCAGACATATTATATATCGTTCTTTCCGGCAGACTCGGCAGATTCATAATATATCATTATTATATGTATTCGTCATGTCCTGTCTGTATATTATAACAAAGAATGCAATAAAATTCGAATTTTGAATAATTTACAATGTGTAAAGTGTTTCTTTTTCCACATTTTAACATGCGAGCATTTGCGGTTATATTTTCTATGGGGTGCACTTGTTAATAAAATTAGAAATGGGGACTCGTTACATTTTTTTTGGGGAACATTTCGCTATTTTTAACAAATGCACCGCATACAAAAATCATTAGTGCAGCATCATTGTTCACATTATAATTGAAATGGAAACAATATTGCTGCATTAACACTTGTTTATTTATTTTTTGAGAATTTTTTTAAAATATATTTTTTTCTTGTTATTTTTAATTTTTTAAAAAAAAAAACTTTTTACATGGTCATGTTTGGTACTATCCTCTGGCCAATCCAACGATATCAAACATTAACCCCTAGCTGCCATGGATCGGGAGATAGGGGGTTCATTGGAACCCCCTATCTCCACCATTGCTGGCAGCTAGGGGTTAACTCCAGGACTGGCATCATCATGCTATGCACGATGACGCTAGTCCTCAGGGGGAGTTCTCGGAGGCTTGGCCGACATCCAAGATGTCGGCCAGCTCCGGGAGAGGATCACGAGGGATCGCCCCCCAGGGGTTAATGTCAGCCACCGTTTGGAAGGGCAGGCTGTGCCCTTCCAAATGGTGCCTGCCTTAACCCTGTGGCCCCCGGCGATCGGGAGGGAGAGAGATCCGAAGGAGCTCCTCCCCTTCCCTTTCAGGCGCCTCCTCCGCACACGCGGGGGGCGCCTGAATTAGATGTCATCGTGCCGCCGCAATGACATCTTAGGCTAGGGTCAGAGTGGGGCAGTCGGAACGCGCGTGCAGGCGCACTAAATCACGGCGGCAGTAGCAGCACATAACGGCCAATGACGGCCAATATACGCAATACGTGCGTACAAAAGTGCGCCGACACCACGCAACCGGCAAATGAACGCATTTTTCTCAGAACGTGAAACCGCTGCTACAGACGTACAGAGTGCGCTGCGGCCGCATAGCAGCGTGTGTGCGTGATTAGGAGACGTCAGACGCTGCTAGTGTGCGGCCTACATAACGTTCAAACAGCCGGATTTCCCTAGAATTGCGTTGGTGAGTACCTGCGACTGTGCGACTGTGGTCGTCTGACCACTTAATAAGCGTATTCCGTGAAAAAATGCGTGCGCACGCATCGACGTACATTTTGACGGTGGCCGCAGAAAATGCGCTCATCTGTCCCTAGCCTAATAGCCCCACCGGGGTCCCGGAGTGCTGGGCTGACATCCAAGATGTCAGCCTGCACCGGGGGGACGCAGCAATCAGCCAGAATCCCAGCCGATTTCTGCCTCCTGTGCTAGGACGCGCTCAGTGCGTCCATAGCACAGGAGAACCACTTGGCTGGACGCGCTGAGCGCGTCCATAGCAGCCAAGTGGTTAATGAGATGATGAGTTGGGGGTGTTTAACCCTTTCGCTGCTGAGGCTTTTCACACCTCTGTGCTGAGGTCATTTTTACCGGTTTTGCTCATCATGTTTAAACGTGTTTTGAAGGCTTATTTTAGTATATTACCCAGACATATTATATATCGTTCTTTCCGTCAGACTCGGTAGATTCATAATATGTCATTATTATATGTATACGTTATGTCATGTCTGTATATTATAACAAAAAATGCAATAAAATATGTAATTTCAATAATTTACAACGTGTAAAGTGTTTTTTTTCACATTTTAACATGCGAGCAATTGCGGTTATATTTTGTATGGGGTGCGCTTGTTAAAAAAATTAGAGATGGGGTCTCGTTACATTTTTTTTTGGGGGAAAATTACGCGATTTTTAACAAACGCACCGCATACAAAAATCGTTAGTGCAGCATCATTGTTCACATTATAATTGAAATGGGAACAATATTGCTGCATTAACAAACCAAAAAAAAGAAAAAAAAATTGTTTATTTTTTTTTTTATAATTTTTGTTTTTAATTTTTTTTTATTTTTATTTTTCATTTTTATTTTTTTTTACTAAATTTTTCACAGTAGTGTTTGGTATCGTTGGAACGGCCATGCTCTGGCCGATCCAACCATACCAAACTTTAACCCCTAGCTGCCATGGATCGGCAGATAGGGAGTTCATTGGAACTCCCTATCTCCACCGTTGGTGGCAGTTAGGGGTTAACTCTAGGACTGGCGTCATCGTGCATAGATGTCGGCCAAGATGTCCAAGATGTCGGCCAGCTCCGGGAAAGGATCGCGAACCGGCGCTTTTCAGCGCCGATTCGCGATCCAGCTCCCCAGGGGTTAATGCCAGGCACCATTTGGAAGGGCAGGCTGTGCCCTTCCAAATGGTGCCTGGGTTAACCCCCGCAACACCACCAATCGGGAGGGAGAGAGGTCCGAAGGACCTCCCCCCTCCCTTTCAGGCGCCTCCTCCGCACATGCGGTGCCGCGATGACACCTAATTTCAGCGGCTGCGGTTCCGGGTGCTGGGCTGACATCGAGGATGTCAGCCCGCACCGGGGGGGCCAGCGATCGACCGGAACCCGGCCGAACGCTGACCCCAATGGGAGGACGCGCTCAGCGCGTCCTCCGCATACCAGCAGTAATGCGGAGGACGCGCTCAGCGCGTCCTCCGCATTGAAGTGGTTAATGAGATGGTGAGTGGGGGGTGTTTAATGAAATGAGAAGAGTTTGGGGTGAAAAGAAAAGAGGGGGCGTTTAGAATGAAATGAGTTTCAATGCTGTGCAGCTCTTTAATACACTCATACACAGTGCAAATTTCTGTGTGTTTTAATGCTGTGCAGCTCTGTGATACGCTCATAAACAGTGCACATTTCTGTGTTTTAATGCTCTGCAGCTCTGTGATACGCTCATACACAGTGCACATTTCTGTGGGTTTTATTGCTGTGCAGCTCTTTGATACGCTCATACACAGTGCACCTTTCTGTGGGTTTTATTGTTCAACCAATTAGAGCGACTGTGATCCAGTATACTTGACATGCATGTCTGATCTTTGTAAAAATGGTTGAATTTAAACATTTCATAATTTTATTTATCAATAGATACATTTGAAATGGTATACAAAATATACAAGTAGGAACTTGGTATCCACTTTTAATGTACAGAGAGGAAGAGGTGGAGTTCAAAGAAAAGGTGGAGCCTAAAGAGGAAGGGCATGGTTTAACCAGGAAGAGGTATGACCTTGACAGGAAGGGGTGTGTCAAATTTAAATTAGGGGGTGCACGAGTTTAGTCAGGCTTAGGGCAGCACAAAACCTAAATACACCCCTGCCTCCCTCGCTGGGTCCCTCACAGTTCTGGCAGGGAGGAAGCCTGCCCCCATGTTTTAGAGGGGCCGGTGAGCTCAATGATGTCACCACGCTGCGTGGTGATGTCATCACCAGGCGTCCCCATTGAAATCAATGGAGGGGCGGCTCATTCAGAGCCCTCTATCTCCCCAACCATTGAAGATAGAGTGCTGCAAGTTGCAGAGTCTCCCCTGCCAGATCGCGATTTGGCGCAAATTTGCACCAAAGCGTGATTCAAACCTGGAGGGGGCTAACATCGGGATGTCAGCCAAGCCTCCAGGTCACCCCCCACCCACTGACATCCCCACCATATGTGTGAGGATGTCAGTGGGCCTGGCAAGGGGAGATAGGGGGATCCTTTGGATCCCGTTATCTCCCGATCCGTGGCAGCTAGAGGGTCATGGACATCATTGGAAAGGCCTGATCATGGCCTTTCCAATGATACCAAACATGACTAGGTTCGGTGTAAAAAAAAAGCTAAAAAAATAAATTTAATTTTTTTTAAAAATAAAAACAAAATTAAAAAACAATATTTTTGTCTGGGGGGGGGTTTAGTTAAATAGGACCTAGGCTGTCATCTAAAAATAATGAGCATAAAACAGTCAGAATGAGCTCAGCAGTAAAAGTCAGCAACTGGCTCAGCAGTAAAAAGCAAAAACATGTAAAAATTGGGTATTCTATTCTCGGGGACAAAATTCGTAAACTATTTTGCCGGGGTCTTTTTTGGTGGTTGTAGATTTTGGGGATTAAATTACGAAAAAGTGTATTTTTACAATTTTTTCATCATATTTCATATTTTTTTATAGTAAGTTATAGGATGTGATGGAAATAAGTCCATTAGAAAGTCCATTTAATGGCGGGGAAAAACGGTGTATAATATGTGTGGGTTGCATAAACGAGTAAGAGAAAAATTTGACCTGAACACGAACAGCGCAGAAACGTAAAGACAGCAGTGGTCACTAAAGGACGGATTTTAAGGAGTTTTTTTTTTTATTGCTGAGTTATTTCGTTTCGGCCAAAACAATCTTATTTGCAGTTAACACCAAGTTTTCAAAAACGTTCCGAAAATTCGCGCAAACGTCGCTTGTACGACTTTGCGCGAAGATTGTAATACCATCTGCACTAACGTATTTGCGCTCACAATATTAAGTATAGGATGCGTGCGGGAACTTGCGCTCGTGCTGGGTTCACGCAGGGTCACTCGCGTTGGACGCTAACACGCATTGTTTGCGCGAACGTCGTAGTACGACGTTCCACGCAAATGGTTTTGTCCTCGCGCAAAAGCACATTTGCGCAGAGTGTGTAATAGGGGCCTTTATCTTTTATTTGGGCTTACTGTGGACAATATATACACAGGTCAGGGGGACAGTCTAGGTTGTGAGACTTAGTAGAGCAGCCAATAGAACGCATCATCATGGCACACCTCATTAACATATAACCCTTACTCCATTGAACAATAAACATGACCCCAGGTCATTCCTATGTGAGACAATTGTGGTTCTTAATTCTGATTGGCTGAATCGCATAAAAAAAACAGTCCGCACACTGATTTCTGCGTGCAACGTTGCTGCGCGGGTATTTTTGCGTGTCCGTTTTACGCGCATTATTGCTCGATGGATGAAAAAATGCACGAGGATTGTAATACCAGCGGTGATTTCCGCGCGTTAACGTTTAACGCTTCGCGCAAAACTTCACGCATTTTTGTGTGAAGAATGTAATAGGGCACAAAGTATTTTACCAGGAAGGATACATTGAGATTTCTTTCATTTTCAAGTATGTCCTGGGTTCAAGAGCATTAAATTGTTACAGTTATTACAGAAGTACAAAGTAATAAAATGCAAGATATTAAAAAACAACACAAATATACAGATTAACAGAAAATAAATATGTAAGAAATATATTCACTATGTTACATGTTTACAGGTGCATTCTGTATCGAGGTTTGTTAATAGAGATCTCTCAAGTGACTTTAGACTGGGGGGAAGATTTGATGGTGTCTGGGAGGTTATTCCATAATTGTGGTGCTCTGTAGGAAAATGAGGATTGAGCCACTTTCTTTTTGTATTGTGGTACTGCAAGTAAGGTGCAGGTCCTGGATCGGAGTTTATAGGATGAGGGAACTGCTCGGAGAAGCAGTATTTTTGGGTAGGATGGTAGCTTCCCAGAAAAGCTCTAAGGCTAATGTCAGACGTACGCATTCTGAGCACACTGTACGTCCGTGCACAACTGACGTACTTTCTGACTGATGATACTGTAGACACCACACGGTCCATTTTTTTTGACTGACTTTTTTGACTGATGTAGATGGGAAATAAAATTAATATGTAAATGAAAAAAATTGATACATGATATGAAAAACCATTTTGTCCGTCAAAAATGCTGGACGTCAAAAATGCAGTCCGTCTGACTACGTTCCATTACTCACACACAAAGCTACGCGGACGTGGCGCACTCTGTGCGTCCATCCTAGCGGTTTGACGTTCTTGCCTAAACTGTGTCCGGTGCCACGTGCGTTGTGCGTCCGCACTTCTGTGTGTGGGTCTCTATTGATCATAATTTCATGCTACGACGGACGCTAAAATGTGCGGCAACACGGACGTGATCACTGTGTTCGTCTGACAACGGCCTTAAACACCAGGTTGGAAAGGTGAAGGGTGCGTCTAGATTCCAGCGACGAGCAGATTAGCTCTTTTAACATGTCATAATGGTGGGTCATGTAGTTACATTATAGCACAAAGCGGCGGAATGAGTTATACAATGTAGTAAGTTTATGAAGGTGTGTTTGCAGGGCAGCTGCATACATTACATCTCTGTATTCAATAGCTGGCATAAGCATTTGTTGTACAATTTGCTTTCTTACCGTGGGGCTCAGGCAGGATTTGTTTCTGTACAGGGCACCTAGTTTGGGGTAAAGTTTGTATGAGAGTTTTTCGATGTGGGGGCCAAAGGATAGATTTGGGTCTAACCACATACCTAGATATTTGAGAGAACTGGCTATAGCCAGCGTGCCATTTGATTTTGTCCTGACACATAGATGGGGAGTTTGCAATTTATGTAGTTTAGGTACTGTTCCAAATAGCATCGTAAAGAGTTTTGTGAGTATTTAGAAAAAGTTTGTTATCTGCCATCCACTTTTATGCCTCTGTGAATTGTTGTTGCAGCACTGCCTCCAGCTGCAGGAAATTTGGTTTGCTGGTATAGATTATGGTGTTGTCTGCGTAGATGTGTACAGTTGAGGCTTTGCAGACATTGGGCAGATCATTGATGAATATTGTGAATAGCAGGGGGCCAAATATCGAACCTTGGGGTACACTGCACGTGACTGGGAGGGGGAGGGAAGCGCTGTCAGAAATGGACACATATTGCGATTGATCAGATACATACGATTGAAACCAAGTTAGTGTGCGATCACCAATACCGGAGTTTTTAAATTTTTGTAATAGGATGCCATGGTCTGTTGTGTCAAAGGCCTTCGCAAAATCAAGGAAGATGGCTCCAGTTAGGTTTCTTGTTCCATGCCGGCTTGGATATCATTGCAAACTTTTAAAAGGCAGTTGTAGTTTAACGATTTGGACGAAAGCCAGATTGGTCCGGGGTTAAATAGTTTGAATATTGATAAAAATCACGTAACTGCGTGTACACACATTTTTCCCAAATTTTTGACATTACAGGGAGCAATGATATCAGACGGTAGTTGGAATACCAAAGTATTGTCGTCACTTTTTATGGATAGGTACCGCCCTTGCGGTCTTCCAGAGATTGGGTATGTACCCAGTTGGCATTGATTCATTGATTAGGGTTGCGACAGGTTTTGCAGTTGCCAACGCACTGCTTTTCAGCAGCATTGTAGGGATTTGATCAGGTCCAGACTGGTATTTAATTTTTTGATTACAGTGAAATTTAGTAACGTGTCGTACAAGTGACAGGCACTTGTCTAAAACTGAATTTCTCTGTGATACAGGGTCTTTGCACAGTTGGTGGGGTCTGACCTGCGTGTGGCCTTTCTAAATGCGTGTCATTTGCTAGTTTAGCAATCAGGGTGGTGGCGCATGAAACAAAATAATTATTAAAGGTATTTGCTGCATCTTGTCTTATGTGAATTTAATGGATGAAATACAGGTGAATCAAATCTGCTAAATGCACATGAAACATATATTATGTGCCAAATATATTTATTTGATTAGTAAAATTGAAATAAGTAATTCCTCTCATATGCCACATTAAGTGATAAACTGCTTACTATTCAGTATTATGCTGCCACCTTCTGATCAGAGATGTAATACACCTTCCCTATTCATTATTAATAGTTGGATCTTCTATCCACAAACATATTTTTCAGGTTACGTCTGAAAGAAAGTTGATGGCTGCAAAAAACAAGTTGCAAATAAATTAAATATCCAAATTACAAACAAGAACAAAAATAGTTCAAACTAGTCTCTTTGTCAAGGCTGAATTAATAGAAGATAACTCAATACAGAGTTCAAAGGGAAACCAATGTAAACATCATCATTTGAATGGAGGTTACTGCATAAAATGAGGGGATAACCCTCTGATTGTTGACACAAGATAAAATTAATGTAATAATCCAGTTCCCAGCTGTAAATAAAACATAACTTTTATTCTAATAATTAAAAAGGTGAGAACCAAATAGAATCTTCCCTAGTGGTAAAAAAAAAAGATGACTGATAATTGGAAGGGAAATGTAAATGCACAATATTGAAGAACATGACGAGAAAATAGAAAAAAAATCAAAAAGGAACTATTACTAAAACCACAAAATGAATGTAATCCTGTTGGGCTCCCAGAGTATCTATAGCAGGGGCAGGGAACCTTTTTTTCGGCCAAGGGCCATTTGGAGATTTATAAAATCATTCGAGGGCCATACAAAATTAACAACTTAAAATTTAGCCAGCTATATTTATGAAGAAATTTAATTAACTCACGCCTAATGTGATGGCTGGAACTGCATCTCTTTGGTGAGGTGTGTGATGTTAACTGGTACAGAAGATGTTGCTAACTTGCTACCTGCAATTTTCCAGGTTTGCACCTACCCCATTTAATTAATTTCACCCTCCCCATTTAATTCATTTTACCCCCTCCTCATATAAATTAATTTCATCCCCTCCCCATTTAATTAATTTCACCTCCTCCCCATTTAATTAATTTTAACCTCCTCGTTTAATTAATTTCACACACGCCCTTTAATTTCACCCCACCTCATTTAATTCATCTCACATATACCCCCTTTAATTTCACCTCCTGCCACTTAATTAATTTCACCCCTCTCCATTTAATTCATGTCATCCTCCTCATTTAATTCATACCACCTCCTCCCTATTTAATTGATTTCATCCCCTTCCATTTAATTAATTTTACCATCCCCCTTTAATCTCACCCCTCCCTATTTAATAAATTTCACCCTCCACATTTGAATTAATTTCACCCTTCCTATTTGATCTCACCCCCTCCCCATTTAATTAATCTCACCCTCCCCAGTTAATCTCACTCCCTCACCTTTTAATTAATTTCACCCCTTCCCTATTTAATTAATGTCACCCCCTCCCCATCTAATGGATTTTACTCTCCTTTTTTAATTTCACCCCTCCCCATTTAATTAATGTCCCCCTCCCCATTTAATTAATTTCACCGTCACCCTTTACTCTCACCGCCTCCCCATTTAATTAATGTCACCCGCTCCCTCCCCATCTAATGGATTTCACTCTCCCCCTTTAATTTTTTCCCCTTCCCCATTTAATTCATTTTGCCCCTTCCCATTTAATTAATTTCAGCCACCCCCTTGTAATCTCACCCCTCCCCATTTAATTAATGTCACCCTCCCCGTGTAATTAATGTTAACCTGCCCCTTTAATCTCACCCCTCCCCATTTAATTAATTTCATCCTCCCCCTTTAATCTCACTCCCTTTCCATTTGGTTAATGCCACCCTCCCCCTCCCCATCTAATTAGATTCACTCTCCCCCTTTAATCTCACCCTCCCCCTTTAATCTCACCCCCTCCTTATTTTAATTAATGTCACCCTCTCCATTTAATTAATGTCAACCTCCCCCTTTAATCTCACCCCTCCCCATTTATTTATTGTCGCCTCTCTCCATTTAATTCATTTCACCCCCTTTAATGTCACCCCCTCCCCATTTAATTAATGTCACCCTCCTCATTTAATTAATGTTAACCTCCCCCTTTAATCTCACCCCCTCGCCATTTAATTATTGTCGCCCCTCTACATTTAATTATTTTCACCCTCCCCTTTAATCTCATCCCCTCCCCATTTAGTTAATGTCACCCTTCCCCTCCCCATCTAATGGATTTCACCCTCCCCCTTTAATTTCATCCCCTCCCCATCTAATTAATATCACCTCCCTCCCCGTCTAATTAATTTCACCCTCCCTCCATATAGAAAGATGCGGGTGTTATTGTGTATAGTGCACCAGTCAGGGTTCCAACAGTCCAGGGTCACCAGCTCTTATGTGGACAACAGTAGGAGGAGAAGGACCAGTCAGTCACACAGGGCTTGGTTTTAACTGAAGTTTTATTGTATGAGCAGCATAGTTCCTGTACTATGGACCTTTCTTAAGGCTTGAGAAAGGTCCTGAGTGCATGATTGAAACTTTGCTGCTCCTATTATGAACCTCCTGTTAAACCAATCCCTATGACAGGTAGGAATGAGCTGTTCCGTTCGTTCAGATCAGAGTTTGATTCAAACTTTTGGCTGTTCGCAAGTTTGCGAACTTCGAACTTTTTGGTTTGTTCGGTTCGAGTTCGAAAAAAATAAATTGAAAAAAGTATAAAAAATGCTTAAAAAATACAAAAAAATCTAGAAATAAAGATACTCTTTACTGCAGAATATTATAAGCAACGGTTTACTAGATATTGAATTAAAAAACTATCTAATGTCATTGTCTAGGTGCAAAGATTCTCACCTCTAAATGATCTGTGCTCTCAAACGGCATAAACAACAGGTGTTTAATTAGTGTTTGGAAATAACATGTGCTTCTAATTAGCAATTAGAATTTGATACATTGCTTGCAGACTGGCTGGGGGCTCCTCACTGGGTGGGGGCTCCTGCACATGTATGAACAAACACTGTTTTGAATTCTAAGAAGTGTTCATTTTTTCTATATGATCCTCTCTGATATGCTGTTTAACCCCTTAAGGGCCAGGGCTCTGTAAAGCCAATCATTAATGATGTAGATGTTACGTCATTTGTCATCAAGGGCTTAATAAAATCTTTATCGCACTCCTTAGATTTAAACGTAATATTCCAGTATTTGCATGTCATGTACCTCTAGGGTTGCCACCTTTTCATCAAGCCAAACCCGAACACTCTAGTGTTGGGTTCGAGCGGACATTTTTTTTGTAGAGTATAAATTATGGCACATGGTATGCATGGCAGACTGGTATTATGCATGGTAGACTGGTATTATGCATGGAAGACTGGTTTTATGCATGGCAGACTGGTATTATGGCAGACTAGTATTATGCATGGCACACACTGGTATGGATGGCAGACTGGAAAGGCTGGCACATACTGGTATTATACATGGCAGACTGGAAAGGCTGGCACACTGTTATGGCACACACTGGTATTATGCTGCATGGCAGACTGGAAAGGCTGGCACACTGTTATGGCAAAAAGTGGTATGCTGCATGGCAGACTGGAAAGGCTGGCACACTGTTATGGCAGACTGAAAAGGCTGGCACACTTATGGCACACACTGGTATTATTCATGGCAGACTGGAAAGGCTGGCACACTGTTATGGCACACACTGGTATTAGGCTGCATGGCAGACTGGAAAGGCTGGCACAGTGTTATGGCAGACTAGCATGGCAGACTAGTATGGCTGGCAAACTGGTATGGCACACACTGGTATTATACATGGCAGACTGGAAAGGCTGGCACACTGTTATGGCACACACTGGTATTAGGCTGCATGGCAGACTGGAAAGGCTGGCACAGTGTTATGGCAGACTAGCATGGCAGACTAGTATGGCTGGCAAACTGGTATGGCACACACTGGTATTATACATGGCAGACTGGAAAGGCTGGCACACTGTTATGGCACACACTGGTATCATACATGGCAGACTGGAAAGGCTGGCACACTGTTATGGCACAAACTGGTATGCTGCATGGCAGACTGGAAAGGCTGGCACACTGTTATGGCAGACTGAAAAGGCTGGCACACGTATGGCACACACTGGTATTATACATGGCAGACTGGAAAGGCTGACACACTGTTATGGCACACACTGGTATTATGCTGCATGGCAGACTGGAAAGGCTGGCACACTGTTATGGCAGACTAGTATGGCAGACTAGTATGGCTGACAAACTGGTCTGGCACACACTGGTATTATACATGGCAGACTGGAAAGGCTGGCACACTGTTATGGCACACACTGGTATTATGCTGCATGGCAGACTGGAAAGGCTGGCACACTGGTATGGCACAAACTGGTATGCTGCATGGCAGACTGGAAAGGCTGGCACACTGTTATGGCACACACTGGTATTATGCTGCATGTCAGACTGGACAGACTGGCACACTGTTATGGCACACACTGGTATTATGCTGCATGGCAGACTGGAAAGGCTGGCACACTGGTATGGCACAAACTGGTATGCTGTATGGCAGACTGGAAAGGCTGGCACACTGTTATGGCACACACTGGTATTATGCTGCATGTCACACTGGAAAGGCTGGCACACTGTTATGGCAGACTGGAAAGGCTGGCACACTGGTATGGCACAAACTGGTATGCTGCATGGCAGACTGGAAAGGCTGGCACACTGTTATGGCACACACTGGTATTATGCTGCATGTCACACTGGAAAGGCTGGCACACTGTTATGGCAGACTGGAAAGGCTGGCACACTGTTATGGCACACACTGGTATTATACATGGCAGACTGGAAAGGCTGGCACACTGTTATGGCAGACTAGTATGGCAGACTAGTATGGCTGGCACACTGTTATGGCACACACTGGTATTATGCTGCATGGCAGACTGGAAGGGCTGACACACTGTTATGGCACAAAGTGGTATGCTGCATGGCAGACTGGAAAGGCTGGCACACTGTTATGGCAGACTGAAAAGGCTGGCACACTTATGGCACACACTGGTATTATACATGGCAGACTGGAAAGGCTGGCACACTGTTATGGCACACACTGGTATGCTGCATCGCAGACTGGAAAGGCTGGCACACTGTTATGGCAGACTAGTATGGCAGACTAGTTTGGCTGGCAAACTGGTATGGCACACACTGGTATTATACATGGCAGACTGGAAAGGCTGGCACACTGTTATGGCAGACTAGAATGGCTGGCAAACTGGTATGGCACACACTGGTATTATACATGGCAGACTGGAAAGGCTGGCACACTGTTATGGCAGACTAGAATGGCTGGCAAACTGGTATGGCACACACTGGTATTATACATGGCAGACTGAAAAGTCTGGCACACTTATGGCACACACTGGTATTATACATGGCAGACTGGAAAGGCTGGCAAACTGTTATGGCACACACTGGTATTATGCTGCATGGCAGACTGGAAAGGCTATCACACTGTTATGGCACACACTGGTATTATGCTGCATGGCAGACTGGAAAGGCTGGCACACTGTTATGGCAGACTAGTATGGCTGACAAACTGGTATGGCACACACTGGTATTATACTTGACAGACTGAAAAGGCTGGCACACTGTTATGGCACACACTGGTATTATGCTGCATGGCAGACTGGAAAGGCTGGCACACTGGTATGGCACAAACTGGTATGCTGCATGTCAGACTGGAAAGGCTGGCACACTGTTATGGCACACACTGGTATTATGCTGCATGGCAGACTGGAAAGGCTGGCACACTGGTATGGCACAAACTGGTATGCTGCATGGCAGACTGGAAAGGCTGGCACACTGTTATGCACACACTGGTATTATGCTGCATGTCACACTGGAAAGGCTGGCACACTGTTATGGCAGACTGGAAAGGCTGGCACACTGGTATGGCACAAACTGGTATGCTGCATGGCAGACTGGAAAGGCTGGCACACTGTTATGGCACACACTGGTATTATGCTGCATGTCACACTGGAAAGGCTGGCACACTGTTATGGCAGACTGGAAAGGCTGGCACACTTTATGGCACACACTGGTATTATATACATGGCAGACTGGAAAAGCTGGCACACTGTTATGGCAGACTAGTATGGCAGACTAGTATGGCTGGCACACTGTTATCGCACACACTGGTATTATGCTGCATGGCAGACTGGAAAGGCTGGCACACTTATGGCACACACTGGTATTATGCTGCATGGCAGACTGGAAAGGCTGGCACACTGTTATGGCAGACTAGTATGGCAGACTAGTATGGCTGGCAAACTGGTATGGCACACACTGGTATTATACATGGCAGACTGAAAAGGCTGGCACACTTTATGGCACACACTGGTATTATACATGGCAGACTGGAAAGGCTGGCACACTGTTATGGCACACACTGGTATTATGCTGCATGGCAGACTGGAAAGGCTATCACACTGTTATGGCACACACTGGTATTATGCTGCATGGCAGACTGGAAAGGCTGGCACACTTATGTCAGACTGGTAAGGTTAGCACACTTTATGGCACACACTGGTATTATATTTGGCAGACTGGAAAGGCTGGCACACTGTTATGGCACAAACTGGTATGCTGCATGGCAGACTGGAAAGGCTGGCACCCTGTTATGGCAGACTGAAAAGGCTGGCACACTTATGGCACACACTGGTATTATACATGGCAGACTGGAAAGGCTGGCACACTGTTATGGCACACACTGGTATTATGCTGCATGTCACACTGGAAAGGCTGGCACACTGTTATGGCAGACTGGAAAGGCTGGCACACTGTTATGGCACACACTGGTATTATACATGGCAGACTGGAAAGGCTGGCACACTGTTATGGCAGACTAGTATGGCAGACTAGTATGGCTGGCAAACTGGTATGGCACACACTGGTATTATGCTGCATGGCAGACTGGAAGGGCTGACACACTGTTATGGCACAAAGTGGTATGCTGCATGGCAGACTGGAAAGGCTGGCACACTGTTATGGCAGACTGAAAAGGCTGGCACACTTATGGCACACACTGGTATTATACATGGCAGACTGGAAAGGCTGGCACACTGTTATGGCACACACTGGTATGCTGCATCGCAGACTGGAAAGGCTGGCACACTGTTATGGCAGACTAGTATGGCAGACTAGTTTGGCTGGCAAACCGGTATGGCACACACTGGTATTATACATGGCAGACTGGAAAGGCTGGCACACTGTTATGGCAGACTAGAATGGCTGGCAAACTGGTATGGCACACACTGGTATTATACATGGCAGACTGGAAAGGCTGGCACACTGTTATGGCAGACTAGAATGGCTGGCAAACTGGTATGGCACACACTGGTATTATACATGGCAGACTGAAAAGTCTGGCACACTTTATGGCACACACTGGTATTATACATGGCAGACTGGAAAGGCTGGCAAACTGTTATGGCACACACTGGTATTATGCTGCATGGCAGACTGGAAAGGCTATCACACTGTTATGGCACACACTGGTATTATGCTGCATGGCAGACTGGAAAGGCTGGCACACTGTTATGGCAGACTAGTATGGCTGACAAACTGGTATGGCACACACTGGTATTATACTTGACAGACTGGAAAGGCTGGCACACTGTTATGGCACACACTGGTATTATGCTGCATGGCAGACTGGAAAGGCTGGCACACTGGTATGGCACAAACTGGTATGCTGCATGGCAGACTGGAAAGGCTGGCACACTGTTATGGCACACACTGGTATTATGCTGCATGTCAGACTGGAAAGGCTGGCACACTGTTATGGCACACACTGGTATTATGCTGCATGGCAGACTGGAAAGGCTGGCACACTGGTATGGCACAAACTGGTATGCTGCATGGCAGACTGGAAAGGCTGGCACACTGTTATGGCACACACTGGTATTATGCTGCATGTCACACTGGAAAGGCTGGCACACTGTTATGGCAGACTGGAAAGGCTGGCACACTGGTATGGCACAAACTGGTATGCTGCATGGCAGACTGGAAAGGCTGGCACACTGTTATGGCACACACTGGTATTATGCTGCATGTCACACTGGAAAGGCTGGCACACTGTTATGGAAGACTGGAAAGGCTGGCACACTGTTATGGCACACACTGGTATTATACATGGCAGACTGGAAAAGCTGGCACACTGTTATGGCAGACTAGTATGGCAGACTAGTATGGCTGGCACACTGTTATCGCACACACTGGTATTATGCTGCATGGCAGACTGGAAAGGCTGGCACACTGTTATCGCACACACTGGTATTATGCTGCATGGCAGACTGGAAAGGCTGGCACACTGTTATGGCAGACTAGTATGGCAGACTAGTATGGCTGGCAAACTGGTATGGCACACACTGGTATTATACATGGCAGACTGAAAAGGCTGGCACACTTTATGGCACACACTGGTATTATACATGGCAGACTGGAAAGGCTGGCACACTGTTATGGCACACACTGGTATTATGCTGCATGGCAGACTGGAAAGGCTATCACACTGTTATGGCACACACTGGTATTATGCTGCATGGCAGACTGGAAAGGCTGGCACACTTATGTCAGACTGGTAAGGTTAGCACACTTTATGGCACACACTGGTATTATATTTGGCAGACTGGAAAGGCTGGCACACTGTTATGGCACAAACTGGTATGCTGCATGGCAGACTGGAAAGGCTGGCACCCTGTTATGGCAGACTGAAAAGGCTGGCACACTTATGGCATACACTGGTATTATACATGGCAGACTGGAAAGGCTGGCACACTGTTATGGCACAAACTGATATGCTGCATGGCAGACTGGAAAGGCTGGCACACCGTTATGGCACAAACTGGTATGCTGCATGGCAGACTGGAAAGGCTGGCACACTGTTATGGCAGACTGGAAAGGCTGGCACACTGCTATGGCACACACTGGTATGCTGCATGGCAGACTAGTATGGCAGACTAGTATGGCTGGCAAACTGGTATGGCACACACTGGTATTATACATGGCAGACTGGAAAGGCTGGCACACTGTTATGGCAGACTAGTATGGCAGACTAGTATGGCTGGCAAACTGGTATGGCACACACTGGTATTATACATGGTAGACTGGAAAGGCTGGGACACTTTGTGGCACATACTGGTATTATACATGGCAGACTGGAAAGGCTGGCACACTGTTATGGCACACACTGGTATTTTGCTGCATGGCAGACTGGAAAGGCTGGCACACTGTTATGGCAGACTTGTATGGCAGACTTGTATGGCTGGCAAACTGGTATGGCACACACTGGTATTATACTTGGCAGACTGGAAAGGCTGGCACACTGTATGGCAAACACTGGTATACATGGCAGACTGGAAAGGCTGGCACACTTATGTCAGACTGGTAAGGCTGGCACACTTTATGGCACACACTGGTATTATATTTGGCAGACTGGAAAGGCTGGCACACTGTTATGGCACACACTTGTATTATTTATTATGCTGTAGCAGACTGGAAACAAAGGCTGGCACACTCACTGTCTGCGAGCCTCCCTTGAGTTGACCGGCGGGCGGCGGTGTCAGAGTGGATGGAGTGGAGAGCTGCTGATTGGTCTGACAAGATCGACCGCATCCACGTTCTAGGTCCGGAATCCGGATGAAGACATCACAGAGCACGTCCTCTCCTTAGCTGCTCGCTCTGAACACTGCCCGGCTGGGAGGCCTAGGAAGGGAGCAGCCCGCAGGTGCACGAGCAACCACGTGAAACGACGTCACGTGAGAGTGAGCCCGTTGCGCTTGCGCGACCATGACAGCGGCTCAGAGGACAACACGTGACGCAGACCAGCCAATCCCTCTTCAGCCTGGAAAAAATGGAAGGAGGAAAAGACCGTGGCGCCGGGGGAACGCAGGAAATGTAAGTATAGCCTTGGATTCATGTGTCTGGGTGGCAGAGGGTGTCAAACCCGGACACATGACTCCAAACCCGGACAGTCCGGGTCAAAAACAGACAGGTGGGAACCCTATGTACCTCTCCCGAAGGGCCTACGTGAGCGTACAATTATTATTGTGTTAGAAACGTCTATCATAAAGCGTACAAGCTGAGTCCCTTGAGTCTCTGACTATCCATTGTCATATATACCTTGCTTTATACATATAATACATTCCCTCATCTAACAGGATAGTAGCCAGTCCCTGTGCATTTTAACCCCTTAAGGGTGGCTAGGTGTCATGTGTGGGTCTCTCATGGCAATGTTTCTATACATCCTACAAATCCGCCACTTCACGAGCAGGTTATGGGGACCTCCTAGGCACGATATTTGAAGGAATTTTAAATTTTTATTTTTAACCCTTATTTTATGGAAAACTCACTGTTCCTTTAAAAAACGTCTTTTTAAAAACTTTTTGTCCTTGTTTCCTGTCCCCCAGGGCACTACCCGGACCCCCATACACCTTTTATGGCAAACATCTTGCATATATGCCCTCTTGGAGGGCACTCTAAAAATCTAACTTTTGAGTCCCATTGACTTGCATTGAGTTCGGTTCGTGTTCGAACTCGAACTTTTGAAATTGTTCGAGTTCGAATGCGAACCAAACACGGGGGTGTTCGGCTCATCCCTAATGACAGGTCCTTTTCATTCTGTCCTACAAAAGTAGCTTATCTCAAGTAGTCCCCATATTTCACAGTGAAAAGATGGAACTTTGAAGTGTATTGGATATCAAGTGACACAGGAAACTGTGTATACTGCTTGCCTCTGGTCTGCTGAACACTCCCACTAGGGTAGATTCTATTTGCCTATATTCTATTTAAATATTAGAATAAACGATACAGTCACATAAGATTATGAATGGGGTTATTGCATTTATTTTTTCTTTAATTAATAAAAGGCAGTAAATATACACCTGCGCAGTATGATATAGTGTAGCTTGCTGATATTTTATAGAGAAATATAAACTCGACTGATTACAAAGAATGTAACACTAATGCACATAGCTAATATGTAAATAAAGGAGGTCAGGTATTAAATTTCCTGATCAGATAGTGAAAGGTAGATTCTCCCTGATAGCAAAAAAGATAAGATATCTGCAAGGGTAGTAGCTACCCACAAGTTAATAATACTGTGTCTATAATCAGGAAATGGAAATTATCATGAATATGAAATACATTTAAATTTTTTATATATGCCCTCCCTGGCTGAAACATATAAACTGAAATGATTAAATCCGTCCTTAAATATGTGTTTCTTTCCATTGACTGATTCAGAGGAATTTGTCAGTTTTCCCATTGAGATAAGTCAAAATCCATTGCAATACTTCTCATTGCAAGCCAACATACTTAGCAACCAAACACATTAAATATTTAAATTTGTTTTGCAAATATTAATTTAATATACATAGTGGAGGCATGGCTATTTAAATGTTAAAAATCCACTTTTTTCAATAAATATGTATATTACTGTGTAGTATGAAAATACTTTAATAATATTATTCTGGATTTCTAGTTACATGAAGGAGTGTTGTAACTAGTTAAAAATGTAGGGCTCTATTAAATTCATCGCTCAAAAGCACACGCACAGCACTATTTTTTTTTTTGCAAAGCGTTAAACGTTAACGCACGAAAAATAACGCTGGTATTATAATCCGTGTGCATTTTTTCATCCGTCAAAAAATAACGCGCGTAAAAAAGACGCGCAAAAACGCGTGCGTATTAACGTTGCGCGCAGAAATCGGTGTGCGGACTGTTGTTTTTTTTTTTAATTCAACAAATTTTATTGAAGGGTAATAAACATTACAGATAAGAGAGAATACAGTAGAATCTCGTATCAGAAGCTTTACATTTGCCAGCTGATAGACTCGTCACATAGATATACATATCAGCAATCAGATCAAACAACTCACTCAGTTATTTTAAAATATAAAGAGGAAAACGCAGACGAGGCTACAGCATTCAGTGACAAAAGATGGGGATAGTGAGAAAAAAGCAAAAAACAAAAAAAAACATCTGTTCTCCTGTTTACTGCCATTAAGGAGGTAAATACCTCATATAAGTGCTGACAACAGGTACCAAAAAGAAGGAAGAGGGAGAGAGAGAGGGAAAAAAAAGGGGGGTAGAGAGGAGGTAGGAAGAAAAGGAGAGGGGGATAAAAGAAAAGAAGAGCAGAAGAGAGAGAAGAGAAAAGGAAAAAGAAGAAACGAGGGAGGGGGAGGGGGTGAAACCGCGAGCCCGTCCTCTCTGAACCCTCCTCTAACCTGAAAAAGCTGTTTCTGCGGAGGCCGGGGAAGCAAACGCCACCAGCCAGGGCGACCAAACCACCTCAAAGTGAGTCATTCTGTCAAGGACCACTGCCGTCAGCCGTTCCATCGTAATCATGTGCCAAATTTTGGCCACTATCAGCTGGCATGGGGAGGGGGCCCCTTCCAGGTCTTAGCCAACCCAATGCGAACCACAGCGCGCACCCTAGAGACCAGAGAATGTTCGCCGGGTGCACTGGCGTCGCAAAGTGGGGGGCGGGGGGTGCGGCCCACACCAGGTGACACCCGCCCTTGAGGTGGGTGTCTCACCCTGCGACGCAGTGTTCGGCTCCCTGCGAGCGTCCGAAGCTATTGTGCTTCGGCGCTCGCCTGGGGGAACCACTAGACATGTGCACAGCACAAAATTTCGTTTTGAACTAATGGATTAGTCCTAAAATGCAATTTATTTAGTTGCTAAAGAAATTCGTTTTCAGTTCTATAGTATGAAAACTAATTTCATTCATCCGAAAACCAGTGGATACAATTACTATTGTAGTGGCTCCTCAGAGGGCTGAGATCGCTGCTTGTTACAGTATCATGTACACTCTCAGCACAATGTGGGCCACATTACATAGTTGGTGCTAGCTTAACCAGAGCTGTTGTAAACTTCCCAGAGCCATTATAGCCTATGGAGGTTTTCAGTTTACAACAGCTCTGGTTAAGTTAGCACCAACATTGTAATACTGTCCCGTGTCAGGCAAAGCTGTTACAGTAACTGACTGCTGCTCATCACAGCGCTCAGAGTTTCAGTAAAACTAATAAATAATATTTTTATATATAAGAGGTTATAACAATATTACTTCCTTGTCTTACTGAAACTCTGAGCACTGTGATGAGTAGTAGTCAGTTACTGTAACAGCTGAGCCTGATACATTGTACTGAGAGATAATGTAACAAGCAGCTGATCTCAGCGCTCACAGCCACTGGATTTAAAGGACTAAAAAAAAAAAAAAAAAAAAAGGCTCCTCTCTGTATAATGTATATAACATCCTCCTGCATTAATACCCCTCTCTGTATAATGTATAGAACATCCTCCTGCATTAATTAATGCCCCTCTCTGTATAGAACATCCTACTGCATTGGCATGTGGAGGGTGCAGAACTTCAGATGTTGTGATGTTGCGCTCTTCATTGCTGGTCTCCTTCACTCAAAGTAATATCACAAAAAGGACTGAAACTAAAATGTAGTGCATTTTATTTTAGTTTCTTTCGTTTTTTGTACTGAACAGTTTCGTTTCTCTTTAGTCATACGAAAACGAAATTATCCCAAAATTCGGACTAAATCGTTTTAGTACTAAAACGAATGCACATGTCTAGGAACCACATCACCAGCCAAGTTCTCACGAGATCGCGGCTGGTCACGTTGTTTCCCCCAAGCGAGCGCCCAAGCTCCATGCCGCCGGATGCTCAGAGGGAGCCGAACACGCGGCGGCAGGAGGTGAGCTAGGGCCTGGGGGCAGTATCCATGAGAGCTGCGGGGGCAATATCCATGAGAGCTGCTGGGGGCATATCCATGTGAGCTGCTGGGGCATATCCATGAGAGCTGCTGGGGCATATCCATGAGCTGGGGGCAATATCCATGAGAGCTGCTGGGGCATATCCATGAGAGCTCCTGGGGCATATCCATGAGCTGGGGCAATATCCATGAGTGCTGCTGGGGCATATCCATGAGAGCTCCTAGGGCATATCCATGAGAGCTGGGGCATATCCATGAGAGCTGCTGGGGCATATCCATGAGATCTGCTGGGACATATCAATGAGAGCTGGAGCATATCCATGAGAGCTGGGGCATATCCATGAGAGCTGCTGTGGCATATCCATGAGAGCTGCTGGGGCATATCCATGAGAGCTGCTGGGGCATATCCATGAGAGCTCCTGGGCATATCCATGAGCGCTCCTGGGCATATCCATGAGAGCTGCTGGGGCATATCCATGAGAGCTCCTGGGCATATCCATGAGAGCTCCTGGGGCATATCCATGTGAGCTGGGGCAGTATCCATGTGTGCTGGGGGCATATCCTTGAGAGCTGGGGCAATATCCATGAGAGCTGGGGCAATATCCATGTGTGAGCTGGTCTGGGGCAATATATCCATGTGTGAGCTGGTCTGGGGCAATATATCCATGTGTGAGCTGGTCTGGGGCCATATATCCATATGTGAGCTGAGGCGCAATAGATCCATATGTGAGCTGGGGCAATATATATCCATGGGTGAGCTGCTGGGGCAATATATCCATATTTGAGCTGGGGGCAATATATATCCATGGGTGAGCTGCTGGGGGCAATATATATCCATGGGTGAGCTGCTGGGGGCAATATATCCAGAGCTGCTGGGGGCAATATATATCCTTGTGTGCTTTCACTGCCTTCGAACAGGCACCGTACTGGTAGTTGGCAAAAATTTGTGTGAGCATATGAGAGAGCTCCACAGCAATAAACCTCACAGTAATGTGCGCTGTGTGTATGAGCATTCAGTGTTATATGGGAGTACTGATTTATGAGTAAGAGTAGTTTAAAAAATCCGTAAAACTCGGGGGGGGGTGACACCATAAGTTACCACACCGGGTGACACCAACCCTAGAGACCACAACCACTGGCCGCGCGTGAGGCATCCCTCGGGATGCAGACTTTAAGGAGCGCTGTACAGGGGTCCGGAAGTAAATGGATCCCTAGTGCCCTGCTCAAATCGCCAAATGCTTCCGTCCAAATAGGTCTGACCATGTTGCAGTCCCACCAAGCATGCAGGTACGTTCCCTCATCGCCACATCCCCTGAAGCAAGTCGCCGGCGTCCCCGGGTACATCTTTGCAAGGCGGCGCGGGTGTATGTACCACCTCGCCATGACCTTGTAACAGTTCTCGCGAACCGCAGTGCAAATTGTGACCCGGGAGGTCCTGTCAAAAATGTCTGCCCACTGAACGTCTTCTAGGGAGCCCCCTAGGTCATCTTCCCATCTTGCAATGTAAGGTGCCTCCTGCGGAAAGGTCGCGTCAAGGATGTGGGAATAGAGCAAGGATATCATGCTGCGCCCTCGATGTGTCCAACGACAGCAGGTCTCGTATAGGGTCAATCTGCGGTCCGGCGTCTCTTTAATAGTTCCTCTGACAAAGTGTAACAGTTGGAGGTCTCTGAATATCTCTGAGGGGGGTAACGCTTTCGACTCTCTCAAATATCCAAGGGTGACCGGGCGACCCTGCAAAATCAGATCACACATTTCCGTAATGTCAGAACGGAGCCACCAACCAAACGCCCTAGGAGGGTTACCCTCCAGGAACTTCTGGTTGTAAAACAAAGGTTGGAGGCCCGAACCCGGAGGGGACAATCCGTCTCCACCTCTATAGAGGTTCCAGAGACGCAGTGAATGCTGCGTCGTGGGGCTATTGTGAAAGATTCGGGAGGTGGTTTTAGGGGTCTATTGAAGCGTGTGCGCAGTTGCCTTGGTCCTCCCATATCTTGTTCAATGATAGTCAAGAGCGGAGCTCCACTTCTCAGGTTAATTTTAGAGAGCATCGCAAATTGGGCCACCTTGTAATATGAGTAAAGGTGTGGGACTCCCATACCCCCTCGTCGCCTTGACTGAAACATAAGGGTTTTGGGTAACGACCACCCCAAATAAAGGAGTGGATAGCTGACTGAAGAAAAGTCAGGTCCGCCCTACAAACAGGAATTGTTAGTGTTCTGAAAAGATACAGCAGCTTCGGAAGTAGGGTCATCTTGACCGCGTATATACGGCCAAAGAGTGAGAGTCGTAAAAGAGACCATGTGGACAGCAGTGAGTGGAGGGTAGGAAGCAATACCCCGTAGTTTGCTGTGTACAGGTGATAGAGACATAGAAACATAGAAAAATGTCGGCAGATAAGAACCTTTCGGCCCATCTAGTCTGTCCAATTACATGGATACTTTACCTGGATTTATCATTTGTTTAGGATAGCCTTATGCCTATCCCATGCCTGCTTAAATTCAATTACTGTTTTGGCCTCTACCACTTCAACTGGATGGCTGTTCCATGTATCCACCACCCTCTCAGTAAAATAATGCTTCCTGATGTTACTTTTAAACCTTTGCCCCTCTAATCTAAGACTATGTCCTCTTGTTTTGCTACTTTATTTCCGTTTAAATATACTCCCTTCCTCTACCTTGTGGATTCCCTTTACGTATTTAAATGTTTCTATCATATCACCTCTGTCTCGTCTTTTTTCCAAGCTGTACAAGCTGTACATTAAGTAGCCTTTCCTGATAACTTTTCTCCTTCAAGCCGTAAACCATTTTAGTAGCCCTTCTCTGAACTCTCTCTAAGATGTCTATATCTTTCTGGAGATACGGTCTCCAGTACTGCACACAGTACTCCAAGTGAGGTCTCATCTGTACAGTGGCATGAGCACTTCCCTTTTCCTACTGCTAATACCTCTCCGTACACAACCAAACATTCTGCTAGCATTTCCTGCTGCTCTATTACATTGACTACTTACCCTTAGATCCTCTGAAATAATAACTCCTAAATCCCTTTCCTCAGATGTTGAGGTTAGGACTGTATCAAATATTCTATATTCAGCCCTTGGGTTTTTACGTCCCAGGTGCATTATCTTGCACTTATCCACATTAAAACTCAATTGCCACAGCTCCGACCATTTTTTTAGTTTACCTAAATCATTTGTCATTTGGCTGATCCCTCCAGGAACGTCAACCCTGTTGCAAATTTGTGTCATCAGCAAAAAGACATACTTTTCCATTAATACCTTCTGCAATATCACTAATAAAAATATTAAAGAGAATGGGTCCAAGTACTGACCCCTGAGGTACCCCACTGGTAACAAGACCTTGCGCCGAATAAACTCCATTTACCACAACCCTCTGTTGCCTGTCACTCAGCCACTGCCTAATCCATTCAACAATATTGGAATCCAAGCTCAAAGATTGCAATTTATTGATAAGCCTTCTATGCGGAACAGTATCAAAAGCCTTACTGAAATCTAAATAAGCAATGTCTACTGCACCACCTGTGTCTATTATTTTTGTTACCCAATCAAAAAAATCAATAAGATTAGTTTGGCATGATCTCCCTGAGGTAAACCCATGTTGTTTCTGATCCTGTAATCTATGTGTTTTTAGATGTTCAACGATCCTTTCCTTTAAAATGGTTTCCATTAATTTCCCCACTACTGACGTAAGATTAACTGGCCTATAGTTCCCCGATTCCTCCCTATTACCCTTCTTGTAAATGGGCACAACATTTGCTAATTTCCAGTCTTCTGGGACGATTCCCGTTAACAGATTTATTTAACCAATCCTTGCTAACGGTTTTGCTATTACATCACTGAGCTCTTTTAATAATTTAGGGTTAATCCCATCAGGCCCCGTTGACTTATTTGTCTTTACTTTAGACAGCTGCTGTAGAACCTCCTCCTCTGTAAACTCATATGTAAATGTCTCATTAGTGTTTCCTCCTAACTGAGGTCCCTTTCCTTTCTTTTCGACTGCAAAGACTGAACAAAAATATTCATTGAGGCAGTCAGCGAGACTTTTTTCCTCTTCTACATACCTTCCTTCCTTTGTTTTTAATCTAATTAATCCTTGTTTTACTTTTCTTTTCTCGTTTATATATCTAAAAAATGTTTTGTCCCCCTTTTTTACTGACTGAGCTATTTTTTCTTCTGCGTGTGCTTCGGAAGCTTTTATAAATTGCTTTGCCTCTTTCTGCCTAATCTTATAGGTTTGCCTATCTTCTTCACTCTGAGTTTTTTTATAATTATTGAATGCTGATCCCAGGTGGGAGTCAGCTGGGTCCCCAGGGAACCCGTAGAGGACCGGCACCATCTAAAAGGAAACCTGACTCGAACCACCGCCTTCTCTCCCTCCGTCAGGTTGAGGTCAAGCACCTCGCTCTTATCTGCATTAAGATTATATCCCGAGACCCTGCCAAAGTCCCTCAGGGCCCTCATCAGGTTAGGGAGGATAGCAATTGGCAAGATCAGGGAAAGAAGGACATCGTCAGCAAAAAGGGACAGCTTATATGGTTTTCCCTTCACCTCCACCCCCCGGACGTCAGGGTGGTCTCTAATCTACGTCGCCATGGGTTCTATAGATAGAGCGAATAGGAGTGGCGACAGGGGACATGTCGGGTCCTGTTGAATATGGTAAAGGGGCCAAACGGAATCCCCCAGTGTCAACCTGTGCCTTGGGGCCCACGTATAGAGCCCTTATTGCTGTCAAAAGGTCCCCCGTTATTCCAAAAGACCAAAGTCGCACATAGAAATTTCCAGTCCACCCAATCGGAGGCCTTTTCGGCGTCTAGAGAGAGGAGAAAAGAGCCCCTACCCGATGTTCTAGTGACCTGAATTAGATTAAGGGCCCGTCTGATGTTAACTAGGGCCTCTCTACCAGGAACAAATCCCACCTGATCGGGATGGATGACCTCGGCAATATATTGACCAAGTCTGTTAGCCAGGATTTTGGCGTAAATCTTCATGTCCACATTTATCAGGGAGATAGGCCTGTAGCTGGAGCATATAGCCGGATCTTTGCCCGGCTTGGGGATGACCACAATACGGGCCAGAAGCATGTCAGAGGATGGGACCTCCTTTCCATTCATGTAAGTATTAAACAGCCTGGTCAGGGGCTGGAATAGGGCCGAGCTTAATCCCTTAAAGTATGGGACCAAAAATCTATTGGTCCTGGGGATTTAGAGGAGTGTAAGCTTTCAATTACCTCTGATACCTCCTCCGTCGAGATGGGGGCTGCCATGTCCATGCGCTGTGCGTGGCTGAAGGAAGACAAGGTGGTTCGAGTGAGGAATTCCGGGATAAGCACGTCTCCCGCTGGGCCAGGTGTCGCTGTTGTGCCGTCATAGAGGGACGCATAATATGGGCAAAAGGCCTTGGATATTTCATGGGGGTCAGAGGTCATTTCGCCAGAGCTAAGACGCACCGCGTGCACTCTGCGTTCCCGGGTCTGCTGCTTCAGCTGCCGGGCCAGAAGAGTGTCAGGTTTGTTGCTCTTCTCAAAAAACTTCTGACCTGTCCACTGAAGAGCCGCCTGAACCTGACGGAAAAGCAACATATTAAGGCTTCCCCTAGCCTCCAGCAACTCCTTCAACAGACAATAAAAACAAAAATAGAACATGCAGTAAATACAACCTTTAAAAGGTCAATGCTCCTGGATAGGAAGCCAGGACTTCATGAAACTCTCTCAACAGATTAGTGTCTCCAGTCCTTTTATGTTCACGCTCCAGGTCACCCACCTTAGCCGTAAGTGATACCATCTCTGTAGCCCGTTCCCGCTTGCGGCGGGATGGTATAGAAATTAGTTTGTCGCGCATGAATGCCTTGTGCGCCTCCCATACCGTAGTGGTAGCTACAGTTGCAAGAAAAAGTATGTGAACCCTTTGGGATTACGTGGAGTTTTGCATGAATTGGTCATAAAATGTGCTCTGATCTTCATCTAAGTCACAACAATTTGAAAAACACAGTCTGCTTAAAATAATACACCACAAACATTATATGTTTTCATGTGTATATTGAACATAACATGTAAACATTCACAGTGCAGGGTGGAAAAAGTATGTGAACCCCTAGCCTAATGACTTCTCCAAGAGCTAATTGGAGCCAGGAGTGCGCCAACCGTGAGTCCAATCAGTGTGATATTATTGGATGTGTTGCTCAAAGCTGTCCTGCCCTTTAAAAACACACACCAGTTTTGGGTTTACTGGTTTCAAGAAGCACTGCCTGATGTGAACCATGCCTCGCAGAAAAGAGCTCTCAGAAGACCTACGATCAAGAATTGTTGACTTGCATGAAGCTGGAAAGGGTTACAAAAGTATCTCTAAAAGCCTTGATGTTCATGTGTCCATGGTAAGACAGACTGTCTACAAATGGAGAAAGTTCAGCACTGTTGCTACTCTCCCTAGGCGTGGTCATCCTGTAAAGATGACTGCAAGAGCACAGCGCAGAATGCTTAATGAGGTAAAGAAGAATCCTAGAGTGTCAGTTTTGTTGACACATCTACAATAAGGAAAACATTAAACAAGAATGGAGTACATGGGAGGACACCACGGAGGAAGCCATTGCTGTCCAAAAAGAATATTGCAGCACGTTTGAAGTTTGCAAAAGAGCACCTGGATGTTCCACAGCACTACTGGCAAAATATTCTGGGGACAAATGAAACCAAAATTGAGTTGTTTGGAAAAAACACACAACACCATGTGTAGAGAAAAAAAGGCACAGCACACCAACATCAAAACCTCATCCCCACTGTAAATCATGGCAGAGGGAGCATCATGGTTTGGGGCTGCTTTGCTGCCTCAGGGCCTGGACAGATTGTTGTCATTGTTGGAAAAATGAATTCCAGAGTTTATCAAGACATTTTGCAGGAAAACATAAGACCATCTGTCCGCCAACTGAAGCTCCGCAGAGGATGGGTGATGCAACAGGACAATGACCCAAAGCATACAAGTAATTCAACAAAAGAATGGCTTCAACAAAACAAAATACGCCTTCTGGAGTGGCCCAGTCAGAGTCCTGACCTCAACCCGATTGAAATGCTGTGGCATGACCTTAAGAGAGCGATTCACACCAGACATCCCAAGAATATTGCTACACTGAAACAGTTTTGTGAAGGGGAGTGGTCCAAAATTACTCCAGATCGTTGTGCAGGTCTGATCTGCAACTACAGGAAACGTTTGGTTGAGGTTATTGCTGCCAAAGGAGGGTCAACCAGTTATTAAGTCCAAAGGTTGACATACTTTTTCCACCCTGCACTGTGAATGTTTACATGTTCTGTTCAATAAAAACATGAAAACATAAAATGTTTGTGTTATATTATTTTAAGCAGACTGTGTTTTTCAAATTGTTGTGACTTAGATGAAGATCAGAGCACATTTTATGACCAATTCATGCAAAACTCCACGTAATCCCAAAGGGTTCACATATTTTTTCTTGCAACTGTATGCCTGGAGTGAAGTTATGCTCAAAGAAGTCGTCAAGGATCATGGTATCTTTCAGACCCGGGTCAAGGAAGAGGGAAGCATAAAAGCGCCAAACATTAGCCGACCCCGATGCCCCCCACCCCAATAGTGCTATCTCAACTGCAGCATGGTCAGACCACGATATTTTGTGAATGGTGGAAGAGACAAGGGCTGTAATGTTATCTCGACTGCAAAAATATAGTCTAATCTAGAGTACAAGTCATGGGGATTCAAATAAAAGGAATAATCTCGGTCTCTAGGGTGAAGCAGCCGCCAGGTATCATATAGATTCGCCGCCTGGACCACACCACGGAAGGTCTTGGAGAGACGGAGTGGAGCACGGCACGTCGTCGTCCTATTGCGATCGAGGTAGGGGTCCATGACCGCATTAAAATCTCCTCCCACAAAGACCCCCCCCTATTCGGTAGCTGAGCAAGTCAGTCCTCCAATGCCCTCCAAAAAGGGCCCTCCGGGGGGGAAGGGGCATACACACTGACAAAGGTGACCGGTTTACCTCCAATCGCCCCAGACACTCGCAGGTATCTACTATGACGGAATGGCGTATCCGCCTGCGGTCCTGCTCTATCTGACCCCCTCGTTGGTGTTGCCAAGCCCGACTACCGAGTGGCACGGCACCCGGCGTCTCGAGCGGCTTGGGTAGAGGACTACGTGGCGGTGGAGATCCGTAGAGTAGATGGGGCACCCACGGTGGAAATCCGCCCGACTACCGAGTGGCACGGCACTCGGCGTCTCGAGCAGCGGATCTACTGACCATTGAAGGGCTGGAGATGGTCTGCGTGGCGAACCGCGGTTCGGTAGAGTCTCCTTGCAGAGGCAGGCACGGCGCTCAGCCGAGGACCCGATTCGGGGTGGTTGCGGTATCCCAAGATACCGATTCAAGGTGGCGCAACGGCGCGGCGAATCGATGTTCTGCTGCGGAGTTAGAGTGACCCGTTCCTGGGTGGTGGTGATATGTAGCCGACGTGAAATGAAAACACCAGGCAGAGCTGTATGTTTCAAACACTCAGATGAACTGAACTCTTTTAATCACACGCCACTATTTATGCTGAAGTACAGCAGTCACAATTTGCATACCCATACTAATGAGTTAGGTCAGGTATTTACAATCAACATTCTTCACATTCTCTTAGCCTTCAGCGCACACAACATTTGTACATCCATTGTTCCAGCACATCCAATTAAACACACACTATCAGAGATCCCTTAAATTAAACATGTAGCTAGATAATGGGGAAAATCCCTGACGCATAAATTACACAGCAGCAAAACTTGTTTACTGGCTACAGAAAAACACATTTACCTACAGGAATAGAAGTATGTTTAAAATCACACAGGGTACATCTTAATACAGCACATCAAGTAAAACCACATCTAGCAAGGAAAATAAACTGTTCATACATTGAAACGCACACTGCAAACGTTCAAAGGAAAACAAGGTCCTTTTAAAAATGTCTTGGGTTTGAGTCCTGGGTCTCGCTGCGCCGAGCCCCTATCTCCCTTCCGTGACACTCCTCCCCCTTTCCAAAGTCCGACGAGCCCAGTTGGACCCACACGGGTCGTATAGGGGGAGTCGGTGCAGTCTCTGCGGCCCATAGTCCGTGGGCAAGAGGCGAGCCGCCAGGCTTCTCCAGTGGTGCTCGCGGCCGTGCCTGGCAGGTTGTAAGTCCTTCGGGGTACCCCCTTCGGAATAAGTGTCCCGTGGTTGGGGAGAGGTACCACCTGTGCCGTCTCCAGTGGTACCGTGCACCCGGGAAAAACGGGTGCCAAGTGCACGCGCCCCAGGTGTCCTGGTCAGCCGTTGGGGAAAACAGTGGCTGCATGGGGCCTCCGGGCCAAAGGGTTGTGGAGATGGGCAGAGGGGGACCAGGCTCTGCCCCATTGCCAGCGCGTCGGCTGGGTGGTTCAAGGCCAAGAAAGGGTCCCCGGGCAGGAGAATGGCGTCCTCCAGCTCCGGTGGGGTCCGTGGCTGCGGGATAAGTAGCCCGAGGGTACCCCCCTTCTGCTCCTCGGGGCAGATGGTGGAGGATGGGCAGAGGCCAGCGGCCCTCTCTCCCGTTGCCAGCTCTTCTGCTGGGGGAGTGGGCACAGGAACAATGTCCAGGGGGTCAGATGGGGTCAACGGCTGCGGGCTAAGCAGCTCGGGTAAATTCTGCTGTTCCTCAGGGCAGACGACGGAGAGTGGGCAGAGGCCAGCGGCACTCTGCCCCGTTGCTAGCTCTTCTGCTGTGGAGGTGGGTACCGGAACAAAGTCCAGGGGGTTGGATGGGGTAAACGGCTGCGAGATCGGCAGCGCGGGGTTATCCCCTTTCTGCTCCTCGGGGCAGCTGGGAAAAGGTGGGCAGAGGCCAGCGGCACTCTGCCCCGTGGCCAGCTCTTCGGCTGGGTGGGGGTCTCCTTGCGGGAGGGTGGCTTCTTCCATCCCCAGGGCGGTCAATGGCTGGGAACAACCCAGCCCGGGGGAACCATCTGTCTGCTCCTCCTGGCAGACTGTGGGCAGTGGGCAGAGGCCAGCGGCGCTCTGCCCTGTGGCCAGATCTTTGGCTGGGTGGGGAATAACTTTCTCTGCTGCTGAGGGTGGACAGAGGCCAGCGGCGCTCTGCCCCGTTGCCAGCTCTTCCGCTGGGCCCGCGGGCACGGACACCGTGTCTTCCTGCAGGTTGAAGGGGGTAGCTTCTTCTGCTGGGGCCCCAACGGGGACCCATGGGAGCATCTCGGCCTCCCATACTTCCAAGTCCTGTGGACTGTCAGTTCCTTCCGCCGACCCGTCCCAGTACATGGGACTCAGACCCGACTGCGGAACGCTGTCCAACAATCTCCTGTAGGCCTTCTCGAGCTCCCACTCTCGCTCTGCTAGGAACTCCAGTTCCTCGAACTCCGAGTCCCTGCTGTCGTACGGGAGCTCCTGTTCCCGTCGCTCCAGTATCTCCTCCGACCGCTCTTCTGTCTCTTCTCCGAACCCAGGGTCTGTGGCCATGCTCTCGTAAAGCAGCCCCGTGCCACCATAGTGGGGCCTGCGGTGGAGGCGCCGTCAATGGTGCGGGGTATCAGGGGGCCGGCTAGCCACCGGAGCGCGCGGTACGCGGCGTCCAGTGCAATCTCCTGCTGCACCAGGTACTGGAGCTCTGCCTCCCACTCCTCCGGGGCCCGATCTTGCAGGAACGCCGCTCGAGCGTCATACTGCACCTGGTGGATGACAGTGTCGGAGGGAACATAGACGTCATGGTAGTCCCTCTCATGGTACAGGGCCTCGTACCAAAGTTCCTGGCAGATCTCGTCTCGCCACTCGTACCCGGTGGGCTCCACTGTGGACCCATGGTACCGGACCAGGCCCTCCTGCAGCCTTCTCGGGAATTCCGCCCTCGAGTCCGCGAGGGTGCTGAAACAGTGGCACTGCCACTCGCTGGCGGGTGTGGCGTCCTCGGATGCAGCTCCAGGCGAGCTGTAAGCCTCCACCCAAGGGTCGCTGGGATGTGCGTTTTCCCCCATACAGGCTCCAGGCGAGCTGTAAGTCCCGAAAGGGGTATCGCTGGGGGGGTAGGTTCCCGGGGTGAAGCTCCAGTCGAGCTGTAAACCTCGACCCAGGGTCCTACGGGTTTGGGGATGGGGTTAGAAAGTTCACTCATTCTTGCACTGAGCGCCGCCATCCGCAACTCGTGCTGATGGTCCTTCTCTTGCTCCTCGCGGTCCTTGTCCCGCTCCTCTTCCTGCCGGACCTCCTGGATCACCTTGCTTATGTCAGCCTCCGATGGGGCAGCTCTGAGTAGGGCGATCCGTTGCCGCGCCTTTCTGACGAAGGCATCTTCCGTTTCCTCTGCGAGGACAGGGGTGGGGGCGGGTGGCTTCACCGTCGCCGCGCCCACCCGGTCTAGGACCTGCAGCTCCTTAATCAAGGTCTTCTTGCGTTTAGAGCCTGGGGTACCTCCCCGATTCTCCAGCATGCCCCGCAGGGTGTCCCTGTTGTTATGGCTGTACACCGCCATGGTGTAGGTCTCCTTGCTGGGGGGTTGCAGAGAGCGATCCCACCGCTGCCACCAGTATGACGGAATGGCGTATCCGCCTGCGGTCCTGCTCTATCTGACCCCCTCGTTGGTGTTGCCAAGCCCGACTACCGAGTGGCACGGCACCCGGCGTCTCGAGCGGCTTGGGTAGAGGACTACGTGGCGGTGGAGATCCGTAGAGTAGATGGGGCACCCACAGTGGAAATCCGCCCGACTACTGAGTGGCACGGCACTCGGCGTCTCGAGCAGCGGATCTACTGACCATTGAAGGGTTGGAGACGGTCTGCGTGGCGAACCGCGGTTCGGTAGAGTCTCCTTGCAGATGCAGGCACGGCGCTCAGCCGAGGACCCGATTCGGGGTGGTTGCGGTATCCCAAGATACCGATTCAAGGTGGCGCAACGGCGCGGCGAATCGATGTTCTGCTGCGGAGTTAGAGTGACCCGTTCCTGGGTGGTGGTGATATGTAGCCGACGTGAAATGAAAACACCAGGCAGAGCTGTATGTTTCAAACACTCAGATGAACTGAACTCTTTTAATCACACGCCACTATTTATGCTGAAGTACAGCAGTCACAATTTGCATACCCATACTAATGAGTTAGGTCAGGTATTTACAATCAACATTCTTCACATTCTCTTAGCCTTCAGCGCACACAACATTTGTACACCCATTGTTCCAGCACATCCGATTAAACACACACTATCAGAGATCCCTTAAATTAAACATGTAGCTAGATAATGGGGAAAATCCCTGACGCATAAATTACACAGCAGCAAAACTTGTTTACTGGCTACAGAAAAACACATTTACCTACAGGAATAGAAGTATGTTTAAAATCACACAGGGTACATCTTAATACAGCACATCAAGTAAAACCACATCTAGCAAGGAAAATAAACTGTTCATACATTGAAACGCACACTGCAAACGTTCAAAGGAAAACAAGGTCCTTTTAAAAATGTCTTGGGTTTGAGTCCTGGGTCTCGCTGCACCGAGCCCCTATCTCCCTTCCGTGACACTCCTCCCCCTTTCCAAAGTCCGACGAGCCCGGTTGGACCCACACGGGTCGTATAGGGGGAGTCGGTGCAGTCTCTGCGGCCCATAGTCCGTGGGCAAGAGGCGAGCCGCCAGGCTTCTCCAGTGGTGCTCGCGGCCGTGCCTGGCAGGTTGTAAGTCCTTCGGGGTACCCCCTTCGGAATAAGTGTCCTGTGGTTGGGGAGAGGTACCACCTGTGCCGTCTCCAGTGGTACCGTGCACCCGGGAAAAACGGGTGCCAAGTGCACGCGCCCCAGGTGTCCTGGTCAGCCGTTGGGGAAAACAGTGGCTGCATGGGGCCTCCGGGCCAAAGGGTTGTGGAGATGGGCAGAGGGGGACCAGGCTCTGCCCCATTGCCAGCGCGTCGGCTGGGTGGTTCAAGGCCAAGAAAGGGTCCCCGGGCAGGAGAATGGCGTCCTCCAGCTCCGGTGGGGTCCGTGGCTGCGGGATAAGTAGCCCGAGGGTACCCCCCTTCTGCTCCTCGGGGCAGATGGTGGAGGATGGGCAGAGGCCAGCGGCCCTCTCTCCCGTTGCCAGCTCTTCTGCTGGGGGAGTGGGCACAGGAACAATGTCCAGGGGGTCAGATGGGGTCAACGGCTGCGGGCTAAGCAGCTCGGGTAAATTCTGCTGTTCCTCAGGGCAGACGACGGAGAGTGGGCAGAGGCCAGCGGCACTCTGCCCGTTGCTAGCTCTTCTGCTGTGGAGGTGGGTACCGGAACAAAGTCCAGGGGGTTGGATGGGGTAAACGGCTGCGAGATCGGCAGCGTGGGGTTATCCCCTTTCTGCTCCTCGGGGCAGCTGGGAAAAGGTGGGCAGAGGCCAGCGGCACTCTGCCCCGTGGCCAGCTCTTCGGCTGGGTGGGGGTCTCCTTGCGGGAGGGTGGCTTCTTCCATCCCCAGGGCGGTCAATGGCTGGGAACAACCCAGCCCGGGGGAACCATCTGTCTGCTCCTCCTGGCAGACTGTGGGCAGTGGGCAGAGGCCAGCGGCGCTCTGCCCTGTGGCCAGCTCTTTGGCTGGGTGGGGAATAACTTTCTCTGCTGCTGAGGGTGGGCAGAGGCCAGCGGCGCTCTGCCCCGTTGCCAGCTCTTCCGCTGGGCCCGCGGGCACGGACACCGTGTCTTCCTGCGGGTTGAAGGGGGTAGCTTCTTCTGCTGGGGCCCCAACGGGGACCCATGGGAGCATCTCGGCCTCCCATACTTCCAAGTCCTGTGGACTGTCAGTTCCTTCCGCCGACCCGTCCCAGTACATGGGACTCAGACCCGACTGCGGAACGCTGTCCAACAATCTCCTTTAGGCCTTCTCGAGCTCCCACTCTCGCTCTGCTAGGAACTCCAGTTCCTCGAACTCCGAGTCCCTGCTGTCGTACGGGAGCTCCTGTTCCCGTCGCTCCAGTATCTCCTCCGACCGCTCTTCTGTCTCTTCTCCGAACCCAGGGTCTGTGGCCATGCTCTCGTAAAGCAGCCCCGTGCCACCATAGTGGGGCCCTGCGGTGGAGGCGCCGTCAATGGTGCGGGGTATCAGGGGGCCGGCTAGCCACCGGAGCGCGCGGTACGCGGCGTCCAGTGCAATCTCCTGCTGCACCAGGTACTGGAGCTCTGCCTCCCACTCCTCCGGGGCCCGATCTTGCAGGAACGCCGCTCGAGCGTCATACTGCACCTGGTGGATGACAGTGTCGGAGGGAACATAGACGTCATGGTAGTCCCTCTCATGGTACAGGGCCTCGTACCAAAGTTCCTGGCGGATCTCGTCTCGCCACTCGTACCCGGTGGGCTCCACTGTGGACCCATGGTACCGGACCAGGCCCTCCTGCAGCCTTCTCGGGAATTCCGCCCTCGAGTCCGCGAGGGTGCTGAAACAGTGGCACTGCCACTCGCTGGGGGGTGTGGCGTCCTCGGATGCAGCTCCAGGCGAGCTGTAAGCCTCCACCCAAGGGTCGCTGGGATGTGCGTTTTCCCCCATACAGGCTCCAGGCGAGCTGTAAGTCCCGAAAGGGGTATCGCTGGGGGGGTAGGTTCCCGTTGTGAAGCTCCAGTCGAGCTGTAAACCTCGACCCAGGGTCCTACGGGTTTGGGGATGGGGTTAGAAAGTTCACTCATTCTTGCACTGAGCGCCGCCATCCGCAACTCGTGCTGATGGTCCTTCTCTTGCTCCTCGCGGTCCTTGTCCCGCTCCTCTTCCTGCCGGACCTCCTGGATCACCTTGCTTATGTCAGCCTCCGATGGGGCAGCTCCGAAGAGGGCGATCCGTTGCCGCGCCTTTCTGACGAAGGCATCTTCCGTTTCCTCTGCGAGGACAGGGGTGGGGGCGGGTGGCTTCACCGTCGCCGCGCCCACCCGGTCTAGGACCTGCAGCTCCTTAATCAAGGTCTTCTTGCGTTTAGAGCCTGGGGTACCTCCCCGATTCTCCAGCATGCCCCGCAGGGTGTCCCTGTTGTAATGGCTGTACACCGCCATGGTGTAGGTCTCCTTGCTGGGGGGTTGCAGAGAGCGATCCCACCGCTGCCACCAGTATGACGGAATGGCGTATCCGCCTGCGGTCCTGCTCTATCTGACCCCCTCGTTGGTGTTGCCAAGCCCGACTACCGAGTGGCACGGCACCCGGCGTCTCGAGCGGCTTGGGTAGAGGACTACGTGGCGGTGGAGATCCGTAGAGTAGATGGGGCACCCACGGTGGAAATCCGCCCGACTACTGAGTGGCACGGCACTCGGCGTCTCGAGCAGCGTATCTACTGACCATTGAAGTGTTGGAGACGGTCTGCGTGGCGAACCGCGGTTCGGTAGAGTCTCCTTGCAGATGCAGGCACGGCGCTCAGCCGAGGACCCGATTCGGGGTGGTTGCGGTATCCCAAGATACCGATTCAAGGTGGTGCAACGGCGCGGCGAATCGATGTTCTGCTGCGGAGTTAGAGTGACCCGTTCCTGGGTGGTGGTGATATGTAGCCGACGTGAAATGAAAACACCAGGCAGAGCTGTATGTTTCAAACACTCAGATGAACTGAACTCTTTTAATCACACGCCACTATTTATGCTGAAGTACAGCAGTCACAATTTGCATACCCATACTAATGAGTTAGGTCAGGTATTTACAATCAACATTCTTCACATTCTCTTAGCCTTCAGCGCACACAACATTTGTACATCCATTGTTCCAGCACATCCGATTAAACACACACTATCAGAGATCCCTTAAATTAAACATGTAGCTAGATAATGGGGAAAATCCCTGACGCATAAATTACACAGCAGCAAAACTTGTTTACTGGCTACAGAAAAACACATTTACCTACAGGAATAGAAGTATGTTTAAAATCACACAGGGTACATCTTAATACAGCACATCAAGTAAAACCACATCTAGCAAGGAAAATAAACTGTTCATACATTGAAACGCACACTGCAAACGTTCAAAGGAAAACAAGGTCCTTTTAAAAATGTCTTGGGTTTGAGTCCTGGGTCTCGCTGCGCCGAGCCCCTATCTCCCTTCCGTGACATCTACCATCTAAACCCGACTCCTGATGGGTGAGATGAAAATGAAGATTGCCGCACAGCAGTATCGAGACACCTGTTTTACGGGAGCTACCAGCAGAGTGGTAATGCACAGTATAACCCTCACCCCAGTACCCCGGGACTCTGCCCTGCGTAAAGTGAGTCTCCTGCAGAAGGACCACATCAGCACAAAGTTTTTTGTAATATCTGGTGGCCCCTCGTCTCTTATTTGGGGACAAGAGACTTTTAACATTGTGAGAAATTACCTTGAGGCTGGCCCACGCCTCACCCCCTCTCTCCGCCATGAGAAAGTAAGCAAATGCAGGTAATGTAAGGAGAGGTGAGAGAGAGGAGGGAAAAGAAGAGATGAGACGAGAGAGAAGAAATTATGGAAAAGAGAAAAAGGTAAAAAGGAAGATGGAAGAGAGAAGAAGAAAAAGGGAAAAAATTCCCCCCCAAAAAAAGAGGGGGGGAAATAAGAATAAAAAAAGGGGGGAAGGGCAGAAGACACCAAAAAAAAATGTGTCTGGTGGTGGATTGTACCAACCACTAAATACGCACTCGGGGGTGAGAGCGACAACAAGGAGAAGTCCGCCGGTCCAGAGACTCCCAAAAGTGAGGACCGTGACCTAAAGTACAGCAACTAGACCCCCTGAAATCCCACCCTTCCAACACCCAAGTCAGCAGAGGGGCCGATGTCCAGTCTCCACCGACCCATCTTCCCTCCCCCAGTCACAGAATAGCCGGGGCAGGTCCCCTGTTAGCAGGGACTGGTGGGCTTCTATCATAAAACATGCTACAAGTAACGGTGGGTACTCCGTGAAACATAAAGCTAACTCAATGAAATCTGGTGGGTGAGGGCTCTCCTCATCCATTCGGCATGTCCCATTCCCCTCCAGTCCTGTCCCAGAATGTGCCGAAAGGGTACTCAAGGGGGTCAAATAAAATCCAGCAGTCGAGGCCCCATGGAGAAAGTGGGAGATGAATCCCACTCAGGTGGCATAGAGGACTGGGTCTGGGGGGTGCGATGTCAACAGCATCCTGGAGGTTAACGTATCAGGGAGCTCCTCCGATCCTGCCGCCGTGGTCTGCCTCTGGCCTTACCCTGCGCAAATAGGTCCGGGGGTTCCGGGATACCCAGCGTCTCCAAGATCGTCGAGCAATCAGCTGGTGAACGGAGGGACAGGAAAGTACCGTTGTGAGGTATGAGAAGACAGAATGGGAATCCCCAGCGGTATGTGACGTCTCTCTGGCGGAGAAGGTCTATGAGGGTCTTTAGTGCCCGGCGCTTCTGAAGTGTGGAAGGTGCTAGATCATTGTAAAAGTGAGGGTCGGGGTAGCATTACGTACCACTTGAAGAATAGCTTCTTTAGTGGTGTAATATGACACAGAAGTATCACATCCCTAGGAGGCTCCATCTCCGGTGGCTTCAGATGGAGGGCTTTATGGACCCAGTCAAGGAGCAGCTCCTCCTCGGGTGTGTCGGGGAGAAGTGCTTGAAAGTAGCGATGAAGAAAGGCCCATAAATTCACCTCCGTCTCGGGGATGTTTCGGAGCCTGAAATTGGAGCGGCGGGACCGATTATCCATATCCTCAACCGCCTCCTGTAAGAGTTCATATTTGTTCTGTAGGGCCACCATATCTGCACGAACCTCCGCCCCTGCCGCCTGGGCCTCGTCCGCTCTCAGCTCGAGGGCCGCCGTGCGCGTCTCAAGGGTCCCTAGATCTGCTTTCAGACCGTCAATCCGAGCCCTGAGGTCCGCTTGTAAGTCGTCTTTAACTGTCAGAAGAAGTTGGCGTAGATCTTGTATGTCTCGGCGCGTGCAGGGTGCGTCAGAAGTTGCCGACTCTCCGGTGGACGTCGTCATCTTTGGAGAAGCGTTGGTCGTTGATCGAGCTGGGGTGAAACACTGGGACATGTCCTTTTGACCCGGGATACGTCCAGATTTAGTCCCGGGCATACCAGGTGGTCGCGTAAAAAAATGCTGAAGTAGAATACAGCCTCAGGCAGCCATCGTCCCTGCCCACCAGGGCACCACCCTGTGGGAAAATATGCATTAGAAAATCACGTACTTGTAGTAGGCCCCTCAGAGTAAACATTAATATGGAGACAAAAGAAAATATTGATCAAGCGTAGTGAGCTTCACAGGGACCACCAGAAAAATTGAGGAAAAAATAAAAAAAGTTTGACTAAAATATTGTGTAGGAGTAGTAGGCCGCACGGGGACCACCAGAAAAATTGGTAAAAAGCAGTCTACGTGGGGGGGTGTGGCCGGCTGCTCGCGGGAGAGGACATGTTTCGGTGGAGCTCCACATGTTCTCTCTGAAAAGGGACCCATAGCCGTCTATTTCTGCAGTGATTATCTCCCGTTTGATCCGTGAGTGGCTGGCCGTCGGTGTTGAGCATTCCGGAGCCCGCTTGGTTCCCCCCTCCGGACCAGAGACTTTCTTGAGGGTTTCTGCCTCGTGGCGACGACGGCCATCTTGCAGCCTATAACCAGGCTCCAGACAGATTCCGGCCTTGCCGGCCATACGACCCCACCCCGGACTACAACTATGCAGAGGGCTGTGGAGATGGTGGGTCCACGTCTCCTGGCTGATCCAGATGACTGTTCGGCGGATGGGGAGGTCGGACCGGCGGGAAGCCGCCCCCCCCCCCCCACCTGGGAGGTGAGGGTGCTTTGGCTTATGGCCTTGACGCCTGCCTGAAAATTATGGAAGGAGAGGATGCCGATGCCCTGCTCACCAGGGGCTTCTGGCGCCAGATGATGGCAGTATTGCGAGGTACCCGGGAGATGGTGTTACCAGGGATGGAGAGGCCGGAGGTCGACTCGAGCTCGGGAAGCATGGCGGCCTGCTCGCCCCCCGCGGCTGCGTTGGGGAGCAGTGCCGGGGGAGGTGAACCACCTGGGGAGCTGGTCCCACGATCTCGGCTGCCGGGGGTGACCCTGACCCCCTGTGACGTTGGTGACCCGGAGACTCAGGAATTCCGAGGGGTGGCAGACCTTGCGGGGTTGAAGACTGCTGATCCCTGTAAGGGGCCTGTGGTGGAGGACCGCTCTCCCTCGATCCCTAAGATGGCACGGCTGCGTCCCTCGGCTCTGCTCTGTTCTTGTGAAGTTGGGATGACACAGGCCTTGGCGTTGTGTGGAGTTCATCCTTTCGACAAAAGATTTGCCACAGCTGGACACTCTGGCATAACCTGCAGTGTACTGCCTGAATGCTGGCTTTTACAGTTCCGAGACACTGGATGAACGACCCACAGAGACAGTACCGTTTCTGCCGGCTTTTTTCCTCTTCGTGTTTTTGTGTTTGGCCCCCGTCGCTACCTGGTGGAGATTTTTTGTTTTTGTTTTTTATTCCCTTGCTGTGCTATGGTGTCCGGGGCTGCGGACAGTTAAGCAGTGTTTTTTCTGAGACTCCCCCCCCCCTTTCCCTTTTTTAGGTCTGATGCGTACTTTTGATTTTCCCTATTAATATGCGGACATTTTTGTTGCTTTTGGTTTGAGTATTTTTCTTTACTTATTTGTGTACCCCCTTTCCCCTCCGCTATTTGAGATATTGAAGACTACCTATGAGAACCCCCCCCCCATGTTTGTGGTATTTTCGATGTCTATATGGCCTTGCGAGGCCAATTTGCCGGTCAGTTTGTGACTTTTTTTTCGATTGCAAAATAAAAAATTTGAAATATATAAAAAAAAAGCAGTCTACGTGGATAATAAGCCCCACTGAAAATTATTTACCAGGGCTGAAGAAAAATTTGGCGGGGGTGTAGTGGGCCGTAGGGGGACCACCAAAAAAATATTTATGTCCACTTCAGGGTCGAGAGTTCAGGAGCCCAGCAAGTAGGCCTCAGCACTAGGCAGCGTCCATGTCAGCGCCGCTCATAGGCCTCAGTTCACAGTGCGGGGCAGCGGGCGGATGATGGCTAGTCAGCGGGCCAAAGATGACCCCCCCGCGACTCCGACAAGCGGGTCGTTAGTGTCAAGGAGAGCCAGTCAGATCTCGCGGGAGGTTACTCACCCGCCAGAAGAGCGGGTATGAAGGTAGCCGCTACGCTGTCCGAGGATCTCTGAGAGCCAGGTCGGGGGGACGCTCAGTCCAGAGGCAGCTGCTGAGGTGAGGTCTTCCCCATCCAGAGACCACAGGCAACGGCAGGTATGCAGTGCTTCCGGCTCCCGAGGCACCCACAATGGCCGCGTCGGCCAGGCCGCAAGTCAAAGACGGGTCGATAAACCGCTCAGCGGGGTGGAAAAATAGCGGGAGTCGGTTGGGAGCAACCCCCCCCCCATCGCTTCCATCTCCGAGGGTATAAAAATGTCCGCTGGGCAGGGATTTGGTCTCCAAAAGGCCGTTTAAAGTGCCGATAGCTCACGGAGCTCTACAGGGATGCGACCGTACACCTTGCCGCTCGTCTCCGCCCCCGTGCAGACTGTTTTTTAACGCGATTCAGCCAATCAGAATTAAGGACCACAATTGTCTCCCGTTCAGTTTTTGCACCAAAATCAATCTGAGTATATATGCTGCAGCAATAATAAAAACACGCACAACAGCAATTTTATTAAAGGAAAGTTATATTTTCCTAAGTACATTATTAAAAATACTTTGGCTCCAGTTTTAATTGAATGTGGCTTAATATATCCTAAATATATTAGTGTCATTATTCTGAAATAACATACATTACTATCTTTTATTTATGTGTTAAGAAATTTCTTTTAAAAAAGCAGCCACGTCCTGGATCCTGAGTGGGTTTATGGGTTTTCCTGACATCAAAAAAATCCACACGCGCCTATCTTCGAGATATGGAAGCTCCATCATGAGTAAGTGCAAATTCAGCAAAAGACCTGTGTATATAATGCCTGGATAATATACTAGGGGCTCTATTAAATTCATCGCGCAAAAGCGCACGTGCAGCGCTATTTTTTTGCGCGCAGCGTTAAACGTTAATGCGCGAAAAATAACGGTGGTATTACAATCCGAGCGCATTTTTCATCCATCAAAAAGACGCTTAAAAATGCGCACGCATTAACGCTGCGCGCAGAAATCAGTGTGCGGACTGTTTTTTCACGCGATTCAGCCAATCGGAATTAAGAACCACAATTGTCTCCCGTTCAGTTTTTGCTCCTGTCAAAGTCAATCTGCGTATATATGCTGCAGCAATAATAAAAACACGCACAACCTCTCAATTTTATTGTTTGGGTATGTGTAGCATGTGTAACTATACTTTGCTGTGTTTTTTATTTCGGGCTGGTGTATTTGGTTTCGGCCAGGACGTTCAGATTTGCCGTTACCACCAGCTTTTAAAAGACGTTAAAATTATGCACGCAAACGTTGTCCGTTAATTTGCGCACAGATTGTAATACCATCCGCATACCAGCACACAAACGCATTTGCGCTCACAATGTTAAGTATAGGACGTGCAACGTACATTACGAACGCAAAGGGTTTGAGCAGGTTCACCACCGGTATACGTTAACGCGCATTTTTTGCGCGGACATTGTAATACGGCGTTCTGCGCAAAGGGTTATTACCCTCGCGTTAATGCGTTTTTGCGCGAAGAATTTAATAGAGCCCGTAAGGTATTATTCTTTTAAGTCGGGAATCAGTTGAGAATTAGGGAATTAGAAATATTTACTAAATTACATGAGCTGAAAAGATTTGTTGGAAAGATTTACAAATTCTGCTATTTTGTTCTAAAACACGCACTTTATTAGAAACTCAACATTAATACAGTCCATAGTGAATAATTGCTAAAATATTTACTCACAGAAATATACATGCGTAGTTCTTGCCTAGAGGGACAGATAGATGGCAGCAGCTCAAACAAAATGCATTCATTGTGAATAACTCTCATCGTCTGAAAATGTGTCTTTAAAAAAAAAGGCAAAATAATATGGTTTATCTGAATTTTGTAAGATAAAGTATATTGTCACATATATGTGATTATACTCTGTATGGTTATATGAAAAAGGATGTGAGGAAAGAGGTAGTCCCATAAACAAAATCAAATATGTTGCAATGCACTATGGTGCAGAATTTTAAAATTTTTGATATATTTTTTTAAATCTGTAGTGCAGTATTGGCAGAAATAAAACTCAAGAAATCATTCTTTGTTTTTTTTAATATTGAGATGACTAATAACCTCAATTTTAGAGCTAATATGATTAAAAATCATTCAATTTATGATCACTAATGTTATTTTTGTGCTCGAAACATGTGGAATTAAATGAACATAGATAAATAAAAGGATACTGAATGAGAATCTCTTCTTTTTCTACTTACAATTGCCAGGTACACGGTATTTCAGTTGGCTGACTAGTAACATCTTTAGAAAATATTGAACATTTGAATGTAACTTAAGGGGTTATTGAAAGAGCACTAAATTGGCCACTGAATTGCACCGAACAGTGATTTTCCCTGTACGGCGCAATTTTGCAGCCATTTGGCTATTTAAAAAGCTATAGATTCGCCAAATATTGGCAAATTGCCAGTGAAATACGGTAATCTATTCAGAGATCACTGAACAGCACCAAAATGTCAGTGAAATGTCCTGATTTTTGGTGGCTTCATCATTTGAAAGGTTTAATCAGGCAAATCCCATAGTTTTCAATGTAAAAAAAAATCCCTGTTTTTCTTAAATATTTATTCAACCATTTATTCTTTTCATTTGTAGCAAAAGGTCTCTTTATTTATTTAAGATTTTGGAGGCATTTTCTTGGGCGAAATTGTTAATTCCGATTCTGTTTTACATAGCGTATGTTTTTTATTCTGTAACAGACCTTTTTAGTATTATTCATAGGACCTTTTATCATATTTCCAGGCAATTTCATTCACTATTTTTTTTTTTAAAACGCATTTTAAAAGTTGCAAGTTTTTTTGTTTTCTTCTTACCCCTGTTCGGTGGCTGGTCGGCTTTTTCCGGCGCCTGGTCGACGGTCTGTTCGGTGGGTCATCAGCTACTTGAGGATCGAATCGGCAGTCTGTTCTAGGGATGAGCCGAACACCCCCGTGTTTGGTTCGCATTCGAACACGAACAGTTTCAAAAGTTCGAGTTCGAACTCGAACACGATCCGAACTCAATGTAAGTCAATGGGACCTGAACGTTTGATTTTTAGAGTGCCCTCCAAGAGGGCATATATGCTATATATTTGCCATAAAAGGTGTATGGGGGTCCGGGTAGTGCCCTGGGGGACAGGAAACAAGGTCAAAAAGTAAAAAAAAAATGTTTTTAAAGGAACAGTGAGTTTTCCATGAAATAAAGGTTAAGAATAAAAACGAAAAATTCCTTCAAATATCGTGCCTAGGAGGTCCCCATAACCTGCCCGTGAAGTGGCGGATTTGTAGGATGTATAGAAACATTTAAAAACAAAAAAATGACATTTCAAATGACGGTAAATGGTTTTCCTTTAATCTATTCAGAAACAACTGCTTGGGGCGGCAGCCTGTATGAAAAGAGGAGACGTTTTAGGACACACAGAGCAAGTTTAGTGATTTTTTGGGCTAAATTATGGTAAACTTATGCAGACTTTGGATGAAAGTAACAATAGGTGCTTTAAAATTGGGCCTTTAGTGTCGGCAACAGTGCCGTCACACCGTAACCCCTCTGTGGTATTGTGGAAGAGTGCAGGGTTGGACCCTGCGGTGAAATATTAAAATTATATGAATCTGGTACAGGCGTCAGTGCACCCAAATATTTAGCCTTTGGTGGCAGCAAGTGCCTTCACACTGTAACCCCTCTGTGGTATTGTGGAAGAGTGCAGTGGTGGACCCTGCGGTCAAATATTAAAATGATATGAATCTGGTATAGGCGTCAGTGGCAGTCCACCCAAATATCTTACCTTTAGTGGCAGCAAGTGCCTTCACACTGTAACCCCTCTTTGGTACTGTGGAAGAGTGCAGTGGTGGAGGTTTTGGGAATGCAGAAGAGATCCCTGATCTATTCAGTTATGTCAGCATCAGGGGATTGATAGCTGCTGATCCAGGACTGATTCATTTTTATAAATGTCAGCCGGTCAACAGAGTCGGTGGACAGACGCACTCTTTTGTCTGTGACAAAACCTCCGGCGGCACTAAACGTCCTTTCAGAAAGCACGCTGGATGAAGGGCAAGCTGTTGAAGGGCAACAGATTCTAATTTGCTGAACTGTGGTATAACTCACTGATACACACTGATGACAGGCTGTGCCAAGACAGATTCTAATTTGCTGAACTGTGGTATAACTCACTGATACACACTGATAACAGGTTGTGCCAAGACAGATTCAAATTTGCTGAACTCCTCTAGAACTCACTGATACACACTGTCCCTGATAGCCTGGCAGTGCCAACACAGATTCAAATTCCCAGAAATCTCCTACAACTCACTGATACACACTGTCCCTGATAGCCTGGCAGTGTGGGCGAACATGCGGCGAACACGCGGAAATGTTCGGAGTTTGACGAACAGCCGAGCGGGCGATGTTCGAATCGAACTCCGAACAGATCCGAACGCTCATCCCTAGTCTGTTCAGTGGATATTCCGCTTTTTTCGGTGGGTTTGCGACTGAGTTCGGCTGTTTTTGTATCGATCTGGCAGTCTTGCAGCGTTTTTTCCGATAGATTTGTGATGGTATATGCATTTGGTTTGGCGGTTTGAGGATCTGTTTGGCGGGTCGATTCACCGCACTCCGGGGACCCTGTGGTGAATGCTGAATTCACCACAGGGTCGCCGAATTTAACTCGCCGAAGAACGGCGAACCAGAGAGCACCGAAATGTCGGCGACATTTCGTTGCTCTGTGAATAACCTCTATAATCTACATGATGGAACTAAGTGGGGGACTACCAAGAGTGTGCCTTAAATAATATAGGGTCTTCCTCGTTACACATCAATTATATCCAAATGTTGCCAGGATGGTAATGATTGCAAACTTGCTATTCTAGGATAAAAATGGGAGAGGGCAGGAAATAGAGGGGTTAAACACTCCCTTCTGCTCTAACATTTTACAGGGTAATTCAAAGAGAATCGAAAAGTCACTGCACGTTCGGTGACTTTTCATTCTCTTCAATTCGGTCCGTTTTGCTGATCCCATTTCGGCGACCCTGCGGTGTATTCAGTAAGCACCACAGGGTCCCCGAATTGCAGGGAAAGGTCGCCGCAAACCTGCCGAAAACTAACCGCAAAACCCAGCGAATGCACGCCGAAAAACCCACAAAAACATTTGAATTGACCCACCGAAAACGCCGGAAAAACCCGAGCAGGAGCCGATAACACGCAGCGAAGCCGCCGGAAAAAGCCAAGACCGCAGACGAGTGAAGTGAATAGATTAGGAAAACAGTTTGCTTGAATGTTTGAAAAGTGAAACGCTGCTTGCAAAGAAACTACTGAGCGAAAATGTCTGAAATTTATATATGAGGTCCAAGGTATGATAATAAAAAGGACTGTTACAGAAAAAATAAGTAAACTTAAGAAAAGAAATCTGACTTATTTTAAAAAAAATCCAGAAAAATGCTTAAAACATCCTAAAAAATCTATAAATAAAGAGACTCTTTACTGCAGAATTTTATAATGAATGGTTTATTAGATATTGAATTAAAACTGGAATATTTTTAACATTGAAACCTATGGGATTCGCCTGAATAAATCTACCGCATGAAATCACCGAATGGCAGGGCATTTCAGGAACCTTTCACTGCTGGTTTGTGCTCTCTGAATAGCCGAAGCAGTGCTTTTTTATGGGGATTTCACTGCCCTCGAACAGGCACCGAAAAGGCACCGTATGTGCAGGCAATTTGCCAGGATTTGGCGAATTGCCTGCTCTCTGGATAGCCGAATGGCCAAGAAAGGTAACCGAACGCTGATTTTCAGCGTTCGGTTACCTTTCTCCAGCCATTCGGAGCTCTTTGAATTACCCTGATTGTCTTTTTATAAAGTACAGACATGACATGCCAAATATACTCTCATGTCATGTACTCCGCACACTCTGTATACACTGTACATATATACTGTATAAAGGATATTTGTGTATGCAGGCAAAGATGTACTTTTCCAAACACACACCCCCATCCAGTGCCAAACCAACCAGCATCTTCTCATAGCATTGCATAATAACAATCACAGAGCTTCATAACAATAACACTCACAGTAATGTGTGAGGTGTATGAGCGTATTATAGAGCTCCCCAGCAATAAAACTCACAGTAATTTGTGGTGTGTATGTGTGCGTATGAGCGTATAACAGAGCTCCACAGCAGTAAATCTCAAAAGCAGTTATATCTAATTTTTTATTAGTAGTATTAAAATAACTAAATTATATTCTATACACAAACACACAGGGGTGTAACTACCAGGGGTGCAAAGGGTGCCACTGCACCCGGGCCCTCGAGTCTGGGGGGTGGGGGCCACATTCGTCTGTCTGGGTCTGGCGTCTTGGCCTATAATATATATACTAGTTGTTAAGTGTGCCTGGAAGGCAGTCTATTGTTGTTACATTGTTACATAGGCTGAAAAAAGACATGTGTCCATCGGGTTCAGCCTCTGACACAACACCTACTGCTGTTGATCCAAAAGAAGGCAAAAAACCCAGTCGGAAATGCTCGCCAATATGCATCACACTGGGGAAAAATTCCTTCTTGACCCCAGAATGGCACTCAGATTTCTCCTTGGATCAAGAAGCTTACCCACATATTAAATATTATAACCCTTAATATTCTGTGTCTGCAGGAAGTCATCCAGTCGTTTTTTAAAAGCCTGTACAGTCTCTGACACAACCACCTCAACAGGCAGAGAATTCCACAGCTTTATTGTTCTCACCGTAAAATAACCCTTCCTATGCTTTAGGCTGAATTTCCTTTCATCCAGTCTAAATGGGTGACCTCATGTCCTGTGAATAGTCCTGTTAATGAATAAGTTTCCAGACATATGGTTTATAATGGTCCCGTAATACCGTATATATTTATATAAGGTTATCAGATCCCCTCTAAGACGTCGTTTCTCTAAACTAAACAGGTTTAAGCTTAGTCTTAGTTAGTCTTTCCTCATAACTTAAACCTTCCATTCCCTTATTAATTTAGTCGCCCGTCTCTGCACTTTTTCTAGCACTATAATATCCTTTCTTAAGACACGTGCCCAAAATTGCACAGCATATTCAAGGTGCGGTCTTACCATTGATTTATACAGAGGCAAAATTATGTTTTCATCCCGAGAGTGAACCTTGCTGGCCTTGGCGGCTGCTGTTTGACATTGCACATTGTTACTTAGTTTGAAGTCTATGATTATTCCCAAATCCTTCTCCTGCTTGGATTTCCCTAACTCCGTACCATTTAGGGTATGAGTTGCTTGTGTGTTCTTCACTCCAAAGTGCATAACTTTGCATTTATCTACATAAAATTTCATCTGCCATTTAAGTGCCCAGTCCCTATCTAAATCCCTCTGCAGCGAAGTAACATCCTGCTCACATTGTATCACTTTTCCTAGTTTTGTGTCATCTGCAATCACTGATACATGAATTTCAATGCCTATCTCAAGGTCATTTATAAATAAATTGAATAGAATTGGTCCTATAACCCTTTCGCTGCGGATGATGTGTGGGGCACGTCCTGATTGACTCCCGCTATATCCGGCGGGAGCCCCGGCGGAGATACTTACCTCTCTGTCCGGGGTCCCGCAGCATTCCGGCTTCAGGGAAGCCAGTCGCCGAAGATAGGCCGGCCCCCGACGTAAATGATGTCATTGCGCTTGCGCGATGATGTCATTTCCAGGTGACCCCCGGCAAAGCCAGGAGATCGCCTGAATGGGAGGGGGGTTCCTTTTGGATCCCTCTCCCTCCCGATCGGGAGGGTTTTCAGCAAAAAAACAGGCACCGCTTTGAAGGGCAGTGTCTGCCCTTTAAAGTGGTGCCTGGTTTTTAACCCTATAATTGCCAGATCGCGATTGGCAGCCGATCGTAATCTGGCTCCGGTGGGGTTGGTGGCTTCACCTCCAGGTTCCCCCTCGGCTCCTGACGCGTCGTGCATAGCATGATGATGTCAGATAGCCAGGGAAACCCTAGCTGCCCGGGGATTTCCCAAGGAAATCCCCTGGTGGAGATATGGGGTTCATTTGAACAGTTAGGGAGTCATGCATAGTGTCATTCAAAAGGCCGGAGCATGGCCTTTCGAATGATACCAAACATGACCATGTTCAAAGTAAAAAGAAACTAAAAAAAATAAAAATAAAAATAAAAAAATATAATTTAAAATAAATAAAAACATTTTTGTGTGTGTTCTTTTTATTAATGCAGCAATATTGTTCACATTTCAATTATATAGTGAACAATGATGCTGCACTATTGATTTTTTTCTATGGAGTGCGTTTGCAAAAAATCACGTAATTTCTCCCAAAAAATGTAACGAGTCCCCATTTCTAATTTTTGTACAAGCGCACCCCATAGAAAATATAACTGCAAACGCTCATGTGAAAAAATTTGGAAAAAAAACACTTTACACACTGTAAATGATTGAAAATTCTAATTTTATTGCATTTTTGTTATAATATACAGGCAGGACATGACGTATAGATCTAAAAATTATATATTATGAATCTGCGGAGTCTGCCGCAAAGAACGATATATAATATGTCTGGGTCATGTAATAAAACGTTGCTTCTAAACGCGTTTAAACATGATGAGCAAAAGCGGTAAAAATTAGCTCAGCACACAGCGGGGAAATGCCTCAGCAGTGAAAGGGTTAACAGACCCCTGAGGGACACCACTTACCACTGATGTCCATCTTGAAAATGTACCATTTATGACCACTCTCTGTACCCTATCTTTTATCCAGTTTCCTATCCAAGAACACGTATTTTCATCAAGACCAATTTTTCTTAACTTAAATAGTAACCTTTTGTGTGGAACTGTGTCAAAAGCTTTTGCATCCACATCACATCCACTGCGACCCCCTGATCTATACTTCTACTTACTTCCTCATAGAACGTAATTAGGTTAGTCTGACATGAACTGTGCTTCATAAAACCATGCTGATTTTTGCCAACTTGTTGTTGCCAGCACAGAATCCGTGTCCACATATTTGCTTTTTGATGTACTATCCAAGAGTATTTCTCTATATAAATGCATTTGTATCGTGTCCGTCGTCGTCCCGTCTGCAACGGGAGGACCGAGTAAGCAGGTGTGGTGGGTGCATGTGCAGCTGACAGCGCATTACAGACATTTATATATTAGAGCAGGCTCCTCTTTTCCCTTTTAGATTGTAAGCTCACGGGAGCGGCTCCTCTTTTCTCTCTTAGATTGTAAGATCACAGGAACGTCTCCTCTTTTTGCTCTTAGATTGTAAACTCACAGGAGCGGGCTCCTCTTTCCCCTCTTAGATTATAAACTCACAGGAACAGGCCCCCTTAGATTGTAAACTCATGGGAACAGGCCCCCTTAGATTGTAAACTCATGGGAACAGGACCCTCTTAGATTGTAAACTCACAGGAATAGGACCCCTTAGATTGTAAACTCATGGGAACAGGACCCTCTTAGATTGTAAACTCAAGGGAACAGGACCTTCTTAGATTGTAAACTCACAGGAATAGGTCCCCTTAAGCTCATGGGACCCCTTAGATTGTAAACTCATGGGATCAGGCTCAAGGTGGAGGTGCTGGTGGGTTGCTCAGTTGCAGGGAGGCCAACACTTACCTTGTTCGAGCACCGTGCTCATGTCCCCAGTTCTTCGCTGCGCTGTTTCTGGCATGCGGCTCTCAGAGCCTCCCCTGCACCAGCCGCCGGTGGTGACTCAGGGCAAGGCGATGGTGGTGGGAGAGGCGCTTTGGGCGAGGGATAAAAAAAAATCTGATCCGATGGAGAGGCGCTGTGTGCGCGCTTCTCCTATGGATTTTTTTGTCCCTCGCGCAAGCCAGCTGTTTCTCTCCCTGACGCGTATGCGCAATTAGCAAATGAACGTTTTTATATACAGTATATAGAGATATTTATTTTTTACTTATTATAAGTAGGGATGGGCTGCCGGTTCGATGCGAACATGAGATTGCATCGAACATTGGCTGTTCGACCGTTCGCCGAACGGCGAACATTTCCGCGTGTTTGCTGTGTGTTTGCCCACAATGCACCACAGTGAACCATAATGCACTGTGCCCTGGCCTGAAGTTTGTAAATGGCTACAGCCTTGCACCTGACCACAGGTCAGGTGCAAGACAGGTGCAAGACTATGCCAATCAGGGCTCAGAGTCCTGATTGGGCAAATCTTTATAACAGAGTTGAATCAGAGTTCTGCATATCTCCATCCAATCTATATACCAGAGTTGAATCAGAGTCCTGTATATCTTTAATCTATATATCACTCACCTTGTCAGAAAGACCAAAAAGGACATGCAGACGCTCCCAGACACAGATAAGAGGGCAAGCAGCCTCTGTGTCGGAAAGCTGAGCCCCTGGTCGTCGTGGACGTGGTGCATCCTCTGCAGGGGCACACTTGTCCTTTCTCACTGGTGCTGGCCATCTTATGCAGCAGCAACATACAGAGGATTTGGTGGATTGGCTAACCAGGCCATCCTCATCCTCCGAGTCCTCTGCCAGCCAGGCTTGTAGTGGTTTACAGTCCACCTCAGCTGCCAAAGCATCTAATTCAGCCTCCCTGTCCACAGCTACTCCTGCCGTAGCCTCACCATCATACACGGAGGAGTCAGCTGAATTGTTTGACTACAATGACAGTGACATGCTGCTTGAGGATGCGCAGCAACTCCAGTACTCTGATGTTGACTCTGAGGTTGAGGAAGGGAGTAAAATCAGCCTAGAGGGAGGGGGTGCCAGTGACACACAAAGGACTGGCACTCATGTTCCCCCAGCAGCTGCAGCATACTGCCAGGTTGGCTCCAGTGACGAGGAGATAGGGGGTGATGACGGTGATGAGGTCACTGACTCCACCTGGGTGCCTGATCGAACAGAGGAGTCAAGGGAGGAGGCACAACAAAAATGAGGCACAACATCCTCTATGACCAACCGTAGCCAGTCAAAGGCATCAGAAGTCAGAGCTGCTCAGGTGCAGAGCGCTGTTGTCTCAAAGCAAACGTCCAGGAACTCTGCTGTCTGGGAGTTCTTCACATGTTCATCAGACTGCAGAGTTGCTATTTGTAAGCTATGTCTGAAGAGGATCAAGCGTGGGAAAAACATCAGACGTTTGGGTACCACGTGCTTGATGCGACATATGACCACCTGCCACGCATCCCGTTGGCACAATACTTTGCATAGGTCCTCCTCCTCATCTGTCTCAACCCTCACTATATGTCCTGCCATGTCATTGTCTACAACCTCCACTGACAGGGATGATGCTACAGTAATGGGTGTGCCAGGTCCTTCCTCAGAATGTGACAGCATCCCATCAGCTGCAGATTTACACAGTCAGATTTCGTTGCCCCAGCTGCTGCAGCGTAAGAAAAAATATAGTCCCAACCATCCCCTTGCACAGCGTCTAAATGCCAGCTTGGCAAAATTACTCGCATTACAGCTGCTGCCTTTCTAGCTGGTGGACTCTGTCTTCTTCCGTGAATTTGCCAAATGTGCTGTACAACAGTGGCAGGTTCCAAAACACCAGTTCTTTTCACGGAAGGTCATTCCAGCACTATACCAGCACGTGGAAGCCAATGTTATGGAGTCATTGGGAAAGGCAGTCAGCAGCAAGGTGCACATTACTTTAGACACGTAGGCCAGCAAGCATGGACAGGGCTGTTACATTTCCTTCACGGCACACTGGGTAACTCTGTTTGCAGCTGGGAGGGATCCAGGACGAGGCTCTATGCTGGAGCTTGCTCATCCACCACGCCTACAGAAAGTTGCTTATATGAGGTCTGTCTGCTCCACCATCTCTTCCTCCTTCTCTGTCTCTGGCGAAGTGGCAGTTAAACCGACACGTGGCAGGGGCTACGCAATGGCTCAAGCAAAAAGATGCCATACTCTGCTTGAGCTGGTTTGTTTAGAGGACAGGAGCCACACCGGGCCAGAAATTCTGTCAGCTCTGTAGGGGCAGGTGCAGAGATGGTTAACACCACGCCAGCTTGAGCTGGGAATGGTCGTCCGTGATAATAGCAGCAACCTTCTCGCCACCCTATGCCTGGGTAAGTTGACGCATGTACCATGCCTAGCACACGTCCTAAATCTGGTGGTACAGCATTTCCTAACCAGGTACCCAGGGCTGGCAGAGCTTCTCAGCCAGACCAGAAAAGTCTACAGCCACTTCAGACGGTCATTCCCAGCAAGTGTTCGCCTGGCAGAAATTCAAAGAGAATTCCACCTTACCAAAAACCGTCTGATCTGTGACATGCCCACTAGGTGGAACTCGATATTGGCAATGCTGCATCATCTGCACAAGCAGCAGGAGGGCCATCAATGAGTACCTGTGTGAGTATGGCACAAGGACAGGTTCAAGTCAACTTGTTTCCACCCCCCCGTAGTGGCTGATGATCAAAGATGCATGCACTGTACTGTCACCATTTGAGGAGGCAACGAGGATGGTGAGCAGGGACAGTGCATGCATCAGTGACACAATTCCTTTAGTGTTCCTGCTGGAGCGCACTCTGCGAGGAATTATAGACGTGGCCCTAGAGGCAGAGCAGTGGGAGGAAGAGGAGGACTTCCCTAGCTCTCAAGGCCCCAGTCTTCATGCAGACAGCATTCCTGCGGGTCCTTAGATCAGACAGGAGGAGGATGAGGAGGAGGAGGAATATTTAAGTCGTGGGGGCATTGAAGGTGGGGATTCCTCAAGGGAGGGTTTTGTGTCCCCAGAAACCCAAGGACTAGTACGTGGCTGGGAGGAGGTGGTGCACGATAGGGTCATCCTCAGCAACCAGAAAGACTCGGAAGCTAATGCCACCTCCAACCTACGCTGCATGGACTCCCTTATCCTGCAAAGCCTGCTAAAGGACCCAAGGATTCGTTCTGTCAAGGAAGGGGATCATTACTGGTTGGCAACCCTTCTTGAGCCACGATACAAAGGTAAGGTTGCAGAGCTCATTTTGGTCGCACAAAGGGAGGACAGGATGAAACAACTTGTGGACGCTCTAAAGCGACACTTGTGTAACGCTTTTCCAGACACTGGTAGGTTACCAAGTGATGACACAGGTGCTTCTGAGGCTGCGATTGATCAGAGAAAGAGTGGTGAACGCTTGACTGATGCCTTTTACAATTTTTTCAGTCCACGATGCCCAGGGATGTCAAATGTAGGCACCCATTGCCAGCGTCTTCACCATATGGTGCAGGACTACCTAGGGGCAATTGCAGACCTGGATACCTTTCCAGCAGTTGATCCACTGGCTTACTTGGTGTTGAGATTGGATCACTGGCCAGAATTTAGCCAATATGCTATGGAGCTACTAGGTTGCCCTTCATCCAGCGTGCTTTCTGAAAGGACGTTCAGTGCCGCTGGAGGTTTTGTCACAGACAAAAGAGTGCATCTGTCCACTGACTCTGTAGACCGGCTGACATTTATAAAAATGAATCAGTCCTGGATCAGCAGCTACCACTCCCCTGATGCTGATGTAACTGAATAGATCAGGGATCTCTTCTGCATTCCGAAAACCTCCACCACTGCACTCTTCCACAATACCTCAGAGGGGTTACGGACGGTGTGAAGGCACTGTTGCCGACACTAAAGGCCCAATGTTAAAGCACTTATTGTTACTTTCATCCAAAGCCTGCATAAGAGGCACCATAATTTAGCCAAAAAATCACTAAACTTGTTCTACGCGTCCTAAAACGTCTCCTCTTTTCATACAGGCTGCCACCCCAAGCAGTTGTTTATGAATAGATTAAAGGAAAACCATTTACCGTCATTTGAAATGTCTTCTTAAATGTTTCTATACATCCTACAAATCCGCCACTTCACGGGCAGGTTATGGGGACCTCCTAGGCACGATATTTTATGGATTTTTTTGGTTTTATTCTTAACCTTTATGTCATGGAAAATCACTGTTCCTTTAAAAACGTATTTTTTTTACTTTTTTCCTTGTTTCCTGTCCCCCAGGGCACTACCCAGACCCCCATACACCTTTTATGGCCAATATCTTGCATATATGCCCTCTTGGTGGGCACTCGAACGTTCGAGTCCCATTGACTTGCATTTAGTTCGAATCGTGTTCGCATTCGAATTCAAACTTTTTAAAACACGGGGGTGTTCGGCTTATCCCTACCCGGCAGTGTGCGGATTCATATGCTGCATTAATTATACTGTAAAGGTGCTGCCCGGCAGTGTGCGGAATCATATGCTGCATTATTATACTGTAGAGGTGCTGTCCGACAGTGTGTGGATTCATATGCTGCATTATTATACTGTAGAGGTGCTGCCCGGCAGTGTGCGGATTCATATGCTGCATTATTATACTGTAGAGGTGCTGCCCGGCAGTGTGCGGATCTATATGTTGCATTAACAATACTGTAGAGGTGCTGCCCGGCAGTGTGCGGAATCGTATGCCGCATTATTATACTGTAGAGGTGCTGCCCACCAGTGTGCGGAATCATATGCTGTATTGAAACCTGTGGGTTAAAAAGCCTTGTTTCTTTAAAAAAAAGTTAAGAAACCTAAAATTTTACCCAAAAAATGCTTAAAAAATCTTAAAAGAATAAATAAGTAAAGGAACTTTCATTCTATTGATAGTAAATCTACTTCCCATTCTTAAATAAGCAATAAAAAAACAAATAACTCATTAAAAATCGAAAAAACCAAACTGAACCGAATCTCCCGAATCGCTGAAATGATCCAAACGCCAAAATGACCCGAATCGATCTGAAATTTCAAATCGATATCAAATCCCCGAATTGAATCCCCCAATCGAAACGAAAATAGTCCGAAACGACCCGAAACAAAAAAAACACCTGAAAAAAACCTAAACTAAACAAAATTTTCAGCGGTGCACATCTCTATTGAGTATAGTATACCATTCTGTTTTTTTATTTTTTAGGCTGGTGTTAACAGATTCTGCAGAAGCGGAATCCGTTAACACCAAGTCCTGGCTCTGGTTAACTTTCCGCTAACCAGAGCCGGAAGTTAATCAGCGCTAGTAGATGGTAACACTAGCGCTGATTAACACTTTGCGCTCCCCATGTTAAGTATAACATTCCAGCGCTGCGGAATATGCTGGCGCTTTATAAATAAAGAATAATAATAATAATAATAATATAAAGAGCGCAAGGTACCAAACGCAAAAGGGTTACTTAACCCGTTTGCGTTTGGATTGTAATATGCGGTAGACACCGTGGCTAGCGTTAATGCTCACGCAGGTGTGCGTTAACGATAGCATCATGATTGTGATGTGGCCCATAGTTTCCTGCCAGGTGCTATATCGCCTACGGGAGAAGGGGGGACTAGTATTGCCCTCCTTATTGACTTACTACAATGCAGCGCAACTCGCACAAATAGTGTCATGGCGCTCTCCAGTGGGAGCTCGATGCTGGGTTGACCTGGAAACGGATCTCACAGTGCCAGACCTGCCTCAATTTTGGATCTGGGCACCAAAAGAACATCAGCCGCGACTGGTTACTTCTTGCCCCGCTATAGTTAACTCAGTGAGGCTCTGGAATGCATTAGCCATTAAATGTGATCTAACTAATTTTCCTTCCCCACTTACTCCGTTGCTCCATAATCTCGAATTTACCCTGGGAATGCAGGTTCGCCTATTAGGCTCATTGGAAGACGTTGGCCTTCAACGTCTATGTCAGCTCTTTGATGGATCATCCTGTGTCACTTTTGAAACCTTACGCAACAGTACGAGCCTACTTACTAGGGATTACTTCTGCTTTCTACTTGTCTGGAGTTTCGCATCCAAGCCACATATCAAGTCCGCTGCGCTATCTAAGTGCACCTGGTTTGAACAATTGTTCTACCCTGTATCTTCCTCAAGAGGGTTGATTTCCCGGATTTACTCAGGGATCTCTTCCATTCTAGATTGGCATGAGCTTACATATGTCAAGGCTTGGATGCTAGACATCGGGGACTCCCTGACATCTGAGGATTGGATTGACGTTTGGGAGAATGCTAAGAAAGTCTCTATCTGCACGCAATATCAATAGCAATCACTTAAGTTAATTCTACGCTGGTATGCCACCCCAGTTCAATTGAACAAGATGGGGTTACAACGATGGATACCTGCTGGCGTTTGTGCGGGCAAAAGGGTACTTACTATCACTTGTGGTGGACCTGCCCCGTCATTGTTCGGTTTTGGAGCCAGATCCAGACCCTGCTCTCTGAAATTCTTCAGCATCAGATTCCCTTTACTGAGGAACTGCCTGTTTCTATTCTCTAATTCTATAGAGGATATGTCTCAGAGGCCCAATAAACTGTTTTCCTATCTGCGGCTAGAAGAGCCGTTGCCGAGAAATGGCGTTCTACGGACCCTCCAGATATGGATAGTGATACAAAAAATTAGGGATTCTAAACTTATAGGCGCACTTACTGCCGAAGTTAACCATGCTACGGCTACTCGTGAAAAATTGGGGGCTCTGTGCACTGGTGTATCTTGGCCTAGGCCAACAAGGCCTAGGCCTAGGGCGGCACTCTCCAGGGGGCGGCGGCCCGCCGGGTGGCCCCACCCCTAAAAAAAATTACAATTTTTTTTTTTTTTTTTTTTACTTTTGCAAACTATTTTACCAGGAAGGAAAGATTGAGATGTCACTAATTTTCAAGTATGTCCTGGGTAGGCAACGCCTAGGCTTTCACTTTCCAGGGAGCAACAAAAAACCTCACCACTAATTGGGTTACTCACAGAGCACCGAAAAGATGCCAACATTTTGGTGTTCTGTGGTTCCCTGCACTTCGGGGAATAAAATTTCCCCACCCTGCAGTGAATTCACCATTCACCGCAGGGTCCCCAAAGTGCATGGAGTCGGCCGCTGTATGCTGCCACCGCAAACCCATGGCCTGCTGTTTTCAAAAGAACTACTGAACGAAAATGTCTGGGATTTACATATAAGATCCTATGATTGATAATAAAAAGTTCTGTTACAGAAAAAGAAGAACCGATATTAAAAAAAGGGGGGGGGGATTTTGCCCAAAAAATTCTGAAAAATTACTAAATGGTACTAAAAAAAAAAATCTATAAATAAAGACTTTTTACTGCAGATTAAAATAATAAGTGGTTTATTAGATATTGCATAAAAAAATGGGAATATTTTTAACATTGAAACCTATGGGGTTCGCCTGAATACCTGAACCTGCTGATTGAAACCACCCAACATCAGGGTATTTCACTGACATTTCTCTGCTGTTTGGTGTTCTCTGAATAGATTAACCATTACTTCTCTATGGGGATTTGCACTGCCTTCAAACAGCACCGTACTTGCTGGCAGTTCGCCAAACTTGTGTGTGTGAGCATATCACCAGAGCAGTGGTGTACTTAGAGGAGTGGCGGAGGGCGGGCTGCCCCAGGCACCAGTGATTATTGGGGTGTCATTAGGGGGTACTAGGAGGTGCCACTGTCACTGTGTGTCAGCTTTGAGCTGTGTTCTCAAACAACGAGCAGCGGAGCATGGCGTTTGCATACGGAATAAAATCGAATAGAATAAAAATCCCCCTCTCCTTCCTCCATAGCTCCTCCCCTGCCCCGCAGCAGCTCTAGGAGGGGGATGTGATTTGTGTCCAGAGAGAGAAGATGACAGTAAACGGCAGGTAAAGGGGGGTATCAGCAGAATATGAAGCCCTGTCTGCTTACTGCTGTTTAAAGTGGACCTTTCCTTAACCAGCACTGCAGTGATAGAAATTTGTCACTGAGCTGCCTGGCTCCTGGTGAGGCTGCGTGCGTGCAGGTCACACTCGGTCCGGCCAGTCAGGTGGTACGGAGTCTCAGTACCACCTGACTGGCTGAACCATGTAACACGCACGCAGCTGCCCACCCTTTCGTTAACATGGACTGTCACTCTATTCTGGACTGAACACCCACCAGGAAGGGAATCAAAGCCACTGTGCACCCTCTGGCAGTGGCACCCCACTGCTGACAAGATGGCTCCACGCACAGGCACAGCCGCGATCCTAACGTGGCCTGGAGGGACCTCCTGCTGAGTCTGTACACAGTCCCTGCTGACTCTGCACACAGCCCTACCGCGGACGGAGGCCGGTAAATGTAGAATAAATAATTGCTGTGTGCTCATATACACTCAGTTTGCTGGGAGTTTTATTGCAGTGGATTCTGATGCACTCATACACACCACACATTGCATTTCTGGGAGTTTTATTGCCGTGGATTCTGATACGCTGACAAACACCACACATTGCATTGCTGGGAGTTTTATTGCAGTGGATTCTGATGCACTCATACACACCACACATTGCATTGCTGGGAGTTTTATTGCTGTGGATTCTGATACGCTGACCCGCACATTGCATTACTGGGAGTTTTATTGCTGTGGATTCTAATACACTCATACACACTGCACATTGCATTGCTGGAATTTTTATTGCTGTGGATTCTGATACGCTGACACACACCAAACATTGCATTGCTGGGAGTTTTATTGCTGTGGATTCTGTGATACACACTGCATAGTACTGTGAGTTTTATTGCCTTGGAGCTCTGGGATACACACTGCACATTACTGTGAGTTTTATTGCTGTGCAGTTCTGTGATATGCTCATACACAGTGCACATTTCTGTGGGTTTTATTGCTGTGCAGCTCTGTGATACGCTCATATGCAGTGCACGTTTCTGTGGATTTTATTGTTCAACCAATTAGAGCGGCTGTGATCCAGTATACTTAACATGCGTGGCTGTTCTTTGTAAAAATGCTTGAATTTAAACATTTCATAATTTTATTTATCTCAATAGATACATTTGAAATGGTATACAAAATATACAAGTAGGCACTTGGTATCCACTTTTAATATAAAGAGAGGAAAAGGCGGAGCTCTAAGAGGAAAAGGTGGAGCTTAAAGAGGAAGTGTGGGGATTAACCAGGAAGAGGTGTGGCCTTGACAGGAAGGGGTGCCTCAAATTTAAATTAGGGGGTGCACGAGTTTAGTCAGGCCTAGGGCAGCACAAAACCTAAATACACCACTGGCTCTGTGGATAGATTATGATGATTAATATGATGTTTTCTCCTCTCTTTTTTTTCTTTTATTCTCTTTTTCCTCTTCTCTACTATCCCTTTTTGTTTTTGTCGTGTGACTGTGTGGTGTTTTAATTGTGTTTTGACAAATTTGAAATCCAATGATGGCATTTTCTTACTGAGTTTTGAGGCGACTTGGGCCGATGCATATGTGCTTTTTGTATACATTGCATCGATATGACTTTTGAGTTGTGCGCAAATTGTAAATGTATTATTCGCAGCAGTCAATAAAGAAATTAAAAAAATAATAATTATTATTTATTCGGGGGAAACAGACCCCACTAAATGTGACTTTTCGGCTTGAAGGCCTTAATCATACTCGGCTCTGTCCTCATTTTCCTACAGAGCACCACAGAGCACCGCATTTATGGAATAGCCTCCCAGATGCCATCAAATCTACCCCTAGTCTAAAGTCACTTAAGAGCTCCCTATTAACATACCTCAATACGAAATGCACCTGTAAACATGTAACATAATGACTATTTCCTACATATTTATTTTCTGTTAATCTGTATATATATATATATATATTTTTTTAAATATCTTGCTTTGTATTACTTTGTATTTCTGTAGCAACTGTAACATTTCAATGTTCCCGAACCCAGGACGTACTTGAAAACGAGAAAAATCTCAATGTATCCTTCCTGGTAAAATACTTTATAAATAAATAAATACCTGGTATGGTATAATTAAAGCCCTCGGGTCGAAATGCTCCGTTAAGTGGGGTCTGTTTCCCCCTTAATAAATTATTACTAGCACTTACACGCCTGCTTTTTTCTTTTTACGTTTATCTGGATTCCGACGTTCTTGTGTGACGGTGATCCCACAGAGCTTCACAGTACAGATTCCCATCCTGTGTAGGCCGTGGCACTTTGTGTTATCGTCATAGATCGCCCCGCAATCATATTCATGGATAAGTCTTGTCCTGAAACATTTATTTTTTATGTGCTGCATCAGGGAAATTATTGTCGCTCATCTTGCCTTCCTTTTAGATTTATTAAATGCACTGTAATGATTCTACATGCTGTTAGTGTCATATATCAAGCAATGCCCATCAGCCTTAATTAATATATGTGTGCATATAAACATAGATGATATGGCCACCTTTAAGAATTTTAATAATGCAGGGGTGTGAAGGCTCTTGGCTGGATGTGTTCATACTTATACAAGCTTGTGTGGGCAGAGGATAGGTATGTCCAGGAACTCTGCACTGGAAAAAATAGTTCTCTCCTGTACACAACCACATTAGTGTTGGGTCTCAGCCCGGGTCCTAGCGTTTCCCTAGCGTGTGCTAAACTACCTTGTACACGAACTACCGTGGACAAGATGATCTGTTGGTGGGTCGTCAGGCGCTACTTTTTAGCAACTCACGCTAGATTTTTTCTTTAGCGATGGCGTTTTAGCTCACACCAGGTGATAGCCTTTTTACCTATATTCAGATAAAACACAAACCATGGCCGAGCCAGGAAGGATGCAATCATGGTGACAAATGCAGCTTCTGATGTAATAAACATGCATGCAATAGAGCCACTACTTTTCGTATTCCTACAGCATTATGTTGGGATGACATTTCTGAGTTAGGTGCAAATCTTACCAAAGATATGTTACACTAGATCCAATATTGTTAAGTTGATTAGGTTTATACCTGACTTGTACTTTAACCCTGGGCATCTTAATATAATTCTTATTGTATTTTTAAAAGTGTGATATTTGTGCATTCAATGAGTGATGAATCGGCAGCTTTTACACCTCAACATGTCTAGTTTGTGCTTGAAATAAAAAGTGTAGGAATGCAATTGAGAACAGATAGTGGTAGGAAGCTACATTGAATTTGAAAACTGTGTTTATTTAAAGAAATATGTAAAGTAAAAGAAATCTCATTCTGAGTCAGAGACAATAGTTTCCAATCTATCACATTTGCTCATACTATTTGAAAACACACAAATGCATAAAATTAATGAAAAAACAAAACTATGTTCAGAATTACTTGAGCATATTACATATATTCACATAAATTGGAGCCAAAATTTACAATTAAGAAAATATACTGACTAACCCCTCATATTTAGTATCACTGGATATTTCATATTTAAAAGATAATTGAGAATTTTATTTCTGTGTGTTTTTATAAGAGTTTGATGTGAAAATGTATAATACATTACCGTGAATACTTAAACATGCATAAATTTGTGGTAATTTCTAAGTAGGAATGCAGCCAGTATGGTATGTTTACATGTGACAACAGCTGTTCCTGTAACTAAAGTAAATTTTTCAAAATATATATTATCTGTTTTAAACTTTAGTCAAGAACAGCTGCTCTGATGTATGACCACAACACCCTAGAGACAATCTAATGTTAAGTTCTTCTTACAGTTATGGGACTGGAAAGAAATAGAAACTAATAGTACACAATTCGTACCACTGGAGTCCATACTCCACATTACATGATTTTAAAATAGTTTTTTCCTCTTTAGCATCTTCCTTCTATTTCATCTTCTCTACATTATTGTTGATTCCTTATCCACACTGCATGAATATGGATATATAGGGCTCAAACACAATCCATCCATTAGCGCTTATCAAACGTTTATGGGCACTATCATGTCTCTCTCGCTAAAACGAAGATGCTAACGGGTCCCCATTTTAACACCATATCACGGGGCAGATGGCAGACACTGCTTCAGCAGAGGTGTCACGAAAGACCGTGCTCAGAGAGTGTGGACTGTACTAAAACCTCGCTCCTCTGCTATTGCCCTCATTTAAGCTATTGTTCTGTTTATCTTTTAATGTTAACCCCTTCCTGCCGCAGGATGTTCCATGCTGTCCTGGCGGCGGGAGGGCTTTGAAGACGCAGGGCATACTTCTATGCCCCGCTGTCTTCAATGGGGCCACCTGGGCCCCTCCCTGCAGCCTGCACGCCGACTCGTGGTGCATGTCATTGGCTACACGGGGATGACCTGAAATCAAGCCGTCCCCCTGCAGCCAACGACGTGTGCTGCGTGTCAGCTGTGGGGTGGGCCACAATCAGCACTGCGTGACGGCACTTGTCGGCGAGGCGTACCTGTATGCCTCGCTGGGTAATTGACACCCTTTAAGGGCGCCACCCGCGCATCCTTAAGGGGTTAAAAAATATGTTTTTGTGACTTTTCCCCCATCAGAACATAATCCAAATGCTTCAAGCCTGTCCCTCATGTTCCCTGTGTTCCTTGACACCAGGGGAAGCCTGGCTTTGAAACATCAGCCGATCACCATCCAGGAGGTAGACGTGCCAACCAATCCCATTCAAGGACTGCACCGCATTCACTTTAATGGAAACATCTGCAGAAACTTTAAACCCTGGTGCTCTGAAAACCCTTTGCCCCAGCAGGGAGTCATCCTGATGGGAGCTGCAGTTGGGTGATTTTCAGGAGGGAGTTCCATGGAGAACCCATGTTTCTGAGCCTTTCTTGGCCCCAGGGGCTCAGACAGGAGCAGCCATGTAGCTTCACCCGGGGTAACTGCCACAAGCTGTCGCTCTTGCCCCCGTATGCGGATCTGGGCGCTTTTTGGACTGTGATGCCATAGGGGCCCAGGCTATCAAACAGTAGCCCTGGATTTCCGCTGCTCCCATGAAATCGCCCCCAAACAAGGACCCTTGCTCAGTATGGCTGCAGTTACAATTATTTATAAGGTGCCACCAAGTTCTGTAGCGCTGTACAATGGGAGACAGAATAACCAATATACATACACGTTAAACACACAGAACAGTATCAGACAGGACCCTGCTCAAGAGCTTACAATCTATGAGGACCTGATAGAGACCGTGGTAAACTGTGGTGCCAGGATGTCTGGGTGAACACGGGATGTTAACTGTTGTTATCTGATTCTGTACCAAATAAAAAGAGCCCTGCTGAAATGGCCAGTGCGTCTGCTTAACCCAATGACGTCTGTTTTATTGGGAGAATTTAAGAACTGACATTGATTCAGCGCTGCTGGCTGAGGAGAGAATCCAGGAACTAGCGGAGGAAAATAAATCACGACGTCCGAGGGAAAATATTTGACCTAGACTCTCGTAACAAGAGGTCTCACAAATTTCTCCTAAGATGCCACTCTCCCCAAAAAGCAATCAAATTGCGCAAACTAGAACTCAGACATAAATATTCCCTGACTGAGGACACATTTTCACAGCTTACCCGCGTCCACGCGGTCCTTAATAGATTATTCCTAGACGATGTGGGGCGCTCACTGCTATGGTCTAGAAGGCGTTATTATGAGTGAGCGAATAAAGCAGACATGCCACTAGCTAGGATGCTGCATCCTAGACACCAAACAATCTTGTTCCCATTAATTAGGAATAAAAAGGGACAGGTCTATGAATCCCCATAAGATATCCGCATTGCCTTCACGGCATATTTCACGGATATATATATAACCACTCCCCGACTCATATGGGGGGGACCCTGCTCTTATGGATAAAATTAAAACATACCAGAGGCGCCTGCATCTCCCTACCCTTGATAGAGTCCAGTCTCTCTTATTGGCTTCCCCTATAATGGAGGAGGAGATAGGGACTGATGAAATCCTTAAAGGCCCCGGGACCGGATGGTTTTGCGTACTGGTATTATAAGACGTTCGGTCCTAAATTGAAGCCCATTTTGTGTCGTCTGTTTAATGCTGAAAGGGAGGGTGTCCCTTTCCCTGAGGAGTCCTTCTTAGCTTCCATAGTCCTCCTCTCTAAACCAGGGAAAGATCCTGAGAGCATTGATAACTATAGACCCATCTCCCTTCTGAATACGGACATTAAATTGCTGGCAAAAATCTTAGCTTTGCGCTTGGACCCCCTTCTCTCCTCCGTGGTGTCCCCTGATCAGGTGGGATTTATCCCGGGATGCCAGGCATATGACAATACTCGCCGAGCGGCAGATCTTATTTGGTTCGCAGACACTCATCGCATTCCTTCCCTGTTCCTGTCCCTAGATGCTGAGAAGGTCTTTGACAGGTCCTATCTGTTTGCCTTGTTGGCACGCATGAGGCTTCCCCCTCCCTTTCTCTGGCTGGTCTCGGCATTGTATGCTTCCCCAGGGGCGCAAATATTGATTCCGGGGGCAGATAGGGTCCCTTTTAAAGTACGGAATGGGACTAGACAGGGCTGTCCAATATCACCAGCCCTGTTTGCTCTTTTTCTGTAGCCCCTCTTGCAGGCAATTAAGTCAGACTCGGGAATCTCGGGATTCACGGTGGGAGACTTAGAGTTTAAATTATCGGCCTATGCAGACGACGTCCTCCTTTCCCTGATGAACCCTTCTACTTCCCTGTCTCGGGTCCTGGCCAAGCTTAGTGAATTTTTGGATATATCGGGGTATAAAATTAATGTTTTAATGCCCACTGAAGCTAGTCCGGTCTGAACTAGTATACCTGGGGGTCCACTTAAGATCCTGCCCTGCCAACCTGTATTCAGCTAATTACCCTTGTATGTTTGCGACTCTCAAAGCGGAGTTAGAATGCTGGGACAAATATGCTATTTCGTGGATTGGCAGACTTAATTGCATAAAGATGAATGTATTAACCAGATTACTGTATATGTTTCAAGCCTTGCCGGTCCCACTTATAGCAGCGGACATCACATCCTTGCAACGCTCGATAGACCACTTTGTATGGGCCGGAAAGCGGCGCCGAGCTGTGAGACACACACTTTATCGCCCACGGACACTGGGTGGGCTTGGTCTCCCATCCCTCTTCACATATTATTATGTGCCTCAATTATCCCAAGTTGTAGCTTGGTACGCTCCAGCAGGATCTCGCAGATGGGTCGACCTAGATGTGACTCTCATGCTAGCCAATAAGATACAGCATTGGATTTGGTTGAACTGAGAACACCGCCCTCTGATCACCACTGCATGCCTGGCCATACTGAATTCGTTACGCACCTGGCACTGGTTAGCAGTGAAATGTATGTAGAAAGAGGGTATACAGGGGAGGCGCTAATACAGAATGGGGTAATATATTTGTGTTATGCAGCCAACTGGGATGAAATACAAAACCTCGACAGAAATGTGTTAATACACAGTAAAAGATTAAGGAAGGAATCCTAGTGGCACAATCAATTATCAGAACAACGATGAAAATGGAAATAAAGTACCTAATGAGAACAGGGTTGTTAAATTTTAAAAACCGAATAACATATTTCCACAGTCCTAATGTGAGTGAAATGTGACTTGACCTCTCTCTCTACCATCTTCCATGTCTCCGATTTTTGGTAATAGGGATTTTGTACCAGGCCTGTCTCATGGACCTTGCCGATGCCTACTGGAATCAGGTGTGTGCAGCATACATCAACTATATCACTAAGGAGCTCTAATACCTTGACATGGCATTACGGTACTTTCTTACCTGTACATCTTACAATTGAAATCATAGGCGACACAGGCTCATATCTAACAAGCCGCGTTGGCCCCATTAACACATTTGAACATTTATGCAGGGATGGTGCATATCCACAAGGCCTCATATTCCTGCTTTATCGGGAGCTGACTTCGCTCCTGGATTGGAGAGACTTGTCTTATGTCCATGCATGGGAAAGGGATATTGGTGAAACCCTGGAATCGGAAGACTGGCAAGATATTTGGGAGATGTCACGTTCAGTGTCGGTGTGCGCCTCGTTACAGGAGCAGTCGATTAAAATGGTGATGAGATGGTATGTCACACCGTCCCAACTGGCTCACATGAACCGGAATTTGCCGGACTTATGTTGGACAATGTGCGCATCTCGAGGCTCGTTTTTCCATTTGTGGTGGTCCTGTCCTCGCATTGTCCCCTTATGGAGAATAGTCCAGGAACTGTTGATCCTGGTGTTGTCCAAACATATTCCAATGGACCCTTGGGTGCTCTTGCTATCCAGGCCGCTTCCGGAGCTCACTTTTCACGAAAATAAATTAATGGCCAAGATTACTTTGGCAGCTAGACGAGCCGTAGTGGAATTCTGGAGACAACCCCTCCTGCCACGTATGGCTAAGGTATATGCTAAGATCAGGACACTCAGGTTATGGACGAACTGACGGCCATAGTCCATTTCACCCTACCATCTTACAATAAAACCTGGGGACGCTGGCCTGTTGGTCTCAGGGAAAAAATACGTTTTATGTATGCACATGTGGCATTCCTGTACCATTACCTTTGCCTTCCCTTATCCCCCTTTTTCTGTTTTTACAGGCTCGAGTAGAATTTACTTTTTCACACACTGGCCTGGGCCGGGCCACACTACCCTTTCCCCCCCCCCCTTTTTCTCACTCTCGCTTTCTATCTTTCCCTCCTTTCTATTATTTTACTGTATATGATAAAATATGGATGTTGATTGGGTATTGAAATTCAAGTGGCTGCATGTATTGTGTAGAGTTCTTATGCATTATTGGCGCTGCGACCCCGCTAACATCTTCATGCATTCCGTTCCCTTTGGAATGTAATATGAGGGCATGCATTAAAGGCACTTAACCTAGTGCTAACGGTCACATATCTGAGCGCTAATGGAAGCGTTAAACAATGTAAAAGTGCCCAAGATGTATGTAGATCCGAATATGTGGGGGTGAGAGTAATGCCCAAGTAATGTGAGTGTCTTTCACGCAATTTAACTGTGTATATAGATTTTATATGGGGTTTGTCTGTAGAGGGGACATTTAATGACATAATTTCTGAGTTTCACATATTAATTTTAAGATGACTAAGTTGCTAATACTCTTTAAAGGCAGCTATCAGGTTAGGAAATGTTATGTTAGGTTGGGTGATATAAACTAATAAAGTATCGTCCGCGTATGACACCACCTTCTGTTCAGCTGCTCACACTTGGCATCCATGAATATTACGGTTAATGCGGATGGACTGCAGAAAAGGTTCCAGTGAGAGTGTGAACAGCAGCGGTGATAGCGGGCACCTCTGACGAGTTCCATTTTTGATTGCAAATACATCCGACAGGAAACCATTAACGTTAACCCGTATGCTTGGAGTGAAGTACGCTCTTATCGATTTCAATAAATTAGATCCCATACGCAAATGAGAAAGAGTTTGGAATAAGAAAGGCCATGTCACTCTATCAATGCCTTGTCGGCATTTGTCGATAGCAGTAGAGAGATAGGGTCATTTGGTCCTGCAGCTTTATGAATGATTGAGAGAGTGCAGATCATATTATCCCTGGCTTTCCTACCTGGGATGAAGACAGTGTACCAAGTGGGGGATAAAAGATTTTAAACGATAATCTTGGCAAATAGTTTAATATCTATATTTAGTAATGAAATTGGCCTATAGCCAGCACAAGATTCAGGATCTTTACCAGGCTTGGGTAATGATGTCACAGTCACCATTTGCAAATTCGGGTGCAATGTTGAGCCGTCCAATAAATAGGGATGTGCACCGATTTTTTTTTTGATACGGTTTGGATCTGGTCGTTCGGATTTTTAAAATTTTCGTTTCGGCTCGTTTCGGACCATTTTCTTTTCGGCTCATTTCGTTTCGGCTCGTTTTTCGTATCGACTTTTTTTCCGTGATTTCGGCAATTTTCGTGTTATCAGATCGGCTCGTTTTTCATATCGACTTTTTCTTTCGTGATATCGGAAATTTTTGTGTTTTTCGGAACGTCTGTTCTCCTCGTTTCAAAGTGTCTATTACTTTTGAGTGAAAGTTACTAATGGTTTTTCGGATCCAATATTTCTGTCGATACGATAATTCTATCGATAAGGTAATTCTGTCGATACGGTAATTCTGCCGATTCTATCGTTTTTTTATTAAATAAAAATCCTTTTTTTCTTATGAATATACATTGCACAACTTTATTTAATCATATTAAAATGGTATGAAAGGAACAAAAATTAACAAAACGATTTAAAAAACCCAAAACTGACCCAAGTGGTCTGACTTTAAAAATAAATACCAGAATAAAAGGTTTTAAAATTGAAAAAAAGCTGAACAAAATTATCAGAAACGAAAAAAAAAACTGAAAAAATAAAATGATTTAAAACGAAAAAGCCGAAAAAAAAATTAATGCAGCATATGAATCCACACACTGCTGGGAACAAGCGCCTCTCTGCGCGGTATAATTAATGCAGCATATGAATACACACACTGCGGGGAACAAGCGCCTCTCTGCGCAGTATAATTAATGCAGCATATGAATACGCACACTGTGGGGAACAAGCACCTCTCTGCGCGGTATAATTAATGCAGCATATGAATCCACACATATTAGAACTTAAAATGCAATAAAATTTGAATTTTAAGTTTAAAGTTATAGAGGCTGGAAAAATGAGATTGGAAGGCTGATAACCTATATCTGGGCAATGTCACAACCAAGCCTGACGAGTTGCGAGTTTCGTGAATGTAGAGTTCTGCTCTACGTTTGCGATTGGCCCTGGCCAGTAGTCTCCCTCTCTTTTTACCAAATTCATAAAATAAGCATCCCACAGCTCTAAAGGAGGCACATGCCTTGATGTTAAGAAGATCAAGCAATTGAGAGCGTAAGCCCAAGGTGTTCAGCAGAAACAGAATCAGTAAGGGTATTCTTGTGTTATAATTCCAAAGTGTGAATGCGAGACAAGAGGTCCTGTAAGGTCTCTGCTCTCACCCGTTTAAGTCTGGCTCCCTGACAAATTAGGTATCCCCCTCACTACCAACTTAGGCGCCTCCAACACAGTTGGCATTTGTACTTTGTTGTTGCAATTTATCACAAATTATCTCTCTAGTTCCATCCTCAGACCCCCCATTACCTCTTGGTCATCCAATCATCCAATGCAAAGTCTGTGCTCTGACCAACGGCATCAAGAGTGTCACTGACAATGGACAATGATCTGACCAGGCTTGTGGGCCTACATGAGCTGCCTGCAAGAGGTGTGATTTACCAAAGGGAAGGAATATGTAGTTAATACAGGCATAATTCCAAAGGGCCAAGCTAAAGTGAGAGTAATCCCTGTTTGTCATATGCATAGCTCTCCAGCTATCAATGAGTCGGGAGTCAAGTATGGCCAGTCTGGCGGAACGTAGCACTGGGGAAGGAACACTAGTAATTCCACCTGATGTATAAAGTCGTGGTTCTGGGGGCAGATTCAAGTCACCACCCACAACCACCAGATCTCCCTGAAATTTCTCCAGGGCACGTAGAATAGCGCACAGTGTCATGTGTTGTTTGCAATTTGGAAAGTAAATGGTTGGAAAGTATATAAGGTATCAAGTATGCAAACTTGATCAAAAACATAACATAGGATCTCTCTCACATATCTTCAATTGAAAAGGAATGGATTTAGAAAATAGGATTGCTGTGAATCGCACTTTACCCTTGCGGGAATTACTAAAATTCCAGAGGGGTATCTCCTATTTCTGAGTAAGGGTGCGTTACCATCTAAAATGTGCATCTCCTGAATTAAAACTATATCCATTTTATATGAGCAAAATTCACAGAGAGTTGAATGTTGTTTTTCGGGTATATTAAGGCCATTAGCATTCACAGATAAGATTTCCAGCTGAGAGACTGCCATAATCAAGTAACCAGCAGTTAGAACCGCCGAAAATAACCAATAACCTGTGACCTATGGGCAAATAAAAGATCAAGTGAGGAACACTAGAACCTCTCCCTCCGAAAAAATATTAAAGGGAGTGTACTGCAAACCCAAACAAGTACTGCACCAATGATACTATGAGCTCGTAACGGACCCAGACTAAAACCATTTCCCTGTCAAGGGTAAAGGTGCAAACTCAAGGAGAGAGGCAAGGTGCCCGAGGAGATTCAAAGGGAGAGGGCTCCCATCCCCTCCTCCAGAAGTAACGGTGGCCAGACATTGGGCATACCTTGCACAGCAACTTATGTCAACAGCAATTAATTAGCAATATAAGCAAGCAACCGTAATGAAAATAGAAAACAGGAAAAACCGCTACAATATATTGTGACTTTTTGCATCCCAGGCCCCTAAAAAGGAAGAAGAGGAAGCAGAAGTCAATCAAAGCAATTGTCATGTATACCTATGATCCTACACGTAGACACTATCTACCTACACTGCCGATCTTTAAAATAGCTGGATTGCTAAACACAGGTCAGACACACAGAATAAAAGAAGTTGTAACAAGCCGAAGTTAGGGACCAGAGCGGAATAATCAGACAATGCCAGATGTTAGAATCAGAGCCAGAATCATACAATGCCTGGAGTTAGTACACGTAGAAGCGGAGAGCGTAAGGGTTAATACAATAGAATTTTCGGGAAGCAAGCCAGGGTTCACATGTATACCAAGACAGCACAGGCCCCCAGATACAGACTCACAAGGCCCCCCCAGATACATGTATAGCCAGACTCACTCAAGCCCCCAGATACATGTATAGCCAGACTCAGGCCTCCAGATACATGTATACCCAGACATCAGACCCCCAGATATCAGACCCCAGATACATGTATATGCAGACTCAGACCTCCAGATACATGTATACCCAGACATCAGACCCCCAGAAATCAGACCCCCCAGATACATGTATACCCAGACATCAGAACCCCAGATACATGTATATCCAGATATCAGATCCCCAGATATCACACCCCCAGATATCACACCCCCAGATACAGCTTACCCAGACATCAGACCCCAGTGTTAGAGAAGGATCCACGTGGGAACTGGCAGACAGGGTGTGGCCAGATGAGAACGGGGCAGGCATTGGCGGCAGACGTTCAGTGTGCCCTCTCTGAGGTCATCAGATGGGGCCATCAGCCAGCACGTCCTCTCTGACATTATCAGAGGGGGCCGCTGGTCGACGCGCCCTCTCTGACGTCAGAGGGGGTCGGCCACTATCTTGCATTCTCCGGCAGCCGGGCCTAGGTAGGCCAGTGACTCCTCTGAGTCGTGCGGCCTATACAAAACCACAGCTCCTGCCGGAGTGATTAATCAGGCAAATTAGGCAGCCGTGAGGCCTTCGGTTGCTACCTAATTCGCCTAACTGGAGGTCGCCACTGGGTTTGGTGTCATGATGTAGCATTAATAACTGTTCTCTTTCATGTTCAGGTATGAACAGCTTTCCCAGAGGTTTCTCCAGAGGAACGGTGGCTTGCGCAGCTTGGAGACGCTGCCAATAAGGAGACGAAACAGAAAGAACAGTGGAAAGACTGATGCAATCAGGGGGAACAATAGGATTTTGATCTTGTATGTGCTGTTGGAATGGGACATTTTTTGAGAGAAGAACCCGCGTGGATGTAATGGTTTTTTGGGTGATTCTCTTTGCGATACAATTGCTCTGATACCTATTTCTGATGCATCCACCTCTAGGAGAAAATGATGTCTAGGGTGAGGCTGTTGTAAGACAGCTCTGTAGTGAAAGCCTGTTTCAAATTCTCAGAGGTCTGAATAGCCATGAGTGTCCATTTTTTTTTTTTTTCTTTTTTTTTTATATTCAAGATTTTTATTAAAGAGAATAAGACAGGAATGACAGAAAAACAATACGGTAATACCGTAATCATCAGATTATATGACAAAGGTACATGACATCGTAAAATGAAACAAACCAACAGGGCCACCATATAAAAGTAGCGTTTAAGTAGTCGACATATATCATCAGACTATAGAGGGTCCTGGGGAGCATCTCAGTCGAGCTCCAACTATCTACGCGGTCCTCATGTCTGTCGCGATGGGGTAGTGAAGGTGCGAAGGACAGCATGGAACCAGTAGGAAGGCTGGTGATCAAAGTAAGAAAAACTGATATGAGACCCAAGTTGTGAGCAAGGAATGGTGAGAAGAGGTAGATCAGAGATAAGGAAAGATCAGTCTAAGCGAGGAAAGAGAGGAGAGGGGAAGTGGGGGAGTGCGAGCAGGGAGGAGAGAGAGAGAGGAGGGGAGAAGAGAGATGGAGAGAGATGAGAGAGAAGGAGAAAAAAAAGGGGGGGGTGAAGGATGGCGGGAGTGGGGGGCACAGGGAACACAAAGACACACACAGCGGTCATCATAGTAAGGGCCCCCTATCAACCCAAAGAATGGGGTAGGGTACATTGTATACTGCCACAGAAGAGCCCAAGCCCACGCTCCAGTATCCGCCATAGCCACAGGAGACCCACTCCCAGCGGAGCCACCAATGGTATCTAAGTCCGAAAGTCCCAACTAAGGGTGCGTCTGTCCTCCATCTTCTCCACCCCCCCTCCCCGTGAGGTCCAGGTCCAGTCAGTGGCGGAGAGAGGCCGATGTAATGTACTGTGTCCAGTAGAACCAGGTGAGATAGAACACAGGGAGATTGTCATCACGGGAAGCAATACGTTCCTCAACGCGGTATATTTCGTCTACCTGGGTCACCCATTCTCTGAGTGAGGGGACAGTTTTCCGTCTCCAATGTCGCGGGACCAGATAGCGCGCTGCCAACAAAAGGCGGAACGCCACCGATTTCTGGAAGGAGGCCCGTAAACAACAACAGGAAGACCTGAGGCTTGAGATCCAATGTGATGTCTGTCACATCCCTGATCGCAGCTCTGATCCATTTCCAGTATGTCTGCAGAAGGGGGCAGGTCCACCAGATATGGAGGTAGGAGCCCAGCTCTGTGCCACATCTCCAGCAATTGGGGTCCGCCGTCCCCACACATTGGAATAGGCGAAGCGGGGTGCAGTACCAGCGGGTTAGTATCTTATAGGACATGGTATCTGACCGCCTGCGTGCCATGATGTGTCAAGAATAGGATCGTTCCCCACTCAGAGTCTGATAGAGTCTGGTTCAGTTCAGCTTCCCAGCGACCCATGAATAAAGGTAATTCCGAGTCTCTGGACTGGAGCATTGCATAAAGAGTGAAGATCCCATGTTCCAAAGGATGCTGAAGGGAGCAGAGACGCTCAAAGGGGAGAGGGCACGCGCCAGGTTATGTCTTCCAGGGAGGGAACCCAAAAAGTGTCGGATTTGCATAAAGTTAAACCTGTCCAGCAGCGTCAGCGGAGGAAGATCTGGGCGAGAGGTCAGGGCGTGTATCGTTGGCACTTTTGCCACATGAAGGGCCAAAAGTCGATCCCCCTGTAGCGCTCACTCCTGGAGGAGCCGCCGAAATTTAACCCCGGGTCAGTCTCCCCGCACTAGGGAACAAATACACTCCAGCACCGTCGTGGATTCTTTTAAATTACATAGTTTGCTAGAATAAATGGCATATAATGAACAACACGGTATACGTATATATATTTACAGTACTTCGTAATGCGGGAAACGCACAGCGGAAAAGAAATACAATGCTTCGTAATTCGAGAAACGCGCAGCGGAAAAGGGAAAAATATATCTTTAACCCCCTTTGTGGTTGGGGAGTGAGTCCCATACAGGTTATGTCCCAAGAATGTAGGTGTGTGTGTGATGGTACCCAGGTACAATATTCAACTGGCCAGTGAATTATTTATGAGGTATCTTCGACTAGTCAAGTTGGGGCCCTGTGGGTTTTGAAACAAACAGCAGCGTGCTTTCTATTTTCACAACGGCCTGGAAGGCCTCTCACCCATCCGCCAGATACTTGCTTGACCCAGGACGTCTCTCCGCTCGATTTTGACTGGGATTCTATGGGTTACCAGATCCGCTGTCTTGCTTTCCTTTAGCTGCCGCAAGATGTCCAGCTCACCGCCTGCACTCCCTGTCAGATCGATCTGCGGTGCTCCTAACTCGGGGGTCCTCCAGCTCACTCGATATCAGCGTGGGTTTTCTAGTGAATCACTGGGTCTTCCTCTTGTAAGGCTGAATAACCTGGTCTTTATCTCTGTCAGGCCCCAGCTGCGCTCCGGCCTGGTCACTGTCACGTTCTGCAGCACTGTGTCTTGCTTCTCTCACTCCCTGGCGCGCTCTGCCAGCTCTCTCCACGAGGCTCAGGATGTCAGCGTCTCTCCCCCACCCACTTCCTGTGTCCGCTCCCAAAGCATGCCGGGAAATGTAGTCCCAATGTTCAGTGTCTCACATCGCACTTGTCTCCCTCCGGTGGCCAAAAACAAGTACTACATCGGCAGGGGATTTAAAACCAGCGCTACACTCTCCCCCTCCTAGAACTCTTGGGTCTCTCCAAGGAGGTACAACAGTTGCATTACATTTCAACACATTTTAGGCAACATATACAGGCTCAGCAGCAAGCATACAATGGGTTATATACACTTCCTCAAGTTGACTCATGCTTTGGACTACCTCAGCTAACATAGCAGACACTTCGGGCAACCTTCGCACTGTGGTGACGGCCTCTTCAGTGCTATGTCCTGGTGAGTCGTAGGTGAGTCTCTAGGGCGGTCGAACAGAGCATTTTGGTTCTGGCTCAATCAGTTCCTCTGTTCCAACCACTCCTTGGGTTCTTTTCAGTTCAATTAGATCTCTCGATGAAGATCGCCTTGACCTTTCTCGAGAAGGCTTATCATCCTGGAGACAAATGCAGTGTTTAGTGTTCTTAGCGCATCCCACGTCAGACTCATACCTGGAGAACGAATTTTTCGACTTGAGTATTGGAGACTGAACCCGCTTCTTCCGCTTGAACGAGATAGGAGCATCTTTAGGGTAGAACCGTTCAGCTTGAATCACTTTATTCACTTCCCCCCCTAGATCGGTAGTGGAGAGGTGCTTAACAGAAGCCACTTGCCCGATTGACATCCGTGCCTTCAAATTTACTGAAGAGTCAGTCACATTACATACGCTGACGGAAACTCTCTCACTTGTCCGTTTTAAAACTCTTCCAGAGATTATTTCGGGGACTTCTCTGGACTGCATAACCTTCTCTGTTCCTTCCGCTTTCCTCAGCCACCTCACTTCTGCAGGGGCTCTCTGTTCTTTGACCATCCGTTGACATACCGGCCTTGACATCGAGTGTGCCTTCTTGGGAGCAAGACTCTCTTCCTTCCTCAGCGAGGTTAGAAAACATCTCACTAAGTCAGTGTTCGTCCCCACTATCATAGAACTTCGATTAGTTCCCGAGGGACGAGGACACACAATGGCCAACGTGTCACATACTGCTGGTTGTCCAACGGTCGCTGAACTGAATTCCAGCTTCACCTGTAGATATCCATCATAGGGAAACCTCTCAGTCCCCATACCCCAGATTTCAAGATCCTTCAACTTCTTCAAGGGTATATGCTTCAAATGTTTCTGATAGAAATCTCGGTAAATCAGAGTTACTTGAGCACCTGAATCTAGAAGAGCCTTTTGTGTAGACCCCTTCCACTTGGACCGGGATGATGGACGAAGGACCGATCAACTTGTCAGGGAACTTCTCCGCTGTAGTACAAGGTGGGGACCCAGTTTGCTCATTCAACCGGGGTCCTCTAAGATTCTCCCCTTGCAAGACAGGCGACTGCTCCTTCAAGGACTTCAGGAGTTCTTCGACCAATCTCTTTATGGGCCTCATTTTTGGGCACTGAGCCCTGAAATTACCCTTTTCCCTGCAGCCAAAACATCTTTTCCTCGAGCGTGTGGGCACATTTTCTTCTTGCGCCTCATCTGAAAACCCCTTGTTAGGAACCACAGCCGCTCTTGTCATTCGTATATCTGCTAGAAACGTCTGTCCTCTTCGCGGTTTGGGTGGGCTGGGGCAGTCACGTCGATAGTGGCCAACCCCCCCACAGTTGTAGCAGATCAACGACCCAGAGGGTTCTCCAGCAGGAATACTCCGCACTGCCTCTCCCTCCTCAGGTACGGCAATCCTAGAAGACAGCAACGTCATCAACTATATCATTTTCGACAACAGAGTTTTCAAAGCCATCACTTCAGTCTGTATGTCCGCTACACCAAGAGTTTCTACTTATGCGGTGAAAACTGCATGTGAAGCATTAGCAATCTTTTTAGCCTTAATTAAAGCCTCTTCTTCTCAGATAGCTTTGACCAGTTTGGAATAGGTCAGTCTCTTGCTCTGGCATCTAGTCTGAAATTTCAACATTATGGGATCCAGTGGGAGTGCACCTTTGAAAATTTGATCCATCAGAGCTTTGCTTGCACGACTCGGCTCCATGCCTCTTTTTAGAATAACCTGATGGAGGATTTTATCCAGTCGCCAGACATAGGTGGACAATTCTTCTCCTTCCTTTTGATAGGTGTGAGAGAACCTGTGGATAAGCTCGGCACAATCCTCCACTCCTCCAAAAATTTCCTGTAAAGCTTCTAGATACTCAGCAGCAGTGCAGCCTGGCTTGTCTCTTTTCAGATTTCGGACGACATCTGAAGCAGGACCTCTTAAGCTCTCGATCAACCTTTGTCTCTTCACGGTGTCCGCAACTTCCCATTCTTCCACAGCTTGCACTGCCTGGTCTATCCAAGTGTCAAAGTCCTCTTCTCCAGCTGGCACAGGGACCTTACCCGAACAGAACCCCAACTTGCGATACCCGTAATTGGCAGACGCGGCTGAGTTTTGGGCCAACGTTTCCACCAGCTTCCCCATAGTTGTAAAGAATGTAGCAGGAGGGAACCCAGTAGTTGGGGTAGCATCGGGGATCTCGTCTCCTGTCGTTGTTGGTCTAGTCACAGGAACATTCGCGTGATCACCACGTGGCATACTTGGCTGGACCAGTCGAACTTCCACATCGTCGGTCAGCTTCACATTCGCGCCCTGAAAACACACTGGAACACCCTTTCTCCACTCAAAAAGAACATATGTGTGATAAGTCTCTGGGTTCACTTTAACGTCCACTATGAATCCCTGCTGGTCAGGTGCCAACGCTGCCATGGCCTGGCGGATCTGTTCTTCTGCCCAGGTACCTGCAGGAATGTCCATTACTACACTCAACCCTAACTGGCCATTTTGTGCTTTACACCACTCTGCTGCTTCTTCTGGATCCATATTTAACCCTTTAAATGCAGTTTTTCCAGAGACTGAATCCCGGAAACGAGCCCCCACGTGTAGCGCTCACTCCCGGAGGAGCCGCCGAAATTTAACCCCGGGTCAGTCTCCCCGCACTAGGGAACAAATACACTCCAGCACCGTCGTGGATTCTTTTAAATTACATAGTTTACTAGAATAAATGGCATATAATGAACAACACGGTATACGTATATATATTTACAGTACTTCGTAATGCGGGAAACGCGCAGCGGAAAAGAAATACTATGTTTCATAATTCGAGAAACGCGCAGCGGAAAAGGGAAAAATATATCTTTAACCCCCTTTGTGGTTGGGGTCCCGTACAGGTCCCGTACAGGTTATGTCCCAAGAATGTAGGTGTGTGTGGGTGATGTTACCTGGGTACAATATTCAACTGGCCAGTGAATTATTTATGAGGTATCTTCGACTAGTCAAGTTGGGGCCCTGTGGGTTTTGAAACAAACAGCAGCGTGCTTTCTATTTTCACAACAGCCTGGAAGGCCTCTCACCCATCCGCCAGATACTTGGTGCTCCGCTCGACCCAGGACGTCTCTCCGCTCGATTTTGACTGGGATTCTATGGGTTACCGGATCCGCTGTCTTGCTTTCCTTTAGCTGCCGCAAGATGTCCAGCTCACCGCCTGCACTCCCTGTCAGATCGATCTGCGGTGCTCCTAACTCGGGGGTCCTCCAGCTCACTCGATATCAGCGTGGGTATTCTAGTGAGTCACTTCCTCTTGTAAGGCTGAATAACCCGGTCTTTATCTCTGTCAGGCCCCAGCTGCGCTCCGGCCTGGTCACTGTCACGTTCTGCAGCACTGTGTCTTGCTTCTCTCACTCCCTGGCACGCTCTGCCAGCTCTCTCCACGAGGCTCAGGATGTCAGCGTCTCTCCCCCACCCACTTCCTGTGTCCGCTCCCAAAGCATATAAGGTATAGTGGCGGCCGTTCCGTATCAAAAGCGGATAGCACCGCTGGGAGAGAGCACCGTGCCTCCGTCAAGAAAAATAACAGGTCGTCTGCATACGCAGTAACTTTATGGTCCTGAATCGTACCTTTCAGTCCCGGTATTGTAGGGTCCTGCCGTATCGCCTCCAAGAAAGGTTCCAAAGAAAGTGCGAACAGTAAGGGGGAGAGAGGGCATCCCTGTCGAGTGCCATTTGATATCTGAAAACTGGCCGACAAAGCACCGTTGACCTTAATTCTGGCCGTGGGACCAGTGTACAGCCCTCGGATCCACCCCAGGAAGCCCGGGCCTAGCCCCATGTTCTGCAACGTGTGAAACAGGAAGGCCCAGCCGACACGGTCGAACGCCTTCTCCGCGTCTGTGGATAGCAGTAGAAGACGCAGACTGATCGTTGTGCGACCACAAGTGCATTGATGGCCCTCTGTGTGCCGTCTCTCGCCTCCCTGCCAGGGATAAACCCCACCTGGTCAGGGTGGACCAGTCGTGGCATATGTTCCTTAAGCCGGTCCGCCAGGACACGTGCCAGAAGCTTTATGTCACTGTTAAGGAGCGAGATGGGCCTATAATTGGCACACTCCGCTGGGTCCTTGAGCAGGACCGTGATGGTCGCACCCAGCATGTGAGGGTGAAAGGGTGTCCCCTCTTTAATGGAGTTAAGTGTGGACAGCAAAGGGGAGAGTAACAGATCTCGAAATTCCTTATAGTATTCCACCGGGAGTCCATCAGGACCTGGGCTTTTCCTATTCTTAGTAGATTTCAGAGCCGCGGATAATTCTTCGGTCGTGATCGGCAGATCCAATCGTTCAGCCTCCGCTACCCGAAGGCAGGTCCTCAAATTAGCATTCAAGTAGTCCCTAATGTCCCCCACCGGAGGGGGTGTATCCGCAACATTATACAAAGAGGTATAATATTGCCGAAAGGCTTCTGAGATCTCTTCCGGTCGCAGAGTAGTATTACCCCCCAAAGCCCGGATCTTATGTATATACGCCAGTTGCCGTTGTTTGCGAAGCATCCGTGCCAGCAGCCTTCCTGGACGGTTTTCATTCAGCGCAAAGAAGCATCTGGTACGTGCCGCCGCCTGTTTAATGTCAAAAGAGAGCAGAGCGTTCAAAGAGCGACGTGCCGCCAGTAAACTACTCTGCGTCTCCGCATCTGCATCTCCCCCTCTCCGTAATTCTAGGGCGCGGATTTCCTCCAGAAGCGTAATACGCTGCCCATCTCTGACTTTCTTCAGAGCAGTGCCCCTACTAATCAGGTCTCCCCGAACCACTGACTTATGGGCCTCCCAGACAACGGGTTGCGCCACCTCAGTAAGCAAGTTTTCTTCAAAGTATCGGGTGAAAACCTCCCGTACACCGGTCGAAACTCCCATGTCCGACAATAAAGACGTATTGAGTCGCCAGGTGCATTCGCGCAGGCGGTACAACGGGGATGCCATGCGTATTGAAATTGGTGCATGGTCTGACCAAGTTGTAGGGTGGATGCATGTCTCCACCACAAGATCCAGATGAAACTGTTCGAGGAATACATAATCCAAGCGAGAAGAGACGTGGTGCACATTCGAATAAAACGTAAAGTCCCGTTCTCCCGGGTGAAATGCTCGCCAAGTATCCACAAGGCGCATCTCATGAAGCGAACGTCGTAACATCCATAGTGCATGAGGTGGAATTGCCGATCTACCCGATGAGGTGTCTACAAGAGGGTGCAAGGCTGCATTCAAATCGCCAGCCATTATAAGAATGCCTTCCTGAAATTGCTTCAGTTTAGTCATAACTCGAGCAAAGCATGTTGATTGAGCCACATTGGCAATATAAATTGTGGCAAAAGTATAAACGACCTCCGCGATCGTTCCTTTGACGAAAAGGAATCTACCCTCACTATCCACACGGCTATCCTGAAAAACAAACGGGATATCATTTGCAAACAAGATAGCAAGACTTGAGACTTCCCCCCCGTGTAGTTGCTAAAGTATCCAGTCGGGAATCTACGGTCCCTCAACAGTGGGGCCGAGCCCTCGCGGAAGTGGGTCTCCTGCAGCATAGCCACCGAGGCACGAGCCAGATACAGCTCCCTCAGCAACCGAGATCTCTTCTCCGGTGCGTTAAGTCCCTTCACATTGTAAGATAAGAGAGTAATATCTCGCGGCTTAAAACAGGTGAAGTTTAGACCATCCATATCGATCAACGCTGGTAGCACGGTGCCCCCCCCCCCACTATAAGGCGTGGGTGCGTAATCAGACAGTGTATAGCGGCCAAACAGACAACACTCAAATCGGGGTACAAAGACCCGTGGGGGGTGTAGATATTAGGCAAGGGAAGGAGGGGAAGACGAGAAGAGGGAGAGGAGGAGAAGGGAGAGAGAGGAAGAGAAGAAGGAAAAAAAAAAAGGGGGGTGGAGAGAAATATATGAGGAGGAGATATATGTTATAGAAAAGGACAGAGAGGTGAGAGTAGAGAAGTAAGAGCCACGGTAGGAGAAAAGATCAAAGAACCAGATGGTTAACTTGGTAGGGACTCAATGCCACTGGGAGGAAGGGTCAGACCAGGTCTGAGGCAACACTCCAGGAGTATAGGCGTCCACCTACTGGGGGAGGGAGCCAAGGCTATCCTCGGTCAAGTAGGACGGCAATAGCAATCAAGAGGAGGGAAAGGTCCCGAAGAAAGAGGAGAAAAGAAAGAGAAATGAGAAAACAGAATAAGAGACAAAAAGTACAGCAGGTGTACCCCACTGCGCAGTACACAAAACCCAGTGTCGAAGGCACCGACACACCTACAGGTCGCTGCTATAATAAAAGCAGATTTCGAGGACATCCCGTATCAAACGTGTCTCGCGAGGACCTCAAGGAGGCAGACCCCCCAGCACATCTAGTATGGGTGAGCAATAGCGTAATACAGTGGATAACAGTTTTCAATGAGAGAAAAAAATTTTTTTAGAAAATAAAATAAAATGAAATAAAATAAAATGGGGACACTAGTCCGTGAGGAGCGAAATACAATCCCATTCCCTCCCCAACCCAACTAATCGGGCAGACCCCAACTACCATGCCAACAGCATGGCACTGTAAACATAAACAATTCCGCAGTTACAATCTTTAAACCTTCTAATCGGAACTCCCCCCTCCCCCCTCCGAACATCCAGGGAACATACTGAAAGAAGAGTAGACCCTTGTCACTTAACCGCCTACCAACATATAAAAGCAGTCCCAGTTACATGTCGATAAGGTTCCCAACCCCCCCGTTCGCACCTTACCCCCCGCCCGTACCCATCTTCCGGCTCCGTGACCACCCCCATCCCTCCACCCCCCGATCGATCATACCCACCCCCCCCAGACCCACAACCAAAGCAGCCCCCCAACAAAAACAGGTGAAAAGAGGTGCAAAAACATGTTCCAGCAGGAGTCCTCACATAGCACCCCTTCCCAAACGGCAAGGCCCTAAGACCAGATGCTAGATCCCCTGACCCCCCACCCTCCAGTCCGGCCTCCCAAAAAAGGGAAATAAAATGAAATAGAGTCCTCGTCGGCAAAACACAGATGCAGTCACATGGCCAGGTCCGACATGGAGAAAAAGAAAAAAAAAAAAAGGGGGGGGGGGAAATTATTATAGAGAGCCGGCTCGCGTGAGCAAAAATCAAAATTGTCAGTCGGAGAAAGGGAGGGAAGAGGGGGCCCCCCCGCCGATGAAGTGTCCATCCGCCGCATTACTAAAGGGCACAGTCATCCTCGCAATAAAAGGTGGAAAAGGGGAAAAAGGGGTTAATTCACCCAGGGACCTCCGGCACTATTCCCTCTGCCTGTGACGGTGAAGAGCGCATCCGGCGTCTGCTCCCAGATCTCCATCGTCCCTGGCGTTGCGGACCGTCAGCGGTGCGAGTGAAAGAGCGCGGTTCCTCACGTAGTGTGACCCAGTCTGCGAGTTGAAGTGCTGGCAGGTCAAAGGTTGACAGGAACTCCGGTACATCTGTCAGGGAGCGTATGGAAACAGTCCCCTTTTCGTTCGAAGCCACCAGGGCGAACGGGAAGGACCAGCGATATGGTACTGAGCGAGAAGTTAACAGCGATGTCAGGGGTCGTAGCGCCCTGCGTGCTTGCAACGTGGATTGCGCCAAGTCTGGGAAAATCTCTAGTCGGTCGCCTCCTATCTCCCAAACACGTTGCCGCCGCGCGGCGTTCATGACCGCTTGTTTAAGTCGGAAATCAGCTACACGACATATTACATCACGCGGCAGTGCAGTATCTGCGGGTCGAGGTCGTAAGGCCCGGTGTGCGCGGTCAAAGCTCGATGGTGATACCGCCCGTTCATTTAAAACGTAATTAAAAATATGTGCCAGGCAGGAGTCCAAGTCAGTCACCGATTCTCTAATGCCCCGCACATGAATATTGTTACGGCGGGACCTGTTTTCCAGGTCATCCAGCCGGCGCCATACCTCAGTGATCCTGTATCTGTTCTGAGATCCACAGCTTCTGTATCTGGGCCAGGATGAGCAGCGACACGCACCGGGGTCGCCTCCAGTGCCGCCACCCTCGCTTCCAGTGCCCCCAAATCTACACGTACCGTGGCCAGGTCCTGGTTCAAGGATTCCCGCACCACATCCAGTAAGTCTTGGACATATTCGCGGGTCGGCAAGCCCGCAATGAGGTCCGTCACGCGGTCCGCCGTCGAGGTTTCGGTGCTCAATCTCGGCGTCTCGGGCCCACGTGTAGGCCGCGATTCCGGCGGCGGCGAGGTCGCGGGGTGGAGAAAATTGTCCAGGGGTCCCACTTGTGACTTTCTCGGGGTCCCAGCTGCGCCGGGGTCCTCGGGCGACTTCTTGCTGCGACCCATGGTGTTCAAAGGCTGGTGAAAACGGCTGAAAAGCGCGGTGGAGATACAGAGCAAGTCTCTTAGGCATCCATCTTAGTTGCCATCCAGGCCACGCCCCCTTGAGTGTCCATTTCTGATTCTGGTAACCCATTTTGGTCATGGCTGTGATCAGTGCTATAATGCTAGAGACGTTCTTTATGAATTTCCTGTAATAATTAATAAATCCCCAAAATCTCTGTATGACTTTCACGCCTTGTGGAAGTGACCATTTAAGGATAGCCGAAAGCTTAGAAGGGTCCATAGTGAAACCCACTGGAGAAATTATATACCCAAGGCAATGCACAGAGGTGATATCAAACAGGTATTTCTCCAGTTTACAGAACAAGCCATTTTCAAGTAGATGGTTAAGTACATTTCAAACATGCGTATGGTGAGTCTCAATGTCTGGGGAGTAAATCAGGATATCGTCAAGATACATTATGACGAAGGACTGCAAGTACTCAAAGCCCGCAAATATTTATTTTTATTGAATATCATCTTTATGTCTACGTACCCCTTAGTTATTTCAGTGGATAAAGGGCATTGATATATTGTATGGGCATAAGACAATGAGATCAACAACACAGACTCCATGACTGGATATCCCCGTGGGACAAGTCCAAAACAGAATTATGTTCAGGTAGCCATCAATAGCCCAGAACAAAAGGACAAGAGAGTGAATCAATAACCTGGAAAGTGATAGTTTCTTTGTGTAATGCTCCTATAATAAGGAAAACTGGTACAGTGTCATGATCTTTGGTCTTGACATGGGTCTACCATCAACCACCTCAACCGCCAGAGGTGTCGCTTTTCCACCACAGAAAGAGTATGACTAGAAGCAAAATGATGATCAATGAAATTACCTGCAGCTGCAGAATCAATAAAGGTCATTGCATAAACCAAAACAGAATTCCATGCTAGAGATACCGGAGCCAATAAATGTAACATGCATGTTTTGTCAGAAGACATATGTGTCACACCCAGTGTCAGGGTCTGCTCCTGGGAGTCTGCTGTTTGGCCTGTATTGCTCTCTGGCACCAACAGCTCTTGCTCTGAACTACTTGGGGTTCCCATCCGGGTTTTCCCTAAGCTCAGTGCTATGTCTAGGCTCCTGGAGATCCAGCCTGGGTTTTCCTGTCCAGCCTAGGAATTACAGCTGAGGCCCATCTGCTATCAAGTCTCCTTCAATAGCAGAGAGAACAAGCAAGCAGTGGTTCTGCATTGTTGTTCCCTGTCCTAGGTAGTGTGCGTACCTGCTAACCTGATCCAAGCGTCTCCAGCGATCCAAGCTTCTCCAGCGATCCAAGTTTCTCCAGCGATCCAAGTTTCTCCAGCGATCCAAGTATCTCCAGCGATCCAGGTATCTCCAGCGATCCAGGTATCTCCAGCGATCCAGGTATCTCCAGTGCCTCAAGTGTGTCCTGTATCCATCACAGTTCAGTCCATGGTCAAGACTTCCTGGTCGCTGCACAAGTGGGTTTTCAACACCATTATCATCAGTCTGGATACCTACCTGTGGCTTAGACTGCTTTCATCCCCATCCCTGACCTTCTATCAAGGTACCACTGCCTGCTGTCCTGATTGATTCTTGGTGGACCTTGTGTGCAGTCTGGACTACATTGCCTGAGTTTCACAGTATTGACTCCTGTTGATTCCAGTGCCTGCTGCCTATTCCCATTTGTGTTCATTAAAACTGTATCATCTGTTTGATATCCTGTCTGGCCTCCCCTCTGTGTCGCCACCTGCTGGGCTCACATCTGAACCGCACACGCCACGTGACACCCAGGGCCTGTCTCCTTAATTTCCAAAGGTGCAGCAGTTTTCCAGTGCTTTGGTTCTTGTGGAGCGTTTAGGACACTGTAAGTGGAAATATCCTTGATCACCACAAAGACACAACCTCCCATGTATTCTTGTTGTCTCTGTTCCTTGGACAGTCTAGTATGACCAACTTGCATGGGTTCTAAAGAGGATATTTCTTCCTTCGGGGTAAAACACACAGGAGAGAGATGAGGCAGGTTTCTTTTAGGTTTTTCTTGAGGGGTTCTCCTATCCCTAATTTGGTCATTCAGAAAAGTACGAAATTCTTTCAGCTCGTCCAGATCATCTGGTAACTTCATGGCGGCTAGCACATTCATCAAAGACTGACAACCCTTCTGTGAAAGTCAAAACGAATAATTCATTGGTTCAGTGTACAGTGTAAGTCTTGAACTCTGTGGCATAACACAATACTGTTCTACTTCCCTCTTTGATACGGAATAGGGCCTTGCCAGCAGCTTTGGCTATCCTAGCGGGATCAAACATTCTCTATAACCCCAGAATAATGGCCTCTTAGTTATAGATAATAGGCTTTTTAGATTCCCACAGGAGTAACCCAGAGAAGAGCTCTTTCGGAGAGATGGTTTATAATAAAATCCATTTGGAGCTATGAGACCGACGCATAGTAGGGTTCAACTGAAAATGGATATCTACCAGTCAGAAATCCCCTGCAGGCAGTTGGGGTGCCATCGAATCGTACGGGAGCAGTCATATTAACATGAGAAGACTGAGTTTCAAACACAACAGATACCGTAGTGGCAGGTGCAGGAACAGACGGAGAGAACTGCAAATGAGCTGATCCAGCCAGTATAGTCTGGAGTCCTTGGGCAAACTGGTCCACGTTCTGTCTGGACACAACCATATCCACTTTTTTTTGCGAAAGGATTTTACCAGGAAGGATGCATTGAGATTTCTCTTGTTTTCAAGTATGTCCTGGGTGGCGAGTCTGTATCGTTAGGTGTCTTGCCCAAGGACACTTACTGGAGAGGTGCTCTTGCTGGGATCGAACCTGTGTCTTCAGTCTCTCTCCACGGTTATAGAGCAGTGATATTACCTCTACTCCACCCAGCCACTTGGGAAGATAGATCACTTTAATCGCTTCACGCAGACACTATCTACCTACTCTGCTGGTCTTCAGGATATCTGGATTACTAAACACAGGACAGACACACAGAATAAACTAAGTCAGAACAAGCCGAAGTTAGGGACCAGAGTGGACCACTCAAACAATGCCAAAGGTTAGAATCAGAGCGGATAATTGTACAATGCCAGAAGTCAGAGCCAGAACGGGTAATGATACAATGCCAGGAGTCAGTACACTGTAAAGAAACAGAGGGCCATGTTACATACTTGGTGCTAACTTAACCAGAGCTGTTGTAAACTTCCCAGAGCCATTATAGGGCCATATTACATACTTGGTGCTAACTTAACCAGAGCAGTTGTAAACTTAAAACCATATTACATAGTTGGTGCTAACTTAACCAGAGCTGTTGTAAGCTTAAAACCTCCATAGGCTATAATGGCTCTGGTAAGTTTACAACAGCTCTGGTTAAGTTAGCACCAACTATGTAATATGGCCCGTAAGAGAGCGTAAGGGTTAATACAATAGAATAGTCAGGAAGCAAGCCAGGGCTCCCACCCAGAATAGTAGTAGTAATAAAAAGATAAAGAAATAGCACCGAACGGGAAACCAGGTCAGGGTAATGAGCTTACTTCACCGCTTGGTTTTAAAAACTGGTGGTTGTCGCGTCATGATTAGTGATGGGCCGAATACCCTTGAGTTCAGTTCGCATTCGAACACGAACATTTGAAAAAGTTTGAATTCGAACTCAATGCAAGTCAATGGGACTCGAACGTTCAATTTTTAGAGAGCCCTCCAAAAGGGCATATATGCAAGATATTGGCCATAAAAGGTGTATGGAGGTCCGGGTAGTGCCCTGAGGGACAGGAAACAAGGAAAAAAAGTTTTAAAAAAACGTTTTTAAAGGAACAGTGATTTTTCCATGACATAAAGGTTAAGAATAAAAATGAAAAGTTCCTTCAAATATCATGCCTAGGAGGTCCCCATAACCTGCACGTGAAGTGGCGGATTTGTAGGATGTATAGAAACATTTAAAAAGAAAAAAAATGACATTTCAAATGACGGTAAATGGTTTTCCTTTAATCTATTCATAAACAACTGCTTGGGGCGGCAGCCTGTATGAAAAGAGGAGACGTTTTAGGACACGCAGAACAAGTTTAGTGATTTTTTGGCTAAATTATGGTGAAACGTCAGCAGGTTTTGGATGGAATTAACAACAGGTGCATTAAAATTGGACCTTTGGTGCCAGCTAGTGCCTTCACACCGTAACCCCTCTGTGGTATTGTGGAAACGTGCAAGGGTGGACCCTGCCGTCAAATATTACAATGATATAAATCTGGTACACGCGTCAGTGCACCCAAATATTGGGCCTTTGGTGCCAGTTAGTGCCTTCACACCATAACTCTGGTATAACTCAGTGATACACCATAATAGCTGGCAGTGCCAACACACAGATTCAAATTCCCTGAACTCTGGTATAACTCAGTGATACACCCTGATATGCAACAATCTCCTCTCCTCTCTGATTCACTCCTGCAACTAACACACGCTGGGGCTGCGGGGAAGCCTTATATAGTGTGCTGCAGGACTTAGCTCTGTGAGCCCATGATTGGGCAAAATTTGTCCAATCAGGACTCTGAGCCCTGATTGGCATAGTCTTGCACCTGTCTTGCACCTGACCTGCGGTCAGGTGCAAGACTGTAGCCAATTACAAGCTTCAGGCCAGTGGAAAAGTGCATTGTGGTGTATTGTGGGTGAACACGAACCGAACACGCGGAAATGTTCGCTGTTCGACGAACGGTCGAACGGCCAATGTGCAATGCAAACTCATGTTCGCATCGAACCGCCAGCCCATCCCTAGTCATGATACTGCACCAGGGGCGGACTGACAAGTAATGAGGCCCCTGGGCAATAGGAGTTAGTGGGGCCCCTTGTGCCACGCCTACATAGTAGGCCACACCCATAAACCCCTCCCATACAGCGCACAATCCACATGCACATTGTTGCGTTAAAGAATTTATTTATTCGCACAATTTCCAACTATTAATTTTAACGCGTTAAAAAAATCCACTCGGGCCCCCAGCGAGTTGGAGAATCCATTGTGCCCCCTCCAGACTTACAAACTGCCACTGCTCTGCTGCGGTAGCGTCACACACACTCGTGGCAGCTACGGCCACGGCACAGCACAGTAAAACTCCCTCATACACCTCGCACATGGATATATATGTCATAGGTACCATGCAAGGATTGTAGGTGTGAGCCTAATGTGCAGTGAGCCATGAAGTATGCAGGTTAAGGGGTTCAAACAAGATATTTATTATAAACAAAACAGCAGAAAATACTGAACTGAAATGATAAAGTCCAGAGCAAGGTATCAGATATAGGGTGAGCCAGTCTCGTAGTCAGGTATCAAGCAGTAATCGTGGGGTACAGAGAACAGAATATCCAAAGTCCATAGCCAGAGGTCATACACGTGAATTCAATATGGGAGCTGAGTAGCAAAACAAATAGGTTACCAGTAGAGTAGGGGTAGTCCAAAAGGATCATAAATCGGGTACAGATGAAGGTCCAGAGGGTAACAGATAGGGGGTACAGCAGATCCAGGAGTATTTCCAAAAAACAGGTCAGCGTGGTGCAAGGTTCAGACTTCAATGGGGAAGTCAAGCACATGGGGTGTGACCTCCTTAAATACAGGAAAAACTGGGCAGGATGATTTGCAGGTGATGGTCTGATTTGAATATACGAAATCAAAGTCCAGAACTGAACGTGGGAAAAAAAAAAGAAAAACAAAAACAAAGTCCCGGCATCTGCATAAATCATGCAAGACATGGCAAAAAGGGCAACAGCTGGAGGCGTCAGAGGATCAGGGGGTCCAGACCATGACAGCACCCAGGTGGGCATGACATCACCCCCCTCCTGACGGGTGCACTCCGGGCACCGAAGCTGGAACGGGGGCACAGAGTCCAGATTGCACTTAGAAGCACGTAGGGCCCGCTCAAAATGTTCAGGTCGGTTTAGCGGACCAACGTGCCAGTAGCGGCCCAGAAAAAGTCCCAAGAAGCCATCAACTGGAGTCAGAGGAGACATCGAGGTTTCTCCAGAGTTCAGGGTAGCGCCTGACCACTTGTAAGTACTCCTCTCGGACCAATAAGCCAGAGGGTGTCCTGGAGTAACCCGTAGGGACAGGGTCCGACGTAGGGTGTTTCGCGAGCGTACAACTACTCGGATCTTGGAAGTCCTCATACAGAGCCATGAGTACAGCCCTGTCAGACCCAGCATCGGGAATAGAGTCACGGGCACAACTCTGCGGAGACACTATGGTCGAAGGGCTCGGAGGGACAGCGCCCTTAGTGAGGCTTTGCTGGGTACGGAGAGACTTGGCTCGACGGCGGCGACTACGACCCTTTGGCGGTGACGACTTGGGGACCACTGCTGGGCTCTGCGGCGAAACTGTGGGAGTGACAGCTGGGCTCTGCGAAGACACTGTGGAAGCGACAGCGGGGCTCTGCGAAGACACTGTGGAAGCGACAGCTGGGCTCTGCGAAGACACTGTGGAAGCGACAGCTGGGCTCTGCGAAGACACTGTGGAAGCGACAGCTGGGCTCTGCGAAGACACTGTGGAAGCGACAGCTGGGCTCTGCGAAGACACTGTGGAAGCGACAGCTGGGCTCTGCGAAGACACTGTGGAAGCGACAGCTGGGCTCTGCGAAGACACTGTGGAAGCGACAGCTGGGCTCTGCGAAGACACTGTGGAAGCGACAGCTGGGCTCTGCGAAGACACTGTGGAAGCGACAGCTGGGCTCTGCGAAGACACTGTGGAAGCGACAGCTGGGCTCTGCGAAGACACTGTGGAAGCGACAGCTGGGCTCTGCGAAGACACTGTGGAAGCGACAGCTGGGCTCTGCGAAGACACTGTGGAAGCGACAGCTGGGCTCTGCGAAGACACTGCTGTGGAAGCGACAGCTGGGCTCTGCGAAGACAGCGTGGAAGCGACAGCTGGGCTCTGCGACGACAGCGTGGAAGCGACAGCTGGGCTCTGCGACTACTTGGTACCAGGGGCCTGAGATGGCTCACGGACAGAAGCCTGAGATGGCTCACGGACAGAAGCCTGAGATGGCTCACGGACAGAAGCCTGAGACGGCTCACGGACAGAAGCCTGAGACGGCTCACGGACAGAAGCCTGAGACGGCTCACGACAGAAGCCTGAGACGGCTCACGGACAGAAGCTGAGACGGCTCACGGACAGAAGCCTGAGACGGCTCACGGACAGAAGCCTGAGACGGCTCACGGACAGAAGCCTGAGACGGCTCACGGACAGAAGCCTGAGACGGCTCACGGACAGAAGCCTGAGACGGCTCACGGACAGAAGCCTGAGACGGCTCACGGACAGAAGCCTGAGACGGCTCACGGACAGAAGCCTGAGACGGCTCACGGACAGAAGCCTGAGACGGCTCACGGACAGAAGCCTGAGACGGCTCACGGACAGAAGCCTGAGACGGCTCACGGACAGAAGCCTGAGACGGCTCACGGACAGAAGCCTGAGACGGCTCACAGACAGAAGCCTGAGACGGCTCACAGACAGGGGCCTGAGAAGGCTCACAGACAGGGGCCTGAGAAGGCTCACAGACAGGGGCCTGAGAAGGCTCACAGACAGGGGCCTGAGAAGGCTCACAGACAGGGGCCTGAGAAGGCTCACAGACAGGGGCCTGAGAAGGCTCACAGACAGGGGCCTGAGAAGGCTCACAGACAGGGGCCTGAGAAGGCTCACAGACAGGGGCCTGAGAAGGCTCACAGACAGGGGCCTGAGAAGGCTCACAGACAGGGGCCTGAGAAGGCTCACAGACAGGGGCCTGAGAAGGCTCACAGACAGGGGCCTGAGAAGGCTCACAGACAGGGGCCTGAGAAGGCTCACAGACAGGGGCCTGAGAAGGCTCACAGACAGGGGCCTGAGAAGGCTCACAGACAGAGGCCTGAGAAGGCTCACAGACAGGGGCCTGAGAAGGCTCACAGACAGGGGCCTGAGAAGGCTCACAGACAGGGGCCTGAGACGGCTCACAGACAGGGGCCTGAGAAGGCTCACAGACAGGGGCCTGAGAAGGCTCACAGACAGGGGGCTGAGAAGGCTTACAGACAGGGGGCTGAGAAGGCTTACGGACAGAGGCCTGAGAAGGCTTGGGGACAGAGGCCTGAGAAGGCTTGGGGACAGAGGCCTGAGAAGGCTTGGGGACAGAGGCCTGAGAAGGCTTGGGGACAGAGGCCTGAGAAGGCTTGGGGACAGAGGCCTGAGAAGGCTTGGGGACAGAGGCCTGAGAAGGCTTGGGGACAGAGGCCTGAGAAGGCTTGGAGACAGAGGCCTGAGAAGGCTTGGGGACAGAGGCCTGAGAAGGCTTGGGGACAGAGGCCTGAGAAGGCTTGGGGACAGAGGCCTGAGAAGGCTTAGGAACAGAAGCCTGAGAAGGCTCAGAGACGGAGGCCTGAGAAGGCTCAGAGACGGAGGCCTGAGAAGGCTCAGAGACGGAGGCCTGAGAAGGCTCAGAGACGGAGGCCTGAGAAGGCTCAGAGACGGAGGCCTGAGAAGGCTTGGATACAGAGGCCTGAGAAGGCTTGGATACAGAGGCCTGAGAAGGCTTGGATACAGAGGCCTGAGAAGGCTTAGATACAGAGGCCTGAGAAGACTCAGAGATAGAAGCCTGAGTTGGCTTGGTGACAGAAGCCTGTGAAGGCTTAGTGACAGGAGCCTGAGAAGGCTTACGGACAGAGAGCTGGGAAGGCTCAAAAACATAGGCCGGAGTAGTGAACGTGGTTCCTATATAGGTGGTCCTCATGCACCCAATGAACCTGCCAGGTTGCCCTCGAGGGTGACGTGCAGTCTCTTTAGGGCATTCCTCTTCTGAATCCACAGAATTCCATTCGTTTGACGAGTAGTTCTCAGAAGCCGATGAGTAACATGAGATACGCCGACTGGAAGGCACTGGAGCGGTGAAACAGTTAGCCGGGAGGTGCTGGCTTGGAGTGGTGGGTGTCATACCGGAGGGTAGGACAGACGCAATCTCCATGGGCACAACGAGGTCAGGCTCTGTAGGTCCGCTGGGCTCTTCCTCCATCGGTAAGTACTCTGAAACGGATTCTGTGGGCAGTGTGGATTGGGAATCCATTGGTTCCACTTGGGACTCTTGCTGCACGGTTTCAGGACCATCACCAATAGGCACCTCTTTCATGGGTTTGGATTCGGTGACGGATCTCTCGGGCAAGGACCTGGCAGGCAAATATTCTTTCTTGGGCCTGAATGATGTCGTGTCTCTGGGAGTCGATGTCTTTTTCGGCTTGATGGGCAGTACTTTAGGAGGAATCAAGGGCGCTGCCTTGACGGATGCTGGTCTTTTAGGCTTCGAAGCAGACTTGGCAACCAAAGGCTTTTTGGTTGACGCGGAGTCAGGTGGGGTGCTAGAAGATTTGGGGGGGCGCAGAAGGCAGGCTGATAATTTGTGCTGGTCACTCCCACAATAGAAGCACAAATTGTTTGATCTTCTTCTCTCACGCTCCTCCAGGGTTAGGGGTTCTCTGGGCCCCTTTTCAGTAACTGGGACACGCACCTTAGCTGAGATGCCCCTGAAGCCTTTAAGCAGGTCAACAAATAACGTGTCCACTTGTTGCAGGATCTCCTCCATAAACCCCTTCACATACTCCTTTATAGCTTGGCTCACTGCGGGTTCACTGTTTAAAGACTTCCCCATTCTGTCATAGGTACCATGCAAGGATTGTAGGTGTGAGCCTAATGTGCAGTGAGCCATGAAGTATGCAGGTTAAGGGGTTCAAACAAGATATTTATTATAAACAAAACAGCAGAAAATACTGAACTGAAATGATAAAGTCCAGAGCAAGGTATCAGATATAGGGTGAGCCAGTCTCGTAGTCAGGTATCAAGCAGTAATCGTGGGGTACAGAGAACAGAATATCCAAAGTCCATAGCCAGAGGTCATACACGTGAATTCAATATGGGAGCTGAGTAGCAAAACAAATAGGTTACCAGTAGAGTAGGGGTAGTCCAAAAGGATCATAAATCGGGTACAGATGAAGGTCCAGAGGGTAACAGATAGGGGGTACAGCAGATCCAGGAGTATTTCCAAAAAACAGGTCAGCGTGGTGCAAGGTTCAGCCTTCAATGGGGAAGTCAAGCACATGGGGTGTGACCTCCTTAAATACAGGAAAAACTGGGCAGGATGATTTGCAGGTGATGGTCTGATTTGAATATACGAAATCAAAGTCCAGAACTGAACGTGGGAAAAAAAAAAGAAAAACCAAAACAAAGTCCCGGCATCTGCATAAATCATGCAAGACATGGCAAAAAGGGCAACAGCTGGAGGCGTCAGAGGATCAGGGGGTCCAGACCATGACAGCACCCAGGTGGGCATGACAATATATTACCCCCAGCAGCTCGCACATGGATATATATTGCCCCCAGCAGCTCGCACATGGATATATATTGCCCCCAGCAGCTCGTACATGGACACAGATATGAGCAGCACATTGTACAGCAATTTTTCTCAGGTAAATTGCACAAGCACATATCTCACCGCGAGCATCCTCTCAATGGAGTCCATAGAACTCCATTGAGCCAGACGCCGGCGGTCACATGACCTGCCAGATCTCACCTTGCGAGATCCAGCCGGTCAGCGTAGTGATACGCAGGGGGAGACTGGGGGAACTTTTTCCCCCAGTCTTTCCCTGCTCCCGCCGGACTGAGGAGGCGGACAGAGCTGCGGTCTTCGCCCTGGGATAGGAGGTGAGTATACGATTAATTTATTTTTTTTTGGCTGGTGTTAACGGATTCTGCAGAAGCGGAATCCGTTAGCACCAAGTCCTGGCTCTGGTTAACTTTTTGTTAACCGCGGCCAGACGTTAATCGGCATTAGGACTTTGTAATCCTAACGCTGATTAACACTTTGCGCTCCCCATGTTACGTAAAGGAAGCGCAAAGTACAGTAACCTAGCGCAGAGAAGTGCAAGATTCCAAACGCAAACGGGTTACTTAACCCATTAGCGTTTGGATTGTGATATGCGGAAAATACTTGGGCTAACATTAATGCTCACGCAGGTGAGTGCTAACGTTAGCACCAAGTATGTAGTTTGGTCCAGCATGTAGAATCCATATGATGCAGGTAAGAAATAAAAAAGGAGTCCCAGGTGACCCGCCTTTATTTACTCCCTGCAGCATATGAATTATACATGTTGCAGGGCAGCGCATTTCCCTGTGCTCCCCACTGCATGAAAAAGCAATATGTGTCCTTTGTACTGTCCCTTTTGTACATGGTTGATAGGGTCACCTAGTGTAAATGCATTTCACATTTCGGTTTGTAAGATATGCCATGCATTCATAGACACAAATCGATCATTCGGAAGGGCACTGCTTGTAAAATGCCACCCAGCACAATGTACAATCCATACACTGCAGGAAAAGAATCACACATGACATCTCCTCTTGATTCCTTAACTGCAGCACATGGATTACACATGCTGCAGGGCAGTACTTTGACATGTGCTATACCCTGCATGAAATGGGGATATTTATCCAGGACTACATGGCCCATCAGGTACAATTAACTACATAGAGAAATGTACCTTGCAACAACAGGGAAAAGACCTCCGTTAGAAATAAGTTTAGCCTGCACATGAAATGAGCTTTCATGAAGCTCGCTTGCACAGCACAACCATCACACCAAAATTGCATTCAAAATTTAAACTGTTAATTGACAAATGCCCCAGACATAGCACTCTTGATACAATTCAGGACATAGCACCTCAATAAATATGGAAATTCACATATTCATCTAATGTCTCTGTGAGCTGTATGAGTATCCCATGCTGAGAAATGTATTTGTATGACATAGATACAATAATGCTTTCAACAAGTGTTATGTATAGCAACATGATATGATGATTATCCTGACAAAGGTGCTTATTTAGGAGACAAGTGGAGTGGATCATTTAGCCATACATGCCCTCATAATTTATCCCATAATTGCCAGGAATACAAGCAGGAATTTATTGTGATTTATTTGAATGTGTGTTCATGTACAGTATGTTTGACTGTGTATTTAACCCTGTGGATCCTGATAGTGACCTGCTGGACCCCTCTGTTGAGATCCATTTTGATATTAACCCTGTGAGTACACTTATGCAATGCTGTAACAATGAAATGCTAGGCAGATGTTGACCATCGACCAACACAAAGTCTGGCTCTATCAAACTGTACATATGATGTGACTGTAAAAAATTAGAGATATGTTCTTAATACAACACTATTTTATTAAAGAGGTAGATCCATTTTTTATTCAAGGATGTAAACATTGCAGGTACAAAAAGGATTATGTTACACATATCAATGTGACATATAAATAGAATAACATGCAAAAAGTGTGAATTGACAGCATTAGACCAGGAGCAAGGAAATGTCAACCATGACACTTGTCACAGTATTATTGATTCTAGCCATTCCCTTCATCTCACTGAAGACACCTTTAGTTTGCAGATGGGGACACACAAAATGATTTGTCTCTTCAAGGAGAAATTGAAGAAGCTTTACTTTACACGTTAATCTGCATGTGAAAATAACTTGACATTTAAGAAAAAAAACTTTCCTTTGAGGCAAATACTGTATATTATTTTGAAGCAACAAACACCTATTTATTTCATTGCCGCAATACAGTGCAACTTCATTTTATGCGTTTCCATGAGTGTGGAGATGTGATATGTCAGTATACTGATCTACTGAGTGGGGCATTGGACCTTAAGGTCGGAGACAATGTGCATCTTAATTGCAGCAAGATAATCGTCACACTGTTACGTGTGTAGCAAGCTGGCCTGGAATCCACAGGGATGGATAACGGCACTAGTGAAGAAACTTATTAGATGTTGTAATGTGGATTAGCACACATGTCAATGGTTGATCAATACATGCCAGACATATAATAAGAGATACCCGTGCACTATACAATGTGTATTTTGCATTGGTCATGTCATAATGGGACAAATTGTATATATGAGAATGACAAGCCTATGGCAGTATTTGATGTGAACAAATACCCTCCAATTGTTTCATTGGTCTGGCAACATGTTGTACAGGTGTGTGACAGCAAGCATTAACTGGAACACAGTCGTACAAAAGTGAAGGAAAACCTCAAGAGAACTATCCCAAAAATTGAATAAATAAAAATGTAAGAGGAATTGGTGTAATTGGGAAAAATATGCTACATAGATATGTATGTATTCAGAAAGGTATTCATATAAAACATTAAGAATCTGAAATAAACCCATACTGAGAAAGATAAAAATAACATTAAACATATAAACCTGTAAAAAAATAGGAATAAAACATCTCTTGCTCCTATGCCTCTTTGATACGGAATGGGTACGACCACTGGAGGAGGTAGCAGAGGCAACAGACGAGGCTGGTGAAGCAGAGGCTAATGCAGAGGCGGCTGATGTGGATGCAGAGGTGGGTGGAGCAGATGCACCAGGCTGGAGGGATGAAAACAGACGCAGAACATCTCCTGCATCTGGGCACTGGTAAAGCAAGCTCCGGTGGTGGTGGCATGGGAGACAGTGGTTGGCTTGGCAAAACGGGGAGGACCGGGCTCACACGCTGCTGCACCAGAACCTCCATGACATTGGTGAACCATGTTATGGCTGCTGTCAGCAAATTAAGATACATTTGAGCTGTTATGTCTCTGAAGCCCCTTTGCATTTACCTCCTTTTTTCGGCATTGCTCCCGCTATAAGGAAAACAGCCTTTCACTCAGTAGAGTAACACTGGTGCATATACTCATGGGACCTGACTTAATATTCCCCCATTTCATTTGATCAACTGTTATAGGGCCTGTTTGTCGTCCAGCCTGAACTGGGGTTCAAGCTGAGGGGCAGGCTGGGGAGCTGGTGAAAGAGCTGTTGGAGCGATGGCTGGGACAGCAGGTATTTCTGGTGTTGGGCTGCTTGTGTCATCCACAAGAGAGATTACTCTGAGATTAGAGCAGTATGGAGGTTTGGGGAACATTCTCAATGAAGGGGAAGAAATCTTTGTCCACGAAGAGGTGAAGGTCGAAAGGACTGTTCCGTATCATAGCCCTGTTCCATCTCCTGGGGGTGCACTGGTATACCAGCTGGTGGTGGTGGTGGTGGTATAACAGGGTGCGGTGGTGTTGGTGTACCTGTGAAGTGAAAAGAGTATATATTAATTACAATGATCAATACACACTTGAATCTATTCTGAATTGGGGTCAATCAATAAAGGGTCACAGACACACATGCGATACCATGGTCTTTTATAAAAAAACATATATTATTATGCTGCCCTCTGTTTTCGACATCCTCCAAATGGCGAGTCATAGTATATAGTAGATGACTGTGTGAATCTAAATGTGCGCTTGTGTATTTAGTAATGTAGTGTGTGATTGCTGAGCACTTTGAACTCCCTGTATGCATTCAGCAGGCCGTGGAGTTCACCCCAAAGGCCCTGAAAGTCATTAGAGATTGTTACCTGCAAGCGTGGAGTGACAGCAGGTAACAATCTACATTCAGATCATCCCTGGTGGGGTGAGCACAAAGAATTTGCAGCAGGTCCGCCGACGTCTCCCCCCTGAGCTCGTGGAGGAGGCCGAGGAAGCAGGAGGGTTGGCCGAGTGGACGGACGCCATATTGTTTTTCTCTGGGTCCTTCATCGCCACTCCGGGTCTGGTCAAATACTGGCAGATCCCTGCTGGTGTCGAGCCTGGACAGTGCTCTCGGGCTCCAGGAGTAGTTGGGGCACGTTTTGATGTGCCCACGGCCAGTAAAAATGCAATGATTGTGGTGTGGTAGCAGGGATGAGATGGGAGTCGATCAACTATGCCTCCATCTCCTATGACGTCTAAGGACCTTTTTCCTGGGACTTTTGGCATTGTACCTTTTTTGCTATTACTGCTTTTTAAATTTGGCTGGATGGGTCATGTTGATTTTGGATATGTCGTCCCCATATCAAACTAAGTTTAGGAGTGCACCATATCTAGAAAAGGTTAGATACAATTTATTTAACTGAAACTCCGCCTTTTCACCTCTCCTCAGTCTCCTCCCATATCTCTTTACATTCTCTTTATTATTTTCTAGAGACCCCAAAAGCTCTTTCACCCTTACTAATAATTAATTCCTAATGTCTGCCAAGTGTCATTGGCACTGTACTTAATGTGGCACTTTTTTACAAGAGTAAATGGTCCAGGTTCTCCATTTAGCACCACCTAAAAGTGAAGTGTGTGAACCAGGGAGCAGACAGTGGGCTCAGAGGCACAACTGTAAGTAAAATGCCGTACCTATGCATAAGGGAGAAGATGTTGGATGTGCATTGGGAGAGCTAAGATGTGGCAAGAGGACCGAGGCAGACTAGGCAGGCAGGCACATCAGGTGGTGTCCCAGGGCCAAAAGTCTAAGGGGGAGTCCATCGACAGTCTTTTCTCTGCCCAGTGACTCTTGTGGCTGTTTTAGCTGCACATACATTGCATTTACCCAGTGATTTCTTTACGCTACTGGGAATCTTTGATTTCAAACTTTATGAGCCTGAAACCAAGCACAAGACACTGGGCCCCTGCCGTAACAGTGGGGCCCAGGCCCAGAACAGGTTGTTACACCTCTGTATTGAACAGGAACAGCTTATTTAATTACCCAGCCAACCAGCACCCACCAACCTGTTCCCACACCAGGTCTACTGTGTTATGAGTTCTTGAGCTTCTATGCTCCTGTCTGATTCTAAAATTTAAGAAATTAAAAACACATTTCCCAAATTATCCAAACAATAAATGTATTATATTTTTTTTATTTAAAATGTTTTATTTTGTAAAGATGTCATTGTACAAACAAGCATGAAATAAAATAAAATGGGGGCCTCGCAGGGCCGCACACAGACATCTATAAGAGCTCAGCGTAAGAGATATAACCAAGAAAAATAAAAAGGCCAAGAGGTAGGACAGCAAATCAGAAAACAAATACATCCTCGAACACAGGGCCCAAACAGATCAGCGGCAAGACATCAGAAAATAAGAAAAATGAAAGTCATCTTAGGACTGTATATAGGCTGTGTTCTCAAAATGAAAAAGAAAGAAAACAACTCAGCAGATAAAAAATAAAAGTCCTCTAAGTGAAAAAAGCAAAAACTGAAAACAAAGAGAGCACAGAGAGGTCCCTTCAGCCAGCATCCCGGAATGTGATGGCACGTATAGCAGGTAGGGCACCGCCAAAGAGGTCAGAGTATGCAGCCTGTGTAGGCCCATCCACGGTGAACAAGGCACACAGCCCCCGGTGTTCTCGGACCACATCGCGGTCTGCGTCATCGACCCTCCGGGCAGGAGCAGCATTCAGCAGCAAGGAAGGAGAAGGGGCGAGAAACCCAGGTCATGATGCCCCCCAGTCGACAAGAGAGGGCACCCCTCCGCCACCGAGTGTCCGCCAGGATTCTCAGGCCTCCACAGTGCTCCCACCGACGCAGCCCAAGTCGGGGAACCAAGGCCAATGGGCAACTTAGGACCATACAGCGGGGACAGCTCAGCTGCCAGCTGGATAACGAGTCGTAGTCCAGTCTCCCGGCTCTGCTCCATCCCCGCAGGTCAGCAGGCTCTTCCAAGGCCGCACAGCCGTGCGCGCCAATCTGCCACCGGAAGCTTCCGCCCCTTGTCGTCGTTCGGAACTCGAATTGTAGGTAAGATCGTCTCAGGCTCTTCCCGATGCAAAGTGTCTGCTCCCCTGCAGCTCCGCAGTGTGGCGATCATCTGCTTCCAGATCCCCCTCGTGAGCGGGAGCGAATCATCTCCCCCTAGCAATTCCAGGCAGGCAATGGCATCCAGGCCTGCTATCATGCCCATCTTTATTCCTGTGGAGGGAGGAGAAACGTCCCGACACCAGGCCTCACCTCTACCAACCCCCTCCACTGCAGCATCCGCCATAGCGACCGGGAGATGGGGGCCCTCCATCTCCCCAGGACGCGTCTTCAGGTCCCCACAAGGAAGCGAAGGGGCAGTGAGTCAAGGCCGCAACAGGGGCTGAGGAGTAGGCCTCAAAATGGCCACCGGCAGCGTGCTCCAGCTAGGAATAGACGGCCAAAACCATCGTCTCTGCTCCGGAGGGAGGGCAGCGCGGGCTCTGGATGGCCAACCGTTCAGGGACCGCAGGCACAAAAATCAGCTATAAAAGTCCTCAAAAACACCTGAAGTGCCTATGTAAGAACGGAGCTCTGTAAATACATGTCTTCTCCCCTTCACGGCTGGCCACGCCCCCCAATATATGTATTATATTACCTACTTATGATTAGAAGTGCAAACAAGTCAAAGAATTATAAGTGATGTAAAATAATATCAAGATTTTTCAAAGCAGGGAGTTTTGGTTTCTTTTAAGGAAATGATACACTCCATGATTATAAATGGCTGGATTTCTTGGCAACGCACTGTATAAAATCTGTAGGGGTATGCATGATACCACAACCAGCTCATGTTGTCAGGCACTGTAGGTTACTGCAATTATTCTACAAATCCTTTTCTATTTATTTACACAGACATAAAAATGTACACATTTCCATATGTCCTTTCTTTGTCAATATTCTCCTTTTTTGATAATATCCCTGCATGTTTGCATTCTTGCTATCAACATAAACATCAGCAATCAATAATAACCTCATGCAATCTGCATTCTTAATAAAGGTATAGGTTTTGCATGCTTGACAAAAAGTGGATAATGAATAAGTGGAACTGCAGCAGCTGACATATCATACTGCAGAAAACCCAGACTATCTGCAGTCATTAATATGCAAACATGCAAATGAGTTGGTAATTAAGCTGCAGTTCCCTGGGGGAAGCTTTCACCGTAACTAGTTCTATTGTTTCTGGGAAAAAGAGATCACGAGAAAATTAAAAAAATGAAGCATGGAAAAAAACGATAATGCAAGGGACATTTGAATTATGGAAAAGATTTAAGCAACCCAAATGAGACCTGAGGGATGAAAGAGAAATTAAAAGGTAAAACAAGAATAAACGATAAGATAGCTAGTAATAAATAGTGGAAAGAAAGAGAACAGTTTAGAAGTGCATGGTGCAAGAGCAAAAAATATTAATAGGCGTGGAAATGGAACATATATTTTGTAGCCTAATAATTTGGAGTGTTGGATATGGCTGGCAAAAAAGGACAGACCAATTTTATGTGCTGCCTACCTGGCTATAGAAACATAGAAACATAGAATCATGTCGGCAGATAAGAACATTTCGGCCAATCTAGTCTGCCCAATTACATGGATACTTTACCTGGATTTATCTTTTGTTTAGGATAGCCTTATGCCTATCCCATGCTTGCTTAAATTCAATTACTGTTTTGGCCTCTACCACTTCAACTGGAAGGCTGTTCCATGTATCCACCACCCTCTCAGTAAAATAATGCTTCCTGATGTTACTTTTAAACCTTTGCCCCTCTAATCTAAGACTATGTCCTCTTGTTTTGCTACTTTGTTTCCTTTTAAATATACTCCCTTCCTCTGCCTTGTGGATTCCCTTTACGTATTTAAATGTTTCTATCATATCTCCTCTGTCTCGTCTTTTTTCCAAGCTGTACATGTTAAGATCATTAAACCTTTCCTGGTAACTTTTCTCCTTCAAGCCATACACCATTTTAGTAGCCCTTCTCTGAACTCTCTCTAAGATGTCTATATCCTTCTGGAGATACGGTCTCCAGTACTGCACATAGTACTCCAAGTGAGGTCTCACCAGTGCTCTGTACAGTGGCATGAGCACTTCCCTTTTCCTACTGCTAATACCTCTCCGTACACAACCAAGCATTCGGCTAGCATTTCCTGATGCTCTATTACATTGACTACTTACCCTTAGATCCTCTGAAATAATAACCCCTAAATCCCTTTCCTCAGATGTTGAGGTTAGGACTGTATCAAATATTCTATATTCAGCCCTTGGGTTTTTACGTCCCCTGTGCATTATCTTGCACTTATCTACATTAAAACTCAATTGCCACAACTCCGACCATTTTTTTAGTTTACCTAAATCATTTGTCATTTGGCTGATCCCTCCAGGAACGTCAACCCTGTTGCAAATCTTTGTGTCATCAGCAAAAAGACATACTTTTCCATTAATACCTTCTGCAATATCACTAATAAAAATATTAAAGAGAATGGGTCCAAGTACTGACCCCTGAGGTACCCCACTGGTAACAAGACCTTGCACCGAATAAACTCCATTTACCACAACCCTCTGTTGCCTATTCTCAATTCAACCCACATTTGGGACAAACCCACTATTAACAAGCTAGCTTTCCCTCCCCACTTTCTCTAATTTTCTGTAAGAGGGAATTTTCACCAGGTCTGCATTGAAATACATTCTCACCATTACACAAAACAGGGATATGCAGACTTTACCATCTGTTCCACAGAGGGGACTTGATCACCTTTGACTCCCTGATGGAGAACAACAACAACCTCACCACTTCATGCTTTTTCCAGTATTTACAGTTGAGGGACTTTGCTCTCACTCCCCATATTTGCAAAGCAGTTACAGCAAAGCGCATTCACAAATCTGTGCTTAGGAGGCACTTTACTGAAAGGCATCATTTCTACACTCTACGAAAGGCTCCAATGTTTGGAGAAAACTTCCATACATTAAAGCCTGGCACTCTGATGAAGAGTTGGACCACAACGCTTGGTTGGAGATATCGGAAGCTTCCCGGAAAGTCTTGGTCTTCATTCAAGAACAGGCAGATAAACAGGTTATGAGATGTACACTACAACGGTCCAATCGAGAACCCACTTCAGTGCCAGTGCACTTCACTTCTGCTGTTCGCTAACAAAATGACACATTGCACATGTGCACTACTCCATAGCCACATAATTATTATTATTCTATGTTTATATAGCGCCAGCATATTCCGCAGCGCTGAACATTGGGCACAGTATTCACAGGGTTACAATAAATTGAGACTGAACAAAATTTTGATAAACCAGTACAGGAGGAATCCAGGGCCCTATTCCCATTGGAATGTACAATCTAGAAGAGTTGGTGGGGGTGGAAACAGGCGGAGAGGACTGCAAGGTGAGAGTGATGGACTGGTTGGGGCAGTGAGGTGTGTTAGTGAGTTGGGTGGTCGGCTTGCCTGAACCGGAATGTCTTAAAGGAGCGTTTGAAGGAAGGGAAACTAGGGGAAAGTCTGACAGTAAGAGGGAGAGCATTCCAGAGGATGTGGGCTGTGCGTGAGAAATCATGCAGTCTATCATGGTAAGAGGTGATGCGGGGAGAAGCTAAGTGCAGGTCACTGTTTGATCATAGGGAGCGGGCTCGGGTGTATTTGGTGATTAGTGAGGAAAGGTAGTGGGGAGCTGAGTTAGTGAGAGCTTTATAGGTCAGAATAAGGATTTTGAATTAAATCTACAGTGGATGGGAGCCAGTGAATGGACGCACATAGAGGAGCAGCAGAGAGAGGTGGTTGAGGCGGGTGAACTGGAGGAGTCTGGCAGAGGCATTCCGAATGGATTGTAGGAGCGAGAGGTGGGAGAGAGGGGAGAGAGGCCAGCTAGAAGATTATTACAATAGTCAAGTCAGGAGATTACAAGCGCATGGATGAGTTGCTTTGTGGTGTCAGTGTTAAGAAATGGCCGAATTCTGGAAATATTATGTAATTGGTAGCAGCAGGAGGAGCAGGGCCGGATTAACATAGGGGCTGAAGGAGCAGCAGCTCCAGGCCCATGCCCCAGAATAGGCCCAGAGAAAAAATAACAATGTCTGCATTGATGGGCATTTGGACCCCTATATCTCCAACCCCATAGCAGCTAAACGGCCTTCCCAATCATACCAAACATGACCAGGTTTTTTGTAAAAATAAAAATAATAAATATTTTTTAATTTTTCTTTCCTAACAGCAATATTTGTCACTTTTCAATTTTAAAGGGAACAATGATGCAACACTAACTCACCATTTCAAGTGTGGAGGTGATGGCACGATCCATTATTACGAATTGTTACTTCAAAAATCTAAACCACCGCACTGCAGTGAACCCTGGGTCACTAATCTTTACACCTCACAAGGTCAAGGGAGGTGTCATTGAACAGGTCAGAGTCAAACGTGACCATGTAAAATGTAAAAGAAAATGAACCAGAAAAAACATTTTTTATCTACTTATTTTTAGTTGCAAAGCGATGGCATTGTCCATTTGTCACGTAAAATGAGCAATACCACTGCCATTACTCCCCTTCTCATTTCCCACCCTGGGAGCAAGGTCAGAGTTTTATAAATAGTCATATTATTCGTAAAATATCATCCTCCAAAACACAAGGGAAATATAAATTTTTTGGGTTAAAATCGTATATTTTCTCAGAAAAATGCAGTAACAGGATCCCATTTCAATTTTTTTTAACTAGAATGCCTTATAAAATATATAACAAAGGTTTGGGTGATAAAATTTTAAGAAATTATTTTATACGCTGTAAAAGATTGAACTCTCAATGGAAATTTACTTGCACATTATCTGCCTGGTTAGATATACCTGTATCTGCGCTATTAAAGAATGTAAAATATGTTTTCATTTCACTAAATTCCAAAAAAAGCCCACCCAAAACCTTCAGCTCCAGGCCCATAGAGATCTTAATCCGGCCCTGAGGAAGAGAAAAGAGACTGGATGTGGGGGATGAAGGAAAGAGTCAGGCGTAACTCCGAGACAGCGAACCCGGCTTGATGGGGAGATTGTGATGCCATTGACCATGATAGAGATGTGAGGAGGTGGGGAGGCATTAGAAGGAGGAATTTGTAGGAGCTCAGTCTTCGACATGTTAATCTTTAGGTGGTGAGAGGCCATCCAGGTGGAGATGCCAGACAAACAGTTGCTGACTTTGGAGAGAAAAGGAGGAGAGAGATCACGGGTAGAGAGGTAGATCTGAGTATCATCAGCATAGAGGTGGTAATTGAGGCAAAGCAGTTAATGATTTTGCCCAGGGAGGAGGTGTAGATAGAGAAGAGCAGAGGACCTAGGACAGAGCCTTGAGGTACACCACATGATAAAGGCATTGAAGAGGAGGAGTTACCAGCAAATGACACAGAGAAGGAACTGTTAGAAAGTTAAGAGTCAATCCAAGAGAGCACAGTGTCCCAGAGACCGAAAGAGCTGAGAGTCAGTAGAAGGGGGTGATTAGCAGTGTCAAAAGCAGCTGATGTGCCGCTGCGAGCATCCTCTCTATGGAGTCCATAGGAGGGTGAGAGGTGAAAATGTGTTTTTTGTGGGGGGGGGGTGTTTCAGCTGGTGCTGATGGATTTCGTAGAAGCGGAATCCATTAACACCAGGTCCTAGCTGTCACATCCCATGCTAGAATCCCCCGGCACCCGGCAGCCTCATCCTCGCTGCTCTCTGGCCGGGTGCTGAGTGAAGAGGGGAATTGCGGCGGTCACGTGGAATGCCAGGGGCGGAGCCTGGTACACTGACGCAACGCCGCCGGGTTTAAAACCACAGGCAATGTTTTTCTCATTGCCCTGACGTGGTTTCTCATTCCTCTCAGTGCTGCGTATTCTGTACCTTTTCTCTGACTGACTCTCTGGCATATTGACCCTGGCACGGCTGACATACTCTCTGGCATATTGACTCCTGGCTATGTTTGACATACTCTCTTTATATCTGTGTATTTGTTACTTTATACTAACATAGGATTTAGTCGCACACCGACCATTTCTAAGGATCGGAGGGAATAGGATAGATGTGCTGCGTACGAGGATCAGATACCGAGTTCTGATAGGGAACGTGACACTAGCTGTGGTTAACTTTTGAGTTAACTGCAGCGTGACGGTAATTAGCGTTAGGACTTTGTAATCCTAACGCTAATGAACAATTTGCGCTCCTCATGTTAAGCATAGGGAGCGCAAAGTACAGTAAGCTCGAGCTAAAAAGCACAAGATACGAATCACTAATGTGTTTTTTAACCCGTTAGCGTTCAGATTGCAATATGGTCTGCCCGCGCTAGGGCCTCCAGAACTAACGTTAACACTCACACAGCTGAGCGCTAACCTTAGCGTTGGCCCCTTGAGTCTAGAAGATTTGCCTTGGAACATGAAGTCTCTGCATATGCAGACAAGTTGTTGTTTTTTGTAAGCTGAGTATCCATTTCACTGGGAGAGGTTGTTCAGTGCGCAACAAAAATATTAATCACTAAAGTTTCAAAATGAATAAGCCTTTATGTCCACGCTTCACATTCCACTGATATATCTGGGAGTTTCGATAGTGCAACGGCACTCATGGCTGCATGAGTATAATTTCCAATCACTCCAAGCCGCGCTCCAGATGGACTTGGATGCTTGGACCACAAAATACAATTAATGGCTGAGGATAGTAAGTGTCCTTTAAAATTATTATTATAATTTTTATAGTGCCAACAGTTTCTGCAGTAAATTACCATAAGAATTGGGAGATCAACTAACAAATTTACAAACAAACTAGATAATCAGAGCAGAAAGGTGTAGAGGACCCTGCTCAGATTATACTGTAGAGGTGATGGGGAGGAGGAACACAAAAGGAGTTACCATGTATTGGTGGTGAAGAAGATTTCCAATGCTAGTGCTTGAGTTGTATCTTGTGAGGAATGGTGGTGAGACCAGTTAAAAAGACTACAATGATGTGGGAAGGGTAAGGAAGGAGAGAGATTGGTCAGGAATGTGATACCAGCCCATAGTAGGAGGTAATTACATTTTTCATCCTCACTCTAACTTTTCAGGGGTCCGCCGAACATGAGTGTTGTCTGAACTACCGCCATGCGTCAGGCAAGTTACTTGCTTCCCAATTCATTATGGGTATTGGGACTCCAGCGTCATCCATGTTAAAAGGAGAGATCCGTTTCTTCTGACACCATGTAATGTTTGCATTTTGTGCCGCTGAGGCATTTGTGGAAATGACTCTCGGATGCAGAAATAAGGATAAACGTGGTGCTAGTTTTATTATAATATAGTAGAGCTGCTGAAATGACCTTTGTTCACAGAGAGGCCAACTGCTAACTGACTCAGCCAGTTCAACAGTCACCAGACAGTTTTAACTGGCTGGGTGGAGTAGAGGTAACATCACCGCTCTGCATGGAGAGAGCCTGTGGAGTCATGGGCTCGATCCCAACGAGCACCTCTCCAGCAAGTGTCCTTGGGCAAGACACCTAACAGTACATACTCGCCACCCAGGACATACCTGAAAACGAGAGAAATCTCAATGTATCCTTCCTGGTAAAATCCTTTCTCAAAAAAAAAAAACCCTGGCATATGATTGGTTAATAATTACATATGCAAATATTACAATACCTACCTGCTCCGACGACCCTGCCAACACATACACGTTAGGGCAGTGATCGGTCCGTGTATGGGTCAGGCAGGCTGCCTCCTCCTCCACAGTGTCCTGACTCCCAGAAAATGAAGTTTTTTTTTGAGAAAGTATTTTACCAGGAAGGATACATTGAGATTTCTCTCGTTTTCAAGTATGTCCTGGGTAGCGAGTATGTACCATTAGATGTCTTGTCCAAGGACACTTACTGGAGAGGTGCTCTTGCTGGAATCGAACTCATGTCTCCACAGGCTCTCTCCACGCAGAGCAGTGATGTTACCTCTACTCCACCCAAAATGTGTTTTTCTGATCCATTGAATAGAATGTGTATTTCCGATCGACTTTTTTAGTCACCACAGAGGTGTTGTAATTAGCGTTAGGACTTAATAATACCTTACATATCCTAACTCTAATTACTGATTGTGCTCCCCATTTTAAGCACAGGGAACACAAAGCACAGTAAGTGCAATCATCAATGTGCTAACGGATTTTTTAACCCGTAGCATTCAGAATGTAATATGGGGGGCATGCGTTACAGTCACTTAACCTATCGCTAACACTCACGTATCTGACTGCTAACGCTAGCATTAAGAATTAAATAGGGTCCTGAGAGTCTACAGATTCTCAAAAAAGAACCTATACCCCTCAATTCTGTTGCATAGTGTTCTTATTGCTAAATCAACCAAACGCTAAACTCATAGAATTTGAAAATTCTGTTACTGTGACATTTTCTGCCTTAGCATCATTAAAAGTGCTACAAAAACTAAAGTTGTGCAGTTTAGCAGTTAAAACTCTTTGGGCCAAATTATATTCCTAGTGGTAAAACGGGGGCGCTAGGGAGGAAAAACCGCGCCTGCAGTTTTCCCCCTAGTGTGCCCGTTTTACCACTAGATTACAATGCCGGCGCTAAAAAAGCTGCCTGCATTGTTACTGCACGCAAAGCCCTGAGATGCGCGTGGCAGCGCAAAGCGCAGCCACGCGCATCCTCTCAATGGAGTCCATAGGACTCCATTGAGCCAGATGCCAGCGGTCACATGACCTGCCGAATCTCACCTTGCGAGATCCGGCAGGTCAGCATAGTGATACGCAGGGGGAAACTGGGGGGGAGAGACTTTTTCCCCCAGTCTTTCCCTGCTCCCGCCGGACTGAGGAGGCGGACAGAGCCGCGTCCTCGCCACGAGACAGGAGGTGAGTATACGATTATTTTTATTATTTTTTTGGCTGGTGTTAACGTATTCCGCTTCTGCAGAATCCGTTAACACCAAGTCCTGGCTCTGGTTAACTTTTTGTTAACCGCAGCCAGACGTTAATCAGCGTTAGGACTTTGTAATCCTAACGCTGATTAACACTTTGCGCTCCCCATGTTAAGTATAGGGAGCGCAAAGTACAGTAACCTCGCGCAGAGAAGTGCAAGATTCTAAACGCAAACGGGTTACTTAACCCGTTACCATGTGGATTGTAATATGCGGAAAATACTTGGGCTAACGTTAACGCTCACGCAGGTGAGTGCTAACGTTAGCACCAAGTATGTAATTTGGCCCTTTACTTTTAAATCCTACAGTCTTAAATAGTATTTTTATTCTTTCAATTTTAAGCAAAACAAATTGGATGTCCAGCAGCTACTAAAACCTGGCATTGATTGTGTTAATGCAGGGGTGTTAAAGTGGCACCCTCCATCCCTCACACATGTTTGTGTGACTCAGGACTGGTGTCACTGCCCCTGTGACAGAGAAGGACAGGTGCAGTGCTTACTCCCAGGGTGGCGGAAGGGGGGAAGGGGAGAATTTGTCCACTGAGAGGGGAGTGGGGTGGAAAAGAAATACATCTCATACAGTCTTTTCTTAATTCTGTTTCTTCTATATAGGCTTGAAAATGCAACAATGTAATTCGGCACAGTTAAAAGTCGATGAGGCAATTTGGAACAGCAAATAAAAGTAAGAGAACAGATAAAACATGCATAGCCTTCACCAAAACCAGCAAAATAATTTGAATAATAACTATATAAACATTTGTTAGAAGTAAATAAAGTACACACAGACATACTGTATAAACATACAATTATCACACACATATATACTTACACATTTGTTCTGCCTTTTGTGAATTGATGGTTCGTAAAGTGTAGTGAGTCCAGAATATGTCTACTGTGTTAGGAAATTGCAATATATTGTCCTGCACTAAGATGATATTCAGTGGACCAGAATTGTCAGGTTTTTAGTGCCACTATTCTGCCCTTCAACATGTAATCATATACTTGACATGAAACAAATTAGTCCCTAGTTTTTCCTTACTTCTTCATTAGACTCATTCTTCAATGAAAACTCAAAAGTAACAGAGACATGATATAAGACAATAGTAATAACAGCACGTGATTATTTTATATACATGATTTCAAGTCACAACAAGGCAGAATCAGACTGCATACCTTGTAACTGTAACTGTAACAGATTTGTCAGTAAATTTGAAATGAAAACAGCAAAGTAGCATCAATAAACCTGGCCTTTCTATGCAAAACTAATTCAATGTATGTCTGCCCATGATCAGAGTGCTTCAGAAAAGCGTGGGGTATTTGCAGTTCTGAGAGCAGCCACATACAAATCAATCAGCAATTTACATAACTGTGATGTTATGTGACCCTGTATCAATATACCGGCCTGTTGGGTTGATGGCATAAGGACTCCTGGCAAGTGAGAGGTCAATATTTAGAACAGGTAGGCCACAGACTAGCCCATTGGCTCACCAGCCAAGCCCTAAGGGATTAATTATCCTACAAAGGTTAACCCCTTACAAATAAAGTACCCCCTATGTATATACTCCACATAGCACCCCCATAAACCCCTATGTACACCCACTCTATCCCCGACATCTCTGTAATTAAGCCATATAACTACCAATTAATATATACGGTTAGGTCCATATATATTTGGACACAGGCACAATTTTCATTCTTTTGGCTCTGTATGCCACCAGAATAAAATTAAAACGAAACAATCCAAATGAATTTGAAGTGCAGACTTTTAGCTTTAATTCAAGGGGTTGAACACAATATCAAGTACAAATTTTAGGAACTGCAACCAGTTTTATACACAGTCCCCCCATTTTCAGGGGCTCAAATGTAATTGGACAAATGAATAGAATCATAAATAAAATGTTCCTTTTTAATATTCTATTGAGAATCCTTTACTAGCAATGACTGCCTGCCGTCTGGAACCCATGGACATTACCAAAGACTTGCTTTTCTCCTTTCTGATGCTTCTGATGCCAGGCTCTAACTGCTAACGGCTTTTTGTGGGCCTTTCTGCCCTTCATTTTGCCTTCAGCAAGTGTAATGCATGCTAAATTGGGTTGAGATCAGGTGATTGCCTCATTGCAGAATATTCCACTTCTTAACCTTGAAAAACTTATTGTCACTTATTCCCCACGGATGTATGAAACCTGTCCCTGTACGCAGAGTCACCCCTACCCTTTCCGATCCTTAGAGTGGTCGGGTTGGATATATAGAGATATACAGTTGTGTTCAAAATTATTCAACCCCCAATGCTGTAAGGCTAGGGTCAGACTGAGGCAGTGCGAACGCGCGTTCTGGCGCACATAATCACGGCCGCACTAGCAGCAGATGCCGGGCAATGACAGCCAATATACGAAGTACGGTCGCACAAAAGTCCGGCCGCGCAACGCAAGTGGAAAATGAACGCATTTTTTCGAGAACGTTAAACCGCTGGTACTGACGTACAGAGTGCGCTGCGTCCGCATAGCAGCGTGTGTGCGTGATTAGGAGATGTCAGACGCTGCTAGTGTGCGGCCAACATAACGTTCAAACAGCCGGATTTCCCTAGACTTCTTTTCACCCCATCGTCATGAAATACGTCCAGAATTGCGCATCGTCTGACCACTTAAGCGTATTCCGTGAAAAAATGCGTGCGCACGCATCGACGTACATTTTGACGGTGGCCGCAGAAAATGCGCTCATCTGTCCCTAGCCTAAAGGGTTTTAGGGAATTTAGTGTACATTTGTAATTGTATTCAGAATTAAATCCTACAGGGACTTTTTAAAGAACCATATGCAACTAAAATTACATCAATTGGTTTTGTAATACAGTAGTAAATGTTTCTTTTGTGAATTCATCATTGACACAATTATTCAACCCCTTAAAGACTACCACTCTGAAGAACAGAGGTTCATTCAAGTGTTTACAATCAGGTATTGAAAACACCTGTGGATGTCACGGAGCAGCAATAAAGCATAATAAGCACCAATTAGGCAGCTTTAAAATGACTGTGATACTCAGCTCCTTCTAGACATTTACTGGTATGGTTACAAACATGGTGAAGTCAAGAGAATGGTCCAGGAAGACAAGAGAAGAGGTGATTACTCTTCACAGGAAGGGCAATGGCTATAAGAAGATTGCAAAGATGTTAAACATACCAAGAGAGACCATAGGAAGCATCATTCGCAAATTCAAGGCAAAGGGCACTGTTGAAACGCTACCTGGTCGTGGCAGAAAGAAGATGCTGACTTCGACTGCTGTGCGCTACCTGAAGCGTAGAGTGGAGAAAAGTCCCCGTGTGACTGCTGAGAAAAGATTTGTCAGATGTGGGTACTGAAGTTTCAGCTCAGACAATACGGCGCACACTGCGTAATGAAGGCCTCCATGCCAGAACTCCCAGGCGCACCCCCTTGCTGTCTCCAAAGAATAACAATAAGAATAAGACTGCAGTATGCCAAAAGTCATGTGGACAAGCCACAGACGTTTTGGGATAGTGTTCTGTGGACTGATGAAACAAAATTAGAACTGTTTGGGCCCATGGATCAACGCTATGTTTTGAGGAGGAAGAACAAGGTCTATGAAGAAAAGAACACCTTGCCTACTGTGAAGCATGGCGGGGGGTCAATCATGCTTTGGGGCTGTTTTGCTTCTGCAGGTACTGGGAAGCTTCAGCGTGTGCAAGGTACCATGAATTCTCTTCAGTACCAGGAGATATTGGATGACAATGTGATGCAGTCCGTCACAAACCTGAGGCTTGGGAGACGTTGGACCTTTCAACAGGACAATGATCCCAAGCATACCTCCAAGTCCACTAGAGCATGGTTGCAGATTAAAGGCTGGAACATTTTGGAGTGGCCATCGCAGTCACCTGACTTAAATCCGATTGAGAACCTCTGGTGGGACTTAAAGAAAGCAGTTGCAGTGCGCAAGCCTAAGAATGTGACTGAACTGGAGACTTTTGCCCATGACGAATGGGCGAAGATACCCGTAGATCGCTACAAGACACTTGTGTCAAGCTATGCTTCACGTTTAAAAGCTGTTATAACTGTAAAAGTATGTTGTACTAAGTACTAAGATTGAATGTCACTTGGGGGTTGAATAAAACTGATAATGATGTGAACACAGAAAAGACATTTGTGGTTATTTCATTATAAATGTTATGTTATATTTGTCTGACCTACACGTGCCTCTTTGATTTAATTGTAAGCAAGATGACTGAATGATCAAAATCAATGTCAAACTGGCCAAAACACTCAATTTCAGTGGGGGTTGAATAATTTTGAACACAACTGTATATATACAGTCATGGCCAAAATTGTTGGCACCCCAGACATTTTTCCAGAAAATCAAGTATTTCTCACAGAAAAGTATTGCAGTAACACATGTTTTGCTATACACATGTTTATTCCCTTTGTGTGTATTGGAACAAAACAAAAAAGGGAGGAAAAACAGCAAATTGGACATAATGTCACACAAAACTCCAAAAACGGTCTGGACAAAATTCTTGGCACCCTTTCAAAATTGTGGATAAATAAGATTGTTTCAAGCTTGTGATGCTCCTGTAAACTCACCTGGGGCAAGTAACAGATGTGGGCAATATAAAAATCACACCTGAAAGCAGATAAAAAGGAGAGTAGTTCACTTAGTCTTTGCATTGTGTGTCTGTGTGTGCCACACTAAGCATGGACAACAGAAAGAGGAGAAGAGAACTGTCTGAGGACTTGAGAACCAAAATTGTGGAAAAATATCAACAGTCTCAAGGTTACAAGTCCATCTCCAGAGATCTAGATTTGCCTTTGTCCACAGTGCGCAACATTATCAAGAAGTTTGCATCCCATGGCACTGTAGCTAATCTCTCTGTGGGTGGACGGAAGAGAAAAATTGATGAAAGGTTGCAATGCAGGATAGTCCGGATGGTGGATAAGCAGCCCCAAACAAGTTCCAAAGAAATTCAAGCTGTCCTGCAGGCTCAGGGAGCACCAGTGTCAGCGAGAACTATCCGTCGACATTTAAATGAAATGAAACGCTATGGCAGGAGACCCAGGAGGACCCCACTGCTGACACAGAGACATAAAAAAGCAAGACTACAGTTTGCCAAAACGTACTTGAGTAAGCCAAAATCCTTCTCGGAAAACGTCTTGTGGACAGATGAGACCAAGATAGAGCTTTTTGGTAAAGCACATCATTCTACTGTTTAGCGAAAACGGAATGAGGCCTACAAAGAAAAGAACACAGTACCTACAGTGAAATATGGTGGAGGTTCAATGATGTTTTGGGGTTGTTTTGCTGCCTCTGGCACTGGGTGCCTTGAATATGTGCAAGGCATCATGAAATCTGAGGATTACCAAAGGATTTTGGGTTGCACTGTAGAGCCCAGTGTCAGAAAGCTGGGTTTGCGTCCGAGATCTTGGGTCTTCCAGCAGGACAATGACCCCAAACACACGTCAAAAAGCACCCAGAAATGGATGGCAACAAAGCGCTGGAGAGTTCTGAAGTGGCCAGCAATGAGTCCGGATCTAAATCTCATTGAACACCTGTGGAGAGATCTTAAAATTGCTGTTGGGAAAAGGCACCCTTCCAATAAGAGAGAACTGGAGCAGTTTGCAAAGGAAGAGTGATCCAAAATTCTGGGTGATAGGTGTAAGAAGCTTATTGATGGTTATAAGAAGCGACTGATTTCAGTTATTTTTTCCAAAGGGTGTGCAACCAAATATTAAGTTAAGGGTGCCAAGAATTTTGTCCAGCCATTTTTGGAGTTTTGTGTGACATTATGTCCAATTTGCTTTTTTTCCTCCCTTTTTTTGTTTTGTTCCAATACACACAAAGGGAATAAACATGTGTATAGCAAAACATGTGTTACTGCAATACTTTTCTGTGAGAAATACTTGATTTTCTGGAAAAATGTCTGGGGTGCCAACAATTTTGGTCATGACTGTATATATATGAGTCACAGACAGGAGTAGTATATAGAATCGTTCTATTGCCAGAGTCAGGGGTCAAATACCAGAATTGTCAATAGCACAGAGCAAGGGGTTAGATACCAAAATCCATAGTTGCCAAAGCCAGGGGTCAAAACACCAGAATTGTCGATTGCCAGAACCAGGGGTCATACACAGAGATAGATATATTATAAATGCAAGGTAGCACTGCGGGAATGAAGAAACACATCAGCGCACTGATCTGGGCTAATCAAAGGGTTTTTAAACCCGATGGCGCCGCATCATTTTGCCGCACCCCACCCCTTTGGCCGTCACGTGACCAGCGCCAGCGTGCATATCATCTGGCACCCGGCCAGCAAACAGCATGGAGGACGCTGCCGGGTGCCGGAGGTTCGTGACACTCATAGGTTGTTTTTGCAGTGTGGTTTGTATCATGTCCATCTGTACTGTAAAGCACTGTCCAATCAACTTTTCTGCATTTGGCTAAATATGGGCTGACAGTATGGGTAGTATTACATACTGCCTGCTAAAACTGGGACACTAAGGAGGAAAACTTGCGCCTGCAGGTTTCTCCTTAGCATCCCCGTTTTAGCTCCATATTACGGGGCAGGCTCTAAATCAGTAGTCTGCCCTGTAATGCACGGCTAAGCCTCAGGATGCTCAAGGTAGCGCTAAGTGCCGCTGCGAGCATCCCCTCCATGGAATCCATAGGACTCCATTGAGGCTTCGACTGCCGGTCACATGACTTGCAGGATCTCGCCTCTCGCAAGATCCTGTAGGTCGACTCCTAATCCTGTAGGCCACTCCTTATGTTGCTGCTATCTCTGATGGATTTTTTTTTTTTTAAAACTTACAATGGCCTGTTTTACTTGCATGTACAGCTCCCTTGAACGTAAGATTTAGGTTCACAGTAATAGACCTAAACCCTTCCTCCAATTTAGATTTACATACCCTCAAATTAAATCTGAGAGTGCACTTTCAGGCTCATATCTATTATATAACTATAGCTTGAATATGTTTTGGTAAGTACCTGAAAAATCTAAAATTGTGCCGTGTCCAAATATATATGAACCTAACTGTATACACACAGAAATGTATGTATTAAGTTAAAAAATACAACCCCTTATTAACACTAAACTATCCAGGAGAGTAACCCCCCTTAACCCTAAACTATCTTCAAAACTTACTAAATTAAGCCCCTATTCTGAGGCCTTATGTAGAGGAGGATTATACATATCACCTCACTTTTGCCGGGGTCCTGGAGATTCTTCCATGCTGGGGTCTAAAGGCTGTATGGGCCGATGAGACCAGAGGTATTTAACTAGGAAGGATATCCAATAGCATTCCTTTTTAAATTTCCTTTTCAACCAATGAGAGAGCTCCACCTATGAAGCTTTTCTCATTAATTTACATTGGTTAATTATTCTACACATGGCCAACCTATCAAAGAAACCTGTTCTGTGATTGGCCAGTTGTGTACGCATGGCCACACTAGGTCAAACCAGACAGGAGGTAAATGTAGTGGGAACAAAAAGCTTCAACCAGCAAGAAGTTCCTTGAGGCGCCATTTTTAGCTATCATGTATCGGAGCTCGCTGTCAGCTAACCCAGGAGGGCAAGGGTATGAGCCCAGGGGTGCAGCGTCACACTGGAAGCACAAATGGGTTAAACAAGGAGGTTTTATTTTGGAGGGAACACAATACAGATGAGGGGGCAAGTCTGGAATAGGGCTGACCAACAAATACAGAGGGAACTGAGAGATAGGACTGGAAAGGGTTAACCAAAGAGCATATAAAACCCAGGACAGAGAGGAGGTTTAACTAGAGACAGATGGGCAGGACAGGAACAGGGCTGACAACAGATACAAGGGGTACACAGAGACAGGATAGGTAGAGGTTAATTTTTTTTAAATGCGGCCCTTAATGTGTCTGGCCCTATTACTATTAAGGTGATTACAGAAGGGAGCAAAATGTAGAGCCTTAATACATTTATTATACCTGGGCATTTGCTGGCTCCAGTAGGAAAACGTCAATGTGTGTAAAACCAGTTGCCAATGTGGCTTCAGATTTTAAACTGTAACAAGGACATGAAAATTCTAACACCTGTTCAGCGAAGAGTGAATTTGGCAAGAGCTCATCCTCAAGTGCACATAGTCTCTGACAGATTTTGGTTTGAAATCAAACTGTGTATAAACCCTCCTCCAAGACCAGGAATTCAAACTCAGGCCCCCAGGTTTTTCAGATCTAGAAATCCCATGATTCCCTGGCTATATATTGCATTAAAATAACTCTGGGTCTGGTAGGCAATCAACATCTGGTGGGCCAGAATTTGAGATCTCTGTTCTAGACATTAACATAATCAACAGTTTGGAAAAAGCAAATGTGGATTTGGGATTAATTTGATTAAGAAGTAAAAAACATTTTGTCCTAAAAAACTGGAACAATTTGGCATTGTGTGTGATAAGAGTTAAACCAACATTGTATTTTGGAGTATTGTCCCTAAAAAGGGCCTCAACTAAATTTGGATAGATAGACACAATCTGTACTTTTTTGGCCATTTTTCTGTTCATGAGATTAAAATTATAGTTTACCGGCATTTCAATTCCCGATAAAGATTTGGCTCTACCATCTGCTCTCGCAGCTATACTCTTTAATGGAAATATCACCTATACTGATTCAATTCGAATTTATTGGTATGCTGATTTCTGAACAAATTTCGAATGCTGAAAGGTTTTGATAAATGGATTTTTAGGCAGTGAAGTAGAGGGAATGAGACTGAAATATTGTATTAAACATCCGATATTTCTAATGGACACTTTTAAAAGCAAAAATCTATCCTTTTCACATTCGGACTCTAACCAAATATTGCTACTTCAAACTGAAAACCATGGCACGCATCCGTCCCTTTCTTTAGACTCTAATAAAATGCCCATCCAAGCTCTTCTTATCTCTCGCCTTGACTGCTGTAACTTCCTTCTCTCTGATCCCAGATTCTGCCTCTGCAGTCTGTAATGAACGCCTGTGCCAGACTCATACACCTCACCTCCCACACCTCTCACACCTCACCCCTTTGTCAATCTCTACACTGGCATCCTGTTTCCTTTAGAATCCACTTCAAAATGGTGGTCTTCACATACAAAGCACTCTATAACCTTGCCCCTGACTACATTTCCTCCTTTACTAGCAGGTACATCCAGTCCCAATCACTTCGCTCTGCCAATGATCTATGCTATCAGTTCCTCGTACCCATACCCCAACTCTCGCCTTCAGGACTTCTCCCGAGCTGCCCCCTTTCTATGTAACTCCCTCCCCACAGCATTAGACTCTCCAACGCATTACTTTAGAGAAGCCTACCGGTGGATAACTCCGTGATCTCCCCACTGTCATTTCCTGCTCCTCTTCCCATTCAGCCCTCCTGCAACCCGCCAATTCACTTACCATATTCACCCTCACCTAATGGGTCACCCCTCTCCTCTTAGATTGTAAGCTCTCAAGCAGGGTCCTCCCTCCTTCTGTTACGTGCGTGTAACATGTATGTATATTTGTCTTTCTGTCTCTCCCTTTGTACAGCGCTAAGGAATTTGTTGGTGCTTTATAAATACTAGTAACTGTATGATGCTGGCCTTAAAACACTGTATGATGCTGACCAGTAAAAAGCTTGTTCATGTGTTTTATGGCCCACTGTTTTTCGGACCACGGAATTTTTCAATTGAATCAGGTGATAGTTCAAAAAGCAAGCAACTGATTTTTATTTTTTTTAAATGAAATTTATTAGGCATTCACAAATAGCAATTTGAGCAGAGATATAAAGCATCACTATAATTGCAATCTATCAAAAAATGAATATGCCAAAAAGGCAATTTGAAAGGATTGGGGGTAAGAGCGCATCAGCATTTTCAGCGGCTGTTCTTGCATGGTTGTACATATCAAAACACCCTTGGAAGCCTCCCAGATGTCCAGCCAGTCTTCCGAGTCCAATTCTTCTGCCAGGTCCTTCCAGTCAATCAGTGACGTTAGCTTATAATATAGGGTAGAGACCAAACCTTTTGGGTAAGTACCTCTTAAGCAAATAGATTCAGAAAATGAGAGGGGTGTTTGTGAGGCAGCTTTAATATGGCGTCGAGATGCAAAGGCCCGTAGTTGCAGCTCTGGTAGAAATAGGCCCCCTGTCCCAAGATTCTGCTGCTCAAATATGGCTGACGGATAAAGCGATTATTCTGAAAAAGGTGACATAAATGGTGGAAGCCAGCATCCCACAACGGTTGAAAGGATGTAGGAATCAGTCCCGCAAGGAATTCCCGGTTGCGAAAGATTGGCGTCAATGGCGAAGGTAAAGTGGTAAGTTTGCATTTTGCAGCAAGTTTGTCACAGATGCGTATGGTGTTCACAATAGCTGGACAGTTCGTGGACAGGAGAGGTCTATGTTCCCGGGCTAGCCAGGTCCAATGGTGTGGTAAGTTCGGGGCCATAATCGCTCTTTCCAACTCAACCCACCTCCCAGCAGTGACCCCCCCATGCCACGCCACCAGCTGGGCGAGTTGAGTGGCATAATAGTATGAAAAGAGGCTCGTGAGACCAAGACCACCCAGTTGTTTAGGCCGAAACAGGGTGGCCCTAGCCACCCTATGCCTCTTCCATGCCAATACAAAATAATCAATCGCTCCTTGCATCGAGCGGACATCTGAGGGGTCAAGTGCCACAGGTAGCGTTTGGAAATAATACAAAAGACGAGGCAGGCAGTACGTTCATCTTAACGCAATTTACTCTTCCCACCCATGAAATAGCATACTTATCCCAACTTTCAAGGTCTTTTTTTAGCGTGGCATACATTGTAGCAAACTTTACTTCATATAAATGTTCAGGTAAACCGGTTAATTTAACCCCTAGATAGGGGAGTTCTGAAGTGGAAATCTGCAAAGGCAACCCTGATGTCAGTGTACTTAACCCCTTAGTGACCGGGCGGTTTTACACAAATCCGTCTTTTAGTGACCGCTGCTGTTTTTACGTTTCTGCGCTGTTAGTGTTTAGGTCAAATTTTCCTCTTACTCGTTTATTCAACCCACACATATTATACACCCTTTTTCCCGCCATTAAATGGACTTTCTAGAAATACCATTATTTCCATCATATCGAATAATTTACTATAAAAAAAAATATGAAATATGAGGAAAAAAATGGTAAAAACACACTTTTTTGTAATTTAATCCCCAAAATCTACAACCACCCAAAACGACCCCGGCTAAATAGGTTCAAAATTTTGTCCCGAGACTAGAAATACCCAATTTTTACATGCGTTTGCTTTTTAATCCCTTCACTGCTGAGACAGTTCACCTATGTGCGCTGCGCTCATTCTGACCATTTTGTGCTAATTATTTTTAGATGACAGCCTAGGTCCTATTTAATTAAACCCCCCCCAGACAAAAAAAACTTTAAAAAAAAACACATTTTTTTATTTTATTTAATTTTTTTATTATTTTTTTTTATTTAATTTAAAAAAAAAAAAAATTAAAACCAAACCTGGTCATGTTTGGTATCATTTGAAAGGCCATAATCAGGCCTTTCAAATGCTGGCAAATATGACCATCTATCTGCCATGGATCGGGAGATAAAGGGATCCTTAGGATCCCCTTATCTCTACATGGCAGCTAGATGGTTAACTGGCCCACTGACATCCTCACACATATGGTGAGGTTGTCAGTGGGTGGGGGGGGACCTGTAGGCTTGGCTGACATCCAAGATGTCAGCCCCCCTCCAGGTTTGAATCGCGTTTTGGCGCCAATTGGCGCCGCAACGTGATCCGGCGGCGAAACGGTTAGAGGGCTCTCCCCTCTCCAGCGGTGCAAACGGCATCTCCCTAGCTTCAATGGTTGGGGAGATAGAGGGCTCCGAAGGAGCCCCCCCCTCCCCTCCATTGAAATGCATGGGGACGCCTGCTGATGACGTCACCACGCAGCGTGGCGACGTCATCAGCCTCGCCTGCCCATGTAAATCACATGGGCAGGCTTCCTCCCTGCCAGATCGCCGTGGGATCCGGCGAGGGAGGTGAGTATCGGGCGGGAGGGGGATTAGGCGCCGCTGACGTACCCTGTACGTCCGCGGGTCTAAGGGAGACCCGAGGACAAGACTTACAGGGTACGTCAGCGGCCCTTAAGGGGTTAATACCGTCAAGGGAACCAGTATCGGGAGAATCATAGATTTAGTGACATTGACTTCATAACCGGAGATCTGTGAAAATTCGTTTAGACGATTCATTAAGGCTGGAAGTGAGGTCTCGGGGTCGGACAGCGAAAGTAATACATCGTCCTCGTATGCCGATACTTTGAACTGCTGTCCCCCAATAAGAAACCCCGGATGTCCCCATTAGCGCGAATCATTGTCATAAGAGGTTCCAAAAAAATGGCAAATAGTGACGTCGAGAGAGGGCAGCCCTGTCTCGTACCATTGCAAATCGGGAAGGGAATCGGGTCCGTACCAGGGATCAAGATCTGAGCCATTGGGTTCGCATATAAGGCCCTGGTTAGGGCTAGGAAATGCTCCGGGAAGCCCACACTCGTCAGAAGGCGGAAAAGAAAGGGCCATTCTGCTCTGTCAAATGCCTTTTCCGCATCCAAGGAGAGAAATAAAGATGGCACCTTTCGCGAGCGAGCCCACCAGATCAAGTCAGCAGCTCTCCGTGTATTCTCGAATGCTTGCCTCCCGGGCATAAATCCCACCTGATCCGGGTGAATCAGGGTTGAAAGCATTGAACCTAGTCTGGTTGCCATTAATTTGGCGAGCACCTTAATATCAGTATTGAGAAGGGAGATCGGTCTATAGTTATCTATGCCCTGAACATCTTTGTCAGGTTTGGGTATGAGCACCACCGAGGCCAAGAGAGATTCCGGCATAAGCCCGTTTCCAGTTCTGAGTGAGTTAAACAGGGAGCATAATCGGGGGACTAAAGTATTGGCAAAGCATTTATAATATTGGCATGTGAGGCCATCAGGTCCTGGGGCTTTTTTTGGTTTTAAGTCCCTCACTACCTCGCATACTTCCTCCTCAGTAAAAGGGGAATCTAGGGCCGCTATCTGTTGTTCGTTTAGGTGGGGCATAGTACTTTTCGTTATGTATCCAGCAATATCCGTCAAGAGTGGCTGATTGCTGTCAGAGTGAGAAGGGGTATGATGATACAACTGCGCAAAATAAGCTGTGAAAGCATCACGTATCGCCCTGGGGGTGTCATGCCGTAATCCTTGTTTGTCCACTATTTTAATAAATCAGGTTCGATTTATACTTCGGCTTAAGTCTACGAGCTAGGGGAGTATCTATTTTATTGGATCGCTCAAAATATCTCTACTTGGACCACAAGAGTGCTCGACCCGCATCCTCTATGAAAAGCCTATTAAGATCCGTCCTTGTTTGTGACAAGAAGAGATAAGTAGCTTCCTCCGGAGCCGCTTTATGCGTCAATTCTTGCTCTCTTAATTTAGCTTGGAGGGTAAGGATGTCTCTTAATTTTTCTTTCTTATGATAGGCAGCCAGACTAATAAGCACCCCCCTCGTGACAGCTTTGTGTGCTTCCCAAATCACTGCTATAGGGATATCCGGGGTCTCGTTTAGAGTAAAGTAATCTGTCAAAGCATCTTTAACCGACGTTCGAATCTCTGGTCGTTGTAAAAGCATAGGATCTAATCTCCAACGTCTCCCCTCCCCGCCCTTATGGAAAGGTTGCAAAGTAATGGACACGTCTGCGTGGTCCGACCTCGTAATGGAGCCGATACGAGAGGTAAGTATCCGCGGCATACAATCAGATGAGACCAACATATAATCAATTCGCGAGTACGAAGAATGTGGTGCGGAATAGAAGGTATAGTCCTTTACCGACGGGTGTTGGAAACGCCACACATCGCACAGCTGTTGGTCATTGACAAACCCATAGAATTGCCGATCCTGTGAAGACAAGGCATGCGTCAAGGTCAGCCGAGGTGAGGTAGATCTGTCCAATGGTGGACATAGAGTAGCATTGAAATCACCACCAACAATCAGCGTACCTCGCGCATAGCCCGTCACAAAGGAGGACAGCTCCTTCCAAAACGTTGCGTCTGAGCCATTAGGCGCATATACTGACAAAAGAGAGAACTACCGCGTGGTGACTGTCCCTTTCACCAGGAGATATCTACCCGCTGCATCTGTGTGGACTTCTTCCACCTGTAAGGGACAAGAGTTATGCAAGGCTATAGCCACACCGTTCTGTTTCGGCAAAGTACAGGAGGTGTCCGAGGCATTTCCGAGGCATCCGCATCTCTTGCAAAAAGGCTATACTAGCAGACTTCGCTTCAGATCCCTAAAAAGCAATCAGCGTTTTCGGGGCGAATTGAGGCCCTTCACATTCATTGACATTACTAAGACCTCAGGGGCCATAACAAATCAGGAACCTTGTAGCTAAAAAAGAACATGGAAAAGACCCCCAGTCCAGGGGCAGTAAAGGAAAGAAGAGGGAAAGAGAGGGAGAGAAAGGAAGCAGAGAAAGACAGTAGAGATTAAGAGGGGAAGAGAAAGAGGGAGACAACGGGATCTCCGAACGATTGGGGAAACCAAGAGATCGGAACGTAGGGGGAGAGTATCTGTGGAAAGCCAGATCCGAGACCAGTACGACAGGCGCCCCCCCCCCCCCGTGGCACCCGCCGCCGGATCTTAAAATAACATGACATATGTAACCACATAATATATAAAATAAAGAAATATAAACAACTCAACTAAGCACTTAACAGGTGCTCCTGCAAACAGTGGGAGATATTCCCAAATATCAGGGAGCCCATCTCCTCATCCAGAGAGATGAATTTAGAGCAAGCCTCGCGAGGCCCTACACCACATTTCAGTCGGCTGCCCGAGACCACTCCTGTTGGATCTAAGGTAAAGAGGCTGGTGGCGAGAGTGCCAAAATAGCTTCCAGGACAGGGATTCCCAATTTGTGCAAAAAGTCAGACGCTCTGTAAAGGTGCAAGCATGTATATGAGGTACCTTTTATGCACCCCGATGCGAAACGGGAAACCCCACGAATATTTAATCTGGTGATGGCACAGGAGGACAGTCATGGCACTCCACTCCCTGCGCTTAGCCAGTGTTACTGGATCCAAGTCCTGATAAAAGGTTATAGGGGTACCATCATATTCCACGGATTGCTCCCGCGCAGCCGCCATGAGGGCGTCCTTCGTGGCAAAATAGTGAAATTGCGGCACCACATCACGTGGCGCTGCATTATTTGCACGTTTAGGGCCCAACGCTCTATGAACTCTGTCCAACATGAGCCGTGAGGCCGAGAGGTGAGGCAGCAGCCGCCGCACAATTCCACGCAGCGTGGCATGAAGGTGGTCAGTAGTTATATCCTTCGATAGTCCTCTTAGCCGGACATTATTTCTGCGGGAGCAGAAAGATCTTCCAATGCAGTTTCCATTCGCGCTACCCAATCAGACATATCGTCCATTCTCTGTGCCGCCATATTATAACAGGCCGCCATCTGGTCTGCTTTCTCCTCCAAATGCGCTGTACGTGAGCCTATCGCGTGCACCTCAGCTGTGAGAGCTTTCGCTGTTTTCCCCAGTTCCAGCTGTATATCTTGCCTGGTAGCTGGTCCTGGCTCCTCTTCAGCGCCCTCGGTTGAAGGAGAGGGGGTCGCGGCCCGGCCGCCGCCATCTTGGGAGTCTCCTGCGGCCTTGTGTCTCGCCGCGAAAATCGGTGCAACTTGCGATTCCTCACGGGGTTTTTTCTTAGAGGACTTCATGGCACTCCCTGAGTCCTTGGGGTGCTTAATGAGACTTGTTGAGTCGGTTGTAGGTTGTAGGTGGTCAGGCTTGTGAACGGCAGCGGGATTCACCGGAGCTCAGGCACTATGCGACTGCTCTCATGGCCGGCTGACTCCGCCCCTCAGCAACTGATATTTTAACTGAAAAATAAACTGGTTGAATTGAGCCCAAGGTCCATGAAAAAGGTTTTCAAGACACAAAAATTCCAAAACTTTCACTAATATTGAGAATAGAAGAAAAATAATTACCTGGCAGATATGAAGTGAAAGAAGTAAATTACCGAACAAGATGGTATAGGCAAAAATCTATGTTTTTATGTAGACCCTAGAACCAGTTGTAATGGGTTGAGACAGTTGGGTTTGCTTGGGATTATTTTCTAAGTATTATTATTGCACGCATATTACAAAATATTTAGAAATGACATGAAAAGAAGGAGAATGACTGGAGAATGAAAAATTCTAGGTCAAAATAGCCGATTTGGAAAGTGAGATGAATGGGAAAATTTTTTGGTTTGGCTATTTTGACCTAGAATTTTCCATTCTCCAGTCATTCTCCTGCTTTTCACAGCTCTCTGAATAACCCTGTGTAACTTAAGTGCTGTTGTTGGAGGAATGAATATCATATTAATCAATTAAATTAATTTAATAAATAAATTAACATAGCTGAAATGCCAGAACAGATTTACACAAGTGTTTGTGGTGCTACTTCCATTCAAGAATGTTCTTGCATTAATCCACAGTATCCTGAGATTAGCTTCTTACAAATATAAGCTTAGTAAATAATCCTTTTACCTTAAAATGTTTTGCACCTGTACTTAAAAATGGCTACCTAAATATAAGAGCACATGCACTCGATTTTGAAGCATACTTCAAAGTATTCAGCAAACACCACAGGGTCGTCGTAGTGCAGGGAAAAGCCACCGCAAACCCGACGAACACTCACTGCATAACCCGGCGAATGCTCACCGAAACCCGCAAAAACATCTGGATTAACCCCGCCGAACACACCGGAGAAACCCGAGCAGCCGCCAATCACTGCACAGAGCAGCCGCTGGAAAAAGCCGATACCGCAGACAAATGGAGTGAAAAAAAAACAGTACGATTGAATGTTTGAAAAGTGAAACGCTGTTTGCAAAGAGACTACAGAACGAAAATGTCTGAAATTTACACATAAGATACAATGAATGATAATAAAAAGGGCTGTTACAGAAAAAAGAAAAAAGATTTTTTTTAAAAATAACAGAAAAAGAATTTTGCAAAAAAATCCCAAAAAATGCCTAAAAGATCCTAAAAAATCTATTAATAAAGAGACTTTTTACTGCAGAATATTATAATCAACGGTTTATTAGATATTGAATTAAAACAGGAATATTTTTAAAATTTAAGCCTGTGGGATTCTCCTGAATAAACCTGTCGAATGAAAGCACCGAACAGCAGGGCAATTCGGCAACTTTTCTCTGCTGGTTTGTGTTCTCTGACTAGACGAAGCATTGCTTCTCTATGGGGATTTCACTGCCCTCGCACATGCAACGAACAGGCACCGTATGTGCAGGCAATTCGCCAAGATTTGGCGAACTGCCTGCTCTCTGAATAGCCGAATGGCCAGGAAAGGTACACTGAATTTCACTGTTCGGTTACCTTTCGGTCACAATTCGGATCTCTTTGAATAACCCTGATAGTTGACATAGGAAGGATAACAAATGGAGGGAGTCAGGAATATGTCAATTATATGTGAATTCTACAGTACGAAGTAGAGACATTCACTTGTCTTGAAGACGGGTGTAGAAACAACAGAGGTACAAACCAGGGATCTGATTTGCTCTATCCTTCTGACTGTAGGCCTGCAGATTGGAATGCAGCTGAAAGCTTCATAGAGATTTTCAGTTGCTTACTAACAGCCTTTTAAAATTTCAAGGAGAATGAACCCCTCAAAAAGAAACAAGGTTGCGGTCCCTTTAGTGTTCTACCACCAGATCTCCTGCGGTGCCAAACCCCCTGCGGTGCCATATCTCCCACGGTGCCAAGATCCCCAGACGTGCCAAGACCTCAGCCGTGCCAAGACCTCAGCCATGCCTAGAGACCTACCTTCCTGTCCCATCTGTCTCGTGTCTTGTGTAAGTGTTTCCCTCTTGTATCAGTGTCCAGTATTTCCCCTGTCCTCTGTACAAAGTATTCAGCCACAGTATTCAGCCAGTCCTGTTTCCTGCATTGCCTGCTCATTATCCCTGCTGTGTATATTCTTACAATAAACCAACTGTTTATGCACTATATCCTTGCTTCCTCCAATACATCACCTTGGCACGCACCCTCGCTTCCCCGTGACAAGCAATGGAGCTTGAGAGGTAGAAGTAATGGTGGCACCATTCACCTGAAGAGAAACTGGCGCAGGAATGGAGGTTTTAGAGGGAGGGAAGATGAGAAGTTCAGTTTTAGAGAGGTTGAGCTTTAGGAAACGAGAAGTCATCCAGTCTAAGACAGCCGAGAGGCAGGCTGTAACACGGTCCAACACCGGAGGATAGAGGAAAGGTAGATTTGGGTGTCGTCAGCATAGAGATGATATTGGAATCCATAGGAAGAGATGAGGTTGTCCAAAGAGGCTGTATAGATCGAGAAGAGTAGGGGACCCAGAACAGAGCCTTGAGGTACCCCAACTGAAAGAGGAACTTGTGAAGTTACACCAGGGAAGATGACACTGAAGGAGCGAAAAGAGAGACAGGAAGAGGACCAGGAGAGAGTGATGTCACTGAGGCCAAGCTGACGCAGCATGAGGAGCAGGAGAGGGTGATCACCAGTGTTGAATGCAGCGGAAAGGTCAAGAAGAATAAGGAGGGAGAAGTGACCTTTGGTTTCAGCGGCAAATAAATCATTAGTCACCTTGGTCAGAGCAGTCTCAGCAGATTGTCGGGAGCGAAAGCTAGACTGGTGCGGATCGAGTAGAGAGTTAGCAGCAAGAAAACTGGTGAGCTGGTTATAGACCAGACATTCTAAGATTTTGGAGGCAAAGGGGAGCAGAGAGATGGGACAGTAGTTCAAGAGGGAGGGAGGATCAAGAGATGGCTTTTTTAGAATGGGGGTGATCAAAGCACATTTGAATACAGAGGAGAATATTCCAGAGGAGAGGAAGAGGTTAAAAAATATGTGTTAAAGCAAGGAAAGTTAGAAAAATTTGGGGTGGTTCCTACCGGCGCAATGGATATTGGTAATACTGTGATGTTGTTAATACTTCATGGGCTGGTAGATGCCAGTTCCCAGATATCTACGCATATCATGCAAGATAGTACAATTATGATTTCTCACAGTATAAAGTGCTCTCGTGATATCATATATTGGTGACACAAAGTGCAAATGCAGCAATAAAGTGCATATAGTGCAATATAGTGCAGATCGGTCAGAGTGGACGATATTTACTTTTTTAATTTTTTATTTTTACACATTATATGGTCATGTTTGGTATCTTAGGAAAGACTAGACTCTGACCTTGCCAATGACACCTCACCTTGTGTGCTGTACAATTCAGGGATGCAGTTTCCAAAGTTCCCCTGTCCCTCCTCACTGCAGCACCACGTTCTAGGTTTTGAATTAAACAATGCGTTGCTTCACCAGATACACAGTTCCTTGCAGTATGGTAAATGAGGTGAGTTAGTGCAGCATCACTGTTGACTTTACAATTGTAAACTGAATAAAAGTGCCGTGTTAGAAAAAAGAGAAAAATATTATTTTAAAAGATATTTTATTTTTACATAAATCTAACCTGGTTATATTTGGTATCACTGGAAAGGCTATAAGCTGACCATTCCAATGATACCTCATATGTCACTCTAGTCCTTAGGGCTCCAGAGATACAGTGGTCTAAAATATTGCAAATTGTAAAACAAAAATATAAACAGGGTTATCCAAAGAGATCCGAATTGCTTGAGAAAGGGAATGCTGAAAATCAGCATTCGGTTACCTTTCTTGGCCATTCGGCTATCCAGAGAGCAGGCAATTCGCCAAATCCTGGCGAATTGCCTGCACATACGGTGCCTGTTCGAGGGCAGTGAAATCCCCATGAAAATGCACTGCTTTGGCTATTCAGAGAACACAAACAGCAGTGAAAGGTTCCCGAAATGCCCTGCCATTCGGTGGTTTAATTCGGCAAGTTAATTCAGGAGAATCCCATAGACTTCAATGTTAAAAATATTCCCGTTTTAATTCAATATCTAATAAACCGTTCATTATAAAATTCTGCATTAAAGAGTCTCTTTATTTATAAATTTTTTAGGATACTTTAAGCATTTTTCTGATTTTGTTTTAAGTTTATTTTTTCTGTAACAGCCCTCTTTCTTATCATTCCCTGGACCTCCTGTGTAAATTTCAGACATTTTCGCTCAGTAGTTTCTTTGCAAACAGCTTTTCACTTTCACATTCATACAAACTCTTTTGCTAATTTATTTACCTCCCTCTGTCTGCAGTGTCGGCTTTTTCTCGGCTTTTTCCAGCGGCTTCGCTGCGTGTGATCGGCTCCTGCTCGGGTTTTTCCGGCGTCTTCGACGGGTTAATCCAGATGTTTTTGAGGGTTTTCGGCGTGCATTCGGCAGGTTTTGCGGTTAGTTTTCGGCAGGTTTGCGGTAGCTTTTCCCTGCAATTCGGGGACCCTGTGGTGCTTTCTGAATACACCGCAGAGTCACCGAAATGGGATCGGCAAAAGGAACCGAATTGAAGAGAACGAAAAGTCACCGCACGTGCGGGGACTTTTCGAATCTCTTTGGATAACACTGATAGATTATTATTATTATTTATTTTTTTTACACACAGAGCAAGGCCCCTCGTGGCTACTCTGCCTAATGGTAAATCCGGCCCTGGGAGCGCCCCTACCTCTCCTTGCAAAAAAAAATGCCAAATCTACTTTTTTAATTTTAGTTTTGGAGGAAACTAAAAAAAGAAACATTTAAAAAAACTGAAAAACAGTACCTGTCTGTGCTCACATCAAAAGAAGGGGCAGAATCTGTTGCCTTAACCCCATAGGGAACACTGACATACGTACATAGTGCGTCCTGGGAAAAAGTCCCGTTAATGACCATGGACTTACCACATCTGTCCGTGGTCCTTTGACAGAGCCTCACCAGCCATTAAGGGCTGCAGCACAGCTGCACAAAAAATAGATAAATCAAAGTCAGACTCGCCTGCTACGCGTTTCCCCATCAGCTACGTCCATCTTCTCACTCACATTCTTATTTTTTCTTGCAGCAGTCTGAGCCTACGCAATTTGCATAGCAGGACGCTACGCAAATCATGTAGGCTGCCAAGAAGTGGGCAGTGCGGCCCGGCTATTCAAAGAACAATGGTCTGAGCACTGCCGCCTTCCTGAACATTGCTCTCCCAGTGCCTCAGAAGCCCTGGGAGAGCAATGGAACAGCTTGGACCAATAGGAAAGCGCTATTGGTCCAAGCCATTCAAAAAATGCCTGCCTGGGAGGCATGCCTCCAATGCATTGATTGGTGCAGTACAGTCATGTGACTGTCCTGCGCCAATCAGTGGACGTGGGGCTGTGCTCAGGGTGTGGCCTCAGTACCACACTGAGCTGCCTGGAGGAAGACACAGAGATCGTGCGGAGCCCTGAAAGATGCCAGATCCTGGTAAGCTCTGAGAGCAGCCACATACATCCTAACACAGAACCCCAAGCCCAAAGCATCCTAATCCAGAACCACCTGCCCAAACCATTTTAACACAGAACCACCAGTCTAAAGCACCCTAATCCAGAACCACCTGCCCAAACCATCCTAATACAGAACCACCAGTCTAAAGCATCCTAATCCAGAACCACCTGCCCAAACCATCCTAATACAGAACCACAAGTCTAAACCATCCTAATACAGAACCACCTGCCCAAACCATCCTAATACAGAACTACCAGTCTAGAGCATCCTAATACAGAACCACCAGCCAAAAGCATCCTAATACAGAACCACCAGCCCAACTCTCCTAATACAGAACCACCAGCCCAAAGCATCTTAATACAGAATCCCAAGCAAGCCCAAAGCATCTTAATACAGAACTACTGACGTAGCATTCTAATACAGAACCACTAGCCCAAAGCGTCCTAATACAGAACCCCCAGCCCAAAGCGTCCTAATACAGAACCACTAGCCCAAAGCGTCCTAATACAGAACCACTAGCCCAAAGCATCCTAATACAGAACCATCAGCCCAAAAGCATCTTAATACAGAATCCCAAGCCAAAAGCATCTTAATACAGGAGCAGTGCCCTGACCTCTGATACAATGCTAATGGGGAGCACTGACAGCAGCCAGATCCTGGGGAGCACTGAACCTGAACCTACATAACCTGTGTATATCTGGCTCTAATACTAGCCAGTGCCTCACCAGCCACTGACCTCACTGCACGTCACTGCTCGGATGGGAGTCTTCTCTCTCCTCAGTCTGATGCTGCAATGAACCGCGCATGTGCGCACAGAAATGGCACTTCTGGCACCTGCACCTAATCAGCCCTCCATAAAAGAAGCCGATGGAGGGTAAGTACTTGCTCTTTTATTGTCCTGACAATCTAGAGCTACTACCTTTCCAGAAACCTGAACTGATCCCTTTGTTACCGAACCTTTGCCTGTATCACCAACTTTTCCTGAATGCTGCCTGCCTCTTGACCACTTGCTTACCACCAACTTTGCCTGAACACTGCCTGCCTCTCGACCATCTGCTTACCACCGACTTACGTCCTGCTTGCTCCTCAGTTGCCTATCCCTCTTGTGACTCCCATTCAAGCCTGCAGTACCGAATACCGCCTATCTCCTTGCTTCGCACCTACCACCTCGGAAACCAGTAAGATATACAGTATATATATTATTCCCTGCTGTATTACAACTATTCCTGGCTTATCTGAACCCGTCTCTTTCTCATTGCCTACTGAGAGAGCTCTGAAGAACCAAACCCTGACCCCACATTCACTTTACCTGGAGTGCTGTATATATTCTACCTAGCCTCCTTGCCAGTGGTCATCCTGAACAGGACTACTATACTCCAAACCCGGTTCTACTTTTCTTTCACCATACATCCTTGAGAAAGACATCAGCCTGTCAAGAAGCCTTGCTGCTCAGCCTGATTTTTGTGTACCAGACTCCTGGGTATTCTTCTGGACTGTATTTTGGATTCTCCCTTCTGGTAACGTGGCTTGAGACCCTTATCCTTCTTAATACTCAAGACCCCCTGTTTTTGTTCCTGTTCAAGACCCCCTGTTGCCATTCCTGTTAAAGACCCCTGCTGCCACTTCTGTTTGCAAGACTCACCATCTGAAGTTTCCAAGATCCACACCGTACCATAGATCATCGCTGCACCAAGGCCTTGCCTAACAAGAGACTTTCTCTCAGCCTCAGTAACCCTATCTCAGCTCCATTCCTGTCCTGTTCTCCTGTATATTATCCACCCTTTTCCTGTATTGTCTGTCTGATATCTGTAAGCCCTCGTATGTCCTTTTTGTCTTGCTGTATTCTGTGTGTATCCCAATCATGGCCCTCTGTGTCTTCTCCCTGTCTCCACAGTCATCCCCTTTTCTGTCTCAACCCACTCCAGTGCTAAACATAAGTTTTTCTAAATAACTCCTATCTGGTTTCACCGTACCCAAGTTCTCAAGTGTGTCAATGCATCCTGGGCTTGCAACCTTGCCACTGTGGCAGCACACGTGACAAGAAGACATTTACACATCCCAGTAATTCAGAGAAATGCTTTACCCACAGAGCTCATGTGCTATATTCCCCATATGCAGTAAAGAACTCTTGGTAGGACATGCAAATAGTAAAGTTATTTACTTTAGGTGTTGCTATATCATTATGTATTATCTCAGGTAATGTATTTAATTTGCTGATAAAAGTAATATAATTAACATTTAAAATATATTTTTATGTTTTGTTTTTGAATTTGAAATTTTTATATTGTAAGATGTCATCAGTACAATCACTTGTAAAGGGTGTTTGCCTCGCAGGACCAAAAATGGCCTCACAGGGCCGCACTAAGTCATCCAAAGACACACAAAGTAAGAAAAATAAGAAAGAGAGGCATAACACGATCAAAGCACCATCAAAAGTGAAAAAGTATCGAAAGAAAAATAGCCACACGGCCACAGAACATTAGAACAATAAACAGACAGACAAAAGTGTCAGCAAAGAATCAGCAAAAACAACAACAACAAAAAAGGGGGAAGATAAGCGAGTCTCCGGCAATCAAAAACGTCCCCAGCCGGGGATCATCGACAGGAAAAACAGCCGGGGAGTCTCGTAAAGTAAAGAAAAAACAAAACGTAGGGGTTTCATCAGCCGGCATCCCAAAATGGAAATTCTTGTAAAGCAGGTAAGGAGCCATCGAGTAGGCCAGAACTGGCAGCCCAGGTAGGCCCTACGATGAGAAGCAAGGCCAACAGCTCCAAATAGCGGCCTCCGCCGCTGCTATCCTGGAGTAGAGCCGTGGGCAGCACCAATGCAAAACACAGGATGTGAGTCCCATGCTGCACTTGCCTCCCGTCGACAATAGGGGGCACACCACCACCTCGGGCAGAGACCAAAGCCTACAGGCTCCTCCGGTGCTCCAGGCGGCTCGGCACCTGGCTGACAGGCACACCGGGAAAACATGGCAATGACAACCCTGCCACAGACAAGGCATTCGGTAACAGCAGGAGCCCCGGGTTCCCGCTCTCACTCCCGCAGCCGTGTGGTCCCCCAAGGTCGCACAGCCGTGCGCGCCTGCTCTCTGCCAGAGGTCACCAGAATCGCCTCCACTCTGGGTAGCTGCTCCTCTGCCGCCTCGAAGGATCTCCATGATGTGCCACCTGGCACCTCGCGTTAGCGGATGCTCGTCGTCCCCCATCTAAAACAGCAGGTCATCCAGGCCTGAAGGTGCATTCTCCAGACCGACTACAGGGGGAAGCAGCGGGATATCTGACCCCCACTACAAGCAGGCTCCAGGTGCCCCCTTCACTCGATCAGCCATGGTCCCTCTGCTGTCCCTGCCCTCTGCATAGAAAATCCACAAGGAGTCACAGCGAGGTGATGGTAGGGGCCAGTGGGTAGGCCTCAAGATGGCCGCCGGCAGCGCCCTCCAGCAGAAAAACGTCCGCAATCGCTAGTCTCTGGTCTGGTGGGGGGGCAGAGTGGGCCCTGGATAGCTCTTCCCCGGCCACTCCAGGGTCCCAGGTTCGTAAACTAGGAGGTAAAAGGTATTTAAGGGCCCCAAAAGAGAGGAGGACGGGTCGGAGCTCCACAGACATACGTCCTTCCTCGTCTGCAGCCTGCCACGCCCCCTATTTTTATGTTTTTAAATAAAATTGACAATTTTACTTATATAAGACTAGTCATTTTAATATTCCTTAATTACCTGTCCATGTATTAGTTAAAGTAAAAGAATAAAAAAACGGAATATCCAAAGAAAATTTTCGTGATTTAAGCCATTACTGAAATGGATAAATTTTATATTTTTTATTTTGCTAAGTTTGTAAAATAAGTAACCGTAATAGTGTATTAAGACAAACATGATCAAATTAAAAATATTACAATATTTTAATATTTCATAAAATTAATACGAAACACAAAATTACAACTTACAAACTGTTGCATTTTTATTAGACTGAACATTTACCAAGACATGAAAAAGAACATCTACCAAAACATGACAACATACAACTAAAATGGTATATATTCAAAAGAATATATATAACCTGGTGTGCTATGTCCTCAAATTTGGAACTGGCCTGTGAAAATAAGAACAACAACAATTATTTCATAGCACAAAATATAATTTCTAGAGATAAACAGCTCTAGCTAACAGTAATTCAACTTCAGTGTTAAATATTTGAATCAATAGTGAATCTTCTACAAAGTAATAGCAATCAGCCCATGTTTACAATTATTTATATAACCCCAGCAAATTCCGTAACAAACTTGCAGCTCAATTGTTTGCTTTCTGGGCTGCAACGATCTCTAGGTAGGTGGTATGTGTCAAAGTAACATGCACATCAATGCCAGGAACCAAGGGACCCTATTCCAAGGTTGGTGCTAAATGGCAGACGCTAATGGAAAACCAGAACTTCTGCTGTTTTCCACTAGCATTTGCCATTTAGCACCTGTATTACAAAGGAACCGCTTTCTCTGCAGCTCCAGATGTAGTACTGCCAATGTTTTAAATGATAATGTCACGGGGGCACCCGGCGTGAACCAAGGTGGGCCCTTTATACCGGATGTGTAGCCCTTTAGGCAGGTTTGCTGCTTGCTGCATAGACAGGCCACAGCACACAGATATTACTCAGAAACTTGAATAGAAGATAAGAGAAAGACAGAACTGGAACAGGCATTGCAGGAGAACAGAACTAAAAGGAACCCTAATATTGGGGTAAGGTCCTTGTATGTCCTTCTGACTATGGAAAGGAAACCTGATAAGAAATAACACAGAGACAGGAGAATGAAGGAAAGGGTAAACATTTGCCTCTACAGATTGAGCTGTGTCTGCATATAGAGTTGTCACTTACCATGTATTGCACTTTGTTTCCTATTCTTTGATTAAGTTACTTATGTCTACATGGTGAAATAGTAACCACAGGGCTAACCAAAGGTTTTGTATTTGTGATATATTTACCTAGCCACTTCCAGCAGTTTTTCACCAGTTTTAAATGTATATTCTGCATGGTGTCACTATGCCCTTATATGTATATGTCCAGCTGTTCTGTAATGTTTACATTGCTGTGCATGACTGTGCAAAAGGGTCCTAACCATCTATATAACCCTCAGTAAAACTTGGGTGTGGTAGAAGAGCCCACTGACTACTTTGCTGTCTGTGTTTAATTTCTTCATCCGTGGACTATTCTCCGCTGCAGCGTAACTTGATGTCTTCTCTTCTGAAGCTGATAAATACCAGGCTAGATCAGGGATCTAGATGAGACGCAGATTTACCCTAACAATTGGGGGCTGGTCTGGGATGGCTGCCTAAGAGTGGTGAGTATGTCCGTTTGTCTTGTCTGACAGCGTATTTTACTGTCCGCTCCGGTGGTAGCCATACCCATTTGTTTTATTTGGGGAAAATAATCCGAACCTGGTACATTTTATACGGCCGGATGTCCTGGGGACATAGACAGAATAGACAATATTAGGAATATTGTGATAATAATATAGCCAAGGAAGAGGAGAATCGAGTATTTTTGTACTATCTTTCCTCTGTCTATATATTTGTTTGTGTGATCTTTTGGTGGGGTCTGAGTGGTAAGCAACTGACTCCAGTCACTGTTACATTATCAAGTTTGTATTTGATTGTATTGCTGAATTGAGAATTTAATGTTGAAACGAATTATGGGAAAAACATCATCCAAACTCCCTGTCCCTTTAGTGGGAGAAAATTGTAAAGAATATGTTTGTAGAGTCAGTGACACAGAATCATACTATGTGGTCCCATGGATTGATCACCCAGCGGGATGGACAGAGGTGATGGGGAGTTGTAGTCCATTTCCACGCAATGGTGGGAATGACACGTTCCACATGGATATGATAAAGGGTCTGTGCCTTCTTCACACAAACGCTTGGCCCTATTTCCCGCCAGACCCACAATGGGATAAAGATTACATAAAACAAGGCGGAATGAATTGGTTACAATTTGCCCCAGGGGGGTTCCCCAAAGGAATAAAGACAGATACTTTAGAATCACATGTTGCTAAAGTTAACAAACCCGAGAATGTCACCCGTCAAGCAAACAAGCATAAAATCAAACAGACTATAAAAAGAATGTTACCTAAAGCCCCTATTTATAAAACTCCTATGATACAGGGCCCCCCACCCCCGTATCCACTGCCAATGTCCCTATATCCCTCACTGACCACCGAAGATATAGAAATCCTGGCATCCACACATGCAATAAGGTCACATAAACTGGAAAACAAAAGTCCACATAAAATAAAATTTCTGGAATCAACCACGACAGGTAGTCAGACGCCACACATTCCCAGTCACTGTGTCCCTAGTCCAAAGCAACAACTGTATACCCTTGTCCCGGGTAGCCCATACTGGTCCGAACCCGAACTGTCAACAACCAAAACAACCATACCAGAAAGACAACAACTCCCCTCTGTCGACACGACGCTGAATTTAGATAATATAGACATACAGTAAGAGCAGACACAGAGGACAATGATTACGACACAAAGGGCACGACGAGTGAGACACAAACAGTGAAAAGAACAACTGGCAGAGTAACTACACAACCAGAAAGACTAGGGATAGAGGTCAGACAGTATCATTTCCTAACAATCGGAAACAAATTGATAAAAGAAAAATGGAAATTGAAGATATAGACAGAGTAGTCAAACGTTGCCCTAAACCCACGATAGCCCCAGCTGGCACCATTGCCTATTTAAAAAAAGCTTATAAAAAGGGAGAAACTACACACAGGAGGATATGCGCCACATTATTGATGGCATTGTCGGTTCCAATGCTGTCTGGGACAGGACGAATATCCCTATGATAGATACACTTCAAACCCCCACCACTAGTGCTGCTGACTATATATTCTAAATAGACCAGAAGGACAAGCTCTTATGTGGGAACAGTTATCCATATATATATTAAACTTTTCCAGCCCCGTGCTTCCCTCCCCCTCACCATCGCATGTAAACAAAAGCAGACTGAATCAGTCCTAGAATTCTGGAACAGGTTCAGTGATGCATGGGAACATGATGCAGGGCTGTCCAAGAAAAGGGATATGCACACCCTTCTCATATCCACTTTTATCAATAATTTAAAACCACACATGATCACCCCAGTGAAACAGATGATGCCTGAATGGGCATTGTGTGATTTACTACAATTCCAAGACCGCATCACCCAATGCGAAGCTGCTGGCTGCTTTGATATACCTCAACCTAAATCCACCTCCCCTGCCCAAACGCAACTGTACCAGGGACGCGGTCGCAGCCGAGGATTTAGGGGTGGGTACAGAGGGGGTGGGGGGGGTGGACAAGAACCCAACCCAGGTCCAAACAGAGCAGGTCCCAAACCCTACACCAGACACGTTGTACACGCCACACAAACCTCAACCTTGCTTTAATTGTGGTGCGCTGGATCATTGGGCCAGGGAGTGCCCATGGCCCCGTAAACAGCGACAATCAGAATTGCAATCAAACATCCCACACCAGTCTCCAAACGCCCAATATCAGTAACAAGATCAGGGTCCACAATTTCCCTTGGAATGGGATTCCCAAAGGCGTGCATGAAGCTGCCCGAGGGAACTTGTCCCTATTTTTCCAGAGATCACAACCACATGCAGTGACGAACCTTTCATTCTTCTGAGTATAGAAGGCACCCACTGGCCATTCCTTGTTGATACTGGCACCACCCGCAGTACATTATGTGCCACTGCATACAAAGGACCTCTGGAGAAATCAGAACCCTCTTTGGGAATAAATGGGATTCTCACCAAATCATACCTCACACAACCTTTAAAAATACGTGACCATAACAATAGGATAATGCTAAACCATAAATTCACAATTATCCCAGATTGTCCAGTTAATCTGTTAGGCAGGAATCTTATTCATGCTTTACAGATTACCATAAAAACTTTGCCAGGAGGGAGTATGCATGTCACATCCCCCCAATTGGACATCAAACCAAACATGATAGACTCACAACTTAGATATTTCTACTTGACACACAAGAAAGATTTCCATGAACCTGAGTTCCTGACCACTGTCTGGGCCACGTCTGATTATGATGTGGGTTGCATCTCTTGTACCCCATATAAGGCATGCATTAAACCAGGAGCAACTCCCGTGTACCACAAACAATACCCAATCTCCAAAGAGAAAGAGGAGGGGATCGCACCCCTCATTGACTCCTTTATACACCAACAGATTATCGAACCTATAATCTCACCATTCATTCAAGACCTTAGAGCTATCAACAGTCTCATAACGCCAATTGCACTTGTAGTTCCTGATGTCCCGTCAATGTTGTCTTCTATCCCTTGTGAGGCTAGCCATTTCACAGTGATTGATTTAAAGAACGCATTTTTTTTCTGTCCCTGTGGACAAAGAGACTAGGCTACTTTTTGCATTCACTTTTCGGGGTCGCCAGTTTACCTGGGCCCGTATGCCTCAGGGTTTTGTGGATAGTCCAGTTGCGTACACCATTGCCCTCCAAACCACGCTCTGAGCCTGGACTGCCCCCTGTGGTTCTGTCCTGTTACAGTACGTGGATGATCTCCTCCTCTGTAGCAAGTCTATGGATGCCAGCCGCACTGATGGTGTCAGTCTGTTGAAATGGTTGCACAAATGTGGGCACAAAGTGTCTAAAAAGAAATTACAATGGTGTCAAGAAACTGTACAATATCTAGGCTTTGTGTTGAGTCAGGGGGAACGAAGGGTCAGTCAGAAGAGAGCTGCGGCTCTAGTGGGTCTGGTCCGCCCACACACACAGAAGGATTTGCTCACCTTCCTCGGCATGATTGGTTACTGCCGACAATGGATTCCTGACTGTTCCCACTATGACAACATTCTGAGACAAGCCACTGCGGGCGAATCTCCAGATATACTCAAATGGTCTGATAAGAGGATTCATGCATATGCCACTCTTAAAATGCGCTATGGTCACCAGCCCAGGGCTTGGCATCCCAGACTACGGCAAGCTGTTCCATTTGTATGCCAGGGACAATTGTAAAACCATGGCTGAAGTCCTAGCTCAGGGTCACGGCGGAGGCCTTTGCCCCGTTGCTTTTTTTCCAAAGTAGTCCCAACGCAGGTCCAAGGCATGCCTGCTTGTCTACGCGCACTGGCTGCATGCACTATGATTGTTGAAATGGCTACACCATTCATTCTGGGACATGAGACAATATTGCACACCACACATAATGTTGCTACTCTGTTGAAAACGCTCCACACCCAACACATGTCAGCCCACAGGCTCAGTGGATATGAGGTCATTCTGATGTCCAGCCCCACCCTCCAGATCCAGTACTCATCCCCTGCTGTGGGTCCCGCTCCCATTTTAAATGCCCTCCTGGGTCTTAAGGGGGACCAGGATAAGGCTGGGGCCCAGCTCATGACTGTGCGTTGTCGAGATTTATATTCAATAAGAAACTTATACGAGAAACAAATATCAATCGTTTATATTTCCTAGAAATTCTCCTAAATTCTTTTAATTGTCTGTGTTTTGCTTTGAAGAATACACTAATCAATAATCGGATAAAAACATATATATATTTATTACGTATACAAATTGTTTCAAATCTCATATCATAAACAAAGATTGATAAACAACATATCCATCCATCAGCACATAGACACTAGCTTCTCAATATATGTATCTCCTGTTAGTAACTGCATATATGATTAATATCATTTACTTTATCAGTTAGTAACTATACACAAATGGTTAATAAACATTTCTGCTTAACGAAAACAATAAACCCCTTAGTGACCGGTCGGTTTTACACAAATCCGTCCTTTAGTGACCGCTGCTGTTTTTACCTTTCTGCGCTGTTCGTGTTTAAGTAAAATTTTCCTCTTACTCGTTTATTCAACCCACACATATTATACACCCTTTTTCCCGCCATTAAATGGACTTTCTAGAAATACCATTATTTCCATCATATCCAATAATTTACTATAAAAAAAATATGAAATATGATGAAAAAAATGGTAAAAACACACTTTTTCGTAATTTAATCCCCAAAATCTATAACCACCAATAAAGACCCCGGCTAAATAGTTTCAAAATTTTATCCCGAGAATAGAAATACCCAATTTTTACATGTTTTTGCCTTTTAACCCTTTCACTGCTGAGCCAGTTCACCTATGTGCTCATTCTGACCATTTTGTGCTAATTATTTTGAGATGACAGCCTAGGTCCTATTTAATTAAACCCCCCCAGACAAAAAAACTTTAAAAAAAAAGAACATTTTTTATTTTATTAAATTTTTTATTATTAGGTTTTTTTAATTATTCCTCCCTACAGTGCACACTCCATCTGCATTTTTGAGAAGATCTACTCCGAAAAAGAACGAATACTGTTTATGGACATATTGTGTGTTTACCCCACTATCTCTTTTGACTCAGGTCTTTTGGAGCGCTGTGTTGTTTTCCTTTTTGTATAATTGTCATTCGGGTATTTAGAGAAACCCCCATACACAACATTCAGCGAGTGGGATAGATACCTTTCCGGTGGGCGCTTCACCCCCTATTTCCTTTTTTTTTTTTTTTTAATTATTATTTATTTTTTTAAACCAAACCATGTTTGGTATCATTGGAAAGGCCATGATCAGGCCTTTCAAATGATGTCAAATATGACCATCTAGCTGCCATGGATATGGAGATAAGGGGATCCTTAGGATCCCCTTATCTCTACATGGCAGCTAGATGGTTAACTGGCCCAATGACATCCTCACACATATGGTGAGGTTGTCAGTGGGTGGGGGGAGACTTGGAGGCTTGGCTGACATCCAAGATGTCAGCCCCCCTCCAGGTTTGAATCGCGTTTTGGTGCCAATTAGCGCCGAAACGTGATTTGGAGGTGAACACCTACTGAAGAAGCGAGGTATCTCGCGAAACGCGTATAGGTGTTTTATCTACTATTCTGTTTTACCTATTTTTTAATAAATTGCCTTTAAATCAACGTTTGGTGTCCAGTTTTTACTGGAGCGGCAAGACTGCAAATCCTGAGGGAAATCCGGCATTCCCATCTAATATTGCCGGCTGCCTGGAGAATCGAGTGTCTGATTTAGACACACAAAAATGTGAGTGTATTTCTTTCAGTTCCTTTTCACTATGTGGAAGTATTACTACGCTATGGTAGCGTTTTCTGCTTATCTTTAAAGGTGCACAGAAAGAAAAAAAGAGAAAAAAAGAAAACATTATCTGAAGGAAGCGCTGTCTCTATCGTTTTTTTTTTCCCCTGATATATATATCTTTGTATATCACTTTGCAACAATTACTTTAGGATAAATCCTTATATCCGATTCTTCTTCATATCTCTATCTGCAGATTTAGAAATATTTTGAAGACTCTGGATCTAACAGTAATCTGAGATATCTCAGTCTGTTGCAAGAAATACTCCAGATATATATAATTACATTAATTCCTTAATTTAAATAGCTTTCATACATTACCTCTCCAATTTGTATTCAATGAGTTACAGCCTTTGAATATACTTTATATAATATATTGTTTTTGGACTATGTGAAAATTATCAATGCCAGATAATAATCAATGCATGCGAGTTAGAGGTGTGGACCTAATTAAGTGATATGTAATATCTTGAATGCATTGGGTGTTGGAATGATCTGCAATCTGGATCAATGCATGATTGTGTCCTGGGATGATCTGAATGCTCAATGCATTATCGTGTCCTGGGATGATCTGAATGCATTGCAATGAACAGTACAGCTCCAATTATAGTCAATTTCAAGTCACTGACAATCTACCCCTTTCATTTAAATATTACTCTCTAAATCAATATAATATTTACTATACCTCAAGAGGGCAGTGTTGCTCTTCAAATTAATTCCACAATTTAATTTTAATATCTCTTATCTCAGGTCAAAGATCAATCTGTCTTAACAAAGACCCTATATTCAATCCTAGACTTTGGATCTCTCCTGTCAAAATTAAATTAATATCTCTACTCCTCTCAAAATTTTTACTGGGTACTCCTAATCAACTAAATTCCTTTCTAGTTAAAATGAACAAAAATTCTATTCTTTAGTAATTATACCGTTTACCAGTTATACGCATCTATTTCCTTCTGTAAATATAATAAAATATATATTGATTATAAGAATATATTTCGTGAATATAATTATATACTTGCAAAGAGATTTTCAAAATTTGTTTCTATACCAAAAAAGAAAAATATCTTTAATTCAAGGACTTGTTAAAACAAACCAATAAATTTAAATATGACATGTCTGGCACTTAGCTCAGCATTATATCAATATAAAGACATTTTATCGTCTATAACATCATGTCTGGCATAAAAAAAAAACATAACTCTTAAGGTTCACCTAGCCGTGAACTATTTAAAAAAAATCTGTCCATTTCTAAAACTAGGGAAAATTGAAAAGGAAAGACTTGACATTAAAACAAGATGGCTACAGGCATCCATTTTAATATTTCCATTATAATATACCCAACAGCGTCCACCATAAACGAAGATACGTCTCCCCGTCCAGACATGCTGTCCACCCCCATCCCTGATTCCTCTGGTCTTTGTGGACGGCTCCTGCAGGTGCCCCAATGACTCCACATACCTGGCTGGTTATGCTATTGTGTCCCTCTCGGATTCCGTCCTGGAAGCCAAACCAATACCCTACCAATCCACGCAGGCCGCCAAACTCATTGCCCTCACCTGGGCCTGCCACCTATTTGCAGGAAAATGGGTTACCATTTACACTGACTCTAAATATGCGTACGGGGTGGTGCATAATCATGGGGTCATTTCGGCGAGACGCGGCTTTGTAGCCGCAGATGGTAAATCAATTTCCCATTCAACCCTCGTTAAATCTCTGCTCTCGGCACTCCTCCTTCCATCAGCAGTAGCCATAATACACTGCAGGGCACACACTCTAGGCACTGACACTATCAACATTGGTAATGCATTTACCGACAGACAAGCAAAGATAGCTGCTGCCCAGTCACCTGCCACTGTTGTCATGCCCATGCTCTCCCCACCCCTGCCAGATGCTACCCTCCTACTTTCCACCCTACAGGCTTACACTATACCAGACGAGATAGATGACTGGTCTACACCCGTAAAGACACTTGATCCTATTTCAGGTCTGTACATGAAATCCGGTAGGGTCTGCATCACCCAGGCTAGTGCCCCACTATACATAGCCCAATTTCATGGAGTAGGACATATAGGATGTAAACAGACACTGACTGAACTTAACAAATGTTTTTACGTTACTGACCTGAACTCATTAGTTAAACTTTACGTGGGCCATTGCCTGACCTGCCACCGTAATAACCCCAACACATCCGTTCTCCTTTCTGAGGCTCACCTCAACTATCCTATCACCCCTTTCACACACCTGCAAATGGATTTCACCCACATTCCTAAAACAGGCAAACGCCAAGAATATGCCTGGTTATTGTGGATATGTTTTCCAGATGGCCAGAGGTGTTCGCCACCACTCATGAGGATGCCCGCACAGTAGTGCGCATCCTTATTGAGGAAATAATTCCCAGATGGGGTTTTCCCTTGAACATAAACACTGATAATGGTCCTGCCTTCACTGCCCTCATATGTCAACAACTTGCAAAAACAATACGGGTGGAATGGAAGCTACACCTGCCGTACAATCCAACTAGCTCTGTCATAGTCGAACGTACAAATAGGACCTTCAAGGACAAGATAAGGAAGGCCACAGCAGGCACATTTCAAAACTGGAAACGTGTGCTGCCAGCTATTCTAACTGAAATGCGAATGACACCATCTAAATTGACGTGTTTCTCCCCTTTTGAGATCCTCATGGGTAGGCCTTTCCCCCACCCTTGGGCACAGGGCCCCCTGGTGATTGAGAAAGGTGACCTCGACCAGCTGACGGATTCTTATGTTCGTCACATAGTGAATGCTATTGATACCATTGAGAGATCCGTTGCTCGTGCTCTTCCTTTGTCTCCACAGAGCCCTATTCACCCTTTTAAGGCTGGTGACGTGGTCCTGGTTGAACGTCTACAGAAGGGTCGGAAACCCCAACTCTTCCCTTTCTCTGAGCCCACCTGTGTTGTCGCCATCACCCACACCGCTGTTCTGACGGAAGCAGAGTCAACTTGGTTCCATGCATCACGTGTGAAGAGGGCTGACCAAAAGCCCACAACAGAGAAGAGGGTTGTCCAAAAACCCACCCAAAGCGAGAACAGGACCCCCCGGGTGTCCCAACCAGAGACTACTCCTGGAAGTGGCCAGGTGGTCACTCAACATATAGAGAGACTCCGCAAGACGTCCCTAAGGAACAGACCCACATTATCCCTACCCATCTGCTCAACCTACTCCTATCTTGAATATGAAGGACACACAAATTAACATGCCTATGTGCAAAGGGGGTTTGGGGATTGATTTTGGGTTCTGGAGCCTTCTTCTATGCTGTGTCTCCCTATTTTTCAGATAATGGTGCCCCATCCACGACCTCCACCCCGTGGCTCAATCATACGTATACATATGCCCCTAGACACAAACGCACCATAGGCACAACAACAGCAAATATTGGTGCATGAGTTACGTGGACTTCATCTCAAACTATTCTACATTATGACTCTTCCATTGTCTTGGTCGTAACCTATGTGATTGACCCCTGTGATATATTATGGTTTTGCCCTAAATCATTCCAGGAATCTGGAGTCATCCTTACCACCTACAAAAGCACGTTTGAGACAACAGGGGTCGGTGAAGCATGTATTTGTGTAACCTCTGATTACTGGGTAAATATTTGTGTTAATGGTGGGGGGCAGCTGCATGGAACACAGGGAAGGATTGGGGCTACTCACCTGATGAAGCATATTTAAGTAAGGCTCAACATGGGATACCTCTGAAAAAGAGGATGCATCTCCGTAAATTAAACATTGGTGCGCGCCTCTCACTCACCATCCAGAACCCCCTACCTGGTGAACAAGGCTTATATCTGCTATGTTGGTGGTTTGGAACAGGAGGTTCTTTTTGGTGTGGCCCGTTTAATCTTCAGGATGCCATTTTCAGACCACCTGTTAACCCCCTGCTGCCCTCTCCTAAGCTCCCTAATAATACTGTTGCTATTACAGATCCCACGTATGAAGTTACAGTAGGCATAGAACTAGGATATAATGATATGAATTTTTGGCTAGAATGGATGCGCTACAGTGCTCAACAGTACAACCGATCCAACTGTTATGTCTGTGCTAATGCCCATCCCCATCTTGGTACTGTCCCCCTGATGATTCCACTTGCTGAGGATGCCTGCATTCTAAGCTTGTTTCAGAGCACAATATCCAAAGACACAAAGTGCCTGGCATTACAACACCGCTTTTCCATAGTCACTGAACCCCCCCAAAACCATGCCCCGCATTTCCACCTACCCTGGTAATTACACCTGTTATGTCATGCGTACTTCAAACGGCAAAGATTTCGGAAACTTTTCCTCTAACTACTGTGGCACCTACCGTGATAATGTCACCACATACCTGATCAATCACCGTCAGTCCCTAGCGGATGTGTTCTGGCTCTGTGCAGACATGAAAATTCGCTGGAAGCTCCCACTCACCTGGAAAGAGGAATGCTCCCTCGCCAATGTCCTCATGCCACTCCATATTATGCCAGATACCCCTACCTCCCCATCTGACCCTCCCCTAAAACCCCTGACACAGCCCACTTCTCTGTCACAGGTGCCCTCTCCCACCCCTTTTTCCACGACTCCCCAGCTTTACTCTCGCCGTCGAAGAGCTGCTATTTCAGGTACCCTTGACCCCCATATCTATCTCGACTTCGCTGGTGTCCCAAGAGGGGTTCCCGACAAAATTCTTGGCCAGGGTCCCCGTAAAGGCTGGATTTGAATCCCTCCTCCCCAAATAGGAATCAACTGGCTGGATTAATTATATCTATTACAACCAACAGCGCTTCATTAACTACACCAAAGAGGCTTTCGAAGCCGTGGCTGACCAATTAGGCCCCACCGCCCAGATGACGTTCCAGAATAGGATGACCTTAGACATGCTTTTGGCTGAGAAAGGTGGGGTTTGCAAAATGCTGGTCAACGTTGACACTTGCTGTACCTATATAGCTAATAACACTGGCCCGGATGGACGCCTTACTATTGCCATTAATAAGCTCCAGACCCTCACTGGTGAGGTCCGTTCCAATGCAGGGGTCTCTGACTCTTGGGAGCGTTACTTCTCCTGGATGTCTGGGTGGCAACGCATTGCAGTTTTGGCCATTCTTATTCTTTGGGCCACCACTGTCTACTGCATACTTCCCGCTGGGAGACAACTTGCCCTAAAGTGTACTGCCCCGCCCGAGCCTGAACATCTGTACTCTACCTATCTGTCCCGTTATCGCAGCGGAACTTATCAACCTAGGTTGGGGGGAGATCATGTTATGATCTAAGAGGGGATTAAAGGAAAGGGTGAACATTTGCCTCTACAGATTGAGCTGTGTCTGCATATAGAGTTGTCACATACCATGTATTGCACTTTGTTCCCTTTTCTTTGATTTACTTATGTCTACATGGTGAAATAGTAACCACAAGGCTAACCAAAGGTTTTGTATCTGTGATATATTTACCTAGCCACTTCCAGCAGTTTTTCACCAGTTTTAAATGTATATTCTGCATGGTGACACTATGCCCTTATATGTATATGTCCAGCTGTTCTGTAATGTTTACATTGCTGTGCATGACTGTGCAAAAGGGTCCTAACCATCTATATAACCCTCAGTAAAACTTGGGTGTGGTAGAAGAGCCCACTGACTACTTTGCTGTCTGTGTTTCATTTCTTCATCTGTGGGCTATTCTCCGCTGCAGCGTAACTTGATGTCTTCTCTTCTGAAGCTGATAAATACCAGGCTAGATCAGGGATCTAGTTGAGAAGCGGATTTACCCTAACAGAGAACAGGAAGGGTGAGGGTTAAACAGGATACAACAAGACAATATACTCACATCCAGCAGGAACATAGGGAACCCTGAATTGGAATGAGGTCCTTGCACTGGCCTTTATGCTATGGAGATATAATGCTGCTGGGAATACACAGAATAGGAAAGAAGGAACATATAATAAAAACATCAAAACCAGAGCCAAAGGATCAAGAGCCAGGAGGGTATGTCAGACATGCCAGGAATCAGCAACCAGAATATCATACAGGGAATTAACAATAGTGTAGTCAGGTACACAGGCCAAAATCAGATACCAGAGAATAGTCAGAATACAAGCCAAGATCATACACAGAATATCCAATACACGATTACAGCAATAACTCAGGAATAGGTACTAGACTTTCAGGAAGCCGAAATCCATGCAAGAGCCAGGAGCTAGTGCCCTGCTTGCAATATTTATGGGAAACTGAACCAAACATGTGACCTAAGGCCAGATCAGCTACAGGGAAATCCAGGAGCGGCACAGGGCGGAATGGCTAACCCAGACAGGGAAGAGCTCACAGGATCTCTCTCACCACCAGGGGGCATGGCTGGAACCGGTGGAAACGTGACAGATTACACCAGCAGTGCTAAGGGCCACCTGTGTTATCAGCTCTAGGAGTCCATTGGAAGTGATATCATCTGGAATAAGATCCAGCCAGGTGGTGGAGTGATACGCAGAGGTACATTGGGAACTATTTGTACCTCTGTCACTGAGCGCAAAAGCAGCAGATCAGGCCGCTCTCTGCAACGAGGGATCTAAGGTGGGTATGGCATTTAATGGTGTGGTCAGAGCACTGTGTTAGGTGATTGTGCTGAAACGCTAAATGGCAACATGGAATAAGGCCCAAAGTTTCCCAGCAGAACATTGCAAGAACATAACACTGTATCCACTGGCCTGCCTTCTTCCCATAGAGCATCCTGCTGCGTCTTATCGGGGCCTACAGTCGACTGCTCGCCCGCACATGTCGCGAGTACTGCGGTGGAAAACAAGCCGATTCCCAAGCAGGGGAAACAGAGCGTCAGGGTCTGGCAGCTGCAGGGACGTCTGAGTGAGGTCTGACATTAAAGAACTGACTGTTCATCACTAGGGATGAGCCGAACATGCCCGAGTTCGGTTCGTATTCGAACCCGAACTTTCCAAATGTTCGAATCCGAACCCGAACTCGAACTCAATACAAGTCAATGTGGCTGAAAATTCGGTTTTTAGAGTGCCCTCCAAGAGGGCATATATGCTAGATATTTGCCATAAAAGGTGTATGGGGGTCCGGGTAGTGCCCTGGGGGACAGGAAACAAGGACAAAAAGTTTAAAAAAAAAGTTTTTAATGGGACAGTGAGTTTTCCATGAAATAAGGGTTAAAAATAAAAACGAAAAATTCCTTCAAATATCGTGCCTAGCAGGTCCCCATAACCTGCCCACTTAAAAACAAAAAAATGACATTTCAAATGACGGTAAATGCTTTTCCTTTAATCTATCCATAAACAACTGCTTGGGGCGGCAGTCTGTATGAAAAGAGGAGACATTTTCGGACACGTAGAAAAAGTTTAGTGATTTTTTGGCTAAATTATTGTGAAACTTATGCAGGCTTTGGATGAAAGTAACAATAGGTGCTTTAAAATTGGGCCTTTAGCGTCGGCAACAGTGCCGTCACACTGTAACCCCTCTGAGGATATGAATCTGATACAGGCGTCAGTGGCAGTGCACCCAAATATTGTGCTTTTGGTGCCAGGCCTGCAAGTACTATCATACAGTAACCCCTCTGTGGTATTGTGGAAGAGTGCAGGGGTGGACCATGCGGTCCTATATTAAAAGATATGAATCTGGTAATGGGCGTCAGTGCACCCAGATATTGTGCTTTTGGTGCCAGGCCAACAAGTGCATTCATACAGTAACCCCTCTGTGATATTGTGGAAGAGTGCAGGGTTGGACCCTGCGGTTCAAAAAATTAAAATGATATAGATGTGGCACAGGCATCAGTGCAGCCAAATATTGTGCCTTTCATGGCAGCAAGTGCATTCACACCGTAACCCTTTTGTGGTATTGTGGAAGAGTACAGTGCTGGAGGTTTTGTGAATGCAGAAGACATCCCTGATCTATTCCGTTACGTCAGCATCAGGGGATTGATAACTGCTGATCCAGGACTGATTCATTTTTATAAATGTCAGCCGGTCTACAGAGTCGGTGGACAGACGCACTCTTTTGTCGGTGACAAAACCTCCAGCGGCACTGAGTGTCCTTTCAGAAAGCACGCTGGATGAAGGGCAACCTAGTAGCTGCATAGCATATTGGCTAAGTTCTGGCCAGTGATCCAATCTCAACACCCAGTAAGCCAGTGGATCATCTGCTGGAAAGGTATCCAGGTCTGCCCTTGCCCCTAGGTAGTCCTGCACCATATGGTGAAGATGCTGGCAATGGGTGCCTACATTTGACGTCCCTGGGCGTCGTGGACTAAAAAATTTTAAAAATGCATCAGTCAAGCGGCCCTGGCCTTCACCACTATTCCTCTGATCATCCGCAGCCTCAGAAGCACGTGTGTCATCACTTGGTAACCTACCAGTGCCTGGAAAGGTGTTACACAAGTGTCGCTTTAGAGCGTCCTCAAGTTTTTTCATCCTGTGCTCCCTCTGTGTGGGCAGGATGAGCTCTGCAACTTTACCCTTGTATCGTGGATCAAGAAGGGTTGCCAACCAGTAATGATCCCTCTCCTTGATAGCACGAATCCTGGGGTCCTTTAGCAGGCTTTGCATTATAAGGGAGCCCATGCAGCGTAGGTTGGAGGTGGCATTAGCTTCCGAGTCTTCCTGGTCAATGAGGATGACCCCATCGTGCACTTCCTCCTCCCAGCCACGCACTAGCCCTTGTGTTTCTGGGAACACGAAACCCTCCCTTGAGGAATCCCCACCTTCAATGCCCCCACTACTTAAATATTCCTCCTTCTCATCCTCCTCCTGTCTGATCTGAGTAGGACCCGCTGGAATGCTGTCTGCGGAAAGACTTGGGCCTTCAGAGCTAGGGAAGGCCTCCTCTTCCTCCCGCTGCTCTGCCTCTAGAGCCACATCTATAATTCCCTGCAGAGTGTGCTCCAGCAGGAACACTAAAGGAATTGTGTCACTGATGCATGCACTGTCCCTGCTCACCATCCTCGTTGCCTCCTCAAATGGTGACAGTACAGTGCATGCATCCTTGATCATCAGCCACTGCGGGGGGGAAAACCAAGTTGACCTGAACCTGTCCTTGTGCCATACTCACACAGGTACTCGTTGATGGCCCTCTGAGGCTTGTGCAGATGTTGCAGCATTGCTAATGTCGAGATCCACCTGGTGGGCATGTCACAGATCAGACGGTTTGTGGGAAGTTGGAATTCTCTTTGAATTTCTGCCAGGCGAACGCTTGCTGGGAATGACCGTCTGAAGTGGGTGCAGACTTTTCTGGTCTGGCTGAGAAGCTCTGGCAGCCCTGGGTACTTGGTTAGAAAACGCTGTACCACTAGATTTAGGACGTGTGCTAGGCATGGTACATGCGTCAATTTACCTTTGCGTAGGGCGGAGAGAAGGTTGCTGCCATTATCACAGACGATCATTCCCAGCAGAAGCTGGCGTGGTGTTAACCATCTCTGCACCTGGCCCTGCAGAGCTGACAGAATTTCTGGTCTGGTGTGGCTCCTGTCCCCTAAACAAACCAGCTCAAGCACAGTATGGCTTCTTTTTGCTTGAGTCGTGCGTAAACCCTGTCAGGCGTTGGTTTAACTGCCACTTCGCCAGAGACAGAGAAGGAGGAGGAGGAGGAAGAGGTGGTGGTGGTGGAGCAGACAGACCTCATACAAGCAGCTTTCTGGAAGCGTGGTGAACAAACTCCAGCACAGAGCCCCGTCTTGGATCCCTCCCAGCTGCAATCAGAGTTACCCAGTGTGCCATGAAGGAAATGTAACGACCCTGTCCATGATGCTGGACCACGTGTCTAAAGTCACATGCACCTTGCTGCTGACTGCCTTTCCCAATGACTCGATAACATTGTCTTCCACGTGCTGGTATAGTGCTGGAATGGCCTTGCGTGAAAAGTAATGGCGTTTTGGAACCTGCCACTGTGGTACAGCACATTCAGCAAATTCACGAAAGGGAGCAGAGTCCACCAGCTGGAAAGGCAGCAGCTGCAATGCGAGTAATTTTGCTAAGCTGGCATTTAGACGCTGTGCTTGGGGATGGTTGGGACTATATTTTTTCTTACGCTGCAGCAGCTGCGGCAACGTAATCTGACTGCGTAAATCTTCAGCTGATGGGATGCTGTCACATTGTGAGGAAGGACCTGGTACATCCATTACTGTAGCATCATCCCTGTCAGTGGAGGTTGTAGGCAATGACATGGCAGGACATACAGTGGGGGTAGAGACAGATGAGGAGTAGGACCTATGCAACGTTTTGTGCCAACAGGATGTGTGGCAGGAGGTTATATGTCGCCTCAAACACATGGTACCCAAGTGTCCGGTGTCTTTCCCAAGCTTAAGCCTCATCTGACATAGATTACAAATAGCAATGGTGGGGTCTGCTGCACATTTCTTAAAGAACTCCCAGCAGACAGCAGAGTTCCTGCGTGTGTGCTTTGAGACAACAGCGCCCTGCACCGGAGCAGCTCTGACATCTGATGCCTTGGACTGGCTAGTGCTACGGTTGGTCATAGAGAATGTTGTGCCTCGTGTTTGCTGTGCCTCCTCCTCCACCTCCCCCTCCTCCTCCCCCTCCTCCTCACTTGATTCCTCTGTTCGATCTGGCACCCAGGTGGAGTCAGTGACCTCATCATCAATGTCATCTTCACCCCCTATCTCCTCGTCACTGGAGCCAACTTGGTAGTATGCTGCAGCTGCTGGGGCAATATGAGTGCCAGTTATTTGTGAGTCATCACTGGCACCCCCTTCCTCTAGGCTGATTATACTCCCTTCCTCAACCTCAGAGATTGAATCAGAGCACTGTACTTGCTGCGCATCCTCAAGCAGCATGTCGCTGTCATTGTAGTCAAACAATTCAGCTGACTCCTCCGTGTGTGATAGCGAGGCTACGGCAGGAGTAACTGTGGACATGGAACCTGCATTAGATACTTTGGCAGCTGAGGTGGACTGTAAAGCACTACAAGCCTGGCTGGCAGAGGACTTGGAGGATGAGGATGGCCTGGTTAGCCAATCCACCAAATCCTCTGTATGTTGCTGCTGCTTAAGAATACGGCCAGCACCAGTTAGAAAAGACAAGCGTGCCCCTGCAGAGGATGCACCACGTCCACCACGACCAGAGGCACAGCCTCCCGACACAGGGGCTGCTTGCCCTCTTATCTGTGTCTGGGAGCGTCTGCCTGTCCTTTTTGTTCTTTCAGACATGGTGAGTGATATATAGATTAAATATATACAGAACTCTGATTCAACTCTGGTATAAAGATTAAAGATTTACAGAAATCTGGTATAACTCAGTGAGACAACCTGATAGCTGGCAGCCAGTGACAAGACACAAATTACAATTCCCTCCTATAAATCAGTGTGACCCCCTGATGGGTGGCAGTGAGAAGCCACAGATTACAAGTCTCAGAAACCTCCTATAAATCAGTGAGACCCCTTGATGGGTGGCAGTGAGAAGACACAGATTACAATTCGCATAAATCTGCTAGAAGTATGTGGGACCCCCTGATGGGTGGCAGTGAGAAGCCACAGATTACAATTCGCATAAATCTGCTAGAAGTATGTGGGACCCCCTGATGGGTGGCAGTGAGAAGACACAAATTACAATTCGCATAAATCTGATAGAAGTATGTGGGAACCCCTGATGGGTGGCAGTGAGAAGCCACAGATTAAAAGTCTCAGAAACCTCCTAAAAATCAGTGAGACCCCTTGATGGGTGGCAGTGAGAAGCCACAGATTATAATTCGCATAAATCTGCTAGAAGTATGTGGGACCCCCTGATGAGTGGCAGTGAGAAGCCACAGATTACAAGTCTCAGAAACCTCATATAAATCAGTGTGACCCCCTGATGGGTGGCAGTGAGAAGCCACAGATTACAAGTCTCAGAAACCTCCTATAAATCAGTGAGACCCCTTGATGGGTGGCAGTGAGAAGCCACAGATTACAAATCTCAGAAACCTCCTATAAATCAGTGAGACCCCCTGATGGGTGGCAGCCAGTGAGAACACACGGATTATAACAATTCCCAAATATTTTGTAGAAATAAGTGACCCACAAAATACTTGCTGGCAGTGACAAGACACAGAAGATCACCTCAATTCCCAAATGTTTTGTAGACATTTGTGACCCCCGAAATACTTGCTGGCAGTGACAAGACACACATCACCTAAATTCCCAGATATTTATTTGGTAGAAATGAGACCCTCCCAGTAGCGTGGCAGACCGGCAGTAAGAACACACGACAACAATCTCCTATGAAATTTCCTCTCAAATGCATGCTGAAGCGCTGCGTGGAAACCTTATATAGTGTGCTGCGGGACTTAGCTCTGTGAGCCCATGATTGGGCAAAATTTGCCCAATCAGGACTCTGAGCCGTGATTGGCATACTGTTGAACCTGTCTTGCACCAGACCTGTGGTCAGGTGCAAGGCTGTAGCTAATTACGAGCTTCAGGCCAGTGTAAAAGTGCATTGTGGGCCATTGTGGTGCATTGTGGTCGAACATGCGGCAAACACCCGGAAATGTTCGGAGTTCGCGAACAGAACGAACAGGCTAAGTTCGGTCCGAACTCCGAACCGAACAGCTCATCCCTATTCATCACTTGCTGCCTAATATATCCAACCCCTTAACCCCTTAGTGACCGGGCGGTTTTACACAAATCCGTCCTTTAGTGACCGCTGCTGTTTTTACGTTTCTGCGCTGTTCATGTTTAAGTCAAATTTTCCTCTTACTCATTTATTCAACCCACACATATTATACACAGTTTTTCCCGCCATTAAATGGAATTTATAGAAATACCATTATTTCCATCATATCTAATAATTTACGACAAAAAAATATGAAATATGATGAAACAAATGGTAAAGACACACTTTTTCGTAATTTAAGCCACAAAATCTACAACCACCAAAGAAGACCCCGGCTAAATAGTTTCAAAATTTTGTCCCGAGACTAGAAATACCCAATTTTTACATGTTTTTCCTTTTTAATCCCTTCACTGCTGAGTCAGTTCATCTATGTACGCTGTGCTCATTCTGACCATTTTGTGCTAATTATTTTTAGATGACAGCCTAGGTCCTATTTAACTAAACCCCCCCCCCCCGCCCCCAACAAAAAAACTTTTTTTAAAAAAAAACATGTTTTATTTTATTTTATTCTTTTATTATTATTATTTTTTTTTTAATTTAAATCAAACCTGGTCATGGTATCATGATCAGGCCTTTCCAATGATTGCAAATATGACCATCTAGCTGCCACGGATCGGGAGATAAGGGGATCCAAAGGATCCCCCTATCTCTACATGGCAGCTAGAGGGTTAACTGGCCCACTGACATCCTCACACATATGGTGAGGTTGTCAGTGGGTGGGGGGGACCTGGAGGCTTGGCTGACATCCAAGATGTCAGCCCCCCTCCAGGTTTTAATAGCGTTTTGGCGCCGATTAGCGCCGAATCGCGATCCGGCAGCGAAACCATTAATGTTGTACACCGCTGAAAAGGGGAGACACTCCCCTTTCCAGCAGTGCAACTTGCATCACTCTAGCTTCAATGGTTGGGGAGATAGAGGGCTCCGAAGGAGCCCCCTCCCCTCCATTGATTTCAATGGGGGTGCCTGCTGATGACGTCACCTCGCAGCGTGGAGACGTCATCGAGCTCGCCGGCCCATGTAAACCACATGTCAGTGGTTTAAAGATGTGGCTGATTTTTGTAGCATATATGAGTGATGCCAAGCATTTAAATGCTAGACAAGTTAGTTGGTCGCTTCTTCAAACTATTTTTTAAATTCATTCTTTGCATACATTGCAGCCATCACGCTACCTAGAAAGTATGGCCCATACGAATATAATGAGCAGAATATCAGGGCTATTCAGAGCGAGGTGGAAACCTTGAGAATTGCCAGGAGAATGAACAATCTAGACCAAATAGCCAATTTGGAAAGTGAGATAAATGAAAGCATTTTTCTGATTTGACTATTTTGACCTAGAATTTTCAATTCTCCAGTCATTCTCAAGGTTTTCACCTCTTTCTGAATAGCCCTGTATGTGGTCTATAATTCTTCCTAAACATTAACAGGGTAATTCAAAGAGAATCGAAAAGTCACCGCACGTACGCTGACTTTTCATTCTCTTCAATTCGGTCCGTTTTGCCGATCCCATTTTGGTGACGCTGCGGTGTATTCAGCAAGCACCACAGGGTCCCCGAATTGCAGGGAAAGGCTGCCGCAAACCCGATGAAAACTAGCCGCAAAACCCGGCGAATGCCTGCCGAAAACCCGCAAAAACATCTGGATTAACCCACCAAAAACAACGGAAAAATCCGAGCAGGAGCCGAGCACACGCAGCGAAGCCGCCGGAAAAACCCAACACCACAGACGAGTGAAGTGAATAAATTAGAAAAACAGTTTGCTTGAATATTTGAAAAGTGAAACGCTGTTTGCAAAGAGACTACTGAGCGAAAATGTCTGAAATTTACATATGAGGTCCAGGGAATGATAATAAAAAGGGCTGTTACAGAAAAAATAAGTAAACTTAAAAAAAATATATATATATTTTTTTAAAAAAAGACTTTTTTTGAAAAAAAAATCCATAAAAAAAAAAAAAATGCTTAAAATATCCTAAAAAAATCTATGAGTTAAGAGACTCTTTACTGCAGAATTTTAGAATGAACAGTTTATTAGATATTGAATGAAAACTGGAATATTTTTAACATTGAAGCCTATGGGATTTGCCTGAATAAATCTGCCGCATGAAACCACCGAATGGCAGGGCATTTAGGGGAACCTTTCACTGCTGGTTTGTGTTCTCTGAATAGTCGAAGCAGTGCTTTTTTATGGGGATTTCACTGCCCTCGAACAGGCACCGTATGTGCAGGCAATTCGCCAGGATTTGGCGAATTGCCTGCTCTCTGGATAGCCGAATGGTCAAGAAAGGTAACCGAACACTGATTTTCAGCATTCGGTTACCTTTCTCAAGCAATTTGGATCTCTTTGAATTACCTTGATAATTACAACCTCTACTTTGTGCATTTCCTCTTTTCTTCTTGAAACCATTAGTGAGTATTTACTCCACCTTATAAAACACCAAGTTAATGCTAAAATGGGGACACTAACAGGGAAAATCTGTGCCTGCAGTTCCCCCCGTAGCATCCCCATTTTAGCTTGAGATTGAGGGGCAGGAGCTACCTCAGCACCTTGCCCCGGAATGCAGCGCTAAAACCTGGAATACTCGCGGAAGCACTTCCATGCCGCCGTGATTATCACCGCCTGGAGTCTATAGGAATCCATAAAGGTTTGCACTTCTGGGCCGCGAGCCCTGTGAGATCACGCTCCAGCAAGATTGTAGAATACCGCGGAGTGATCGTGGAGGGAGACTGGGAGCTATTTGTTCCCATTCTCATACTGCATCCGGTGACAAGAGACGGATTGGGCCACCGTTCTCACTGCGAGATCAGATTTATTGGGGGGGTGGTTCTAAATGAGTCTGCAAAAGCGGAATTATTTAGCACCTGCTTCTAGGTGTAGTTAAAATGTTGCCTTGCGCATCCCTGTGGTAATTAACTCTAGGACTTTGTAATATCTTACTTAACGCAAATTAATGATTGCGCTCCCCTTGTTAAGCATTGGATGCGCAAAGTACAATAAGCTCACGGAAGCTAGCAAAATCACTGATGCTCAAAGTGATTTTTTACGGTTTTAGTGTCAGGAAGGTAATATGAGGGCTTGCGTTAAACACACTTATCCTGGCCGTAATGCTTAATCAATTGAACACTAACGTTAGCATTCACTAGGGAATAGTGCACCAAATAAATTGTTTATTACTGCCAATGAAAGAAGCCAAGACTTCCTCCATTTGTTAAACCTCCAACGTCAACTACGGTTTCCGTCCAGCTATGTTCTCTCCGTTGTCATCTGACTCTCCCGTCCCAGATGCTCCCGCTCACGTTTCCTCTTTTGCAAAAGGGTTTTTGAACAGCTGAATCAATGTTCCATACTACTATTTAATAATATAGATTAACGCTGACCACTAACAAATAATGGTTACTAGACTGGAGACACTTTGTAGCTGTGTACTTTTCGTCTATGGCTACCCTGTCCCTCTGTGTCTTTGTTGTATAATACCAAGATTCAAGGCCTCCCAGGTATTTCAAAGACCAAATTGGTTGTGTCTGGACTATTCTGGTGGTATACTTTGCAGAAGGATGTTAAATATTTGTCTGCATGTACTTTTTGATTTCAGTCTAAATCCCTTCATTCTGTACTAGTGGTTTTCCTTTTGCCAATTACCTACCCCTGATAACTGCTCGCATAAAGCAATGGACTTTATAGTCAAGTTAGCTCCCTCCATGGTCTTCACAACCATCAATACTATAGTTAATAGATTTTCTAAAATTAATAATTTCATTCTCTCGCAAATTTAATAGTGCTATGGAACTAGTCAAGATTTGTATCTAAGTTATATTTTAACTTCATGGTGATTCCAAAGACATTATCTCTGCTATATCGCTGGTAGAATTTGTCTTCGTGTTTGAAAAGGGTTTGGTAAAGAATAAGGAACAGCTCTAAATTTGTCTTCAGCTTATTTACCCAATTCAACAGGGCAGCTGAGAGGTCTAATTAGAGCTTAGAGCAATATCTGAGGACTGAGGTCTTGTCCTTTCAAAATGATTGCACTGGGAGGACATCTGTAACAACATCACTCAGTCAGGAAACATCCAAAGCCCATTTTTTATTTGAAAGGCCATCAGCCTACTGTTTTCCTGCATAATTTTTCTGATTTAGTCATGCCTATTCTGGATAAGGATTTAGTTGGCGTACAGGTAACACTTAAATGACATTCTGAGCAAGAGTGGCTTTACCAGCTACAGAATTCTTATAGACAAATGAGGATGTCACTTGTGTCTAATGTGGGCGACAGAGTGTTATTGTGTATTCGGTTATAGTTACAATATCCATTTGATTGTAAGGGTTACCGCCCATAGGAGGAGTCTTGGTTGCCAGCATCTCATGTTCAAGTCCCATGCTTTGTTCAGGCTACCATGCTGCACATTCTTATAGACTTGGTACAGGGCACCTGGGGGTCCCCCATGAAGGGGAGTATACTGTCAAGTCTCCAGGCTTGCCTGACTCAGGACAGGAGTGGTACACAGAAGGAGCAACACCATGATGGATCAGAAAAGTATGGTACCTGTGAGGCTGGTAGTCCTGGACAGGAGGAATTTGTGACAAAATCTTTTCAATATTTAGTTTGCTCCACCTGCTTATGAACTGCATTCACAGATGTAAATCTCCTTTTTTTAATTCATGTTAAACTATTCCTACAATCACTGACTTTTAATCACTGATTTCTGGCAATTTCTGTGGAATTTCTATTTGTATATTTATACACAAAACTATGTACCTATGCTGTGAAATACAAATGCATGGTGAGTCATAAAGAAACAGCTGAATGCCTAAATGGAGACCATACACCTACAGGGGCCTTATATACTGATACATGTACGGTATTATCCATGACCCTTAAGTAGTATGTGAAGTTTAGTTTGGCATAAACAGCTAAATTTTGAATGCATTGATTCCTGTATTTCTAAAGGAGTCACTGTAATCTATTTCACACCATGGACCCTATTCCATAGCGGTCGATATCATAACTGAAGGGGAAATGATACACATAACGTATGTATAGGAGACGTAGCTTGCGTTCCACCTTGGAGATTATATTTGACTTGAGAAATACCATCTTCCTGAAGCAGATTTTAAGTGATTTTGCATTTGTAAACAAAAAAACATTAAATCCCATAGTTACCTCCCAGCCTGCAGTGCAGAGGGCAGCACAGTCTGCCGCTTCCTCTTGTCGCGAGTGAGTGAGACAAGGAACAAATAATTCCTAGTCTCCCTCCATGATTCCTCCACGGTACTGAACGAACTTGCCAGAGCGCGCTCGCAGAGATTGAGACCAGGCCTCATAAGGCTTCATGGAGTCCTACGGACTCCACAAGCTGATACTCACAGCGTCACAGAGCTTTGCACGTCGTTCTTTAACTAGGCGTTAACAAAGCGCCTACCCTGGAATAAAGATGGAAAAATGGAGAAAGGTAAGGAAAATTTGCAGCCGCAGATTTTCCTGCTTATCTTGTCCTTCTTACCAACATCTATGGAATAGGGTTACATAATTACCTAGTTACATAGGCTGAAAAAAGACATGTGTCCATTGGGTTCCACCTTTCACACATCACCTACTGCTGTTGACTCAATAGAAGGCAAAAAAAACTGTCTTAAGCACTCGCCAATATGCAACATACTGGGGAAAAATTCACAAAAATACATACAGGGTTATCCAAAGAGATCCGAATTGCTTGAGAAAGGTAACTGAACGCTGAAAATCTGTGTTCGGTTACCTTTCCTGACCATTCGGCTATCCAGAGAGCAGGCAATTCGCCAAATCCTGGCGAATTGCCTGCACATACGGTGCCTGTTCGGTGCCTGTTCGAGGGCAGTGAAATCCCCATGGAAAAGCACTGCTTCGGCTATTCAGAGAACACAAACCAGCAGTGAAAGGTTCCCGAAATGCCCTGCCATTCGGTGGTTTAATTCGGCAAATTTATTCAGGAGAATCCCATAGGCTTCAATGTTAAAAATATTCCCGTTTTAATTCAATATCTAATAAACCGTTCATTATAAAATTCTGCAGCAAAAAGTCTCTTTATTTATAGATTTTTTAGGATACTTTAAGCATTTTTCCTATTTTTTTTTATTTATTTTTTTCAGTTTACTTATTTTTTCTGTAACAGCCCACTTTATTATCATTCCCTGGACCTCCTGTGAAAATTTCAGACATTTTCGCTCAGTAGTTTCTTTGCAAACAGCGTTTCTTTTTCCCAGATTCATACAAATGGTTTTGCTAATTTATTCACTGCCTCCTCTACGTCACAGCTGCTTCGGCTCTGTGTGATTCGGCTCATGTTTCGGCTCCTGTTCGGCTTTTTCGAAGGTTAATCCAGATGTTTTTGCTTGTTTTCAGCGTGCATTCGGTGAGTTTTCGTCAGGTTTGCGGCAGCTTTTCCCTGCAATTCGGGGACCCTGTGGTGCTTGCTGAATACACCGCAGGGTCACCGAAATGGGATCGGCAAAAGGAACCGAATTGAAGAGAACGAAAAGTCACCGAACGTGCGGTGACTTTTCGAATCTCTTTGGATAACCCTGATAGTTCAAAAATATATTTTTTAATTAAAAAATGAATTAAAAAAAATATATACAGGACATTACATATAGAATCAAAATCACAACAAATCACCAAAATGCCATATGGTGGACATCAGTGTGGCATCAACCATACTTGAAATGTTAGGGAAAAACCCTATAAATGCGCGGCTGATAATATACAGTGGGGCAAAAAAGTATTTAGTCAGCCACCAATTGTGCAGGTTCTCCCACTTAAAAAGATGAGAGAGGCCTGTAATTGTCATCATAGGTACACTTCAACTATGAGAGACAAAATGAGAGAAAAAATCCAGAAAATCACATTGTCTGATTTTTAAAGAATTTATTTGCAAATTATGGTGGAAAATAAGTATTTGGTCACCTACAGTACAGTACAAACAAGCAAGATTTCTGGCTCTCACAGACCTGTAACATCTTCTTTAAGAGGCTCCTCTGTCCTCCACTCGTTAGCTGTATGAATGGCACCTGTTTGAACTTGTTATCAGTATAAAAGACAAATGTCCACAACCTCAAACAGACACACTCCAAACTCCACTATGGTCAAGACCAAAGAGCTGTCGTAGGACACCAGAAACAAAATTGAAGACCTGCACTAGGCTGGGAAGACTGAATCTGCAATAGACAAGCAGCTTGGTGTGAAGAAATCAACTGTGGGAGCAATCATTAGAAAATGGAAGACATGTAAGACCACTGATAATCTCCATTGATCTGGGGCTCCACACAAGATCTCACCCTGTGGGGTCAAAATGATCACAAGAACGGTGAGCAAGAATCCCAGAACCACACGGGGGGACCTAGTGAATGATCTGCAGAGAGCTGGGACCAAAGTAACAAAGGCTACCATCAGTAACAAACTACGCCGCCAGGGACTCAAATCCTGCAGTGCCAGACATGTCCCCCTGCTTAAACCAGTACATGTCCGGGCCCGTCTGAAGTTTGCTAGAGAGCATTTGGATGATCCAGAAGAGGATTGGGAGAATGTCATATGGACAGATGAAACCAAAGTAGAACTTTTTGGTAAAATCTCAACTCGACGTGTTTGGAGGAGAGAGAATGCTGAGTTGCATCCAAAGAACACCATACCTACTGTAAAGCATGGTGGCAGAAACATCATGCTTTGGGGCTGTTTGTCTGCAAAGGGACCATGTTGACTGATCCGTGTAAAGGGAAGAATGAATGGGGCCATGTATCGTGAGATTTTGAGTGAAAACCTCCTTCCATCAGCAAGGGCATTGAAGATGAAACGTGGCTGGGTCTTTCAGCAGGACAATGATCCTAAACACACCGCCCGGGCAACGAAGGAGTGGTTTCGTAAGAAGCATATCAAGGTCCTGGAGTGGCCTAGCCAGTCTCCAGATCTCAACCCCATAGAAACCTTTGGAAGGAGTTGAAGGTCTGTGTTGCCCAGCGACAGCCCCAAAACAACACTGCTCTAGAGGAGATCTGCATGGAGGAATGGGCAAAAATACCAGCAACAGTCTGTGAAAACCTTGTGAAGACTTACAGAAAACGTTTGACCTCCGTCATTGCCAACAAAGGATATATAACAAAGTATTGAGATGGACTTTTGCTTTTGGCCAAATACTTATTTTCCACCATAATTTGCAAATAAATTCTTTAAAAATCAGACTATCAGGGTTATTCAAAGAGATTCGAAAAGTCACCGCACGTTCGGTGACTTTTCGTTCTCTTCAATTTGGTTCCTTTTGCCGATCCCATTTCGGTGACCCTGCGGTGTATTCAGCAAGCACCACAGGGTCCCCGAATTGCAGGGAATAGCCACCGCAAACCTGACGAAAACTAACCGCAAAACCCACCGAATGCACACCGAAAACCCCCAAAAACATCTGGATTAACCTGCGAAAACCACGGAAAAAGCCCGAGCAGGAGCCTGTCGCACACAGCCGAAGCAGCTGAGACCGCAGACGAGAGAGGTGAATAAATTCGCAAAACCGTTTGTATGAATCTAGGATTTGGCGAATTGCCTGCTCTCTGGATAGCCGAATGGCCAGGAAAGGTAACCGAACGCTGATTTTCAGCGTTTGGTTACCTATCTCAAGCAATTCGGATCTCTTTGGATAACCCTGAATGTGATTTTCTGGATTTTTGTTTCTCATTTTGTCTCTCATAGTTGAAGTGTACCTATGACGACAATTACATGCCTCTCTCATCTTTTTAAGTGGGAGAACCTGCACAATTGGTGGCTGACTAAATACTTTTTTGCCCCACTGTATATAAATAAATTGCTAATATTGAGATAAATTCAACTTTACACCAGTGCCTGTCAGTGTAGTTACTAAACTTCTGTGTAATCAAAAAATGAAATACCAGTCTGGACCTGATCAAATCCCAGCAATGCTGCTGAAAATCAGTGCGCCGGCAATTGCAAATCCTGTCGCAACCCTACTTAATGAATCACTGGCGACTGGATACATACCCAAACTCTGGAAGATTGCGAGAGTGGTACCTATCCATAAAAGTGGTGACAGTACTTTGGTATCCAACTACCGTCCAATTGCTGTTATGTCAAAAAATTTGGAAAAATGCATGTACACACAATTACGTGATTATTTATTATCAATCTTCAAAATATTTAACCACAGATCAATCCAGCTTTCATCCAAATCGCTCAACTACAACCACCCTTTTAAAAGTTTGCAATGATATCCAAGCTGGCATGGAACAAGGAGACCTAACTGGAGCCATCTTCCTTGATTTTGCCAAGGCCTTTGACACAGTAGACCATGGCATCCTATTACAAAAACTTAAAAACTCCGGTATTGGTGATTGCACGCTAACCTGATTTGAATCGTATGTATCCGACTGATCGTAACATATGTCCATTTCTGGCAGCTCCTCCCTCCCAGTCACGTGCGGAGTACCCCAAGTCTCGATACTTGGCCCCCTGGTATTCACGAAATTACATAGTTACATGGTTACATAGGCTGAAAAAAGACATGCGTCCATCGGATTCAGCCTCTCACACATCACCTACTGCCGTTGATCCAAAAGAAGTAAAAAAAAGCGCTCGCCAATATGCAACACACTGGGAAGATTCATTAATTATCTGCCCATTGTCTGCAAAGCCTCAACTGTACACATGTACGCAGATGACACCGTAATCTATACCAGCAAACCAAATCTCCCGCAGCTGGAGGCAGTGCTGCAAGAACAATTCACAGAGGTAGAATAATGGATTGTAGATAACAACCTTTTTTTAAATACTGACAAAACTGTAATGATGCTCTTTGGAACAGCACCTAAACTACATAAATTGCAAATGCCCCATCTCCGTGTCAGGACAAAATCAAATGGAACGCTGACCACAGTGACTTCTCTCAAATATCTAGGTATGTGGTTAGACCCAAATCTATCCTTTGGTCCCACATCGAAAAACTCTCATCTACACTTTACCCAAAACTAGGTGCCCTGTACAGAAGCAAATAGTGCCTGAGCCCCGTGGTAAGAAAGCAGATTGTACAACAAATGCTTATGCCAGCTATTGAATACGGAGATGTAGTGAATGCAGCTGCCCCGCAAACACACCTTCAGAAACTTACTACATTGTATAACTCGTTCTGCCGCTTTGTGCTACATTGTAACTACATGACATGTTAAAAGTAGGGATGAGCCAAACACTCGTGTTCGGTTCGCTTTCGAACTCGAACAATTTCAAAAGTTTGAGTTCGAACTCGAACTTGAACCGAACTCAATGCAAGTCAATGGGACTCAAAAGTTTGCTTTTTAGAGTGCCCTCCAAGAGGGCATATATGCAAGATATTTGCCATAAAAGGTGTATGGGGGTCCGGGTAGTGCCCTGGGGGACAGGAAGCAAGGACAAAACGTTTAAAAAAAGATGTTTTTAAAGGAACAGTAAGTTTTCCATAAAATAAGGGTTAAAAATAAAAATGAAAAATTCCTTCAAATATCGTGCCTAGGAGGTCCCCATAACCTGCCCGTGAAGTGGCGGATTTGTAGGATGTATAGAAACATCGCCATCAGAGACCCACACACGACACCTAGCCACCCTTAAGGGGTTAAAATGCACAGGGACTGGCTACTATCCTGTTAGATGAGGGAATGTATTATATGTATTAAAGCAAGGTATATATAACAATGGATAGTCAGAGACTCTAGGGACTCAGCTTGTACGCTTTATGATAGACATTTCTAACCAATAATAATTGTACGCTCACATAGGCCCTTCGGGAGAGGTACATGACATACAAATACAGGAATATTACGTTTAAATCTAAGGAGTGTGATAAAGATTTTATTAAGCCCTTGACTACAAATGACGTAACATCTACATCATTAATGATTGGCTTTACAGAGCCCTGGTCCTTAAGGGGTTAAACAGAATATCAGAGGATCATATAGTAGAAATGAACACTTCTTAGAATTCAGAACAAGCACAGTGTTTGTTCATACATGTGCAGGCCACACCCAGTCTGCAGGCAATGTATCAAATATGTATCAAATTCATGAGACCAGACTAATTAGAAGCACATGTTATTTCCAAACACTAATTAAACACCTGTTGTTTACGCCGTTTGAGAGCACAGGTCATTTAGAGGTGGCACTCTGCACCTAGACATTAGGTAGTTTTTTAATTCAATATCTAATAAACCGTTCCTTATAATATTCTACAGCAAAGAGTCTCTTTATTTCTAGATTTTTTAAGCATTTTTTGTACTTTTTTTTTTTAAAAAAATTTAGAACTCAAACCGAACACGCCAAAAAGTTCGAAACTTCGCGAACTTCGAACTGCCAATGTTCGAGTCGAACTCCGAACTGATCGAACCGAACAGCTTATCCCTAGTTAAAAGAACTAAACTGGCCATCGCTGGAATCTGGACCCTCTCATCACCTTTCCAACTTGGTGTTTAAGAGATTTTCTGGGAAGCTACCACCCTACCTGACTAGGCTGCTTCCCCCAGCAGTTCCCTCCTCCTATAACCTCCGATCCAGGACCAGCACCTTACTTGCAGTAGCGCAATACAAAAAGAAAGTGGCTCGATGCTCATTTTCCTACAGAGCACCGCAGTTATGGAATAACCTCCCAGATGCCATCAAATCTTCCCCCAGTCTTACGTCACTCAAGAGCTCCATATTAACATACCTCGATACAGAATGCACCTGTAAACATGTAACATAGTGACTATATTACTTACATATTTATTTTCTGTGTTAATCTGTATATTTGTGTTTTGTTCTTAATATCTTGCATTTATTACTTTGTATTTCTGTAACGACTGTAACAATTCAATGTTCTTGAACCCAGGACATACTTGAAAACTAGAGAAATCTCAATGTATCCTTCCTGGTAAAATACTTTACAAATAAATAAATAAATAAATTGAGTAATAGATTGCTATTGCTATATCGTGCCCTGTAACATGAATATTTTATTATTATTATTATTATTATTATTATTTATTTATAAAGCTCCAGCATATTCCGCAGCGCTGTACAATAAGCACAGTACAGACAGGGTTACAATACATTGAACAACATTTGACAAACAGTACAGGAGGAGATGAGGCCCTATTCCCGTAGGAACTCACAATCTAGGAGGGTTGGGGTTGGAAACAGGAGGAGAGGACTGTAAGGTGAGAGTGATTGATGGTTGCGTCAGTGAGTTGGGTGGTAGGCTTCCCTAAATAGGAATGTTTTCAGGGAGCGTTTGAAGGAAGAGAAGTTAGGGGAAAGTCTGACAGTTCCAGAGAGTGGGGGCTGCGCGTGAGAAATCACAGAAATCAGAAAGAGCACATTTTAATAATTGAAAATGAATAACTTGAACTTAATATTTTACAATACGTTGCCCTTATTTTGAGATGCCTAGAGATATAATGAAATATAGCTTATGCACGACTATTGGGCCCAATGTCTCAGAAGTTTGAACTGCCTACGAGTGCCAGAGTCTGTTAGAAATTGAAAGTTCATTGATAGATTAAAAGAGTAAGGGCTCTATTACATAACCTTGCACAAAAACACTTTTAAAAGATGTTAAAATTATTCACGCAAACGTCGTCGGTAAAAATTTGCGCATCGATTGTGATACCATCCGCATACCAGCGCACGAACGTATTTGCGCTCACAATGTTAAGTATGGGATGCGCGCACGAACTTTCGCTCATGCAGGGTTCGCGCAGGGTAACTTGCGTTAGACGTTAATACGCATTTTGTGCGCGAACGTCGTAATACGAAGTTCAGCGCAAAGGGTTTTTCCCCTCGTGTTAATGCGTTTTTGCGCACGCGCGCATTTTTGCGCGGAGAATGTAATAGAGCCCTAAAATACATAACGTGAAGCTGCTAAAATAAAATTAACACCATGGCTCTCAATGCGTTTTGCTGTCACATATGGCTTTGTCAAGACCTATCCATGGAGCCTGTTCCCATACCTGCCTTCTGATTGAAAACCTGGCACTCTGATTGTAGGTTTGATAGGGGATTTATGTGCATGGTGTGGGATCTTGTATATATACTGTATGTGGATCCTGCTCAGCTCAAGGACCTGTTGTCCCGTTGGTTTTGCTATGACTAAGGACTGTCTCCCTCTCTCAACCTTTCTTGGTATTCCCCTGCTGGCAAGGCCTCAGCCCGAGCATCTGCAGAATGAAGAGTGCTTGCAAATTGGAAGGAGGTTTTGGATATATGTAAAGCTGTCGACCCTGAAAACAACATGCTGTTTTGGCTCTGCCACAGCCCCTTCTAGCCTGCCACCCCAAGGCCATGGATTCTGTGGTCTTGTGGGGAATTCCACATTGACAGAATTCAAACTACTTCTGGAAGGAACATGAGCAGAAGAACTTGTCAAGTGCTTCATGTAATGGGATTTCATAACAGAACACCAATACATAAACTTCAAATTCAAATGAACGCAATTCTACTGAGATCAATGCCTTATCTCCAAAACGCTCTTTCAGGCTAGCGTCAGACGAACGCAGTCATTACGTCCATGTCGCCGCATAGTATAACCTCCGTCGAAGCATTGATTTGTGATCAATAGAGACCAACACACGAAGTACGTGCGCACCGAAGTGTGCACGCATCACGCCGGTGGCAACGGACGCCATTTAGGCCTCAACGTAAAACCGCTACAACGGATGCCCAGAGGGCGCCACGTCCGCGTAGCGGCCTGTGTGCATGATGACACAACGTCAGACGCAGCGCATTTGCGACATCCATCACGTTGACGCTCCGAAGTTTTATTGTTCTGGCTGACTGTACCTGTCATTTAATTGTAATTAATTTTGATTCCCATATTTCACTTTTTTGTTCTACATCCGTCAAAAAAATGGACCGTGTGGTGTCTACAGTATCTCCTGTCAGTACATACGTCCGTTATGCACGCACGCAGAGTGCCCTCAGACTGTGTTCGTCTGACATTAGCCTCAACTGAAGGGGCTCAAAATTCTCTTGGGCACACTTAAAAATATTCTGGAATGCGTACCCATAAAAGTGATGTCTGTTATAATTACATGGGGGACGAAGACTCTATGGGCCCTATTCCAAGGTTATTGTAAGCTTTTTGTAAAGTCCCGTAGCAGTGTGCAATTAGAAGTTCCTATGCTACGCAAGTTGCGTAGAAGAGAGAAAATTGTGCAGAAAACCTTCAGGGACTCCCAGGTTCGGGAGCCCCTGAGCCAAAGAGGAGGAGCAACGTGCAGAGAGGGAGAAAAGGCAAGTAAAATCACCAAAAAACAAACAAATAAAAAAAAATTGGGCAGAGGCTGTCAGCCCAGTTATTTAAGGGCAAAAAAAGGGGACTTTATTTTCAATAGAGTATCCCTTTAAACATTAGTTAATCACTAGAGCTTGCTTTACATGCACTCAGATACAGTCTTTTGGATAGCCAAATTATGCTGACATGCTCACTCACTCACACGATTAAATTACGTTTACAATTATATTACATATAATTGCAGCAATTTGGAAAAGTATCTACAGCTATAAGTTTGTCCCTGTGCCAGCTAGGTTTCTTCCTCTGCCAGTTGAAATTCTTAAGCAGCATCTGCTCACTAAACAGGCGCACAATATTTAAATTACTCAATCATATTTCTAGTCCATTACAAAAACGTAGGGTTATTCAGAAAGCACCGAAATTTCTTTCTATTTCGGCGCATTCCGTTGATTCCATTTCGCCGACCGTGTGGTGAATTCACTATTCATTGCAGGAGCACCGAAGCGCACTGAAGATAGAGTTGCCTTTGAAAAATAATAAAAAGGTCTGGTACGGAATTTTTTTAAAAAAAGCCTTTTTAACATAAATTGGGAATAAAGAATTTTGTCTAAAAAAATACAAGTAGGTTTACAAAAATAAATCAATAAAACATATTTTGCTGAAAATGAAAAGAATAAATGGTTTAATAAAAATAATAACATTTATAATGTTTTTATAGATTGAATCCTATGGGATTCGCCTGTTTAAACCTGTCGAACTGAATCACCAAAATTCAGAGCATTTCACTGACACTTAGGCGCAGTTTGACATTCTCTGAATAGATTAACCATTACTTCTCTATGGGACTATATCGCTGCCACTGAAGATTGCCGAAGGTTGCTGTCAATTCACCAGTATTTAGTGAATTGACAGTTTAGTGAATAGACGAACTACCACAAAATTGCACAGTACGGTGAAATTCACCTTTCGGTGCAATTTGGTGGCAAGCTCGACCCTTATGGAGTAACCCCTTGTGAATATAGCTGTTAACAAGTGAATAGCAAACACAAAAAAGTGCAGCTCCATTCCTGCAGGCAAATTTACCAAAAACTTTATTAAAGGAACTCATGATGACAGAAAGCACACTTTGTTAATTTTTAAAGAAATTTATTAGTTTCTTTATAAAATAACTTACATGAATGCATCAGCTTAGCTGTTAATAATTAGATTTCAGTTCTTGCATTTCATTAGATCCACCAGCATATCTAGATCTGACATGCTCATATGCGCCGCCCATTACTGTGAGTTTTATTGCTATGGAGCCCTGTGATGCGCTCATACACACTGCCTGTTACTGTGCATTTTAGTGCTATGGAGCTCTGTGATGCGCTCATACACACCGCCTGTTACTGTGAGTTTTATTGCTATGGAGCTCTGTGATGCGCTCATACACACCGCCTGTTACTGTGCATTTTAGTGCTATGGAGCTCTGTGATGCACTCATACACACCGCCAGTTACTGTGAGTTTTATTGCTATGGTGCTCTGTGGTACGCTCATACACACCACACATTACTGTGAGTTTTAGTGCTATGGAGCTCTGTGATGCGCTCATACACACCGCCTGTTACTGTGAGTTTTATTGCTATGGTGCTCTGTGATATGCTCATACACACACCACACGTTACTGTGAGTTTTAGTGCGGTGGAGCTCTTTGATACGCTCATACAAACCACACATTGCTGTGCGTTTTATTGCTGTGGAGCGCTGTGAGACATACATTATGCACAGGGCCAGGGCCTGCCCGCCCATGGTGCACTGTGGAGCAACTGCTCTGAGCAGCAAAATCTGGGGGGCCGAGGGGGCGGCATATTTTTGACACCGCTGCACTTTTTCCCTGGGCACATGGGTATTTTTCTTTTCCTGGAAGCCGTTGCAGTGATCTGCAAGGCCGTGCCCCTACACACGTGGGCAACAGGGGAAGAGCGGCACAGAAAAGGGATTAAGATGCCTGTAGGCGGATCTTATTCCCAGAAGCTCTCCTCTCATCTCTCCTCTAGACTATCGGCATAAGGTATGTGTATTGTATGTGCAGCGGCCACCACTGGAGCCCGGGACTGGGAAGAATGGGTTTCAAAACAAAATTGTAGCTCTCTGTGGATGTTTATGTTGTTCTGGTGACAGTGCATGCTTTCTGAATACTGAGAGCCTCTTCAGAATTTGCTTCCTGTGTGTACCCAAAGGGTATGTGAAACACTGCTGGGTATATAAGATTCTGGGCTCTGCTGGGGATGTCAGATTCTGGGCTCTGCTGGGTATATCAAATTCTGGGGTCTGTCTGGGTATATAAAATTCTGTGAGTTTAACTATTAGCAGTACAACTATGAGTATAAAAATTGAAATCTAACACTATGCAGTGCTGTTGTTCACTGGCACCCGGTTGTCTGATTTACTAGCTCAGTTATACACTTATACACACCTCACATTACTGTATCACAGAGCTCCACAGCAATAAAATTCTAATGTACGGTGTGTATTTGAGTGTTTGAATTTTATTGCTGTGGCGCACTGTGATACGCTCATACACACTGCGTGTTTTTTTGGGGGGCAGAATTTCATTCTTCACTCCAGGCAGCACAATGTCTTGGGCCGGCCCTGCACAGCGCTCGAGTCCTGCGGGAACGGCGTTCCAGCACTTCTCCCGCAGCGGGAACGTTTCAGGAACGCAGGTTCCCACAGTGGGCAGCCGGGACTGCTAGCGGAATGCATTAACAGCATTCTGCTAGCAGCCGCTCAACAAACCACGTTTCCCCGAGCCCTGCGTGATCCCTCCTCGTGCGGTCGCCTCCTCAGCCCTCTGAAGGCTGTGACACAGCCTACAGCCGAGATCTCGCGTGATCGCATCACAGCTGTCAGAAGATGGCGGCCACGTGCAGGAGCACACTGGAGCTGGGAGGAAGATGCGGTCCTGAGGTCTGCAAGCTGGTAAGTATAACTCGAAGGGTCTCTGCCGGCTATAATTCATTCTGGGGGTCTGCACCTGGTCATAATTAATTCTGGGGGTCTGCACCTGGCCATAATTATTTCTGGGGGTCTGCACCTGGCCATATGTATTTCTGGGGGTCTGCACCTGGCCATAATTAATCCTGGGGGACTGTACCTGGCCATAATTATTTCTGGGGGTCTGCACTTTGCCATAATTATTTCTGGGGGACTGTACCTGGCCATAATTATTTCTGGGGGTCTGCACTTTGCCATAATTATTTCTGGGGGACTGTACCTGGCCATAATTAATTCTGGGGGTCTGCACCTGGCCATAATTATTTCTGGGGGACTGTACCTGGCCATAATTAATTCTGGGGGTCTGCACCTGGCCATAATTAATTCTGGGGGACTGCACCTGGCCATAATTAATTCTGGGGGACTGTGCCTGGCCATAATTACCATAATTATTTCTGGGGGTCTGTACCTGGCCATAATTAATTCTGGGGGTCTGCACCTGGCCATAATTATTTCTGGGTGTCTGCACCTGGCCATAATTAATTCTGGGGGACTGTACCTGCAAATAATTAATTATAGGGGTCTGCACCAGGCCATAATTAGTTCTGGGGGACTGTACCTGGCCATAATTAATTCTGGGGCTCTGTACCTGGCCATAATTATTTCTGGGGGTCTGCACCTGGCCATAATTAATTCTGGGGGACTGCACCTGGCCATAATTATTTCTGTGGGTCTGCACCTGGCCATAATTAATTCTGGGGGACTGTACCTGGCCATAATTATTTCTGGGGGTCTGCACCTGGCCATAATTAATTCTGGGGGACTGTGTCTGGCCATAATTAACCCTTTCGCTGCTGAGCCATTTCATGCCTGTGTGCTGAGGTCATTTTTACCAGTTTCGCTCATCATGTTTAAACTTGTTTTGAAGCCTAGATTTTATTATATTTCGTTCTTTCTGGTAGACTCGGCAAATTGATAATATATCATAATTATTTGTATACGTCATGCCCTGTCTGTATATTATAACAAAAAATGCAATAGAATTTTAATTTTCAATAATTTCCAACGTGTAAAGTGTTTTTTTTCACATTTTAACATGAGAGCGTTTGCAGTTATATTTTCTATGGGTTGCGCTTGTTAAAAAAATTAGAAATGGGGACTCGTTACATTTTTTTGAGGGGAAAATCACGCGATTTTTAACAAACGCACCCCATACAAAAATCGTTAGTGCAGCATCATTGTTCACATTATAATTGAAATGGGAACAATATTGCTGCATTAACCCTTTCGCTGCTGAGGCTTTTCCCGCCTCTGTGCTGAGGTCATTTTTACCGGTTTTGCTCATCATGTTTAAACGCGTTTTGAAGGCTTATTTTAGTATATGACCCAGACATATTATATATCGTTCTTTCCGTCAGACTCGGCAGATTAATAATATGTCATTATTATATGTATACGTCATGACCTGTCTATATATATTATAACAAAAAATGCAATAAAATATGAATTTTCAATAATTTACAGCATGTAAAGTGTTTTTTTTCCACATTTCAACATGCGAGCAATTGCGGTTATATTTTGTATGGGGTGCGCTTGTTAAAAAAATTAGAGATGGGGTCTCGTTACATTTTTTTTTGGGGAAAATTACACGATTTTTAACAAACGCACCGCATACAAAAATCGTTAGTGCAGCATCATTGTTCACATTATAATTGAAATGGGAACAATATTGCTGCATTAACAAACCAAAAAAAAGAAAAAAAAAGTGTTTATTTTTTTTTATAATTTTTTTTAAATATTTTTTTATTTTTATTTTATTTATTTATTTATTTTTTACAAACTTTTTCACATTCGAGTTTGGTATCGTTGGAACGGCCATGCTCTGGCCGATCCAACAATACCAAACGTTAACCCCTAGCTGCTACGGATCGGGAGATAGGGAGTTCCAATGAACTCCCTATCTCCACCGTTGGTGGCAGTTAGGGGTTAACTCCAGGACTGGCGTCATCGTGCTATGAACGATGACGCCAGTCCTCAGGGGGAGTTCCCGGAGGCTTGGCTGACAAAGATGTCGGCCAGCTCCGGGAAAGGATCACGAACCGGCGCTTTTCAGCGCCGATTCGTGATCCAGCTCCCCAGGGGTTAATGCCAGGTACCATTTGGAAGGGCAGGCTGTGCCCTTCCAAATGGTGCCTGGGTTAACCCCCGCAACGCCGCCGATCGGGAGGGAGAGAGGTCCTAAGGACCTCCCCCCTCCCTTTCAGGCGCCTCCTCCGCACATGCTGGGGGGGCGCCTGAATTAGGTGTCATCACGCTGCCGCGATGACACCTAATTTCACTGGCGGCGGTTCCGGATGCTGGGCTGACATCGAGGATGTCAGCCCGCACCGGGGGGGCCAGCGATCGGCCGGAACCCGGCCGAACGCTGACCCCAAAGGGAGGACGCGCTCAGCGCGTCCTCAGCACAGCAGGAGCCATGCGGAGGACGCGCTCAGCGCGTCCTCCACATCGAAGTGGTTAACAGAACAAAACAAAAAAAACTATTTTTTATTTATTTATTTATTAATATTTTTTTATTTTCATTTTTTTTATATAAATTGTAACATGGTCAGGTTTGGTATCGTTGGAAAGGCTCTGGCCGATCCAAGGATACCAAACGTTAACCCCTAGCTGCCACGGATCGGGAGATATGGGTTCTAATGCCATTGGTGGCAGCTAGGGGTTAACTACAGAACTGACGTCATCGCGCTATGCACGATGACGCCAGTCGCCAGGGGGAGATCCCGGAAGCTTGGCCGACATCCAAGATGTCAGCCAGCTCTGGGAGAGGACCGCAATCTGGCGCTTTTTAGCACCGAATAGCGATCCGGTCCCCAAGGGGTTAAAGCCAGGCACCGTTTGGAAGGGCAGGGCAGTGCCCTTCCAAACGGTGCCTGGCTTTGATTGCTGTCCCTAACGGAAGGGCAGGGAGAGAGGTCCAAAGGACCTCCCTTTCAGGCACCTTCCACGCACTCGCGGGGGGGCGCCTTAAAGAGATGTCATCGCGCCGCCACGATGACATCTATTAGTGCCCGTGGCCGTCACGGATGCTGAGCTGACATCAAGAATTTCAGCCCGCAACGGGGGGGCACAGCGATCGTCTGGAAACCGGGCGATCGCTGTCTGCAAAGGGGGACTGCACCTGGCCATAATTAATTCTGGGGGACTGTACCTGGCCATAATTATTTCTGGGGGATTGCACCTGGCCATAATTATTTCTGGGGGTCTGTGTCTGGCTATAATTAATTCTGGGGCGTCTGTATAATTAATTCTGGGGGTTTGTCTGGTCATAATTATTTCTGGGGGTCTGTGTATAATTAATTCTGGGGGTCTTTTATAACTAATTGGGTCCCGGGAGTGCAATATTTGAAATATATACGTTTAACAAATGTCACCCCTTATTACAGTTATTATCCAACCCCCACTGAAATTGAGTGTTTTGGCCAGTTTGACATTGATTTTGATCATTCAGTCATCTTGCTTACAATTAAATCAAAGAGGCACGTGTAGGTCAGACAAATATAACATAACATTTATAATGAAATAACCACAAATGTCTTTTCTGTGCTCACATCATTATCAGTTTTATTCAACCCCCAAGTGATATTCAATCTTAGTACAACATCCTTTTACAGTTATAACAGCTTTTAAACGTGAAGCATACGTCTTGCGGCGATCTACGGGTATCTTCGCCCATTCGTCATGGGCAAAAGCCTCCAGTTCAGTCACATTCTTAGGCTTGCGCACTGCAACAGCTTTCTTTAAGTCCCACCAGAGGTTCTCAATCGGATTTAAGTCAGGTGACTGCGATGGCCACTCCAAAATGTTCCAGCCTTTAATCTGCAACCATGCTCTAGTGGACTTGGAGGTATGCTTGGGATCATTGTCCTGTTGAAAGGTCCAACGTCTCCCAAGCTTCAGGTTTGTGACGGACTGCATCACATTGTCATCCAATATCTCCTGGTACTGAAGAGAATTCATGGTACCTTGCACACGCTGAAGCTTCCCTGTACCTGCAGAAGCAAAACAGCCCCAAAGCATGATTGACCCCCCGCCATGCTTCACAGTAGGCAAGGTGTTCTTTTCTTCATAGGCCTTGTTCTTCCTCCTCCAAACATAGCGTTGATCCATGGGCCCAAACAGTTCTAATTTTGTTTCATCAGTCCACAGAACACTATCCCAAAACTTCTGTGGTTTGTCCACATGACTTTTGGCATACTGCAGTCGACTCTTCTTATTCTTTGGAGACAGCAAGGGGGTGCGCCTGGGAGTTCTGGCATGGAGGCCTTCATTACGCAGTGTGCGCCGTATTGTCTGAGCTGAAACCTCAGTACCCACATCTGACAAATCTTTTCTCAGTTCCTCAGCAGTCACACGGGGACTTTTCTCCACTCTACGCTTCAGGTAGCGCACAGCAGTCGAAGTCAGCATCTTCTTTCTGCCACGACCAGGTAGCGTTTCAACAGTGCCCTTTGCCTTGAATTTGCGAATGATGCTTCCTATGGTCTCTCTTGGTATGTTTAACATCTTTGCAATCTTCTTATAGCCATTGCCCTTCCTGTGAAGAGTAATCACCTCTTCTCTTGTCTTCCTGGACCATTCTCTTGACTTCACCATGTTTGTAACCACACCAGTAAATGTCTAGAAGGAGCTGAGTATCACAGTCATTTTAAAGTTGCCTAATTGGTGCTTATTATGCTTTATTGCTGCTCCGTGACATCCACAGGAGTTTTCAATACCTGATTGAAAACACTTGAATGAACCTCTGTTCTTCAGAGTGGTAGTCTTTAAGGGGTTGAATAATTGTATCAATGAAGAATTCACAAAAGAAACATTTACTACTGTATTACAAAACCAATTGATGTCATTTTAGTTGCATATGGTTCTTTAAAAAGTCTTTGTAGGATTTCATTCTGAATACAATTACAAATGTGCACTAAATTCCCTAAAACCCTCTACAGCATTGGGGGTTGAATAATTTTGAACTCAACTGTATATAATCAAAGAGTGGTAATACCGTGCATTACATTTGAAAGAGAACATAAATTTATACTTAAATTTTCTGCAGCGTTTTGCTCCGTAGTTAAAGACAGCCTGGACTTCCTGTATTTGCTCCTTGTGGTAGTTGGTCTGTATCTGAGTTGTAACGTCAATAACATGCACTTAGTCAGTATAAAACATAAGATCATTAAGCCTTTCCTGGTAACTTTTCTCCTTCAAGCCGTACACCATTTTAGTAGCCCTTCTCTGAACTCTCTCTAAGATGTCTATATCCTTCTGGAGATACGGTCTCCAGTACTGCACACAGTACTCCAAGTGAGGTCTCACCAGTGCTCTGTACAGTGGCATGAGCACTTCCCTTTTCCTACTGCTAATACCTCTCCCTACACAACCAAGCATTCTGCTAGCATTTCCTGCTGCTCTATTACATTGACTACTTACCCTTAGATCCTCTGAAATAATAACCCCTAAATCCCTTTCCTCAGAAGTTGAGGTTAGGACTGTATCAAATATTCTATATTCAGCCCTTGGGTTTTTACGCTCCAGGTGCATTATCTTGCACTTATCCACGTTAAAACTCAATTGCCACAGTTCCGACCATTTTTTTAGTTTACCTAAATCATTTGTCATTTGGCTGATCCCTCCAGGAACGTCAACCCTGTTGCAAATCTTTGTGTCAACAAATTTATTAAATTAAAAGGCATGTAAAAGACATATAATCATGTCCTATGGGCCTGTGGGCCAGTTGTCCCAAATAGAAGTGCTGGGATACGCGCTTCGTCGGTCGCTATGCCGACTTCCTCAGTCCCAAAAAAATATGTCTCCTACCACAAGCAGCAAATACAGGAAGTCCAGGTTGTCTTCAACTACGGAGAAAGACGCTGCAGAAAATTTAAGTATAAATTTATGTTCTCTTCCAAATGTAAAGCACGGTATTACCACTCTTTGATTATATAATAAGGGGTGACATTTGTTAAACGTATATATTTAAAATATTGCGCTCCCGGGACCCAATTAGTTATAAAATATTCCTGTGGCAATCCATAATAGGGTGGATCCGGAGTTAGCAGCATTTATATCTTTATTAAATACCCTGAAGGTCTCTTTAATTAGGCGCCTAATAAACCACACCAAACCCTTATTTTGCAATCAATTCTGGGGGTCTGCCTGGCTATAATTATTTCTTGGGGTCTGTGTATAATTATTTCTGGGGGTCTGTGCCTATATATATATATGCGGGCTGTATTGTCTAATACGCCTAGTGAGGTTTCATATCCGATTGAGTTTTTGCTGGCCACGCTACGATTAACATTGACCCTGAATTATTGTCGATTTGAAAATCGATTTTATTTACAATGCAGGGGTACGTCCATGGGGGCTCCCATGGTGCCGATGTACGCAAATGCGTGCATGTATGTGTACGAAATGCAATACATTATTTCAACTATTGGAAGGGGGTCACAACTATATTTGTGCTTTATAGATGATATTTTTTTAATATGACAGGGTACCCCAGAGGCTTTATCTGCAATTATGACTGATTTAAACACTTTGCCGACTACTGTGAGACTGTCACATGAGTATAGTGCTTCTACAGTGAGCTTTTTGGATTTATCCATTTCGATGGGTGAAGAGGGTCTTACTTATTCCCTCTTCCGTAAAGAAACTGGTTGTAATACTCTGTTACATGCGACTAGTTTTCACCCCAAATGCCTTAAAGGAATCCTTGCCGATTCAGTTTCTTCGTGTGATAAGAAACAATTCGAATCCCCATACCTGTGAGCAACAAGTGTTGCAGATGTATTCTCATTTTGTACAACGGGGATACAAATCGGAGGTACTTGTTCGTTCATTGATTCTTGCCCGTGAACTGGGAGGGAATGTGAACAAGAAATTGATACGACAACCACGTATCACCTTTGTCCAAACATTTCACACCTCATCGAATGCATTTGCTCAGGTGACTAGACGTCATTGGAGTATCCTTCAAAAGGATCCGAAGTTGAAACAGCATGTGTCCAATCCTCCTTTGATGTCTTATAAACGTAATAAAAATTTGAGGGACATGATAGTCCATACTGACCAATTTACGTGATTTGCTGAGATTAGTGGAACAGGGCGAGTTAACCCTGGGTGTATTCGTTGCCTGGGATGTACTACTTGCAACTCGTTAACCACCGGTAAGGTTTTTTACCATCCATATAAAAGGGACAAAGTTCTCTATCAGGCATAGGATTACCTGCACTACCGAATTTGTAGTCTATAAAATTACCTGTCCTTGTGGCCTAACCGATGTGGGTAAAACCACTAATGTACTACGCACAAGGATAGCGAACCATCGCTCGGCCATACGGGCTACACTGGCTGGGCAGGACAACACCCAACCAGTGGCCCGTCATTTTCACTTGATGCACCACCCCGTATCCTCTTTAAAGGTTATGGGGATTGATCACATACCACCTATGTCGAGGGGGGTGATCAAGCTACTGAATTGTTGAAGAGGGAGGCATTCTGGATTTTTTCCCTAGATGCTCTCGCACCAAGAGGATTGAATGAAAAAAACAGTTATAGTTCATTCCTAGGATTCCGGTAACATTGTACTTGTTGGTCCTATTAGGAGATCTAGGGGTTAATTGAACGTTTTTCCAATTGTTTCTGCGGATAGGGCAGTTCTCTGTTGATTCTAGTTTGAGTAATGGATTGCTAATAACCTTTTGGCTTGTGTACGATAAACCTTATCAGGGGGATGAGCTGTTATTAACGCTGTCAGTGGGAATTGTTGCACGGTTATGTATCTTTACTGATCACAATGCTCTGATCGGAGGTCCTCCTTATGGAAACTTTTGGTTCCTGGTGTTATACCATTATTTTTATACGTATTGCTTACGTTTGGCAGAATGGTGTGTGTAATATATGGGTAATGAGATTATATAAGTAATTGAGTGATAAAGATACAACTTTATGCAATGTGACATGCACACAATCAGATCTGAACTTTTTAATTGTTTTTAACAGGTGTCATTAGAATTAAAGTGTTTGCATGCATCGCTATGGCAACAGCTTGTGAGCTGTTGTGAGGCACTTCCTGGAGCCAGAGAGACGCCCTTGTTCTGAGTTAATTGAAGGGTGTATTTAGGTTGGATGTTTGTTTGTATATGTTATCTTGAGAAAAGTCCCAGATGGGACTGAAACGTCGATCTATGAAATAAATCTAATTGTATCTGTATGACAGTCTTCGTGTGCACCGAGATTTTTTTTTTCCTATTTATGCTGCAGCTGGGTTTCCACCGAAGCAAGCAATGAATATTTTATTCATGGAACAGGGAGTTCGGGGTTTCTTGGAACTTATACACACATACATACATACATACATACATACAGTATATATATATACATACAGTGACAAGAAAAAGTATGTGAACCCTTTGGGATTACGTGGAGTTTTGCATGATTTGGTCATAAAATGTGCTCTGATCTTCATCTAAGTCACAACAATTTCAAAAACACAGTCTGCTTAAAATAATACAACACAAACATTATATGTTTATGTTTTTATTGAACAGAACATGTAAACATTCACAGTGCAGGGAAGGAAAAAGTATTTGAACCTTTGGACTTAATAACTGGTTGACCCTCCTTTGGCAGCAATAACCTCAACCAAACGTTTCCTGTAGTTGCAGATCAGACCTGCACAACGATCTGGAGTAATTTTGGACCACTCCTCTTCACAAAACTGTTTCAGTGTAGCAATATTCTTCGGATGTCTCGTGTGAATTGCTCTCTTAAGGTCATGCCACAGCATTTCAATCGGGTCGAGGTCAGGACTCTGACTGGGCCACTCCAGAAGGTGTATTTTGTTTTGTTGAAGCCATTCTTTTGTTGACTTACTTGTATGCTTTGGGTCATTGTCCTGTTGCATCACCCACCCGCTGCGGAGCTTCAGTTGGCGGACAGATGGTCTTACGTTTTCCTGCAAAATGTCTTGATAAACTCTGGAATTCATTTTTCCATCAATGACAACAATCCGTCCAGGCCCTGACACAGCAAAGCAGCCCCAAACCATGATGCTCCCTCCGCCATGTTTTACAGTGGGGATGAGGTTTTGATGTTGGTGTGCTGTGCCTTTTTTCTCCACACATAGTGTTGTGTGTTTTTTCCAAACCACTAAATTTTGGTTTTATATGTCCACAGAATATTTTGCCAGTAGTGCTGTGGAACATTCAGGTGATCTTTTGCAAACTTCAAACGTGCTGCAATATTCTTTTTGGACAGCAATGGCTTCCTCCATGGTGTCCTCCCATGTCCTCCATTCTTGTTTAATGTTTTCCTTATTATAGATGTGTCAACAAAAATGTTAGCATGTGCCAGAGATTTCTGTAAGTCTTTAGCTGACACTCTAGGATTCTTCTTTACCTCATTAAGCATTCTGCGCTGTGCTCTTGCAGTCATCTTTACAGGAAGATCCCGCCTAGGGATAGTAGCAACAGTGCTGAACTTTCTCGATTTGTAGACAGTCTGTCTTACTGTGGACACATGAACATCAAGGCTTTTGGAGATACTTTTGTAACCCTTTCCAGCTTCATGCAAGTCAACAATTCTTGATCGTAGGTCTTCTGAGAGCTCTTTTCTGCGAGGCATGGTTCACATCAGGCAGTGCTTCTTGAAACCAGTAAACCCAAGACTGGTGTGTGTTTTTAAAGGGCAGGACAGCTTTCAGCAACACATCCAATAATATCACACTGATTGGACTCAAGTTTGGCTCACTCCTGGCTCCAATTAGCTCTTGGAGAAGTCATTAGTGTAGGGTTCACATACTTTTTCCACCCTGCACTGTGAATGTTTACATGTTATGTTCAATAAACACATTAAAACATATGTTTTTGTAGTATTATTTTAAGCAGACTGTGTTTTTCAAATTGTTGTGACTTCGATGAAGATCAGAGCACATTTTATGACCAATTCATGCAAAACTCCACGTAATCCCAAAGGGTTCACATACTTTTTCTTGCCACTGTGTGTGTATGTATATATACAGTTGTGTTCAAAATTATTCAACCCCCACTGAAATTGAGTGTTTTGGCCAGTTTGACATTGATTTTGATCAGTCATCTTGCTTACAATTAAATCAAAGAGGCACGTGTAGGTCAGACAAATATAACATAACATTTATAATGAAATAACCACAAATGTCTTTTCTGTGCTCACATCATTATCAGTTTTATTTCAACCCCCAAGTGATATTCAATCTTAGTACTTAGTACAACATCCTTTTACAGTTATAACATCTTTTAAACGTGAAGCATAGCTTGACACAAGTGTCTTGCAGCGATCTACGGGTATCTTCGCCCATTCGTCATGGGCAAAAGCCTCCAGTTCAGTCACATTCTTAGGCTTGCGCACTGCAACAGCTTTCTTTAAGTCCCACCAGAGGTTCTCAATCGGATTTAAGTCAGGTGACTGCGATGGCCACTCCAAAATGTTCCAGCCTTTAATCTGCAACCATGCTCTAGTGGACTTGGAGGTATGCTTGGGATCATTGTCCTGTTGAAAGGTCCAACGTCTCCCAAGCCTCAGGTTTGTGACAGACTGCATCAAATTGTCATCCAATATCTCCTGGTACTGAAGAGAATTCATGGTACCTTGCACACGCTGAAGCTTCCCTGTACCTGCAGAAGCAAAACAGCCCCAAAGCATGATTGACCCCCTGCCATGCTTCACAGTAGGCAAGGTGTTCTTTTCTTCATAGGCCTTGTTCTTTCTCCTCCAAACATAGTGTTGATCCATGGGCCCAAACAGTTCTAATTTTGTTTCATCAGTCCACAGAACACTATCCCAAAACTTCTGTGGGTTGTCCACATGACTTTTGGCATACTGCAGTCGACTCTTCTTATTCTTTGGAGAGATCAAGGGGGTGCGCCTGGGAGTTCTGGCATGGAGGCCTTCATTACGCAGTGTGCGCCGTATTGTCTGAGCTGAAACTTCAGTACCCACATCTGACAAATCTTTTCTCAGTTCCTCAGCAGTCACACGGGGACTTTTCTCCACTCTACGCTTCAGGTAGCGCACAGCAGTCGAAGTCAGCATCTTCTTTCTGCCACGACCAGGTATTATTTTATTATTATTATTTATTTATAAAGCGCCAGCATATTCCGCAGCGCTGTACAATAAGCACAGTACAGACAGGGTTACAATACATTGAACAACATTTGACAAACAGTACAGGAGGAGATGAGGGCCCTATTCCCGTAGGAACTCACAATCTAGGAGGGTTGGGGTTGGAAACAGGAGGAGAGGACTGTAAGGTGAGAGTGATTGATGGTTGCGTCAGTGAGTTGGGTGGTAGGCTTCCCTAAATAGGAATGTTTTAAGGGAGCGTTTGAAGGAAGAGAAGTTAGGGGAAAGTCTGACAGTACGAGGGAGAGCGTTCCAGAGAGTGGGGGCTGCGCGTGGAAATCCTGCAGTCTATCATGGGAAGAGGTGATGCGGGGAGAAGCTAGGCGCAGGTCACTGTTTGACCTTAGGGAGCGCTGGGGTGTATTTGGTGATTAGTGAGGACAGGTAGTGGGGCGCTGAGTTAGTGAGGGTTTTGTAGGTAAGGATAAGGATTTTGAACTTAATTCTGCAGTGGAATGGGAGCCATGAAGGGACTCGCAGAGGGGAGCGGCAGAGACAGAGCGGCGGGTGAGGTGAATTAGCCTGGCGGAGGCGTTCAGGATGGATTGTAGGGGGGAGAGGTGGGACAGAGGGAGGCCAGATAAGAGATTATTGCAATAATCGAGTCGGGAGATTACCAGGGCGTGTATGAGTTGTATGAGGTAGCATTTCAACAGTGCCCTTTGCCTTGAATTTGCGAATGATGCTTCTTATGGTCTCTCTTGGTATGTTTAACATCTTTGCAATCTTCTTATAGCCATTGCCCTTCCTGTGAAGAGTAATCACCTCTTCTCTTGTCTTCCTGGACCATTCTCTTGACTTCACCATGTTTGTAACCACACCAGTAAATGTCTAGAAGGAGCTGAGTATCACAGTCATTTTAAAGCTGCCTAATTGGTGCTTATTATGCTTTATTGCAGCTCCGTGACATCCACAGGTGTTTTCAATACCTGATTGAAAACACTTGAATGAACCTCTGTTCTTCAGAGTGGTAGTCTTTAAGGGGTTGAATAATTGTGTCAATGAAGAATTCACAAAAGAAACATTTACTACTGTATTACAAAACCAATTGATGTCATTTTAGTTGCATATGGTTCTTTAACCCCTTAGTGACCGGGCGGTTTTACACAAATCCGTCCTTTAGTGACCGCTGCTGCTTTTACGTTTCTGCGCTGTTAGTGTTTAGGACAAATTTTCCTCTTACTCGTTTATGCAACCTACACATATTTTACACTGTTTTTCTCATCATTAAATGGACTTTATAAAGATACCAATTTTTTCATCATTTCATATAATTTACTATAAAAAACATTGTGAAATATGACAAAAAAATTGAAAAAAACACCACTTTTTCGAACTTTGACCCCCAAAATTTCTTATGTATCAACAACCGTCAAAAAAATTTAATTCCTTAGTAGTTTCTAAATTTAGTTCTGAGTTTAGCAATACCCAATGTTTACATATTGTTGCATAAAATAAGGAAAAAAGCGAGGAATAAGTGCAAGTAGCACTTTGCCATTTCCAAAGAGTTTATTTTCAAAACTAGTGATAGTGACATTGTAACACTGATATCTGTCACTAATTCCTGAATAACCCTCCACATATACATATTTTTTTAAAGTACACAAATCAAGGTATTAAACTTGGGATATTTTGACTCTTTCCATGCAAACCATTTTACCACAAATCTATGCCAAAGTTTGAGAAAAAAAAAAGTTTTGGTGATTTTTTTTTTTTGAACGCAATTTAAGAATACATGTACTGTGAACTTTAAGGTTTACTGCCAAAAAGCACCCCAAAATATGTTCAGCAACATCTTCTGAGTAAATTGATACCACCCATGTATAGGTATGTCGGGTCATTTGGGGGCTAATAGGCCTTATTTGGGGGGTGCGCATTTCAGTTTTCCAACTTGGAATTTTCACATTTCGTCATCATGCACCCATGTCCTATTTGGGACATTTTTGAAGCCGGCCAAAGTAATTTACCCACATCAAACCATATATTTTTAGAAAGGGCACACCCTAGGGTGCTTAAAGAGTTGTATTTTAACACTTTCCATGCACTAGCTCTATGTCAAACTTTCAGGTAGTCACTTTTTGTGTTATTTTTTTACACACATTGTACTTTAGGCATGAATTGTCAAATCCAGTTATGGGTTACTGCCAAAAAACACCCCAAAATATGTTCAGCAACATCTTCTGAGTAAATTGATACCACCCATGTATAGGTATGTCGGGTCATTTGGGGGCTAATAGGCCTTATTTGGGGGGTGCGCATTTCAGTTTTCCAACTTGGAATTTTCACATTTCGTCATCATGCACCCATGTCCTATTTGGGACAATTTTGAAGCCGGCCAAAGTAATTTACCCCCATCAAACCATATATTTTTAGAAAGGGCACACCCTAGGGTGCTTCAAAGAGTTGTATTTTAACACTTTCCATGCACTAGCTCTATGTCAAACTTTCAGGTAGTCACTTTTTGTGTTATTTTTTCACACACATTGTACTTTAGGCATGAATTTAGGAGACACTGTTTGTTACTGCATGAAAACTCTCCAGGTTGTTTTCTGCAAGGTCTCCTGAGTACACCCATGCCCCCCATGCATAGGTTTGCCAGGATTTTGGGAAGGTTCAAATACAATTTTTATGACTTTGTCATTGGAGTTGAAATTGAGATTATTTCTTCAGCTAGGCCTATCTTTGGTTTTGGGTCTACCGCATACCCCAGTTTGAATTATTGCCAGAAAATTGTTTATATTTGTTATGTTGACACCCCAAGGTATTGCATATGGAGTGCTTTGATGCCATGGATGCAACGGTTTTAGCCCAAAACATTTGAGAAGGTGTGTGGCGGTAATTTTTCAATTTTCAGATTTTTACGCCCACAGTATTTTTGGACTGTGATTTAGGAGACACTGTGGTCGGTTACTGCATGAAAACTCTCCAGGTTGTTTTCTGCAAGGTCTCCTGAGTACACCCATGCCCCCCATGCATAGGTGTGCAAAGATTTTGGCAAAATACAGCACCAATTGTAGAACATAAAAATGTACGAATAAAATGTAAAAGTCTGGTGCAGTAAAAGAAAAAAAAAACTAAACTGAACTAACTAACTGGAGTGTGAGAAAAAATAGAAAGGAAAAAAAAAAATCACAGATCACGCACAGTGTGATATATCTTGAAACAGTCCCCAAGACACAGACCGGGTTGTCCAGGGCATTCTGGGCAATAAAAGATTGTGCCTCTCCTCTGCCCCCTCTTGAAACACACCCTGCATCTTTTTTGGGGTTTCTGTTTGCCCTCAGTAGGGGGGATTTTATAAATAAAATGTGTAGCCCCAACTCTGTCCCCCATCACCGCCCGGGGAGCAGGTGCATCCTGCTACAAAAACCCCGAAATGACCTGGAGCTGAAACTGTAAAAAGGACAGCGTCACTCCGGGGTTTGCCTTTTTGCAGAGCAAAAAGGCATTGTGGGTTGCAATTTGCATCAGGTAAATTGCAACCTTTTTGTACCAGGCCCTTGACTTCCGCATAATCTGGTAGGGCTGGAGCAGCTGATCTGCCAGATCAACCCCACCCATATGCCGGTTATAGGCTTTGATGCACACTGTCTTCCTGATGCGCTCAGCTCTGCCACGTACAGAGACCTCCACAGACCTCTCAGTGTGGATGGTGGATAGAAGGTATACATCCTTCTTGTCTCTGTACTTGACCGCCAACAGCTCCTCTTGGCGCAGAGCTGAGGTCTCCCCCCTTTTTAACCAGGTGCGGACAAGCTGTGCTGGGAAACCTACGCGGTTCTTGCGAACAGTACCGCATGCTGCTGTATCAAAACAATACAGCAGCTTGAACAAAGGGACACTCGTATAAAAATTATCAACATACAAGTGGTACCCTTTGTTCATCAGGGGAAAAAGTAGGTCCCACACAATCTTGCCACTGGTTCCCATGTGTTCTGGGCAACCTGGAGGGTCAAGGCTACTATCCTTTCCCTCGTACACCCGGAAGGCCTGAGTATACCCACTCTCGCTGTCACAGAGCTTATACACCTTCACTCCATACCTGGAGCGTTTGGAAGGAATATACTGCTTGAATCCCAGCCTTCCCTTGTATTTCATTAGGGATTCATCCATGCAGATATTCCTTCCAGGTGTATAAGCCTCTGCAAACCTGGTGGCGAAGTGGGTAATCAGGGGGCGGATTTTATACAGCCTGTCAAACTGGGGATGCTCTCTAGGAGGGCACAGGCTGTTGTCACTGAAGTGCATGAAACGCAAAATGTTTTCATACCTTCTACGTGACATTGATTGGGGGTAAATGGGGGTAGAGCAGATGGGGCTACTGCTCCAGTAGGAGCGAATTGAGGCTTCTTTATGATGCCCATCAGCATAGTAAGTGCCCAGAATTTCAGAAATTCTGGCACATCTAGCGGGGTCCATTGCTGCCTTGCCAAGTAGGAGTCTGGCTTCGCAGCACAATGCTGATGGGCATACAGATTTGATTGGGCCACGATGTGGCCCAACAAATCATCCCCCATAAACACCTGCAAAAACTGTGTGGCGGTAAATCCTGCAACATCAATATTGATGCCAGGATTTGCCGTGAAAGGAGGGATATCTGGCCTCTGGCGATGAGGCACTACCCACTCCTCAGCTGGACCTGTGCGTCTCCTGCTTGCAGGTGGTGACCCAGGATCTGCATCAGAAACATCACTAGATACATCAGCCAGCGTAGATAATGTATCTAGCGACGTCTCTGAGCAATTAGCGGGGTCGAAATCAGGGTCTGAGTCTGACGCAGATGCCTCAGATTCTGACGCCAGGATGGCATATGCCTCCTCGGCGCTGTACACCCTCTCAGACATTATATATAATAGATTATAAAATTTTATAATTATTATATATATAAGCGGATTATTGGTTCTTAGAAGAACCGTTGGGTTTCACAAGAAAATACAAATAAACACCTAAATCTCTCTAAATCACTCTAAACCTGCCTCAATTTTTCTAATCTCACTAAGGCTAGGGTCAGACGAGCGTGATTTCTACGGACTGTACGTCCGTGCACATGGACGTACGTCAGTACGGAAGACACAGTAGTGGCCACACAGTCCGTTTTTTTCACTGACAAATATTTTGACGGATGTAGGAGGGAAAATAAATTAAAAGCAAAACCATTTTGTCCGTGAAAAAAATGCTGGATGTATAAATGCAGTCCGTCTGACCACGTTCCATCACTCACACACAAAGCTATGCAGACGTTGCGGACGCAGCGCACTTTGTGCGGCCGTTCTAGGGGTTGTACGTTCTTGCCTGCCTTGCGGCCATTTGCCGCGGCCGTTGTGCGTCCGCAGTTCAGTGCGGACGTACTTCATGTGTCAGGCTCCAATGGACTTTCTTTCATGCTATCACGGACGTACTTTTAGGCGCAATCACGGACGTGAACACTACGCTCGTCTGACACCAGCCTCAATCTACCTACAGTTGTGTTCAAAATTATTCAACCCCCAATGCTGTAAAGGGTTTTAGGGAATTTAGTGTACATTTGTAATTGTATTCAGAATGAAATCCTACAAGGACTTTTTAAAGAACCATATGCAACTAAAATGACATCAATTGGTTTTGTAATACAGTAGTAAATGTTTCTTTTGTGAATTCTTCATTGACACAATTATTCAACCCCTTAAAGACTACCACTCTGAAGAACAGAGGTTCATTCAAGTGTTTTCAATCAGGTATTGAAAACACCTGTGGATGTCACGGAGCAGCAATAAGGCATAATAAGCACCAATTAGGCAGCTTTAAAATGACTGATACTCAGCTCCTTCTAGACATTTACTGGTGTGGTTACAAACATGGTGAAGTTAAGAGAATGGTCCAGGAAGACAAAGAGAAGAGGTGATTACTCTTCACAGGAAGGGCAATGGCTATAAGAAGATTGCAAAGATGTTAAACATACCAAGAGAGACCATAGGAAGCATCATTCGCAAATTCAAGGCAAAGGGCACTGTTGAAACGCTACCTGGTCGTGGCAGAAAGAAGATGCTGACTTCGACTGCTGTGCGCTACCTGAAGCGTAGAGTGGAGAAAAGTCCCCGTGTGACTGCTGAGGAACTGAGAAAAGATTTGTAAGATGTGGGTACTGAAGTGTCAGCTCAGACAATACGGCGCACACTGCATAATGAAGGCCTCCATGCCAGAACTCCCAGGCACACCCCCTTGCTGTCTCCAAAGAATAAGAAGAGTCGACTGCAGTATGCCAAAAGTCATGTGGACAAACCACAGAAGTTTTGGGATAGTGTTCTGTGGACTGATGAAAAAAAATTAGAACTGTTTGGGCCCATGGATCAATGCTATGTTTGGAGGAGGAAGAACAAGGCCTATGAAGAAAAGAACACCTTGCCTACTGTGAAGCATAGTGGGGGGTCAATCATGCTTTGGGGCTGTTTTGCTTCTGCAGGTACAGGGAAGCTTCAGCGTTGCAAGGTACCATGAATGCTCTTCAGTACCAGGAGATCTTGGATGACAATGTGATGCAGTCCATCACAAACCTGAGGCTTGGGAGACGTTGGACCTTTCAAAAGGACAATGATCCCAAGCATACCTCCAAGTCCACTAGAGCATGGTTGCAGATTAAAGGCTGGAACATTTTGGAGTGGCCATCGCAGTCACCTGACTTAAATCCGATTGAGAACCTCTGGTGGGACTTAATGAAAGCAGTTGCAGTGCGCAAGCCTAAGAATGTGACTGAACTGGAGGCTTTTGCCCATGACGAATGGGCGAAGATACCTGTAGATCGCTGCAAGACACTTGTGTCAAGCTATGCTTCACGTTTAAAAGCTGTTATAACTGTAAAAGGATGTTGTACTAAGTACTAAGATTGAATGTCACTTGGGGTTGAATAAAACTGATAATGATGTGAGCACAGAAAAGACATTTGTGGTTATTTCATTATAAATGTTATGTTATATTTGTCTGACCTACACGTGCCTCTTTGATTTAATTGTAAGCAAGATGACTGAATGATCAAAATCAATGTCAAACTGGCCAAAACACTCAATTTCAGTGGGGGTTGAATAATTTTGAACACAACTGTAAAATCTCTAACCTGTCAAATCTGATCTCTCTCTCTCTCGCTCACCAAAACACAAGTGAGGAGAGGGAGGGAGAATCAGAGGTCAGAGCCAATATTTACAAAATATTGACCTGACCTGACAAATTAGAAATTTTATTTAGATTTTTTAGAACTTCTGATTGGATGTTGCTAGCCTGCCTCTCTGATGAGGCAGGCTAGGAACATCCCACTCAGCCCCAAGATGACCCTGCCCTTAGAAGGGCAGCGCCATCTTGGCTGTCAGTTTATTTTATTTTATACCTTATTTATTTTTATTTAACTTTTTTTACACTTTTTTTTACTCTGCTGGGTGCCTTGATCCCTCGAGGCACCCAGCAGAGCACCTGATCACTCATGTGATCTATTATGTACTGAGTGCCACGATACCTCGTGGCACTCAGTACTTCCTGCCGCTACCGGAAGTGATCACTCGGGGGGAGCGATCACGGACGGACCGGCGGCAGGTAAGTATATTGCAGGGATGCCTTGATGTCGAGGCATCCATGCAATATACACAGAGCAGCTGGAAGCGATACCGATCGCTTCCAGCGCTCTCTAGAAGTGCCGGGCACCTCTCCGGTAAAACCAGATGTTGATCACTCCCAGGGAGCGATCACAAGGTGCCCCGGCACTTCTGTCCGCCATTGCACGGATGCCTGGACTCCCAGGCAGCGTGCAACGGCCCTGGAGCTGCTGGAAGCGATCCGATCGCTTCCAGCGCTCTCTAGAAGTGCCGGGCACCTCTCCGGTAAAACCGGATGTTGATCGCTCCCGGGGAGCGATCACAAGGTGCCCCGGCACTTGTAACCGCCATTGCATGGATGCCTGGACTCCCAGGCAGCCTGCAATGGCGTTTGAGCTGCTGGAAGCGATCCGATCACTTCCAGCGCTCAAAAGACCGCAGGACGTACCATGTACGTCAGCGGGTCTAAAAGAGACCCGCGGCCATGACGTACATGGTACGTCCAAGGTCCCTAAGGGGTTAAAAAGTCCTTGTAGGATTTCATTCTGAATACAATTACAAATGTACACTAAATTCCCTAAAACCCTTTACAGTATTGGGGGTTGAATAATTTTTAACACAACTGTATATATATATATATATATGTATATATATATATATATATATATATATTAGACATGTGCATTCGTTTTAGTACTAAAATGATTTAGTCCGAATTTTGGGATAATTTAGTTTTCGTATGACTCAAGAGATACGAAACTGCTCAGTACAAAAAACAAAAGAAACTAAAATAAAGTGCACTACATTTTAGTTTCAGTCCTTTTTGTGATATTACATTGATAAGTGAAGGAGACCAGCAATGAAGAGTGCAACATCGCAAAGCTACAGAAAAGGTTTGTATGTGTAATCCTTCCCGACCCCTACCCGAAAATCTGACCGTGATAGAGCTCCAGAATACTCACTCGCAGCACAGAAAGCCAGGACAGGAAACCTTTACTTAAGATGATAAAAGCAGCTGGAGAAGGAAAACATTCAAATAAGTTACACTGAAAGCTAATGACAAAGGAGGGCTGGATAGTTAAAACCCCTTTATAACAAGCAGCGCTGGGAGAAGAGAGGGACTTTATAAAACGTGTGTTATCTCCCCTCCCGCTCTGCATAATAGGGGCTTAGGTCGGATACATTTTATATTATCCAGGAGCACTATCCCCCTTTCCTCATCTATAATACACTTTTTATATAAAGTCCCTCTCCTCTCCCAGTGCTGCTTGTTATAAAGGGTTTTTTACGTCTGATACATTTAGTATCCAGCTCTCACAGTTACTTTGTCATTATGAGCCTTCAGTGTGATTTATTTGAATGTTTTCCCTGGATTTAAAGTGCTTTATTTTATAATAATAAATTTGCACCAGTCATCTCTTCTCTGACCTTTCAGACTGATTTACTTTAATATTTTCCCTCTGCCATGCTTTTATATTCCTGTGTCTCCCCCACAGAGATACAAAGTTTAAGTAAAAGTATCCTCTCCTGTGCTGGATAAGCATTGCATTCCGAAGTTCTGCACCCTCCACATGCCAATGCAGTAGGATGTTCTTTACAGAGAGGGGCATTAATTAATGCAGGATGATGTTCTATACATTATAAAGAGAGGGGTATTATTGCAGGAGGATGTTATATACATTATACAGAGAAAGGTATAAATTGAGGAGGATGTTCTATACAGAGAGGGACATTAATTAATTCAGGAGGATGTTGTATACATTATACAGAGAGGGGTATTAATGCAGGTGGATGTTGTATACATTATATAGAGAGGGGTATTAATTAATGCAGGAGGATGTTCTATACATTATACAGAGAGGAACCTTTTTTTTTTAGCCCTTTAAATCCAGTGGCTGTGAGCGCTGAGATCGGCTGCTTGTTATTTTATCTCTCAGTACAATGTATCAGGCTCAGCTGTTACAGTAAATGACTGTAACAGCGCTCAGAGTTTCAGTAAAATAAGGAAATAATATTGTTCTAACCTCTTATATATAAAAATATTATTTACTAGTTTTACTGAAACTGAGCACTGTGATGAGCAGCAGTCAGTTACTGAAACAGCTTTGCCTGACATATTGTGCTGAGTGTTAGAGATGCTGTAACAAGCAGCGATCTCAGCCCTCTCGGATGAATGTTTTCGGATGAATGAAATTAGTTTTCATACTAAAGAACTGAAAACGAATTTCTTTAGCAACTAAATAAATTGCATTCTAGGACTAATCCATTAATTCAAAACTAAATTTTGTGCTGTGCACATATCTAATATAATATATATTATTTTTTTTCTCTTCTGGTAATGGGGGTTGTGGAATTCTTGAGGACTTGACCCCTCATTATGCACATTTCAATAAAAATGGGATGGACAGAAGTGATCATAGTGGACCTGGAAAAAAAATGGTTGACATGGTGGACCTGGAGGGGTCCAGTGCATGGGGATGGCAAAATATGTTTTAGCCAAGGCTGTGAGGGGGGTGGCCTTCATGGATTCCTACACCTGGGCCCTCAGGATCGTAGTTACGCCTCTGGTTCCAAACTGTGGCCGTGATTGCCAGCTATTTCACTTGGCGACCAGTCAACGGGCAGCAAGGTTGGTGCTACCAAGACACCAAGGACCGTGGGAGCCTTCACATTTTCATGAAGATACAAGCTAGTGGTTTAGCTATAGGAAGTTTAGGTAAAGGGAAATACCACTTTAGAATACCCATTAGCAAAGATAAGAATGATGGTATTTCCCTTGGACCTAGGTAAGTGCACAACGAAGTCCATGGACAGATGAAACCAGGGTCGATCAGGAACAGACAAGGGTAATGTTTTGTTGTTTTTATTATGGACACTGACTTGATAGGCAGAAACATATTCCTTAACCTCAGAAAGTATGGAGGGCCACCAGAACTAGTGCTGAGAGACATTGGCAAGGGTGTGCCCTATACCAGGAAGATGAGCTGGTCTAGTATTGTGATACATGGTTAGTAGTCGTTCTCTTTCTGTTTCAGGCACCAAACGGGTTCCCTGGGGTTTATAAGGGGGAGCTCTGGCCTGAGCAGTCTGCAGATGTTCCAAGGATGGAGAGGACACTGACAGAACAGTAAAAGCCACAATATGATCTGGAGGGATGATAGGACTGATCCGCTCAATGGACTTTTAAGGAGTCTAGAAAGAGCATCAGCTTTGAGGCTACAGTAACCAGAACTATATGTCAATGTATAATTGAACCTGGACAACAACAATGACAATCTAGCTTGTCTAGCATTGAGACGCTTAGCATCACCTTTATACAACAGATTTTTGTGACCTGTGATAATCATGATGGGATTAGGTGATCCCTCCCAAGGTGTCTCCATTCAGTAAAAGCGGACACAATAACAAGCAATTCTCTATTTCCAATGTCGGAATTCCTTTCGGATGGAGTAAGCTTACGAGAATAAAAACCACAAGGGTGTAATGATTTTTCCGGTGAGTCTCTTTGTGACAAAACAGCACCAATCCCTATTTCTGATGCATCTGCCTCCAAGGCAAAAGGATGTTGATGAACCGGTGCTGTGGTAAAACCTTGTTTCTGGTTATCAAAAGCGTGTAAGGATGTGGGTTCCATATTTGAGTTTTAGGACCTTTTTTTTGTCATGTTGATGATCAGGGCCACAATAGTGGAATTGTTTTTTATGAAACTATGATAGCTTGAGTTGCCTAAATCTCTGTATAGCTTTAAGGCCTTGTGAAAGAGGTCATTTACAGTAGATTATAGCCGACGGCTTGGATGGGTCCATTTTAAAACCTTCTGGAGTAATGATGTAATTTGTACAAACAGACTGAATACCCTCAAAGAAGGAAGGAACAGTAATTACCTTGGCGCAGGTATAGGGGGTAACCCTTGCAATGAAAATCACGACAATGAGCCTCAAAAAAGCAAAATAGCTGCCATTGCAACCATAAAATCAATGTTATTTACTTCTTCAGTGAGTGGTTTTAGGCTGTGGTCAGATGAGCGCACTAAGGGCGTGCCAACTGACCCACCTCCCAACGCAGCGTTGTGATGTTTCGACGGGGTGGGCCACACAGTGTACCATGTGCACTAATTGCATGCGCTATACTAGACATGCTGAAACCCTCCCTGTCGAAAATCTACAGAGCACATTCGACGGGGCTACAAATCGTGATCCTCCATAGGAGGATTGAGTTTTGTATCACCGAGTGCACTAACTGCACTCAGCGAGGTGGCCACATGGGCGTCAGATTGGAAGGAAAGTACAATCAAGGATGTTCCTTCCACTCTCAAGTGCTCTCGTGTGACACCGGCCTTAATGCTGTGGTTGATCAGTGTAAAATAATATGTAACAGCTGGGGTGAACATCTGGTTACGTCACGTATTCCTTTGATCTCTGCATGTAGAAATTGTCTTCCTACACTGCCGGTCTTTAGAATAGCCGCATTGCGGAGGCGGAGCTTGCATGGCCATGAGATAGGACGTGTCCTGTGATCTCTCCCGCTACTCCCACTCTTTAAAGCCGAATACCGGACGAATATCCCCCGCATTTCCTGCTCAGCCAGCACAGGAGAGCCCCTACACCCCCTGAGAAAGGGGAATAACAAAAAAAAAAGGAATCCGAGGTCCCAGTGGCGCCGATTGTCGCGCCCCGCCGCATGGAGGTGCAGGCCCAAGATGGCGCCGGCGAGGACCCGCCGGAGGAGGTAGGAGATGCTCCCCAGGCAGGGGCCCTGGCCACCAGGGACGATATCGCGGCGATAGGGGCAAAAATCTCAGCCTCCCAATCTTTTCTGGCAGCAGAAATGGACCGTAATTTTCGGGCCTTAACGGCTGATTTGCAAAACATAGGGGGACGCACCGCGGCCCTAGAGGACCGCACTGACACTATAGCATCCCACAATAATATGCTGGTGGACACCATCTATACTATGGCGGCGAGTATCGGCCGTCTGGAGGCCCAGGTGGAAGACCTCACGAACCGCAGCCGACGCCACAACATACACCTCCAGGGGCTCCCAGACTCGGTCCCCCACGACCAACTGACGGCGACCGTGGAGGGCATATTTAAAAAACTGTTGCCAGATATATCCCCCTCCCGCCTACTCATGGATCAGGCTCACAGGGCCTTCGGGCTGCGACCCCCCCGGGTGGAAAATTTCGGGACGTAATAATCAGGTTCCATTATTATCATACCAAGGAGGCACTCCTAAAGGAGAGTAGATCAGTTCATTTGTCATATGAGGATCATCCACTTTCTCTCTTGCCAGACGTGGCCCCCTCTACCCTGGCCAAGCGACGAGAATGGCGCCCTGTAACAGAGGTTCTGAGAGCTGGAAAGATCAAGTATACTTGGGGCTTCCCGTTACGCCTGGTAGTCTACAAAGAGGGCCAAGCCTTCACCTGCTCCAGGATACAAGATGCCCCCAAGCTGCTACACTCTCTTCAACTGCCGGTACCAGAGGATCTCCCAGCCCCCCAGGGCCAGTACATGCTTGAAAAATTACCGCTAGAATGGAAGAAGGCCCCGGGATGAGAGGGCCGGGCAGGCTCATTAACACCTCCATCTTCTCTCTGACTTCCAATGCTGGCTGCCATCGGCTGAGGTCTCGGCTTCGCCGACCGATGGGGAGGAGGTGTAATGTATTGTATTCTTAATTCTGTTTTCAACTGGTTCATTCGGTTCGTGTATGTTTGGCAACCGTTTCATATGTTCGGTTTATGGGCGTTACCCGGTATGTTTAGTGAGGACCTCTGATAGACATGTTTTTGAACTGGGGCAAGGCCCGATCAGGTCCTACGGACAAACTCGTGTCTACTGAGATTCTGGTTGCCACAATTCACTATAATTCTTTTTTCTTAGCGGGAGGAGGGGGCTGAGGTGCTCGAGAGTCATTGTTGGTGACCATGTGCCTTCTCCGTATCTCCCATCTCGACTCTCCGGCTTGTCCTTCGTGTCGAGGTTTTTCTTCTTTTCTTCTCCCTCCTTTCTTTTCTCTCTCACCCCTCGCTGTCCTATCCCCTCTTCTTTTTCCCTGGGGGTGTGGAGTGGGGAGGCCCGCTGGTCCGTGTATCCACCATCCTACAGTTAAACCATGGCGTCACTGAAGTGCCTCTCCTTAAATGTTAAGGGCCTTAACTCCCCACGCAAGAGGTGCCTCCTCTTCCGTGAATGACGCAAACAAAAGATTGATATAGCCTTTATACAGGAGATGCGAATCCCCCGTAAGGCCACCTATAGACTGGCTGGCGCACGCTACCAGCGGGTCTTCGCTTCTACTGCTTTGCCTAAACGTAATGGGGTCTCTGTCATCCTGCATAATTCCTGCCCCTTCCAGGTCGAATCGGTGGAGGGCGATGACTCCGGTAGATATGTAGTAGTACAGGGACACTTTGGTACCCACTCTTATGCGCTTGCTTCAGTCTAAGCTCCTAATTCCCCAGACAAGGAATTTTGGTCCGCGCTCATGGAATTCCTGGGGTCCCGCACCCCAGGCGACTTAATTATTGGGGGTGATTTTAACGTCACATTATGAGCAGCAGTTGACAGATCGGGAACAGGGGCTCCCACGCCACAGGACCAGGCTTTCTCTTCCTTTGTACGAGACATGGGTTTGGTGGACGTCTGGCGGGTGCAACATCCAGGAGAGAGGGACTATACGTTCCTGTCACACCCTCATAAAACTTATTCGCGTATTGATTACTTCCTTGCCTCGCCCAACAGCATGAAGGTCATTGACGCCTCCTCTATAGGATCTATCACGTGGTCAGACCACTCGGACATACACTTGGGTCTGACGGGTTTGGGGGGCTTGGTTAACAGGAGATGGCACCTGGACCCGATCTTACTGACGCGCCAAGACATTACAGACGGGATAGCCGCGGAACTGACAGACTTTTTTGACTTAAACTCTGGAGAAGAGGTCTCTACCCCCATGGTTTGGGCGGCCCATAAAGCCGTTATCAGAGGCGCCTTCATTAAATATGGGTCCCAATATAAGAAACGCAGAAATACCCAGATCCTTGGCCTACAGGCAGACCTGATTGACAGGGAGAATGCCCACAAGGCTTGCCCCTCGGAAGCTTCTTTCTTGGCACTCCAAAACGTACGACAGGCTTTGAATCAATTACTGGTAGATGACGTGGGGCGCTCCATGATATGGACTAAATGTTTATATTTCGAAAGGGGCAATAAAATGGACACTCCCCTGGCCCGTAAACTACGACCACGACCCTACTCTGCCCCAATCTGCAAGCTGAGGAGCAGGGAGGGAGCGCTGGTGACTTCCCCCTCCGCGATTAATGACCTACTGACCTTCTACAGGGACTTCTATAACCATTCCCCTTCCCACACTACTGACAATCAACCCCTATGTAACGACATTAAAGATTTTTTGTCTTCTCTTAGTTTGCCCGCGGTGGAGGGGAAGCAGGCGGAGACCCTAGTAGCACCCTTCTCAGCAGAAGAATTGTTGGAGGTGATAAAAGGAATGAAACCACATAAGGCCCCGGGGCCGGACGGATTTACAATGGCATATTATAAGAAATTTTTGGCCATTCTGACTCCCCGCCTGCTCCCCCTCTTTAACGCCCTCTTGACCGACGGACACTTCACCCCGGAATCATTATCCGCATCTATAGTGTTGATCCCAAAGCCGGATAGGGACCCTCTACTCCCCGAAAACTATCGCCCTATCTCCCTGCTAAACGCAGATGTGAAAATTTTTCCCAAACTCTTATCTAACAGACTTGACCTCCTTTTACCCCGCCTGATCCATCCAGATTAAGTCGGCTTTATCCCGGGCAGACAGGCCTTTGACAATACGCGACGGGCAATCTACCTCTTATGGCATGCATCCTCTTCCCATACGCCCTCACTTTTTCTGTCACTTGACACGGAGAAGGCTTTTGACAGGGTGGAGTGGCCCTATCTATTTTTGGTTTTAGAACAGTTCGGTTTCCTGGAAAAATCCATAGCAGCAGTCCGTTCCTTGTATGCCTTCCCGACAGCTAGCATAGTCTTACCGCACGCCCCTCCCACCCCCTTCCAGATATGTAACGGCACTCGCCAGGGTTGCCCTCTGTCACCAGCGCTCTTTGCTCTGATCCTGGAACCCCTCCTGCAGGCGATCCGACAGTCGGATGGAGTTAGGGGAATTAGGGTGGGTGAGAAACAAGAAGGGTGTTTGTGAGGGTTCTGAGAACGAACAACAGCACAATGGCCTGCTCTACGGTGGGTGCCCGCTCAGGTCTCACAAACAAGGTTTTAGCTTGCTTGTGCCATTACAGGGATGAATTTTCCATATGCAAATCAGCCTGCTCTCACCCAAAAAGGGTGGCCAGTGCTGATTGCTAAGGACGTCATCCCTGCACGAGAGGTGCAGCAACCCCCGACGATCGTTTTGGCCTTCTTGGGCCTCGTCAGGAGGGTATATCTGACACCCCTCTAGGCACATCAAGCAAGGGGTCCACGTCTGGATGACCCTTTACAATTAGTGAGAAACAAGAAGGGTGTTTGTGAGGGTTCTGGGAACGAACAACAGCACAATGGCCTGCTCTACGTCCTTGGCAATCAGCACTGGCCACCCTTTTTGGGTGAGAGCAGGCTGATTTGCATATGGAAAATTCATCCCTGTAATGGCACAAGCAAGCTAAAACCTTGTTTGTGAGACCTGAGCGGGCACCCACCGTAGAGCAGGCCATTGTGCTGTTGTTCGTTCTCAGGACCCTCACAATCACCCTTCTTGTTTCTCACTATAATTAGGGTGGGTGACCACACTTACACCGTCTCTGCTTACGCAGATGACATCCTTTTGTCTCTCACAGACCCTACCGGGTCTCTGGAGTCGATGTCCTCCTTGCTGGCGCGTTTCTCGCACCTCTCTGGATATAAAATTAATATGTCCAAATCTGAAGCATTGGCTATATATATCACGGAGGCTGAGAGTTCGCTCCTTGCGGCAGAACATCGTTTCCATATCCAACGCTCCCGACTTAAATATTTAGGGATATATCTAACACCCCGAACAGAGACCTTATATAATGCTAATTATACCCCCCTCTTACGCACACTACAACAAGACCTAGATAGATGGTCTAGACATATGATATCGTGGCTAGGGCGCATACATTGTGTTAAAATGAATCTACTCCCCAGAATGTTATACCTATTCCAGACCTTACCGATTCCCCTGGCAGGGGAAGACTTGCAACGGATGCAGAGACACATTGATGATTTTGTATGGGGGGGGCAGGAGACGGATTGGGCGGCAGACCCTCTATCGGCCCAGGGACCGGGGCGGCTTAGGCTTGCCTTGTTTACGATCGTATTATTACGCCTCCCAGCTCGCACAGATAGTAGCATGGCACTGCCCAACACGTGAACGCAGGTGGGTGAAGTTGGAACACTCTATAGCCCTCCCGCTCAAACTGGACTTATGGATATGGCTCTCAAGGCCCCACAGACCACTGTTACGAACAGCCTGCCCGGCCATCACCAACTCTCTGACAATCTGGACTAAGATCGCACTGAAATGCGACCTCACCTGCTATCCCTCCCCACTGACCTCAATGTGCCACAATCGAGAATTCGCTCCAGGACTTCAACCCGCCACTTTTTCGTCTCTCACAGCTAAAGGTTTGCATCGCATCTGTCATCTCTTCCCCCGAGGAACCTTGCTCCAATATCAAGACCTGCAAGAGGGTGCCCACCTACCGCCGGCATCTTTCTTCCGATTCTTGCAGCTACGAGACTTTGCATTGAGACCACACATTAAAAAGGCGGCGCTGACAAAATTGACCTCATTTGAATCTACCTGCCTACATGGTCGCTACACCAAAGGCCTAATCTCCTCTCTATACCAACAGATTACTTGCACGCTGGACTGGGCGGAACTCCCCTACATCCGAGCTTGGCATGCAGACCTTCAGGAACAGCTGGAGGGGGACTCATGGCTGGACATTTGGGAAGCCTCCAGGAAAATCTCAGTCTGCACCAACATTCAGGAACAGGCAGTCAAACTACTTATGCGCTGTTACACCACGCCGGCCCAACTGGCCAGGATCAAAAAGATGCCCACGGGTGATTGCTGGAGACAATGTGGGGCCAAAGGCACGTATTTCCACATGTGGTGGACATGCCCTGTTATCCACGAGTACTGGTCCACTGTACGAACGTTATTTGAGGAGGTCATGTCCTGCCGGATTCCCCTGACACTGAACCTCTTCCTGCTGGCAAACCCACTGGCTGACCTTTCACAGAGGGAACACAAGTTGCTTATTAAACTCTTGGGAGCGGCACGCAGGGCAGTGGCGGAGGGATGGATAAAAATGGAAGCACCGTCAACAGGACGGGTACTCAGCCTTATCAGAGACTCCTTCCTGATGGAAAAATTGACGGCGATTGTACATCATACTATGGACTCTTTCTCCAAAACATGGGCCCGATGGCTCTCATACGATCCTAACTGCACTATCTGAGAATTTGGGTTGTTTTGATATGTACTGCTTACCTCATAACTTGTTTCCTCTCCCCGACAGGCCAGCACTCATGGTGATCTCCAGTGGTCAATATGCTGTCTCTTTCTTCTGCATCTGAGACTGGGCACCCCCCCACCCCTCTCTCCCCTTCTTTCCTTTCCCTCGCTCTTCCTTTTTTCTCTTCTCTTTACTTTCTTTCCTTTTATACATAAAAACAGGTAGCTACCCCGCAACGACTCGGGACGGGGGACTCTATTAGGCAGAGATGCTTCGACTTGATACTTTGCACTGGATTTACTGTTTTCCCCCTCCCCTTTCTATTTTTCTGTACCCCCCGCAACATCGATCTATGCTACTGAAAAATAAAGTCTTTAAAAAAACAAAAGAATAGCCGCATTGCTAAACAGGCAGATACCCAGAATAAATGAAGACAAAACCTAGCCAAAGTTAGGAATCAGATCAGATAGACAAAGCCAGGGGTCAGAAGCATAATAGGTAGGCCTACAAAGCTGGGTGTAAGGGCCGCTGGCCCGTCGGCACCTGGCGCGGCCGCCTCTCCACCCTCCCGGCGTTGCTGCTCGGTTTGCGGTGAGATGGCCTGCCCGAGTGCCCGGCGGTACCTTGCGGCCAAGGGTTGTCAGCTCACCTCCTCGACGTGTCCCGAGGCCCTGAGGAGGTCGAGCGCCGGCTCCCCCACAGAAGGCTCCTCCGCCGCCGGCTGGCGGCCTCCACCGCAGCACCAGGCCTTGCTTAGGCCTCTGGAGATGGCGTCCAGGGCGTGGCACGCGCCGATGATGTCACAGGTCTCCTAGTGGAGGAGAGGGAGCTGCAGGGTTTAAAAGGCCAGAATGCCAGTCCATCATTGCTCCAGTATTGAAGCAGTTCCCCCTTGCTTAGCTCTGCCTATTCATCCTTGTTTCTACTTGTGCATGACCCAGCTAGTGACCTCAACCACCGATTCCTGCCTATCTCCTTTGTACCTTCACTCTCAACGATGTCCCTTGAGTTACTTATCAACCACCACAGGGATACAGTCTTGACAGAATACTGGAGTGATGGAACTCTGACGTCACTGGTGCCTTGACACTTTATCCCAACAAGTGTCTTCCCTATCTTGATCCATATGAGACCTGCAAAATGGACAACGACATTTACAGGATCGAATCCATACCCTCCAGACTATCCCAGTAAGTAACATTTCTGAACCTGTTCATGTACAAGAACCCCGGGTACCAATGCCAAAACGTTATGCCGGTCGACAAGACCACTATCAGGCATTCATTACGTCATGTGACCTGTTGTTCTCCTTGAACCCAAGAACGTATTACAGTGACTATGTGAAGGTACGAACCACTATATCGCTTCTCACTGGCGAGGCACAAAAATGGGCACACAATTTATTGAGAACCCAGAAACCCAACCTAGACACCTGGGCATTAGGGATGAGCTGTTCGGAGTTCGCATCGAACATCGGCCATTCGGCTGTTCGCCGAAAATTTCCGCATGTTCGGTTAGAGTTCGCCCACAATGCACTTTTCCACTGGCCTGAAGCTTGTAATTGGCTACAGCCTTGCACCTGACCACAGCTTAGGTGCAAGACTATGCCAATCACGGCTCAGAGTCCTGATTGGGCAAATTTTGCCCAATCATGAGCTCACAGAGCTAAGTCCCGCAGCACACTATATAAGGCGTCCCTCGCAGCCCCAGCACGTGTTTTTTGAGAGGAGATTGTTGTGTTAGTGTGTGTTCTCACTGCCAGCAGCTATTGTGGGGGTCTCACTTCTACAATATATCTGGGAATTGTAATCGGTCTTGTCACTATTGCCAGCTATCAGGGGGTCCTAACAGGGGTCACAAACTTGTAGCAGATTTCTGCAAATTTTAATCTGTGTCTTGTCACTGGCTGCCAGCTATCAGGGTGTCTCACTGAGTTATACCAGAGTTCTGGAAATATTTAATCTAGATAACACAGTTGAATCAGAGTTCTGCATATATTTAATCTATATATCACTCACCATGTCAGAAAGACCAAAAAGGACAGGCAGACGCTCCCAGACACAGATAAGAGGGCAAGCAGCCTCTGTGTCGGAAGGCTGTGCCCTTGGTCGTCGGCGACATGGTGCATCCTCTGCAGGGGCACGCTTGTCCTTTCTAACTGGTGCTGGCCGTCTTAAGCAGCAGCAACATACAGAGGATTTGGTGGATTGGCTAACCAGGACATCCTCATCCTCCGAGTACTCAGCCAGCCAGGCTTGTAGTGCTTTACAGTCCACCTCAGCTGCCAAAGCATTTATGCAGCCTCCATGTCCACAGCTACTCCTGCCGTAGCCTCACCAATATACACAGAGGAGTCAGCTGAATTGTTTGACTACAATGACAGTGACATGCTGCTTGAGGATGCACAGCAACTACAGTGCTCTGATTCAATCTCTGAGGTTGAGGAAGGGAGTATAATCAACCTAGAGGAAGGGGGTGCCAGTGACACACAAATAACTGGCACTCATGTTGCCCCAGCAGCATACTGCCAAGTTGGCTCCAGTGACGAGGAGATAGGGGGTGACGACGATGATGAGGTCACTGACTCCACCTGGGTGCCTGATCGAACAGAGGAGTCAAGTGAGGAGGAGGCACAACAAAAACGAGGCAGAACGTCCTCTATGACCAACCGTAGCCAGTCCAAGGCATCAGAAGTCACAGCTGCTCAGGTGCAGAGCGCTGTTGTCTCAAAGCACATGTACAGGAAGTCTGCTGTCTGGGAGTTAAGAAATGTGCAGCAGACCGCACCGTTGCTATTTGTAATCTATGTCAGATGAGGATCAAGCGAGGGAAAGACATCCCACGCTTGGGTACCAGGTGCTTGAGCCGACATATGACCACCTGCCACGCATCCCGTTGGCACAACACTTTGCATAGGTCCTCCTCCTCCTCCTCATCTGTCTCTACCCCCACTATATGTCCTGCCATGTCATTCCCTACAACCTCCACTGACAGGGATGATGCTACAGTAATGGGTGTACCTGGTCCTTCCTCAGCATGTGACAGCATCCCATCAGCTGAAGATTTATGCAGTCAGATTACGTTGCCCCAGCTGCTGCAGCGTAAAAAAATATAGTTCCAACCATCCCTAAGCACAGCGTCTAAATGCCAGTTTAGGAAAATTACTCGCATTACAGCTGCTGCCTTTCCAGCTGGTGGACTCTGCTTCCTTCCGTGAATTTTCTGAATGTGCTGTACCACAGTGGCAGGTTCCAAAACGCCATTTCTTTTACCGGAAGGCCCTTCCAGCACTATACCAGCACGTGGAACACAATGTTATGGAGTCATTGGGAAAGGCAGTCAGCAGCAAGGTGCATGTGACTTTAGACACGTGGTCCAGCAAGCATGGACAGGGCTGTTACATTTCCTTCACGGCACACTGGGTAACTCTGCTTGCAGCTGGGAGGGATCCAGGACAGGGCTCTGTGCTGGAGCTTGCTCATCTACCACGCCTCCAGAAAGCTGCTTATATGAGGTCTGTCTGCTCCACCACCTCTTCCTCTTTCAATGTCTCTGGCAAAGTGGCAGTTAAACCGATGCGTGGCAGGGGCTAGGCAATGGCTCAAGCAAAAAGATGCCATACTGTGCTTGAGCTGGTTTGTTTAGGGGACAGGAGCCACGCCAGCTTCAGCTGGGAATGGTCGTCTGTGATAATGGCAGCAACCTTCTCTCCACCCTACGCTAGGGTAAATTGACGCATGTACCATGCCTAGCACACGTCCTAAATCTAGTGGTACAGCGTTTCCTAACCAGGTACCCAGGGCTGGCAGAGCTTCTCAGCCAGGCCAGAAAAGTCTGCAGCCACTTCGGACGGTCATTCCCAGCAAGTGTTCGCCTGGCAGAAATTCAAAAAGAATTCCACCTTCCCACAAACCGCCTGATCTGTGACATGCCCACCAGGTGGAACTCGACATTGGTAATGCTGCAGCATCTGCACAAGCAACAGAGGACCATCAATGAGTACCTGTGTGAGTATGGCACAAGGACAGGTTCAGGTCAACTTGTTTTTTTTTCCCCCCCTGCAGTGGCTGATGAGCAAGGATGCATGCACTGTGCTGTCACCATTTGAGGAGGCAACGAGGATGGTGAGCAGGGACAGTGCATGCATCAGTGACACAATTCCTTTAGTGTTCCTGCTGGAGCGCACTCTGCGGGGAATTATAGATGTGGCACTAGAGGCAGAGCAGCGGGAGGAAGAGGAGGCCTTCCCTAGCTCTCAAGGCTCCATTCTTTACGCAGACAGCATTCCTGCGGGTCCTCAGATCAGACAGGAGGAGGATGAGGAGGAGGAGGAATATTTAAGTAGTGGGGGCATTGAAGGTGGGGATTCCTCAAGAGAGAGTTTTGTGTGCCCAGAAACCCAAGGACTAGTACGTGGCTGGGAGGAGGAAGTGTACGATAAGGTCATCCTCATTGACCAGGAAGACTCGGAAGCTAATGCCACCTCCAACCTAAGCTGCATGGGCTCCTTTAACCTGCAAAGCCTGCTAAAGGACCCCAGGATTCGTGCTATCAAGGAGAGGGATCATTACTGGTTGGCAAGCCTTCTTGATCCACGATACAAGGGTAAAGTTGCAGAGCTCATCCTGCCCGCACAGAGGGAGCACAGGATGAAACAACGTGAGGACGCTCTAAAGCGACACTTGTGTAACCCCTTTCCAGGCACTGCTAGGTTACCAAGTGATGACACACGTGCTTCTGAGGCTGCGGATGATCAGAGGAAGAGCGTTGAAGGCCGGGGCCGCTTAACTAATGCCTTTTTTAAAAAAATTTAGTCCACGACGCCCAGGAAAGTCAAATGTAGGCACCCATTGCCAGCGTCTTCACCGTATGGTGCAGGACTACCTAGGGGCAAGGGCAGACCTGGATACCTTTCCAGCAGATGATCCACTGGCTTACTGGGTGTTGAGATTGGATCACTGGCCAGAATTTAGCCAATATGCTATGCAGCTACTAGGTTGCCCTTCATCCAGCGTACTTTCTGAAAGGACGTTCAGTGCCGCTGGAGGTTTTGTCACAGACAAAAGAGTGCATCTGTCCACCGACTCTGTAGACCGGCTGACATTTATAAAAATGAATCAGTCCTGGATCAGCAGCTATCAATCCCCTGATGCTGACGTAACTGAATAGATCGGGGATCTCTTCTGCATTCCCAAAACCTCCACCAATGCACTCTTCCACAATACCACAGAGGGGTTACTTACGGTGTGAAGGCACAATATTTGGGTGCACTGCCACTGACGCCTATACCAGATTAATATTGAACCGCAGGGTCCAACCCTGCACTCTTCCACAATACCACAGAGGGGTTACGGTGTGACGGCACTGTTGCCGACACTAAAGGCCAAATTTTAAAGCAGCTATTGTTACTTTCATCCAAAGCCTGCATAAGTTTCACCATAATTTAGCCAAAAAAAATCACTAAACTTGTTCTGCGTGTCCTAAAATGTCTCCTCTTTTCATACAGGCTGCCGCCCCAAACAGTGGTTTATGAATAGATTAAAGGAAAACCAATTACTGTCATTTGAAATGTCATTTTTTGGTTTTTAAATGTTTCTATACATCCTACAAATCCTCCACTTCACGGGCAGGTTATCGGGACCTCCTAGGCACGATATTTGAAGGAATTTTTTGTTTTTATTCTTAACCTTTATTTCATGGAAAACTCCCTGTTCCTTTAAAAACTTTTTTTTACTTTTTGTCCTTGTTTCCGGTCTACCCGGACCTGCACTACCCGGACCCCCATACACCTTTTATGGTAAATATCTTGCATATATGCCCTCTTGGAGGGCACTCTAAAAATCAAACTTTTGAGTCCTATTGACTTGCATTGAGTTCGGTTCGAGTTCGAACTCAAACTTTTGAAATTGTTCGAGTTCGAAAGTGAACCGAACACGGGGGTGTTTGGCTCATCCCTACTTTTAACATGTCACGTAGTTACATTGTAGCACAAAGCGGCAGAACGAGTTATACAATGTTCGGCTCATCCCTACTGGGCATCTTTCCAGTCTGTGATGTGTGACATGTTCGATGATCCTCTCCGTGCCAGTACCGCTGAGTCAGTGCTTCAAACCTTAAAGGAACACTCTAGGCTAAAAATCCCCCCTTTTTTTACATTAAAATATACCTATTCCCTACCTAGTTATTGTGTATATATATATATATAATTTTTTTTAAATGTAATACTTACCCTAAAAACCACTGGTTTCCAACGGCGTCTTTTTTTATTTTTATACTCACCTCCCTCCTCTTCCGCTCCCGTCTTGAAAATGTTGAACTTGGCTAATGGTTTACGTGAGAAGCGCGCATGCAAGCCGCTCACGTAAGCCAGCCAATCAGCAGGCTTCCTCTTCTTGGATTAGTGTTACGCGCAAGAGGATGCGCGCAACACTAATCCCAGCCACAGACTATGCTGGCGGCTCGCTGCCGCCAGCTACTGCGACGAGTTGGAGACGTCATCGCGCTGAAAGAGTGATGACGTCTCCTACTCGGCAATAGTCAGCAGACTGACAGCTGGGAGGGCGGAGTGAAGTCCTCCGCGTCTCTCAGCTGTTTTCAGCCGATCGACTGAGTGGAGGGAGGGGGGAAAGACAAGGGCATACTCAGGGCATCATGACCACCTAAAAAAAGCTTAGGTGGTCATGTTGCCTAGAGTATCCCTTTAAGACAAGGACGTCGTCCGGTAGAAACCTACGTCACATAATTCCATCATTATGCATGCGAGAAAGGCTGGAACGACGCTGCTCTCGGTCAATTTCGTCATGGTCTTTCGGAATCCCTCAAAGACCAAAATGCCCGGGTTGGAACACCCTCGTCCCTAGAATCCCTGATCCAGATGGCTATACATAGACAGATGACTACGTGAACAAGCACGAGAACGCTCTTCATCTCACTTCTCGCTACCCTGTTCTCCGGCTCCATCTCCTCCACCTGGTACTCAACTGGCCTTACCAGCACAGGAACCAATGCAGCTAGGACCGGTTCAGGAGTGGTTACCACCTGAGGAGCTTCATCGGAGTCAATAATCTATGCCTCTATTGTGGACATCCCAACCATACTGCTCGCCAATGCCCGGAGAAGAATAGAGGAAGGGCAGGTAATACCACCCCATCCTTCGCCTATTGCATGTCTCATCCTCCAACATCCGCAGTCCTCATTTATCAATTACTCTTACAGTGTGGAGAGAAGATATGTTCTCAGCCCGCGCTAGTTGATTCAGGAGCCAGCAGCAGCTTTCTTGATCAATCTGTCATAGAGGCACTGGGTCCACCACTGCAAAATAAACCCTTCACTTTGCATATTCAGGTTGTCAATGGGTCTTCATTGCCGTCAGGTCCTGTCACCCAAGAAACCATGCCTATACATGTTTCTATCGGTCCCAAACATACGGAGTGTATGGTGTTTGATGTGGTTACCTCGCCTTTGTTTCCTGTGATTAGGGCTCCCCTGGCTCCGGTTACACGATCCCTCTATTTTCTGGGCAACAGGGAGACTCACCTTTGCTTCTTCTCACTGTATGCAACGGTGCCTCGAAGAGAGACATCACACCCTCCTTACCATATTGGATGCCAATATGACACCTCAATACGATACAATCCTGCCTTCAGCTTATGCCTCTTTCTTGGACGTATTCAACGAAAAAGGAGCAGAAACCTTGCCCCCACGGAGGTCATATGACTGTCCGATCGAACTCTTGCCAGAAGAACCCATTCCCTACGGCTGAATATACCCGTTGTCAGAACCTGAATTAAGTGTGTTGAGAGGATATATTCAGGAGAATCTGGAGAAAGGGTTCATCCGCCATTCCACATCCCCTGCAGGAGCAGGTATCTTCTTTGTGGAGAAAAAAGATGGAGGGCTCCGTCCCTGCGTGGACTATTGGGATCTCAACAGTATCACGATCAAGAACCGATATCCTCTGCCGCTCCTCCCCGAACTCATTGAACGATTACGAGGAGCCAGTATGTACTCCAAAATCAATTTGAAATGTGTGTACAACCTGGTCCGTGTCCAACAGGGTGATGAATGGAAGATGGCTTTCACTTCGCGATATGGCCATTTTGAGTACATGGTGATGCCGTTTGGGCTATGCAACGCCCCTGCAAAATTCCAGCACTTCCTGAACTACATATTCCGTGACCTTCTAGACAGCTACGTGGAAGTATCTCGACGACATACTGGTCTTCTCCCCTTCTCTCCAGGAACATAGAGTACACATGACCATGGTATTGAACCGCCTTCGCACACATAAACGGTTTGCCAAAATTGAGAAGTGTGTGCTCAAATCCAGTAGAAGCGATTTTCTTGGGTTTGAGTTAACCCCTGAATGCATTGCAATCGATAAAAAGAAAGTAGAAGCTATAAGAACATGGCCAGCCTCAACAGACAAAAAGACGGTACAACGGTTCATAGGATTCGCCAACTTCTACAGACAATTTATCCGTGACTTCTCCACGATCATTATGCCACTCACTGTCCTTACAAGGAAAGCTTCCAGATTCCGGTGGACATAGCCAGCACAGAATGCTTTTGAGACCCTGAAACAGAGGTTCTGTGTTGCACCTGTTATGGCCATCCCTGATCCCTTACTACCGTATTTCTTGGAGGTCGATGCATCGGAAACCGAACTGGGAGCTGTCTTGTCTGAAAGAAAACCCCCTCACAGCTACTATCCATCCGGTGGCTTATTACTCTAAAAAGCTAACACCTGCGGAGGTGAATTATCATATCGGCGACAGAACTGCTAGCAATAAAAAATGCTCTGGCAGAATGGCATCATCTCCTGGAAGGTACCCAACATCCATTCACCGTACTAGCCGATCATAAAAACCTGGAATACCTATGTACTGCCAAACGCTTGAATCCGAGACAAGATCGCTGGTCTTCATTCATTTCCCGATTTGACTTCCATGTCACTTACCGGCCAGGAACCCAAAATGGCAAGGCGGATGCTCTTTCTCATCTTTCTACCAGGGGCCTTCAAGAAACCCCAAATGAGATCGTCCTGCAACCTCAACACTTCCTTGGCGTTACCACCATATTGATGCAAAGTATACAGGATCACTCAAATAACCACATGCAGTCCCAAGCATCTATACCACCCTCCTGTCGACAACATGTCTTCGTCCCTCAAGAGGACCGTCTGGCAGTCCTGTAGAATTCATGATCTTCCCAGCTGTGGTCATCCCGGAGAAAGAAAGACCAAAGAACTGATCGCTCAATATTTCCATTGGCCATGTGTCACGTTCGCGATGGCGCTCACCTAAGATCAGCATTGTTTGGATCCTTATGGACAGATTACTCAGCTACTTGGCTTGATAGCAGTTGCAACTGCCACACCTAGCACTCCCAGCCAGGGAGGTGATGTATAACACTAGATACCACTCAGCAGCAAGAGATTTTGTGACCAATTGTCTGCTGAGTGAAGGCAAGTTAACTATACACAGAGAGATAGTATAGTAGACAGAAACATAACTTGGTTTAGAAAAAGCGTGTCAATAATACATTCCGAGTTGGCACCAGAGAGGGTAGTCGTACAAGCAGGATTGGCAACAGAGAGGACTCCCATATACTTGTGCTCAGCAACGTATAAAGCACGTACGATGAATTCAGCAAGTTGCAGGGCCGGCCCGCAATGCGTGATTATACAAACTGCAGTGTATATATGCTTAGTACCAAACAGTTGACATGAGGGGTTGATAGATTCAGCAACCTGCAGGGCAGACCCACAGAGACCATGCAATATGATTTGTACATATGAGGGGTTGATAGATTCAGCAACCTGCAGGGCAGACCCACAGAGACCATGCGATATGATTTGTACATATGCTCAGTACTAGACAGTTGACATGAGGGGTTGATAGATTCAGCAAGCTGCAGGGCAGACCTACAATCGGAGACCATGCGGTGTGATCGGTACATACACTTAGTATATGCAGAGTATAACATACAACAATAAAGGGCAAGAGCGTAAGAATAGTCAACAGGCAGTTCGGGTTCAAAACACAAGCAGGATCCTCGTACAAGCAGAATTGGCAACTAAGCAAACAGACTGAGACAGTAACGAGATCAGCTGGCGTTGCGGGAATGACTCCATGTGCAACGAGCTGAATATCGCACCCTGCATTTAAGGCCGGCGGCTCTGCATCACCACACCAAACCCCGCCCGAGATGCTGATCTGCCAGCCCGAGCTCTTGGCACCCAGCCAGCCAGCGATGCCTCCAGGCGCCCAGGTCCCCCAGGCACTGCGGGGCCACAGATGTGACAGAACCCCTCTCTATGGTCGGCTTCAGGACGACCCACAGGCACAGAAGGATGGGCAGCGTGGAACTGGTGAATCAAATGAGGCGCATTGATGTCGCTGGCCAAGCCCTCTCTTCAGGACCATAACCCTCCCAATCCACCAGATACTGGACAACACCCCTGACCAGACGAGATGTCAGAATGGCACGAACCTCATACCCCTCCTCACCTTGGGACTGAATGGGTGGAGGAAGAACATTAACACTTGTGTACCTGTTACACGTGAGAGGTTTAAGGAGACTTACATGGAACACATTGTGAATGTGTAAGTATGGGGGTAAAGCCAAGGCATATGACACAGGATTAACCCTACGTAGGACCTTATAGGGGCCTATGTATCTGGGAGCCATTTTCATGGAAGGAACTAGGAGTTTAATGTTTCTTGTGGAGAGCCAGACTCTATCCCCTACAATATATACTGGGGCAGGCCTTCTCCTTCGGTCTGCTTTCTCTTTCTGTTTTTTTATACTGGCTTCCATGATTTCTTTAACTTTCTTCCATGTCCCCTTTAATGAAGCCAAATGCTCATCCAGAGCAGGTAACGCTGTTCCTTGATAATCAGAGGGGAGCATGGGAGGATCATATCATACACTGTATGAAAGGGTGAGTGACCTGTGGTCCCACTGACTGAATTGTTAAGAGCAACCTCGGCCCATGGCAACAGATCTGACCACTTATTTTGTTTTTCAGATACAAAACATCTTAAGTATTGCTCCACATTTTGGTTAGCTCTCAGCTGCCCCGTTAGTTTGCGGATGAAAGGCACAGGAGAAGCTTAACTCTATGCCTAGATTCTCGCAGAACCCCCTCCAAAACCTGGACACAAACTGAGTGCCTCTGTCAGATACGATCCCCAGGGGGACTCCATGCAATCTCACGACACTCTGTATGAAGACTGGTACCAGCTCGATGGCAGAGGGAAACTTGGCAAGAGGCATGAAATGAGCCATTTTGGAAAACCTATCCACAATGGTAAGGATTACCGTATTTCCTTGAAATACAGGTAAATCTGTAATAAAGTCCATAGACAGATGGGCCCATGGTCTTTCAGGGACTGGTAAAGGATGTAACAAGCCTATAGGCAAGGTCTTATAATTCTTGCTTCTACAGCACACCTCACAGGTGGCTATATACTTGACATCCTTTCGCATACCTGCCCACCAGAACTTATTTTCAAGAGTAGCTAGGGTTTTTGTTATACCCATATGCCCAAAGGGTTTGGTATCATGATAGACCTTCATAACCTGTATTCTCTCCTCTTCAGGAACAAAGAGTCTATCATGTGGCCTTTCAGCGGGAGCTGTACCCTAGACAGACTGTAAGCTCTCCAACAGGGGAGATGAAACGGTGAGGAGAGTAGTACCAAAAATCCTTTCTTGGGGTACAATGGGACTTAGATCAAACGTATGTTGCTCGTATGACTCATACTGCCTTGTTAGAACATTCGCCTTGGTGTTCTTTGAACAAGGGTGGTAAGTAAGCAAGAAATTAAAGCTGGACAGGAACATAGACCACTTTGCCTGTCTAGCGTTCAGACGTTTGGCATCACCCACATTGACGAGATTCTTATGATCTGTTATTATTATCATAGGATCCTTAGTACCCTCTAATAGGTATCGCCACTCCTTAAGAGCGGCTATTACTGCAATCAATTCTGTTGCCTATGTCATAATTTTTCTCGCCAGGTGTCATCTTCCCGGAGAAGAACCCACAGGGATGCAATGGTCCTTCAGGATTTTCCCTCTGAGACAGGACTGCACCTATGCCGATCTCGGATGCGTCCACTTCCAGCTGAAACAGCAAACCTGGCTCTGGATGTCTCAGGACTGGTGCCGTGATGAATGCCTCCTTGAGCCGCTCAAAAGCCTTCATGGCCTGAGTGCTCCACACTTGGTTCTGAGCATCCTTCTTGGTCATGGCCGTAATGGGGGACACTACTGATGAGAAACCTTTGATGAATCTCCTATAGTAATTTGTGAACCCCAAAAATCTTTGTATGGCTTTCAACCCTTGGGGAAATGGCCATTCCTTGATAGCAGAAAGCTTCTGAGGGTCCATCTCAAAGCCCTCAGGTGTGATTATGTATCCTAGGAAGTGGACAGAAGTGATATCGTACAGACATTTTTCTATTTTGCAGTACAATTTGTTTTCCAGCAATCTTTGCAACACTGTATGCACATGAACATGATGTGTCTCCATATCAGGAGAGTAAATCAAAATGTCGTCTAAATAGACTATGATGAAGACTTATAAAAAGTCCCTCAGTACGCCATTGATAAAGTCTTGGAAGACTGCTGGCTCATTACACAACCCAAACGGCATAATTAGGTATTTGTAGTGGCCACTTCTCGTGTTGAAAGCAGTCTTCCACTCATGATCCTTCTCAACTCTGACTAGATTATAAGCACCACGTAGGTCCAATTTCATACAGATTTTAGCACCTTTCAGGCGGTCAATTAATTCGGATATCAGAGGAATAGGGTATGCATTACGCACAGTAATTCTGTTTAACCCTCTAATCAATGCATGGTCTCAAATCACCCCCATCTTTTTCGAGACAAAGAAAAACCCTGCTCCCGCAGGAGAGGAAAAACAACGAATGAACCCACGAGCCAGGATTCTCTTTCTGAGAGAGTGGGTAGACATGTCCCCTTGGAGGCACGGTGCCAGGTAACAGGTCTATGGCACAGTCATAGGGTCTGTGGGGAGGCAAGATTTCAGACTTCCCTTTGTCAAAGACCTCCTATCGTGAATTTGAACATCAAGGGCTTTGCAATAATCAACCAGGTCATCCAGCTCCTCAGGTAGCGACATAGGAGCCAACTCATACATAGGTGTATCAGAAATACATTCCAGGAAGGCCGTAGTAAGTGCATCATTAGGCCATTGCAATTCTGCTGCCACGGTTTTGAAATCAATAGCATACTCAGCATCTCTGCGGTTACCCTGAGTTATCCACCAAAGTGTCCTGGCAGCACCCGTTGCCCGCCTTGCAGGGTCAAAAGTGCACCTAAGATCTTTCATGAATTCTGTATAATTATACACAATAGGTATCTTTAATTCCCATAAAGGAGTTGCCCAAAGCAAGGCTTTCTCGGTAGGGTGGTTAATAACATACCCCACCTTAGCTCTGTCTCTGGGGCACATCCCTGAATTGAGTTCAAACATAACGTCAATCTGAGTAATGAACCCTTTGCAAGAACCAGATTTCCCATTAAAACATATGGGGGTTTTCAAACTCACATGGGATACCTCAGCAGCAATCAAGGAGGAAACAGTTACTGCTTGAGAGACCACAATAATCACAGGAGAAGGAGGTGGTGAGGCATTGCTGGACTGATTCATCAGTAGGCTCAAAGCCTGATCAAACTGGTTCATGCGATGGTCCTGTTCCTCCTGTTTTGTAATAATATCACCAAATCTCGACATGAGTAATGTTAAATCTGTCTGATTCATGTTTGGCCCTGACGTAATGTCCTTTTATTTCGACATCAGTTTGGATAATTCTGAACAGATCTTACGTGAGGCTGGCCTGTTCTGCCTGCTCGTCTCCTGCACCACTAGCGCCCGCCCTGGTGGTACCCAGTTCAGTACCGCATACGGAGGTTGGCGGTATACTGTTTGTAGAGCGGGCCTCTCGGCCTGAGCTCTTCTCCTCATCTGGTTCATTGTTAATTATTTAGATAATTGTTGTATTGTTTGCTATCATTTGCATCTTGCCTGTTTATAGCACATTGCCCTCAGTTGTAGCTCGCCTCTACCCCTGAGATAGTGCCTTTGTATAGAATAGAATAGTGTGACATGCACCTGTCCCCGCATTTTGCGGTAGTGCCTTTTCTCACTTAGGCACACACTCCTTACTTTCGAGACCCCCCTTTTTTTTTTTCACTTTTCACTCCCTATCTTTTGGTGGTCTGAGCGGCACACCAACTGACCCCCCTCTCCTACGCTTAATCATTCCCCTTGTTGATACCATGGCGACAGCACCTAGACCCATTAAAGTCCTCACGATTAATGCTAAACGCCTGAACATCCCCAAAAAGAGGCATATGGCCCTTCGGGAATTCCGAGCCAATCATGCAGATGTGGTCCTTTTCCAATAAACATACTTCGAAGCGGGTAAAGCACCGCAACTACATGACCTAAAATTCTCAGTTGGTTTCTTCAGTAATTCCCCCGCTGGCAAGGTCTGCGGCACGTCCATACTCCTCTCCAGGGATTTCCCCTTCTCTATCACAGACACGAACCTGGACCAGGGTGGCCGTTACACTTCACATGTGGCTATGTAGTCCTTTATATCCCTTCGCATACCTGCCCACCAGAACTGTTTTTCAATCGTGGCTAGAGTTTTAGTTATTCCCATATGCCCATAAGGCTTGGAATCATGATAAATCATCAGGAGCATACTCTCCTCCTCAGGTACAAAGACCTTAGCAGGAGGTTTCTCAAGAGGAGCAACACCCTGAACCACCTGAATTCTTTCCAAAAAAGGAGAACATACAGTCAGGACAGTGGTACCTAAGATCCTCTCTTGAGGAATAATAAGACTGTGGTCGAACGTGTGTTGTTCATATGACGCGAACTGCCTGGACAAAGCGTCAGCTTTGGTATTCTTTGAACCAGGACGATATGTCAACAAGAGGTTGAAACTGGACAGGAACAATGACCACCTGGCTTGCCTGGAATTCAAACGTTTGGCGTCTCCCATGTAAACAAGATTTTTGTGATCTGTTATGATAATCATGGGATCCTTGGTACCTTCAAGCAAATAGCTCCATTCTTTGAGGACTGCTATGACTGCTAGTAATTCTCTGTTCCCTATGTCATAGTTTCTTTCTGCAGGTGTCATTTTCCTGGAGAAAAACCCACACGGGCGCAGAGGTCCCTCAGGACGTTCTCTCTTGGACCGAACTGCACCAATTCCTATCTCGGGTGCATCTACTTCAAGCTGGAATGGCCAGCCTGGTTCTGGATGCCATAGGATAGGTGCCGTGACGAATGCCTCCTTGAGTGACTGATCCCTTCCCTTATCAAATACCTCTTTGAGATCGTTATACCACTTAGGTACCTCTGTGGAGAGTGGAGGAGCAGTGGCCACATTCAGACTGCCCACCAGAGTACTCATACCCAGACATTTGGACAAACATTTAGATCCCCATGACTCCAACTCTCCCATAGACCAGTTAACAACTGGGTTGTGTTTTGCCAACCAAGGATACCCCAATACAATGGGTACTGTGGGCAATTCAATTATTTGAAATTAGATTTTTTCCTTATGCAGGACACCAGTACAAAGAGACAGGCACAGTATCATGTGTACAAGGTCAACAATTTCCTGCCATTGATACTTTCAATGAGGAGAGGTACCTCTCTCTTGGTGAATGGCAGCAAAACCAGAATCTAAGAAATTGCCTGCAGACCCAGAATCTATTAGTGTTTCTGTGTTCAGCTTGACTTTCTCCCAAGAAATGGACACGGGCACCACAACACGAGATTTTCTCTTTTCTTACTAGACACGAGAGACACTATAGAAGTACCTAGAACCTGCCTCTCAGGGGATTCTAGGCTTGCTTGTTTCCCGACACATTAGATCTTTAAGGTTGTTTGGGGCATTGTAAACAAAAATGCCCTCTATCTGCACAATAGAGACAAAGCCCCTCAGAGACGATATTGTCTCTCCCCTCCTGATATGCCAGAACGACCTAGTGGCATAGGTTCTGGTTCAGGTCTGGGTACAGGTCTGGGAGGAGAGACAGCGTGAGCCGACCTGGAAGTAGAACTGACACCCTGGGAAGGTTTATGTGATTTGCTACAGCCAGACCTCCTGTCATGCATCTGATCATCGAGGGCTATGCAATAGTCTACCAGATTCTCTAGCTCCTCAGGTAGTGCCATAGGTGCTAATTTTTGCATGATATTCTCTGATATTCCTTCTAGAAACGCTGTAACCAGTACCTCGTTAGGCCATTGCAATTCTGCAGCCATTTTTTAAATTCTATAGCGTAATATGCAACTCGGTGGTTGCCCTGGCTGCCCCTGTTGCCCGTCTAGCAGGGTCAAAAGTGCGTCGCAATTCTGTCATAAATTCAGCATAATTATAAACCAATGGTCTCTTCAGTTCCCACAAAGGGGTTGCCCATATTAAAGCTTTCTCTGTTAGGTGGTTAATAACATAACCCACCTTAGCTCTGTGGGACACATACCTGGATTCAATTCAAACGTATCGATTTGGGTTATAAACCCTCTGCATGAACCCAAACTCCCATTGAAACACGTAGGAGTCTTTAAATTGACATGAGATACTTCGTATCAAACATAGAGGAAACAGATACTGCTTGAGAGGACATGCCAACCGCAGGGGAAGGAGGCGGAGAGGCCTGGCCTAACTGCTTGAATTGTTCCACTTGGCCTGAGCCAAGTGATCCATGCATTGGTCTTGCCTCTCCTGTTTAGAAATGATTTCACCCAGCTTAGACACGAGTACAGATAAATCTGTCGGATCCATATAAGGCCCTGACATGATGTAAGTGGCGCTCACACAAGAGTAGTGCGGTTGAGATCTTGTTGGACAGAAATATCTGCTTGATGGAATCAAAATACACAGTATTTTCAGACTTATACTCCAAAGTCAAGGAGTATAACAGGACAACTGAACTGCTACCAAAGTTCCAAAGGTTTCGAGACCAACGGACAACTTAGAGCATACAACAATGCAGAGGGCTTCAAGACTTGAGTGGGTGTACTGAGGTAGTTAGTCGACAGTCAATGTATTATGCAGACTGCAGGACAGTCACCGAACTGACAGATTTAGCGTTTTCTGATAAGCTCAAATGGTTATGTTGTACCTTGTAATCACCAGGGTCTACTGACACACATAAAGGCTTAAGGCTAGTACAAGCCCGGATACACTTGGCAGACTGAGCACAATAATCATAGGCAGAAAACAAATGGTATTTTGTTATTGCGGATTGTACATAAATACACGACCATAGATCATGAACCTTAGACCTGGAGCAGAACCCCGATAAGGCTGTAGATAGTACACCAGAGCGAGATGGGAATATCCCCAAGAAGCGAGTAAAACCCCAAGCAGCCTGCATAGGGTTAACCCAACGACGCACAGTGCTAGCAACTAGGGATGAGCTGTTCGGTTCGATATGTTCGGTGTTTGCATCGAACATCAGCCGTTTGCGAACTCCGAACATTTCCGCGTGTTCGCCGCATGTTCGCCCACAATGCACCACAATGCACTATTCCACTGGCCTGAAGCTTGTAATTGGCTAAAGCCTGCACCTGACCACAGCTTATGCTGACCACCTGCACCTGACCACAGCTGACAAGACTATGCCAATCACGGCTCAGAGTCCTGATTGGGCAAATTTTTCCCAATCATGGGCTCACAGAGCTAAGTCCCGTAGCACACTATATAAGGCGTCCCTCGCAGCCCCAGCACGTGTTTTTTGAGAGGAGATTGTTGTGTTAGTGTGTGTTCTCACTGCTAGCAGCTATTGGGAGGTCTCACTTCTACAAAATATCTGTGAATTGTTGTAATCTGTTCTCACTGCCAGCAACTATTTTGGGGGTCTCATGTCTACAAAATATCTGGGAATTGTTCTAATCTTTGTGTTCTCACTGCCAGCAGCAATTGTGGGGGTCTCACTTCTAGAAGATATCTGGGAATTGTAGTAATCTGTGTTCTAACTGCCAGAAACTATTGTGAGGGGTCTCATTTCTACAAAATATCTGGGAATTGTACTAATCTTTGTGTTCTCACTACCAGCAGCAATTGTGGGGGTCTCACTTCTAGAAGATATCTAGGAATTGTGGTAATCTGTGTGTTCTCACTGCCACCCATCAGGGGGTCTCACTGATTTATAGGAGGTTCTGCGAATTTTAATCTGTCTTGTCACTGGCTGCCAGCTATCAGGGTGTCTCACCAGAGTGTTATACCAGAGTTCTGGAAATCTTTAATCTAGATAACACAGTTGAATCAGAGTTCTGTATATCTTTAATCTAAAATATCAGCATACGTACAAGGCAGCGCTTCTCCACACTCTAAAGGAAAAGGTTAACGGGAGATAGGAATAAAGTGCACATAGATGCAGTGGAGGGATAACTGTTGGAATATACCAGTATATACGATATCCAAAAGGCACGATAAATCAAATTGTACATACTTTAGAACACTGATGAATTTGCAAAGGATGTTCTACTTTGAAGGAATAATCTCTGTATGAGGATATTCTTTATCACATCAAGAGGTGTGCATCCAGCTTGTGTAATACTGTAGATACCTCAAGAACCTCTTATTCTTCTCTTTGCCAGTAGCAGAAAGACCTGGCTTCTCATTGCCAGTAGCAGACAGACCTGGCTTGTTACCAAAAATAGAAGCTCCACTGTGGGTCATAGGCACAGTTGCTTCGCTGTTTGGCACAGAGTAGTAGATACTTGGGGTTGCAAGTCAGTGGCTCCACTGTGGGACGTGGACACAATGGGCACGCTACATTGTGCAGAACACAGTTTCACATTTAAACTGTGTACCTGTAGCAACAGCGCCAGCCTGGCCACTTGTGGCAACTGCACCACCCTTGACATTTAACCCATTACATGGGCTGGGAAACAGTGATCCACTGTAGAACATGGAAGCAGGGTGTATGCCTTGAGGTGGAACAACTTTGGCTTTATTGCCACACATTGAATTTGCAACACCCTTGCATTGCACAGAAACAGAGGTCCCAGCATTAGGATCAGCACTACGGCTGCATGACATGGATACCAGGGCCTCATCTTGAGAACAGGACATGCTGGATCTGGGCTTTACTGGACAGCAAAATATTTTATGCTGGGGTGAACTGCAGTAATAGCACAGGTTAAACAACCTATGTCTCTCTTTCAGACATGGGGGGTTCCCCAGAGACTCTGCTGGGAGGAACCGCATAATTAAGCACACAGAGAGAAGACATTAACCTCTTCTGTTCCGTAGGCAAATCAAAAACCATCTGAAGCACAGAATTTAACACAGTAAGCTCACCTGCAGGCGTGAATGGACGGTTTGTAATGCAGCGGTTGGCCCCCTTTTGGGCCATCGTCGTGGCTTGGAACATGGAGTGTAGCTCTAAAGGCAAGTGAGCTACTGACTGGACAGATCAATAAAACAGACTTGTTTCTCCAAAACCAAGGAGCACAAAAGCAGGACTGAATTGCCACTAAGCTCCGAAGGTTTCAAGACAGACAGATAACCCAGGACACGCTCAGAAACACCAACCATGTAAGACAGTAGATGAATTATGCAGGCTGCAGGGCAGTAAACAAACTGACAGACTTGGCGATACGGGAACTGGACTCCACATAAGGGCTTTGCAGGAACCAGGCAGAAACAGGAGGACCAGGGAGAAAACTAAAGGGATCCCTATGCTGGGCAATAATCCCTATCTAGAAAACCCTCACAAAGATCTAACAGATCAAGATAGACAAGAAGGGCAAAGGATTAACAAAACAGACAAAACATCCTGCACTGAGAGGTCCTTTTAATAGCCTCGGAGACTATACTAAACTAAGACAGACAAGGTACAGAAAACATGAAACATATATGAATGGTCAGGCAGGCAAAGTTGGCAGCAGCATACAGAGTACCAGGAGTAAGCAGAAAAGGATCATCAGGAAACACAGCCAAGGTCAAAACCAGAATGCACTTGAACAAGAATGCTTTGTAGCAACACAACCACCATCAAACTCCACAAACCATCAATGAGGCTCTGTGCTGCTGGGATATTTATAGGGAGTGGGTCTGTGTGATTGGGCCATGTGACCCCAGACCAGGAGATCACATCAGAACCCCAGAACAGCCCCAAACAGCACAGCCAAACATACCACAGAGGAAAACCAGACATGAAGAACCTTCACCACCAGGGGGCGCAGCCAAAACCAGGGAAAATGTAACAATCCGCTAACTATCGTCCCATATCACTCCTGAATCTTAAACTTTTTGCTAAAGCCCTTGCCATACGGATGGCCCGCTACATACCACGCTTAGTACACCGGGATCAGACACGATTCATACCTGGGAGAGAGGCCAGGGAAAACACAGTCAGAGCACTCAATCTCATACATGTTGCCGCCAAATCTCGTTTCGTCCCCTCCCTTTTACTGTCAACTGATACCGAAAAGGCATTTGACAGGGTCAGTTGGCCTTATCTGTTTTACACCCTTCAGCAGATGGGATTTGGCTCCAACATACTAACATGGATTGGTTCCCTTTACGCAGACCCTATGGCACGTATCAATCTGAATGGCACTCTTACTCCCCCTATCCACATCCGCAATGGTACCAGGCAGGGCTGCCCCCTCTCACCTTTACTTTTTGCGCTCTCGCTCGAACCTCTACTGCAAGCAGTCTGAACCAACCCCTCGTTTCACGGCTTTGAAATCGCAGGTCACCAGCATAAAGTGGCAGCTTATGCCGATGACTTATTATTATTTATCCGCCAACCATTAATCTCCCTCCCATCCTTCACCTCTCTACTACGAGAATTTGGCTCCAGTAGAAATTATAAGATCAATATGGCAAAATCGTAAATACTAGGACTCACTATCTCTACCCCTCTTCGCGCCCAACTACAAACCTCATTCCCCTTTCAATGGTGCAAATCTTCTCTTAAATATTTAGGCATTTCCCTCACTGCAGACACATCCAACCTCTATTCGGCAAACTACCTCCCATTGCTGCAAAATATTTCAGCGGACCTTGTCAGGTGAGCATTGGCCCATGTAACGTGGTTTGGGCGCATCAACGTCCTTAAAATGAATATACTACGTCAACTATTGTATTTGTTCCAGACCCGGCCAATAACCATACCCAACTTATTTTTTCGATCCCTAAAGTCAAAGTTCACCTCCTTTGTATGGCATAATCGCCAACCGCGGTTACGCTTTGCGCCGCTGACCGTGTCCAAATCTGCAGGAGGTTTGGCACTACCTCACATGCGCCGATATTATCAGCGACTTGCTGCACATTCTTGAATGGACGTCGGGCTCTGAACATAAATTATGGATCCCCTTGGAACGGATTTTAGCAGACGGTCCACTGGCCTCTTTCCCCTGGCTAACTAGCACAAACGCTCCCTACCGTACCACTCCACACCCCACTCTCAGCTACACTCCGCACCTGTAAGATGCTCCAAAACACCACACTTATTGCTCCATGACCATCACCTCTCTTACCACTATACCACCTGCCAGCATTCTCCCAGAGACTCATCCTGCCTGACCAAACACACACCCCACAATCTATACTTGCAGCCAATTTTATTGATGGTAACGCTTTTAAATCCCCTGAGACCATCCCGCTACTGATGCCACAATCCTTCCTAACCAAATTTCACCTTCACCGACTCACGTCCTACCAACACTCTTTAGCTCCCTTGCCTCAATTCACCAGTTCCCTAACTCAATTTGAATCTTTGGCCCAACGACCTCCCCCTCCGTCTCATGGTATTTCTGTTATGTATTGTCTGTTGCAAAACCTCATGAATCCTACCTCATCCTACTGTGCCAAATGGGAAGAGGACCTACAAATGTCCATTACTGACGAGGAGTGGAATCCAATCTCTCTCCTCACTACATCCTGCTCGACTGCCACCAAATCCCAGGAAACAGCCTACAAACTCCTGTCCAGGTGGTATCGCCCCCCTAAGACACCAGCAGCCTTTGACCCCAAGTGCAATGGCTCATGCTGAAAATGCAAAACGCCACAAGCTGATTTTCTCCACATGTGGTGGTCTTGCCCCCTAATTCAGCCATACTGGCACACTGTCCATAACACCATTTGTAAGGTTTCTTGCTCTCCACCAGACTTTACACCAGCAGCTATGCTACTGCTTCATACCCCTGCAGAGCCGACAGATTACAAACGATCGCTTGACATATGGCTCTTAAATGCGGCGAAGGCTGTTTTGCCCAGACATTGGAAAACCCCTACTGTTCCTACAGTAGGGGAATGGCTTCAGAAAGTACATAATACCCGAGATGTTGAAGACCTGATACATAGGGCTTCTGGCACAAGTGCAGTTCATTTACCCCATTGGTTTTACTGGTCGGAAGCTCGTCCTCGCTCATAGTTACCTCATCACCCAAAGATGGCACTGGTTCGCTATTGGTTGGTTACCTGACTTGTTATACCACCCCGTATCACTACCCATCGCTTATATATACCCCCATTAATTCCCCCCCCCCTTATCATTCCTCTGCCCTAACTGTTATATTTACTTTTTCACTTTCTATATTCTGAAAATACTGTATAATATATTTGTGATCACATTTACCTGCATTGCACTATGCTTGTTATTAATCCCTCTATCTTTTTGCACCAAATCTGATGTTACACATTTTATTACAGAATCTGCCACAGTACTGTATATGTTTTGTGAAAATATTCAAAAATACTAAAAATTTATTACAATAAAAAAAAAAAGCAACTCTTGGTTTCAATAGGTAGAACTCGCCTGACCATTATTTCTCTATGGGGAATTTCGCTGCCGCCGATTTTGCACCATATTTCGCTGGTAATTTGCCAATATAAAAAAAAAAAAAAAAAATATTTGGTGAATTGCCAACTTCCTGAATAGCTGAATTGCTACGAAATTCTATCATGCGGCGGAAATTCACTGTCTATTTGCCTTTCCCAAACCGCTCCCCCCCAAAAACTGATTTATATTATATACCCCTTGGGGGATAAAAAGCAAAAGATTTGCCCAATTTTTTTAAAAAAAAGTTTTTTAGTTTTTTATTATAGAACAGACCTTTTTATTATGTTTTAAATTACCTTTTTTTTATTTAAACATATCTTAATGCATTTTCATTGGTTTAAACCGCTATTAGAACAATAGCAGCATTCCTTTTTGAGGGGCTTCTGCAGTTCAGCGACGTTTGGCAGTCAGTTTGGCAGCTCCATGTTTGGCGCACTTCAGGACCCTGTGATGATTACTGAATTCACCGCAGTGTCAGCGAAATGCAATCGCCAAAGCGCACTGATGTGTTCTGATTCTGAACTAGAAACATAGAAACATAGAAAATGTCGGCAGATAAGAACCTTTTCGGCCCATCTAGTCTGCCCAATTACATGGATACTTTACCTGGATTTATCTTTTGTTTAGGATAGCCTTATGCCTATCACATGCTTGCTTAAATTCGATCACTGTTTTTGCCTCTACCACTTCTACTGGAAGGCTGTTCCATGTATCCACCACCCTCTCAGTAAAATAATGCTTCCTGATGTTACTTTTAAACCTTTGCCCCTATAATTTAAGACTATGTCCTCTTGTTTTGCTACTTTGTTTCCTTTTATATATACTCCCTTCCTCTACCTTGTGGTTCCCTATACGTATTTAAATGTAATTTCCCCACTACTGACATAAGACTAACTGGCCTACAGTTCCCTGATTCCTCCCTACTATCCTTCTTGTAAATGGGCACAACATTTGCTAATTTCCAGTCTTCTAACTAATCAAATTAATAAAATATATTAAGAATGCAAATCATAATTTAATTAATTTAATTAGTTGAAATATAAGATTGAAAACCAAAAAAAAAAATGGTAGACGACACTGGCTACCTAGTGATAAAAGTACTTTAATTGAATTATATACACCAATATAAACCACAGAAAAATAACAACAGCATTAAACCCATATACTGTATAAAGAGTGGTTCACAGATACCAATCCACTGCAAAAAGAGAGGGTGGATGCTTATGAAACTGAACAGAATGGCAAATTATAGTTCATACCCTCAATTGGTGCAACCCTACATATGCAAAGCATTTTACTCATAACAAATTCTATTATTATAATGTCCGCTGAAACCCTCTGGGCCTTAAATTCGCCAATACTTTTTTTCAGGTATTCAACGATACCAAGTACCGATACTGTTACTTAATGTCATGCGACCGCTTAGACATCATGTATATACCCACAGACGTCATATATATATATATATATATATATATATATATATACACACTATATTGCCAAAAGTATTCGCTCACCTGCCTTGACTCGCATATGGATGGGTGAGCGAATACTTTTGGCAATATGGTGTATATATACTGTATATACCCATAGACCATATATAAATATATATATACCCACAGAACCACAGACCATATATATATTATATACAGTGGCAAGAAAAAGTATGTGAACCCTTTGGGATTAGGTGGAGTTTTGCATGAATTGGTCATAATGTGCTCTGATCTCCATCTAAATCACGACAATTTGAAAAACACAGTCTGCTTAAAATAATACAGCACAAACATTATATGTTTTCATGTTTTTATTGAACATAACATGTAAACATTCACAGTGCAGGGTGGAAAAAGTTTGTGAACCTTTGGACTTAATAACTGGTTGACCCTCCTTTGGCAGCAATAACCTCAACCAAACGTTTCCTGTAGTTGCAGATCAGACCTGCACAACGATCTGGAGTAATTTTGGACCACTCCTCTTCACAAAACGGTTTCAGTGTAGCAATATTCTTGGGATGTCTGGTGTGTCTGGTGTGAATCGCTCTCTTATGGTCATACCACAGCATTTCAATCGGGTTGAGGTCAGGACTCTGACTGGGCAACTCCAGAAGGTGTATTTTGTTTTGATGAAGCCATTCTTTTGTTGAATTACTTGTATGCTTTGGGTCATTGTCCTGTTGCATCACCCATCCTCTGCAGAGCTTCAGTTGGCGGACAGATGGTCTTATGTTTTCCTACAAAATGTCTTGATAAACTCTGGAATTCATTTTTCCATCAATGACAACAATCCGTCCAGGCCCTGAGGCAGCAAAGCAGCCCCAAACCATGATGCTCCCTCCACCATGTTTTACAGTGGGGATGAGGTTTTGATGTTGGTGTGCTGTGCCTTTTTTCTCCACACATAGTGTTGTGTGTTTTTTCCAAAGAACTCAATTTTGGTTTCATCTGTCCACAGAATATTTTGCCAGTAGTGCTGTGGAACATCCAGGTGCGCTTTTGCAAATTTCAAACGTGCTGCAATATTCTTTTTGGACAGCAATGGCTTCCTCCGTGGTGTCCTCCCATGTACTCCATTCTTGTTGAATGTTTTCCTTATTGTAGATGTGTCAACAAAAATGTTAGCATGTGCCAGAGATTTCTGTAAGTCTTTAGCTGACACTCTAGGATTCTTCTTTACCTCATTAAGCATTCTGCGCTGTGCTCTTGCAGTCATCTTTACAGGATGACCACGCCTAGGGAGAGTAGCAACAGTGCTGAACTTTCTCCATTTGTAAACAGTCTGTCTTACCGTGTACACATGAATATCAAGGGTTTTGGAGATACTTTTGTAACCCTTTCCAGCTTCATGCAAGTCAACAATTCTTGATCGTAGGTCTTCTGAGAGCTCTTTTCTGCGAGGCATGGTTCACATCAGGCAGTGCTTCTTGAAACCAGTAAACCCAAAACTGGTGTGTGTTTTTAAAGGGCAGGACAGCTTTCAGCAACACATCCAATAATATCACACTGATTGGACTCAAGGTTGGCTCACTCCTGGCTCCAATTAGCTCTTGGAGAAGTCATTAGGCTAGGGGTTCACATACTTTTTCCACCCTGCACTGTGAATGTTTACATGTTATGTTCAATAAACACATTAAAACATATAATGTTTGTGTTGTATTATTTTAAGCAGACTGTGTTTTTCAAATTGTTGTGACTTAGATGAAGATCAGAGCACATTTTATGACCAATTCATGCAAAACTCCACGTAATCCCAAAGGGTTCACATACTTTTTCTTTCCACTATATATATATGTTCACAAACTCCGGGAGCTCGCGAGATTGTGGCTGGTGGTTCCAAGGCGAGCGGCTGAGCAAACTCCATCACAGACTCACCTTCATTTCTTCCCTCTGCGGCCCTGAACCAAGCATTCAAGCAAACTCCATCACAGACTCACCTTCATTTCTTCCCTCTGCGGCCCTGAACCAAGCATTCAAGGTATCCACCATTTCAACAAGGCGTCCGACATCATACCTCAGGCTGCCATGATCTTGAAAATGTATTTTATGTCTGCATTTATTATTCTCTGACTAGTTTTTTAAAGTATTTTGAATCTCCCTCCATTTCAGATAGAAAAAAAAATCTGTTTGTGTTTCCACTCTTCAGGTGTGGGATCTGATGGGTGAGATGACTCCTCCACAACGGGGCCCCCCTTGCCCCCTTGCCATCTAAGGTTTCACCGGAGTGGCACCGCGTACGTCCTACTTGTTGTGCAGTTGTTGATCTCTGTTTTTGATCCTGTTTCCTTCACTTATGGGACTCTAGTGGGGTTCTCAGGCGCCTGGACCTGCCTATATACTTTGATCCCCTTCATCTGGCCGGTCCGACGGTCTGTCGCTGCTGCAGATGTTTTCCACCTTTTTCTGGCAGCACCCCCCATCTCCCCCATGGTTTTTGGGGTAGACCCGATGTATACCTGTGGCCACGGAGTTCCTTTTTGTACACGGAGCGGTAGCTTGTTGCACCGTCTCTATTTTTTTCTTTTTTCTTCATTTTTCTTTCTTTTTTTTCTATCCTGGCTTTTTTTTTTTCTTTAACTTTCCTTTTTTTTTTCTCTTCCCTCCCATTGCACCATTCTGGTACACTACTGTGGAACTGATTGGGACATGTTTGCCATTTTGTGTCTGGGTCCTTGCCGATTTGAATTTGTGGGTTTTAATATGGTTTTTAGATACATGTTTATGTATTTGAGATGGGTGTGAAAATAATTTCTTTAAAAGTTAAAGGGTTAAACATTCCATACATTATTCCGAGTTATATAATTTGCGTAATGATCAATCTGTCCTCCAACCCTCCTTAGCAGACATTAAGCAGTCACATTAAGCTGTCCCTTTTTTGCAAAGCTTGCACCTCCCTACTCTGTCCTGACGGCCCCGATTCTCAACTGGAGCCCTCCTCTTCTATTGCCTCTCTCAAGTCTCGTAAAGCTTTTGGCCCTGACGGGTTCACGGCGCTTTATTATCGGTCCTTCCATCCTCAATTGTCCCCTTATATCTTGTCCGCGTTTCAACACATTTTTTCAGTCTGGCCATGCATCTCCTGATTGGCTATCTGCTACCATAGTTACTCTCCAAAAACCTCTTCGCCGGCTTCGACATGCTCGAAATGCACTCTCTATACGCTGATCTGCGTCCTAACCCCCCAACAATAGTATGTCTATAGGAGACCCACTTTAAATGTTCTGTCCACCCCAAGTTATACCTCCCTGCTTACCCACACCAATTCCATGCCACTGCCCCGGTTAAAGCAAGGGGTGTCTCGGTATTAGTTCATCGTGATGTTTGATTTACTTTAGATAGATCAGTGATTGACCCACAGGGCCGATATTTGTTTTTGGTATGTGATATTGATCTGGTTACATACACGATCGCAAATTTTTACTGTCCCAATGTAGACCAAATGACTTTCCTACGGAACGCGCTCCTCAAATTAATGCGGGTCTGTACAGGCAAACTTGTGTTATGTAAATCGTTAGATTTACCGCCTCATCCGACCCATGCTCAGCGGGATTCGGTACGGAAGTTTGCTGCCCTTTTGGCGGAGCTTCAATTGTTTGATGCATGGCGCCTCTTTCACCCGACTGAGGTAGATTATTCCTTTTACTCAGGGGCACATAAGACTTACTCTAGGATTGTTCTTTTTTTTTTAAACGTGATTTACTGTCAAATATTTCATGCTGTAACCTGGGATCCATCTCTTGGTCGGATCACGCCCCCGTTTCACTAACTCTTCAGGGCAAGTCAACTGCTCGTGGTTGTGCCCCCTGGAGGCTTAATGAATATCTTCTTTCCCGGCCCGAGGTATTAGAGGAAGTTACGCAGACTATGACAAATTATTTTGCGTATAATTCAACCCCTGACATTTCCCCACTGACTCTTTGGCAGGTTCATAAGCCTGTGATTAGAGGTGTACTTCTTAAATGGGGCTCTCATTTTAAGAAACATGCTATCTATATAGATTAGATCTTTTAAGCCAAATTCATGACGCTGCGCTCCGACATAAAGAATGCCAAGACGTGACCTCACAGGCCCTTCTCTGCGACCTTCAAACCCAATTGACTGACTTAGATAGGAAGGACTATTTATGGGCGGCTCGCTGCCTACAGGTGCGGCACTACTTTCATGGTAATAAGGCCAGTAGATTAATGGCTAACAAACTTCGCCAACGTGCTGCTAAAACTAAAATAGAGAAAATGACTAACAAAAATGGGGAGACTTGTTTTCACCCGAAACAAATAGCGGATTGTTTCGCAGAATATTATTCTGAGTTATATAATTTGCATAATGATCAATCTGTCCCCCAACCCTCCTTAGCAGACATTGTCCCTTTTTTGCAAAGCTTGCACCTCCCTACTCTGTCGGATGAGCAACATCTTGGCCTGACGGCCCCAATTCTCAACTGGAGCTCACCTCTTCTATTGCCTCTCTCAAGTCTCGTAAAGCCCCTGGCCCTGACGGGTTCACAGCGCTTTATTATCGGTCCTTCCATGCTCAATTGTCCCCTTATCTCTTGTCCGCGTTTCAACACATTTTTCAGTCTGGCCATGCGTCTCCTGATTGGCTATCTGCTACCATAGTTACTCTCCCAAAAACCTCTCCACTGGCTTCGACATGCTCTAAATATAGACCCATTTCATTACTTAATACAGATACTAAGCTCTACGCCAAGATTTTGGCTAACAGGTTAGTGGATTTGATGCCTACATCATTGCAGACGAACAGGTAGGTTTCATTAAGCATAGACAAGGGCCAGAAAATAATATTAAAGTCACTATTTTAATGGATATGGTGGTTCGTAACGCCACTCCAACCCTGCTTTTGTCCCTCGACCCCGAAAAGGCATTTGACCGACTACACTGGTTATTTTTAGAACACACCCTTTTGAAATTTAATTTTCCCCGTGAGTTAATTACCGCCATTATGGCTCTTTATGCAAATTCAACTCCATCTGCGTCTGTACTTAATGCAGGTTTTCTTCCCATGCCAATGGGTATTACTAATGGAACCAGACAAGGTTGTCCACTTTCACCTTTATTGTATGCTTTGGCTCTTGAACCCCTAGCGCAGGCGATCAGACAGAACGATGAGGTGGAGGGAATCCCTGTGGGTCCATCCTCCTGCAAGCTTAGTTTGTTTGCCGAGGACATTCTCGTTACGATGACTAATCCCTTGACGTCCCTACCTGCCCTACGGATGATTTTGGACGAATATGGACGGTTATCATATCATAAACTCAATGTAACAAAAACACAAGCACTCCCATATGCTATTCCTGGGCCGGATGTAACTGCTTTAAAAAACAGGTATCCCTTTGATTGGAGGACGGGATCTTTGATTTATTAGATAATTAAATTGTCCTTTTCTAAAACTGCCCTGTTTGATTTGAGTTATACACCTCTCATCGCTCTAACTAAAACGTTATACCATAGCTGGTCCAAGGTTGAGATTTCTTGGGTGGGCAGGATATATACTACTAAAATGATGCTGCTGCCGAAGCTGTTATATGTGTTCAGAGCCCTTCCTTTACCAGCCTCCCTGTCGTTTTTTAAGTCCTTGCTTTCCACTTTATCATATTTTGTATGGCGTGGGAAACGCCCACGCCTTAAGGCAGCTATTCTGCACTATCCAATTTCACTTGGAGGTCTTGGTCTCCTGAATATTCTGCTTTACTACAAAGCGGCGTTGTTAATAAACCTTGGCCGCTTGGTTTCCTGAGTCAACTCCCCTCAGTGGTCATTATTGGTCTTTCCCCAGTCCCTTCGTCACGATTATGCAACTTTGGTCTGGACTCCTAAAATTCGACGTCCGCGTATTGGCCCTCTATTGATGCTCCCTAGATTGATATTAGACACTTGGGATAAAATGCGTTCTGCGTTGTCCGCTATACATCTATTGGCCATGGCGTCCCCTATTTCAGTCTTTTCTCATTTAATCCCCAATTTTAACCATCGCCAGTGGTTTTTGAAAGGCATCACGCATATCTATCATTTATACGAACCCCAAGGGCTTATGTCGTTTCCTACCCTGAGTCAAAAATTCGCTTTAGGCCCTTCCTTTGGTTATTCTTTCCTGAAAATTCGGTCCTGCCTTTCTACATATCATATGCTAAAATTCCCAGCTCAGTCCATATTAATGACCCCTTTTGAACAATATTGTGTGACACCCTCTCCCGACATCCATCCTCTCTCACTGCTGTATAGGATACTAGTGTCTCCAGTTAAATCACCTAAGTGGCATTTTAAATCAAACTGGGAGAAGGACTTGGGGATTCCGATATCTGATTCAACTTGGGCGGAGTGTTTTCTTTTGGATACTTTTAAATTTCGTTGTGTATCTCTGACGGGGGCCAGGAAAAAAGTGTTATACAGATGGTACATTACTCCTGATAGGGAACATCATTTTAATCCCAAGGTCTCAGCGGTGTGCTGGCGATGTGGAGAAGAAACAGGCTCGTTCTTCCATATTTGGTGGACTTGCCGCTTCAAAACTCAATTTTGGATCTCTATAGCACGTTTGAGTTCTGAGATTGTGGGCTCAGAGGTTCAACCGGTCCCTGAGATTCTCCCTTCTCCAGTCTATGCCAGATTCCCTCTCCCGTTTACAGAAGCAGTCTTTAGCTCACGTATTGTCTGTGGTGACGACCTTGGTCGCAGCTAAATGGAAGTCCTCTAGTCTTCCCACAATCAAAGAGATTACTGACCAACTGAATATGTTGAGACTTCTGGATGGGATGGCTAGAGATATAGCGGGGATTCTGCGTCTGTGTGGGATGTCTATACTGTAAAACTGGTTAAATGAACATGAAACATGTCTCTATCAAATTTTTACTATTTTGTGTATGGTTGCAATGTTCCCTTGTCCCCCCCCCCTTCTCCTTTTGCATCCCACCTCTCTCATGTTGGTTTTGTATAAGCATAAAATAAAAACTTTTTATTGGGAAAAATAAAAAGATAACATGTTTTTTTGCTGAAAATGAAAAAATAAACGGTCTTTTAACCCTTTCGCTGCTGAGGCTTTTCCCGCCCCTGTGCTGAGGTCATTTTTACCGGTTTTGCTCATCATGTTTAAACGTGTTTTGAAGGCTTATTTTAGTATATGACCCAGACATATTATATATCGTTCTTTCCGTCAGACTCGGTAGATTCATAATATGTCATTATTATATGTATACGTTATGTCATGTCTGTATATTATAACAAAAAATGCAATAAAATATGTATTTTCAATAATTTACAATGTGTAAAGTGTTTCTTTTCACATTTTAACATGCGAGCAATTGCGGTTATATTTTGTATGGGGTGCGCTTGTTAAAAAAATTAGAGATGGGGTCTCATTACATTTTTTTTTGGGAAAATTACACTATTTTTAACAAACGCACCGCATACAAAAATCGTTAGTGCAGCATCATTGTTCACATTATAATTGAAATGGGAACAATATTGCTGCATTAACAAACCAAAAAAAATTTAAAAAAATGTTTATTATTTTTTATAATTTTTTTTAATTTTTTTTTATTTTTATTTTTCATTTTTTTTTTTTACAACATTTTTCACTTTCATGTTTGGTATCGTTGGAACGGCCATGCTCTGGCCGATCCAACCATACCAAAATCTAACCCCTAGCTGCCACGGATCGGGAGATAGGGAGTTCCAATGAACTCCCTATCTCCACCGTTGGTGGCAGTTAAGGGTTAAGTCCAGGACTGGCGTCATCGTGCTACGCACGATGACGCCAGTCCTCAGGGGGAGTTCCCGGAGGCTTGGCCGACATCCAAGATGTCGGCCAGCTCCGGGAAAGGATCGCGAACCGGCGCTTTTCAGCGCCGATTCGCGATCCAGCTCCCCAGGGGTTAATGCCAGGCATCATTTGGAAGCGCAGGCTGTGCCCTTCCAAATGATGCCTGGGTTAACCCCCGCAGAGCCGCCGATCGGAGGGAGAGAGGTCCGAAGGACCTCCCCCCCTCCCTTTCAGGCGCCTCCTCCGCACATGCGGGGGGGGGCGCCTGAATTAGGTGTCATCGCGCTGCCGCGATGACACCTAATTCCGGCGGCTGTGGTCCCGGATGCCGGGCTGACATCGAGGATGTCAGCCCGCACCGGGGGAGCCAGCGATCGGCCGGAACCCGGCCGAACGCTGACCCCAATGGGAGGACGCGCTCAGCGCGTCCTCCGCATACCAGCGGGAATGCTGAGGACGCGCTGAGCGCGTCCTCAGCATCGAAGTGGTTAAAAAAGAAAATTTAATGTTATTACATTTCTACATTTTTTTATTTTTTTTTGAGAAAGGATTTTACCAGGAAGGATACATTGAGATTTCTCTCGTTTTCAGGTATGTCCTGGGTGGCGAGTATGTGCCGTTGGGTGTCTTGCCCAGGGGTGCTTGCTGGAGAGGTGCTTGTCGGGATCGAGCCCATGGCTCCACGGGCTCTCTCCACGCGGAGTAGTGATGTTACCTCTACTCCACCCAGCCGGCACTCCACCTATGGGATTCGTCTGCTTAAACCTGGCGAACTGAAACACAAAAAATCAGGGCATTCTGCTGACACTTTGGAGTTCTGTGAATAGATGAACCATTACTTCTCTATGGGACAATTTCACTGCCCCCGAAGACCATTGAGCTGTGACGAACTGTGCCGTATTTCACCAGTATTTGGTGAATTGACATTTTAGTGAACAGGCGAACTGCCCCGCAATTGCAATGAACGGTGACATTCACCGTTCGGTGCAATTCGAAGGGCAGGTTCGGTGCTTAGTGAATAAACCCTACAATTTCCTTCAGAGCGAGTGTCTATAAGACAAGGATTTGAATAGAATAAGTATAGATAGGATGAGGATGTGTATAAAGTAACTGTGTATAGGGTGAGGATGGGTACATAGTATGGGTATCTAGGATGAAGATCAGGGACGAACCTAGAACATTTGGCACCCGGGGCCGATCCTATATTTGGCACCCACCCCCCCCCCTAACTTTAAAGTGTAAAAAAAAAAAAAATCACGCACACTTTTTTAATGTTTTCAAAAATATTTTTAGTTATAGCATTCTGGCAGGACATGACGTATACATATAATAATGATATATTATGAATCTGCCGATGGTGGATCATGCGTCCTCTGTGCTGTGCAATAAGAGGCGAGTGTAGATTCTTTTTGAATAATTGTTGTTTTTAAGTGATTTTGCAAACTCAAAACATTTCCATCCTCATGCTATGAACAAAAGTACACATGTGGCTGGTATTGTTGATGGGAGTTGTGTGTGTGCTGGGGGATGGTTTTATGTGATAGGAGTTATGTGTTGGTGGCTGGGTTTTTTGTTGGTGGCTGGTTTTGTGTGATGGGAGTTGTGTGATGGGGTTGTGTGTTGGTTGGTTTTGTGTGATGGAATTGAATGGGTGGCTGGTTTTGTGTGATGGGAGTTGTGCGTGAGTGACTGGATTTGTGTGATGGGAGTTGTGTGTGGGTGGCTGGTTTTGTGATGGGAGTTGTGTGTACCTGGTTTTGTATGATGGGAGTTGTGTGTGTGTGGGTGGCTGGTTTTGTGTGATGGGTGTTGTGTGTGTGTGTGGCTGTTTTGTGTGATGGGAGTTGTGTGTGTGACTGGTTTTGTGTGATGAGAGTTGTGTGTGTGGGGTGGCTTGTTTTGTGTGATGGGAGTTGTGTGTGTGGGGGTGGCTGGTTTTGTGTGATGGGAGTTGTGTGTGTGGGTGGCTGGTTTTGAGTGATGGGAGTTGTGTGTGCGGGTGGCTGGTTTTGTGTGATGGGAGTTGTGTGTGTGCTGGGTGGCTGGGTTGTGGATTGGAGTTGTGTGTGTGCTGGTTGGCTGGTTTTGTGGATTGGAGTTGTGTGTGTGTGTGTGTGTGTGTGTGTGCTGGGTGGCTGGTTTTGTGGATTGAGTTGCTGAGCAGAGAATGGGTGTGTGTTTTGCAGGTATGAGATGCTGCTATGGTCTTTTTTCTTTACTATTCCAGTTTTTTTAAGACTCCCTCTTCCTTGTTTACCCTGGGCTGCCTATTTCCTTGTGATGCAGTGAATGCAGTCTGGCCCCTTCTATGCAGGACCTCATCAGGAGCCAGGCAGCTCAGTGACAATTTTCTGATCACTGCAGTGCTGGTTAAGGAAAGGTCCACTTTAGACAGCAGTAAGCAGACAGGGCTTCATATTCTGCTGATACCCACGTTTTACCTGACGTATACTGTCATCTTCTCTCTCTGCACACAAATCACATCCCCCTCTCCTAGAGCTGCTGCGGGGCAGGGGAGGAGCTATGGAGGTAGGAGAAGGGGATTTATATTCTCCTAATGCAAACGCCCTGCTCCACTGCTCGTTGTTTGAGAGCACAGCTCAAAACTGACACACAGTGACAGTGGCACCTCCTAGTACCCCCTAATGACACCCCAATAATCACTGGTACCTGGGGCAGCCCGCTCCCCGCCCCTCTCCTAAGTACGCCGCTGGAGCTCTGTGATATGCTCACACACAAATTTTGGGCAACTGCCAGCAAGTACGGTGCTGTTCGAAGGCAGTGCAAATCCCCATAGAGAAGTGATGGTTAATCTATTCAGAGAACACCGAACAGCAGAGAAATGTCAGTGAAATGCCCTGATGTTCGGTGGTTTCATTGAGCAGGTTTATTCAGGCGATGTTAAAAATATTGCCGTTTTTATCCAATATCTAAAAAAACATTTATTATTTTAATCTGCAGTAAAAAGTCTCTTTATTTATTGATATTTTTTTAGTATCTTTTAGTCATTTTTCAGAATTCTTTCGGCAAAATTTTTTTTCCTTTATTTTTTAATAGCGTTTTTTCTGTAACAGACCTTTTTATTATCAATCATAGGACCTTATATGTAAATTCCAGACATTTTCGTTTAGTAGTTTTTTTTAAAACAGCAGGCCACGGGTTTGCGGCGGCATTCGGCAGCCAACTCCCTGCACTTCGGGGACCCTGCGGTGAATGGTGAATTCACTGCAGGGTGGGGAACAATAGAAAACCAAAATATTGGCATCATTTTGGTGCTCTGTGAGTAAACCCTTTAGTAGTGGGGTTTTTTGCCGCCCCCTGGAAAGTGTCAGCCTAGGCCTTGCCTACCCAGGACATACTTAAAAATTAGTGAAACCTCAATGTTTCCTTCCTGGTAAAATACTTTGTAAAAGTAAAAAATAAATAAAAAAATTAGGGTATCACCCTAGGGGATGGTGTCACCCAGTGCGGGCCGCCCCACCTAGGGACGCCACTGATGAAGATGTGTGTATAGTAACTGTGAATAGGATGATGATTAGAATATAGTAAGGGTATACAGCAGTGGATCCCAGCCCTGGTCCTCAAGTACCCCTAACAGGCTAGGTTTAACAGATATCTAAAGCACAGCACAGGTGATATCATAGGCGTGCGCACGGGGTGTGCCAAGTGTGCCTGGGCACACCCTAATGCCGGACCCCGGCACACCCCGCAGGCCCGCGGAACACTCTGGGTCCCGGCTGGCCGCATCCAACGGATAGCAGCCGGGACCCTTCAATTCCGCAGGCCTGGCGGCAGCCTCCGCTTCCCTGGTGGTCCGGTGGATGTGGGTGCTGCACCGCGATCTTTGCATACAGACCGCAGTGCACGTCCCACAGCGAGTGACTGGCCACAAGCTGAGCGCCGGCGATTGCTGAAGACCTGTCATCTGAGCGCTGGCGCTTACTGACTGTGTCAGAGCAGGGCACCTGCGATCGGGCGCTCAGCTCGACTCCAGTCACTCGCTGTGGGACGTGCACTGCGGTCTGTATGCACAGATCGCGGTGCAGCACCCACAGCCACCGGACCACCAGGGAAGCGGAGGCTGCCGCCAGCCCTGCAGAATTGAAGGGTCCCGGCGGCTATCCCTTGCATGTGTAACCGGCCTACACCCTCACCGCCCGTTCGTAATGATGGACTCTGTGTTGTGTTGTATGTTGGTGTGGTGCAGCAAGGACGAGACCGGCAACATGTGACTTTTTTGGGGAACGGATTTTACTTCAGGCGACTCCTCTGCCTCTGGCGCCGCTTCTCCTCTGAATAAAATAATATACATATATACAGGAATGAATATATATATCAGGAGACGTTCCACCTCTGCTTCTCAAGCCTCACGTGCTCTGATAAGCATCTGAATAACATTATATGAATAACCATATACATGAATTAACAAAATTATTTACAAATGACAAGACAAATACACAATAAGACATAAAAATAATAATAAACTGGAACATACCTGAATAAAATAATATACATATATACAGGAATGAATATATATATCAGGAGACGTTCCACCTGTACAACAAAATATAACATTACGCTATGTACAGAACCCCCCTGATCACAATATACATGAAAAACCCGCACATTCTACCTATATACACTTTTATTCAGGACATCTAATAAAATAAACAGCCTTAAGTTTAGTGGAGCATATAATACAAAAGGATAGTTATAGAACACTATAACAGGGACATGGGCCTAACTGCTGCAACTCAAAAACGAAAGTAAAAAAAGAAGACAAAATACCTGTTTTAACATGGATTCTAATCCAGCTATGCTATATACATCTTTGATAAGAGGATTCTATAGGGTTTTATAGGGTTTTATAGCTCTTCCTGCTTTAAGCAGAGAGCCTGTCAGACCTCTTACCTCTGCTTCTCAAGCCTCACGTGCTCTGATAAGCCCGGGAAGGAAGGGAACTGCCTAGATCTAACTAGCAGGGAGTGATGTCATCCCTCATTACCATATTAACCCCCTCATAAAAACGGCTGCTCAAACCAAATATAAAAACTACTCACAACAACCCTTTAAAGAACCTAATGCCCCTGGGACTGGAACATATCTATTTTTGTAAGGAATTAGTGTAATACACATATAATGTTCCTTAAAGACACACACACATATATTTATACAGTACACACCTGTTACACATGGCACAGGACCACCAGGGAAGCGGAGGCTGCCTGCGGGGGTGAGAGGTCCCGGCGGCTATCCATTGGATGCGGCCAGCCGGGTTCCCCCTCCTTGACCCCCCCCCCTCTGGACCAAAATTCAACCCCCTCCCTGCAAATGAAAAAAAAAAAAAAGTAAGCAGGAGAGGGGGCAACTTTTATATATTATAGGCATTACAGGGGGGTTTTATTGCTGTGGATTTTGTGATACGCTCACACACACAGCACATTACTGGGGGTTTATTTCTGTGGATTTTGTGATACGCTCGCACACACAGCACATTACTGGGGGGTTTTATTGCTGTGGATTTTGTGATACACACAGCACATTACTGGGGGTTTTATTGCTGTGGATTTTGTGATACGTTCACACACACAACACATTACTGGGGGTTTCATTGCTGTGGATTTTGTGATACGCTGATACACACGGCACATTCCTGGGGGGTTTTATTGCTGTGGATTTTTTGATACGCTCATACACACAGCACATTACTGGGGGTTTATTGCTGTGGATTTTGTGATACGCTGATACGCACAGCACATTCCTGGGGGTTTTTATTGCTGTGGATTTTGTGATACGCTGATACGCACAGCACATTCCTGGGGGGTTTTATTGCTGTGGATTTTGTGATATGCTCATACACAGAGCACATTACTGGGGGGTTTCATTGCTGTGGATTTTGTGATACACACAGCACATTACTGGGGGGTTTTATTGCTGTGGATTTTGTGATACGCTGTTACGCACAGCACATTCCTGGGGGTTTTTATAGCTGTGTATTTTGTGATACGCTCATACACAGAGCACATTACTGGGGGGTTTTATTGCTGTGGATTTTGTGATACGCTCATACACAGAGCACATTACTGGGGAGTTTTATTGCTGTGGATTTTGTGATACGCTCATACACAGAGCACATTACTGGGGAGTTTTATTGCTGTGGATTTTGTGAAATGCTCATACACACAGCACTTTGCTAGGGGTTTTATTGCTGTGGAATGTGTGATACGCTCATACACACTGCACATTGCTGAGTTTAATTGCTGTGGATTCTATGATATGCTCATACACGTTGCACATTACTGTGAGTTTTATTGCTGTGGATTCTGATACGCCCATACACAGCAAACATTACTGTGAGTTTTGTTGTGGAGCTCTGTGACAGCTCATACATACCGCACATTACTATGCGTTTTTATTACTGTGGATTCTCTGCTACGCTCACACACATACCACACACTAGACATGTGCACAGCACAAAATTTCGTTTTGAACTAATGGATTAGTCCTAAAATGCAATTTATTTAGTTACTAAAGAAATTCGTTTTCAGTTCTTTAGTATGAAAACTAATTTCATTCATCCGAAAACCAATGGATACAATTACTATTGTAGTGGCTCCTCAGAGGGCTGAGATCGCTGCTTGTTACAGTATCTCTCACTCTCAGCACAATGTGGGCCATATTACATAGTTGGTGCTAACTTAACCAGAGCTGTTGTAAACTTCCCAGAGCCATTAAAGCCTATGGAGGTTTTCAGTTTACAACAGCTCTGGTTAAGTTAGCACCAACATTGTAATACTGCCCCGTGTCAGGCAAAGCTGTTACAATTACTGACTGTTCGCTGCTCATCACAGCGCTCAGAGTTTCAGTAAAACTAGTAAATAATATTTTTATATATAAGAGGTTAGAACAATATTATTTCCTTGTTTTACTGAAACTCTGAGTGCTGTTACAGTCAGTTACTGTAACAACTGAGCCTGATACATTGTACTGAGAGATAATGTAACAAGCAGCCGATCTCAGCGCTCACAGCCACAGGATTTAAAGGGCTGAAAAAAAGGATCCTCTCTGTATAATGTTTAGAACATCCTCCTACATTAATACCCCTGTCTGTATAATATATAGAACATCCTCCTGAATTAATTAATGTCCCTCTCTGTATAGAACATCCTCTTCAATTTATACCTTTCTCTGTATAATGTATAGAACATCCTCCTGCATTAATTAATGCCCCTATCTGTATAGAACATCCTACTGCATTGGCATGTGGAGGGTGCAGAACTTCGGATGTTGCACTCTTCATTGCTGGTCTCCTTCACTCATCAATGTAATATCACAAAAAGGACTGAAACTAAAATGTAGTGCATTTTATTTTAGTTTCTTTCGTTTTTGTACTGAGCAGTTTCGTTTCTCTTGAGTCATACTAAAACTAAATTATCCCAAAATTCGGACTAAATCGTTTTAGTACTAAAACGAATGCACATGTCTACCACACACTACTGGGAGTTTTATTGCTACATACCCCCGGGGTATAGTTATGTGAACGTATGGCTGTGTGTGTAAATGCAGGTATTTTTCTTTAAACAGGCTGCTGTGTGCAAAATTCGGCACCCGTGTCCTTGTCTCAGCCCGGCGTTGCCCCCTTGCCCTGCATCCAAAAGGCTGGTATTGCTCCTAGATTCGCTGCTATATCTTCTGCCTGCACTGCACAAAGTAAGAATAGTGAATAAAGCATCGTGAGATACAGGTAGGAGACTAAATATTGGTGCTTGGCAACAAGACCTTAACCTCCCTGGCAGTCCGATTTTGACATTTTTATACGTCAAAATCGGTGCATTTATTCAGCCCCCTGGCTGTTTTCCCACGTGTGGCTCGCGGTTAAATTTCAATGCTGAAAGCAGTAACCCCGAGCCACACCTGGGCTGTTACATACCTGTCCCTGCGTTCCCTCGCTGTCCTCTCGCAGTCACCTCCAGCCGATCGCGGCGTCCTAGTTCCTGTTGCGAGTGGCTGATTCCCTGCACTTTGGGGGCCCTGCGGTGAATGGTGAATTCACCGCAGGGTGGGGCAATATGATTCCCCGAATTGCAGGGAACAACAGTCGGCGACATTTCAATGCTCTGTGAATGACCCCTAGAGTAATGATATATTTTGGCTGAATGTGTGAGTGTGTGTGTATGTTTGCATAAGGGTGCGTGAGTATATTTTATATATATATATATATTTATTTATTTTATAAAGGATTTTACCAGGAAGGATACATTGAGATTTCTCTCGTTTTCAAGTATGTCCTGGGTTCAAGAACATATATGTGTGTGTTTGAACTTTTGGGTGCACACCCTAATCACGCCTATGGGTGATATGAATTGCTGCACAGTGATTGCAGTATTCTGTCTGTATTTTCCAAAAATAATCCTTAAAATCTGACCTGCTAGAGGTACTTGAGGACCAGAGTTGGGAACCACTGATATACAGGATGAGGATGGGTATATAGTAAGGGTATATACTGTAGAATGAAGATGTGTGTATAGTAACTGTGTATAAGAGGGTATATATATATATATATATATAAGGTATATAGTATTATTTATATTATCCTTTATTTATGTAGCGCCACAAATACCGCAGCGCTTTACAAGATCACTGTACAAGGGGTTGATACATTGGAATGCCACACATGGATGAGATGGCCAGAGTCAGGGGGACCCTGTTCCCAAGGGAACTTACAATCTATGAGAAGTACAAGTATTTTGTGAGGTAGGCACATCCATATCGTTAGGTGTCTTGCCCAAGGACACTCGCTGGTGGGGTCTTCTGAGTGGATTGAGTCGGCTTTCCATGATTGTAGATCAGCGACCTGATGGTTAGGTTGAACCTGCTTCTCGTAAAGTCGAGACTTCTCCACAGTTGTATTGGAGGGATGTGCTGAACGGGATTTTGACTTGCATCGTCATGGTCAAAGGGCAGAGATTTTACCACTTGACTGCACAGCATATATTGTGCGGTAGGCAAGTATGTACCGTTAGGTGTCTTGCCCAGGGACACTTACTGTGAGGTGCTCTGGCTGGGATTTGAACCTGGGTCTCCACGGCTATAGAGCAGTAATGTTACCTCTACTCCATCCAGCCAGTACTTATATAGTAAGGGTATATAGGACGAGGATGTTTATAGAATAGGTATGGTATAGCTAGGATGAGGATGTGTATATAGTAAGGGCCTTATTATGATCATCGTGCTAAAACGGGGATGCTAAGGAGGAAAACCTGTACCTCAAGGTTTCACCTTAGCTACCCTGTTTTAGCTTGATATTACGGTGCAGGCGCTAATCCAGGGATGAGGATGGGTATATAGTAAATGTAAATAGGATGAGGATGGGTAAAGGTATTTATGGTCACAGGGTAGGTTTAAGTGGTGGGGTTGGGAAGATGTGACTAAGGATTTGTGATGCGGCATGTGGTTAGAGGTTTTAGTAGGGGTTGCTCACGGGTGGACAGTAGGCGGCCAGTTTCGGATCAGTTGCCGAGGGACTTGTTAGGTGTGTTGGGTGTGCTTTGTCGGGATGGATTTGAAGCTTGTCTTTTTGGGGCGGCTTTTGCACTTGCCTTTATTGGAGATCTGCGCGTGGGTGAGTTAATCAGCCCCAGTAAAGCTATTCCAGGGGGACAGGGTAGGGATGATGTGTCGTTGGGGGTGGATTGGGTGTTCTTGTGGATACGTCACTCCAAGACAGATGAGTTGGGGAAGAGGCGGCAGATTCTGTTGTATGGGTGCTGGGGATGTGGCTTGCCCGGTGGTGGCTGTTACCGGTTTCTTGTGGCTCCGGCCGGATGCCATGTCATCGGGGCGGGTCCCTGCAGTCTCGTTACCAGTTTGTTAGTGTTTTTAGGGCTGTATTCAAGTGAGTGGGTCGTGACCCGTTGCATTTTGGATCACATTCCTTTCGGATTGGGGCGACAACGGAGGCTGCAGGTTTGGGTTTGGGGGGAAGTGCGATTCAGCGTTTAGGGCATTGGAGATCAGAATGATTCCGTTCATATATCCGCCCTCATTTGCTATAGGTAGGGGTGTTCAGCGTGGGGTGGATGGCCTGGGGGTTCCTTTCGCTGTTGGCTTGGGCTACTAAGGTAGTTGCCATTTGTGGGTTGCCCACCTTCTCTGTGCCTTTGGTGTGGTGGACTGGTATGATGGGGTGTAGGAGTGACACCGGTCAACACAAGCTGTATTTCTTGTTAGACACACAATAAAAAAAAAAATTGGGATGAATGGGGCGTGTTTTGGTTTGCGTTTAACTCAGTTTTTTCTTTTAGGGGCTCCTTCATGGCTCGACTGGATCGACAGCCACTCCTATGTCATGTGGGCCAAACGGAGAGCTGTGGCGAGACCGGCCGGGGTGCAGCTGGGCTTCCCTGTGGATTTGGTGTCCATCTCCTCGATGGGTGTGAGCGGTCTGCAATGGGGTGGTTTCTTGCCCCTCTTGGCTCGGACTTTGCAGTTGGGGCCGGTGTTTCATGTGGTTGTTGTTCACTTGGGGGGGGGGGTGACATGGGTATGGTCCCATTTGGGCTCCTGGTTCAGTGCATGCGAGCTGACCTGACTCAGTTGTGCATTTGGCTCCCCGATGTGGTTATAATCTGGTCCGAGATGGTACCTCTAAGGGTTTAGCAGTATGCTTGGGACCATGATGCCATTGAGAGATCTCAGGTTAAGGTCAATCGGCTGATGGCTACGTTTGTGCACCAGCTTTCGGGCGTGGTGGTGCAGCATCAGCTTTTGGAGAGTGATGGTGCAGGGGGCTGTTTTGGGCAGGATGGGATTCATCTGTCCGATGTCGGTTGGGACATTTTTTTTTTTTTTAATGTAAAATTTTTATTTTCTTCAGCAAAATTAACAGCATAACAGAGTGCAAATTATAACAATAAAAATGACGTACATAAATCAACAAATGTAATCGTAGTCATATCAAGTGCGTACACATTAATAAAAATGGAGAACCTCGGAAACTTTTCCGTTCTTACTCTTAAATGTTCCATTTATATGCCTTCCGTTATATTCAGAGCTATGTTGTACATGTAACCTGCGTATATCGTGTTCTACCTTTAGACATCACTTGGTTAATTAGGTCTATTGTCTACATCTGGTCATGAGCCCTATGCAGGGTGAGAGTGAGAGTGAGAGGAAGTTGCGAATTGGTGCCAGATCAAGAAGATAGTGTAGGTGTGATGAATGGATTAGAGCAGGAAATGAGCAAAGAGAAGGAGAGAGCAGTGTGACGGAATGGGGTGTTATCTGTCTGCGGGTGTGCTCCAATCCGACCCCCTCTTGATGGCGTCAGGCCCGACTACCGAGTGTCACGGCACTCAGCGTCTCGAGCGGCCTGAGATGACCCTGGCGTTACTTGGCGAGATGGTGCTGCCGAATTAAGTTGACCCGTTCTGCGTAGTGGGGAGCTAGGAGACCGCAGAGTGTCTCCTGCACTGTGATTTTAGCGATGAAATGACGACACCATACGGGGCTGTATGCTTCAAGTCAAACGCAGTTGAACTGGCTCTTTACTCAAAATGGGACATGCATTTAAACATCTCACACACAAAGGAGACATGCCCAGGCTTGAATGGGAACTCAATTTGCATACAATGGCATGCTTGCATCATCAGATTACACACACACAGAGCTAATGTACACAGAAATTAGCATACAATTGAATTTCAACACAGCCTTTCCCTCCTAGCAACCAAGGGGAAATATAATACCTTTAAATGCATCACACAATTACACATCTGAATCCACACTCATACAATACAGGATACATGGTAATACATCACACCAATAAAACCACATCTAGAAAAGGTATAACTGTTCATTTACACACGCACAACCGAAAGAGTCTGAAATAAAGAAAAAGGTCTTTGAAATGTCCCAGGCTGTTAGTTCTGGGGCTCACTGGTCAGAGCCCCTATGTCCGTTCCATGACATTCCTCCCCCCTTCAAACGAGTCCGACGGACCCGGTTGGACCCACACGGGTCAAATAGGGGAAGTCGGGGAGCTTGGATCTCCGGGTTCCCGGGCCGATTGCCGGGATAGACCGTCGGCATTCCCGTTCTGTGGCCCGGGCCGGTATTGGATAGAAAAGTTAAAAGGTTGGAGGGCCAGGCTCCACCGCAACAGGCGGCCGTTCTCCCCCGCCACCCGGTTGAGCCACACCAGGGGGTTGTGATCCGTCATTACGGTGGAGGACCGCCTGTACACATACGGCTGGAACTTTCGCAGGGCCCAAACCAAGGCCAGACATTCTTTCTCGACCGCTGCGTATCCCACCTCCCGGGGTAGGAGTTTGTGGCTGATGTAAGCCACCGGATGATCCCCCCCCCGTCGTCCCCCACTTGGCTTAGTACGGCTCCCAGTCCGAACATCGATGCGTCGGTATGGACAATAAAGCGTTTGTTATAATTGGGAGCTGCCAAGAGGGGTGCTTGGGTTAGGGCGGTCTTCAGTTGTTGGAAGGCGGTTTCGCACTCCGGGGACCACAGGACTTGGCGGGGCAGGGTTTTCTTAGTCAGGTCGGTCAGGGATTTGGCGAGGACGCTATAGTTGGGAACGAATTTCCGGTAGTACCCTGCCGTGCCCAAGAAAGCGAGGACCTGAGTCTTGGTGATGGGGGTGGGCCACTCCAGAATGGCTTCTATCTTGGCCGGTTCTGGACGCTGGGTTCCCCGACCCACCCGGTGGCCGAGCTACTGTACCTCGGACATCCCTATCCTACACTTCGCGGGTTTAAGGGTCAGGTTGGCGTCCCTTATCCGAGCGAATACCACCCCCAGATGGTGAAGGTGTTCCTCCCAAGTCTGGCTATAGATGGCGATGTCGTCCAGGTACGCGCAAGCGAATTCCTGGAGGCCATCGAGGAGGCGATCGATCAACCGCTGAAAAGTGGCCGGGGCGTTCTTCATCCTGAACGGCATGACCCGAAACTGGTACAGGCCGAACGGGGTGATGAAGGCCGACTTCGGGGTCGCCTCCTCTGCAAGGGGAATCTGCCAGTACCCCTTGCACAGATCTACCGTGGTCAAGAAATGGCCCTGGGAGATCTGATCCAACAGCTCGTCGACTCGGGACATGGGGTAAGCATCAGTGACAGTGCAGTCATTGAGCCTCCAGTAGTCGACACAAAACCGGGTGGTACCATCCTTTTTGGGGACCAGGACTACGGGCGAGGCCCATGGACTGGCAGAGGGCTCGATAACTCCAAGCTCCAGCATCTCCCGGATTTCAGCCCGCATGGATTCGTGTACTGCCTCCGGGAGTCTGTATGCCAGTTGCCGAAGGGGACGCTGGCCGGGGGTTTCCACCTGGTGCACGGCCCGGCTGGTGTAGCCAGGGAGTGCGGAGAAGAGCTCCTGGTGCTCTTGGAGCAGCTGCCTAGCCTGCTCCTGCTTATGGGGACCCAACCCTTCCCCTAGCTGCACTTGTTCCACCCCTGAGGGCCGACCGTCTATCCCGGGGAGGTCTACCAGGGGGAACTGTTCTGCCTCCTCGGTCGCAGGAGCGTAGATGGCAGATACCGTCTCGGGGCGCTCGTGGTATGCCTTCAGCATATTGACATGGAACGTCCGCTGGATCCTGGTGTCGGTACAGCTGACAACCACGTAGGTGGTCTCTCCCACTTGGGTGACCACCCGATAGGGGCCCTGCCAGGACGCCTGCAGCTTGTTCTGCCGCTGTGGTTTCAACACCAGGACCTTCTGCCCCACGAGAAACGAGCAGCTGCGGGCAGAGCGGTCGTACCATGCCTTCTGCTGGGCCTGGGCTGCCTGCATGTTCCCCTGAACCATCGCCGTGAGTTCGGTCAAGCGCTCTCGGAGCTCCAGGACATAACTCACGGCGGGGAGCCCTTCGGCTTCCTGTCCCCCCTCCCACTGCGCCCGGACTAAGTCTAGGGGGCCTCGCACCCGTCGCCCGTACAGGAGTTCGTAGGGGGAGAACCCGGTCGACTCTTGGGGGACCTCCCGGTAGGCAAATAACAGGTGGGGTAGGTATTTCTCCCAGTCTTTCCTCTCTTGGGTGTAAGCGCGGATGAGCTGTTTCAGGGTCCCATTAAACCGCTCGCACAGCCGTTCGTCTGCGGGTGGTATGGGGTGCTGTGAAGCGCCTTAACCCCGCACAGATGCCAGAGCTGTTGGGTTAGCTCAGCGGTGAATTGGGAGCCCTAATCAGACAAGATTTCCTGAGGAAATCCTACCCTAGAGAACACCTGTAGGAGGCCATCGGCGACGGTGTCTGCCTGAATGTTAGACAGGGCCACCGCCTCGGGGTATCGGGTGGCGTAGTCCACCACGGTGAGAATATATCTCTTCCCAGTGGCGCTGGGGCGGGGTAAGGGACCAATTATGTCTACCGCCACCCGACTAAAGGGTTCTTGAATGATGGGCATGGGGTGAAGGGGGGCTTTCGGGTGGTCCCCAGTTTTCCCCGTTTTCTGGCAGGTCAGGCAGGTGCGGCAGTACTCCCGGACATCCTCACTAAGGCGAGGCCAGAAGAATGCTCGGGTTAACCGGTGTCGGGTCTTGGCCATTCCTAGATGGCCGGCAAGGGGAATGTCGTGGGCCAGTCTCAGGAGTTCCTTTCTGGGGGCCTGCGGTACTACTAGCTGTTTGTGGGGAGCCCGTGGTTTTTGAGCGTCTCCCCTATTGGTGTACCGATACAGTAGCCCATCTTCCCACTCAATGCTGTCGTCCCGTCCGTCGCCGGGACCCTGGCCGGCCCGGTTGCGGTACCTTTCTAGGGTGGGGTCAGTCTGGGTCTGGTGCCGGAGGGTGGCTGGAGAGCTCCACGTGAGGGGGTGGTCCGGGGAGGAGGTGTGGGTTCGTCCGGTCAGGGGGGGAGGTCTGGGAGGCTTGGGGGGTTTGGGAGGTCGGAGAGGTTGGGTTGGTCTCACCTGGGTCCCGACCGGAGTGCCTTGGTTGATCCGGTGGCTTTGTTGCCGGGTGGTCACTGGGGCGGCCGCGTCCGTGGCGTAGGCTGATACCAAGCATCCCAGGTCGTTCCCCAGGAGGATTTCTGCCGGTAGTTGGTCGAGTAACCCCACCCGCACGATCCCTCCCCCGACCCCCAATCCAAATGGATTCGGGCGGTAGCGAGTCGGAGCACCTTGCCTCCAGCTACGCGAACAGCGACGGTACGGTCCAGCTGGTCCTTTCGGGGAATCAGGTGAGGCCGGACAAGCGTGATGGTAGCGCCGGAGTTGCGGAGACCTTCGGCGGCCCGCCCGTTAATCCATACCGCCTGTCTGTGGTGTTGGCGGTTGTCGGCGGATGCAGCCTGCACGGGATCGGCCTCATGCAGCATCCCCCATTCCTCCTGTGGGTCCCAGTATGGGGATTCCTCCTGGTAACAATGAGTCGCGGGTGGGGCTCGGATGGGGCCCCGCGGAAGGGGCGGCTGTTTGGGGCAGTTCTGGCGGTAGTGGCCCATCTGGCCGCACCCATAACAACGGATGGTAGCCGTGGAAGGGGCCCGGTTTGGGACCCGGGGTGCGGGCCAGCGTGTTGTTGGCTCCGGCCGTGGAGGTGGGGGTGTGGCACGGGGAGGTGGTAGGGTGGATCGGGAGGGTGGAGGTCGTTCCCCCCCGTGGGACGTGCGCGTGTCCGTATACTCATCGGCCCAGGTGCCGCTTGTTGCACTGTCTGGGGCTTCTTGTCCCTCACCCACTCCCGCACGGCCGGGCGGTGTGGTCGAAAAACTGCTCGAGAAAGAACAGCTGAGTGACTTCTTCGAGGGTTCGAGCCTTGCTTCCGGCGAACCAGGTCTTCATGTCCCGTTGCAGCCGGTGCGCCCACTCCACATGGGTAGTACCGTGTAGCCGCCGGGAATTTCGGAATTTCATCCGGCTGGCTTCGGGGGTGATGGCAAAACGGGCCAGCAGGGTTTGTTTCACCTGTTCGTAGTCCCGGGCTTCTTCGTCTGGGACAGTCCTGTAGGCCTCCGCAGCCCGCCCTGTTAGTTTACACGCCAGGATCCCAACCCAAGCGGCCCGTTGAACCTCGTGTAGTTGGCACGCGCGTTCAAAGTCCTGGAGGAAACTTTCTATTTCCTCCTCTGCCTCGTTGAAGCTCTTGAAGGCCTGGAAGGGCACCTTCCGTGCCGTTGGTCTTTCCCAGTTGGGGTTTCCTCCCTGTTGGTACTGGATTTCCGCCAGCCATATCTCATGTTGGTGCACCCGCTCCTGCTCTTCTTCATGGGTGATGTCCCGGACGAAGTTCTGGAAGGTGGCTTCTGTCGGCGCGGCTCCGCAAGCCGCTGCCCGCTGCTGTACCTTCCTCTGTAAGGAGTTTTCAGGGCTGGACGCCTGAGCTACGATCGGTGGTGAGGTTGCGGGCAGATCCCTGGTCTGCTGATCCAGGGCCGCCAATTCTTCGACCAGGGCATCCTTGCTCTTTGAGCCCATGGTTCCTCCACGGTCCTCCATCATGCCCTGCAGTGTGTCCCGTTTATAATTGGCATATGCTGCCATGATGAGGGTCTTCTGGGGGTGCAGAGAGCTATCCTAACCGCTTGCCACCAGTGTGACGGAATGGGGTGTTATCCATCTGCGGGTGTGCTCCAATCCGACCCCCTCTTGATGGCGTCAGGCCCGACTACCGAGTGTCACGGCACTCGGCGTCTCGAGCGGCCTGAGATGACCCTGGCGTTACTTGGCGAGATGGTGCTGCCGAATTAAGTTGACCCGTTCTGCGTAGTGGGGAGCTAGGAGACCGCAGAGTGTCTCCTGCACTGTGATTTTAGCGATGAAATGACGACACCAGACGGGGCTGTATGCTTCAAGTCAAACGCAGTTGAACTGGCTCTTTACTCAAAATGGGACACGCATTTAAACATCTCACACACAAAGGAGACATGCCCAGGCTTGAATGGGAACTCAATTTGCATACAATGGCATGCTACATCATCAGATTACACACAGAGCTAATGTACACAGAAATTAGCATACAATTGAATTTCAACACAGCCTTTCCCTCCTAGCAACCAAGGGGAAATATAATACCTTTAAATGCATCACACAATTACATATCTGAATCCACACTCATACAATACAGGATACATTGTAATACATCACACCAATAAAACCACATCTAGAAAAGGTATAACTGTTCATTTCAACACGCACAACCGAAAGAGTCTGAAATAAAGAAAAAGGTCTTTGAAATGTCCCAGGCTGTTAGTTCTGGGGCTCACTGGTCAGAGCCCCTATGTCCGTTCCATGACAAGCAGATCTTGAGAAAAAGAGAGAAAGGAAAGGGTAAGGGAGGGAGAGTGAAGAGAAAAAGACGAGGAGGAGAAAAAAGAGAGATAAAAAGGGGGGGTGGGGAGGTGATGGGTATCGGTAGTGGGATGTAAAGCGCAATGAGTAAGTATGTCGGGGACGTGGACTGGGGGTTGATAACGGTTTTGGTGTTCCCATTCAGGCCTCTGAGCCATTAAGTGGGGGAGAACTTGCGTGCACCCCTCTGTCAACCAGATCTTGAGCCTCCGCCGCCGCTGGGACCTCGCGAGCTCCATTGCCCTCCTTCAGAGTGCCCCGAAATCGAGATGAGGAGCAATAAGTTGACCAGTGATACCACACAGTCAAAAAGTGTTGTGCTGCCTTTGAAGGGGAAAGGGCAAGTTCTTCATTAGACCTCAGGATTTCCAATCTATCTATTAGCGTCTTTAGGGGTGGAACAATGGTTTATCTCCAGAACGCAGGAATCAGAGATCTGGCTACCAGGAGGATACGGAGCAGTACCGATTTTTTCATGGACGCCACCGAAAATGGCAATTGAAGGAGTAAAAATATTTGGGGTGTAAAATCCAAATCTACGTCGGTGATGTCGCGTATGAGTTCTTGCATCCTCTTCCAGAATCTTTGGATAGGAGCACATTCCCACCAGATGTGGAGGTAGGTGCCAATTTCCGTAGAGCATCTCCAACAATTTGGAGATATGGTAACGTTAAATGTAGCCATAAGAGCAGGGGTGCGGTACTAGAAGGTCAATATCTTATAGGACGTTTCCTGTAATTTGGTGACCCTTGTACCTGAGTGTGTGAGTGTCAACGTCTCAGCCCAGTCTTCATCCGAGATATGTGTATCAAGTGTGCGTTCCCAACGGGACATGTACATCGGGGGTTCCGTATCTACTTCGCGTAATAGACTATAGAGCGTGGATACACTATGTGCTAACGGCATAGTTCTCCTGCAGAGCATTTCAAAGGAAGAAAGCGATCGAATTAAAGAAGTGTTATTCGGCAGACTCCGTAGGAACGATTTGATTTGATGAAAGTTAAAAGTGTCCGCAAAGATAAGCGCCGGTCGGCGGTTGGGACATTTTGAATATGGGGTTGCAGGATGGGGTGGAACAGGCCTTGGTGTTGTTGTGTGGGGGTACATTCATAAGGGGGTTATTGGAATGTGTCTGCGGCATTGGTATGGTTCACGGAAGTTACATTTGGAGAGGTGTCATAGGAGAGTAGTCATAAATAAGTTTTGAGAGAGTTGGAAAGGTTTTCTATAGTGCAGGTGTTTTATACTGTTAGATATAAATAGAAGTGGATTTGGTAGAGGATAAAGGATGGGTAAAATTATGTAATTGATTAGGTCCCTGGTTTGGTTAGGGGCCTAATGAGGGTATTAAAGGTTGCATTATTTTATAATATTATATGGGGCTTTATACCTACGTTTATGTGTTTATTACTATGTGTAATTTATTTCAATAAAAGCTGTGGCCTGTTTTCCATCCACAAAAAATTGTGTGTGTTTGTTATTTATTGCGTTTAAGGTATGTTGGGTTATGACTCCTGGAGCAGGAGATCAAGGGGTGGTCAATTCACATAACTTCTGATCCCATCTTCCCATATGTTATATCATATACAGTATATACAGGTGAAACTCGAAAAATTAGAATATCGTGCAAAAGTTCATTTATTTCAGTAATGCAACATAAAAGGTGAAACTAATATATGAGATAGACTCATTACATGCAAAGCAAGATAGTTCAAGCCGTGATTTGTCATAATTGTGATGATTATGGCTTACAGCTCATGAAGACCCCAAATCCACAATCTCTGAAAATTAGAATATTGTGAAAAGGTGGAATATTCTAGGCTCAAAGTGTCCCACTCTAATGAGCTAATTCAGCCATAACACCTGCAAAGGGTTCCTGAGCCTTTAAATGGTCTCTCAGTCTGGTTCAGTAGGAATCACAATCATGGGAAAGACTGCTGACTTGACAGTTCTGCAGAAAACCATCATTGACACCCTCCATAAGGAGAGAAAGCCTCAAAAGGTAATTGCAAAAGAAGTTGGATATTCCCAAAGTGCTGTCTCAAAGCACATTAATAGAAAGTTATGTGGAAGGGAAAAGTGTGGAAGAAAAAGGTGCACAAGCAGCAGGGATGACCACAGCCTGGAGAGGACAGTCAGGAAAAGGCCATTCAAAAGTGTTGGGGACTTTCACAAGGAGTGGACTGAGGCTGGAGTCAGTGCATCAAGAGCCACCACACACAGACGGATCCTGGACATGGGCTTCAAATGTCGTATTCCTCTTGTCAAGCCGCTCCTGAACAACAAATAACGTCAGAAGCGTCTTACCTGGGCTAAAGAAAAACAGACCTGGTCTGTTGCTCAGTGGTCCAAAGTCCTCTTTTCTGATGAGAGCAACCTTTGCATCTCATTTGGAAACCAAGGACCCAGAGTATGGAGGAAGAATGGAGAGGCACACACTGCAAGATGCTTGAAGTCTAGTGTGAAGTTTCCATAGTCTGTGTTGATTTGGGGAGCCATGTCATCTGCTGGTGTTGGTCCATTGTGCTTCATTAAGTCCAGGGTCAACGCAGCCATCTACCAGGAGATTTTGGAGCACTTCATGCTTCCTTCCGCAGACGAGCTTTATGGGGATGCTGACTTCATTTTCCAGCAGGACTTGGCACCTGCCTACATTGCCAAAAGCAACAAAACCAGGTTCAATGACCGTGGGATTACTGTGCTTGATTAGCCAGCAAACTCGCCTGACCTGAACCCCATAGAGAATCTATGGGGCATTGCCAAGAGAAAGATGAGAGACATGAGACCGAACAATGCAGAAGAGCTGAAGGCCGCTATTGAAGCATCCTGGTCCTCCATAACACCTCAGCAGTGCCACAGGCTGATAGCTTCCATGCCACGCCGCATTGAGGCAGTAATTGCTGCAAAAGGGGCCCAAATCAAGTACTGAGTACATATGCATGCTTATACTTTTCAGAGGTCCGATATTGTTCTATGTACAATCCTTGTTTTATTGATTGCACGTAATATTCAAATTTTCTGAGATTGTGGATTTGGGGTTTTCATGAGCTGTATGCCATAATCATCACAATTATGACAAATCACGGCTTGAACTATCTTGCTTTGCATGTAATGAGTCTATCTCATATATTAGGTTCACCTTTTAAGTTGCATTACTGAAATAAATGAACATTTGCACGATATTCTAATTTTTCGAGTTTCACCTGTATACAGGGATCCCGAATCTCCCAGAAGTCCTGGGAGTCTCCCTGAAGTGAATGTGGGCTCCCTGACGCCTGCAAACACTTCTGAAGCTACTGGATTCAGAAGAGTTGGGATCCCTAAACCAATCGCTGTGGAGGCAAAGTTTAAAACTTATTTTGTCTTCATTGTGTACAGCCATCGGCTCCTTTGTGGCAGGAGGCGGAGATAGCAGGACCTTAGCTTCCTGCAAAGGCATCTCGGTGGTGATGCACACCATCGCAGAAAGCTAAGGTCCTAGTCCTGCAATGCTTCCTAGGCACGTGTCAATCATGGGGTGGTGCCTCTCAGAGACGTGCACAAAATTTCAGTCAGTGGCTGGATGTCAGTCAGAATAGTTGTGCAGCCACCCTTAGCGAATAGGCGCAAAAATGTTTTTCTGCATAAATGTATATTTTGTTGGGGTTTGGGTCAAAACCTACAACCAGGTTCCCTAATGCCAACATCCTGACAGCCAACTTCCAGACAGAACAAGTGCCGGACATACCAAGTTCCCTACAGACAACTCCCTGACGGCCAACTTCCAGACATCCAAAATCCCAGCGGCTAACCTTAGCCCTAACCTTACTCCCTAACCCCCTAAACCTAGCCCTAAGCCCCTAAACATAGCCCTAACCCTAACTCCCTAAACCTAACCCCCTAATCCTAGTCCTAACCCTAACTCCCTAAACCTAGCCCTAACCCCAACTCCCTAAACCTAGCCCTTACCCTAACTCCCTAAACCTAGCCCTAACCCCCTCAACCTAGCCCCAACCCTTACCCCTAAACCTAGCCCTAACACCCTAAACCTAGCCCTAACCTTAACCCCCTAAACCTAGCCCTAACCCTAGCCCCTAAACCTAGCCCCACCCATACCCCCTAAACCTAGTCCTAACCCCCTAAACCTAGCCCCAACCCTAACCCCTAAACCTAGCCCTAAACCTAGCCCCAATCCGAACCCACTAAACCTAGCCCTAACCCCCTAAAACTAGCCCTAACCCTAACAACTAAACCTAGCCCTAACCCCCTAAGGGTTAGGTTGTTAGGGTTAACCACTGGGATTTTGGATGTCTGGACGTTGGCCATCAGGGAATTGTCTGTGTCGGGAACTTGGTATGTCTGGCATATGTTCTGTCTGGAAGTTGGCCGTCGGGATGTTGGCATTAGGGAACCTGGTTGTAGAGATTTTGTCCGGCACCCATTTTGTTGTATCCCCAGCCAGGTCATTATTGCTGCTGCCTCTTTCCGTGTTTTTTTTTTTAATCCCAAAGTGGAATTGTTTCTGGTGATGGTATAAATGTAGACCCACCAGTCACTCTCATGACTGATAAGCAGCAAGAGCAAATGTGGTTGCTTAGAAAGTGTCACGTCCAGTGCCCGGGATGTGATCCGGTGCCGGAAGCACTGTCCTTGCTGGCCAGGCGTCAATTGATGTGCAGACTCACGGCAGTCACGTGTGTGGTCAGGGGGCGGGGTGTGGCATGATGACACGGCGCTGCCAGGTTTAAAATCAGTCTGCTCGGGCAGACTCATTTCCATGATGTGGTTTTGCTTGCCTCAGTGCTAATTTACTCGATTTACTATTACGTGCATGACTCTGGCTATTGAAAATAAACCCTCTATGTGTATGACCTCGGCTATTTTTGAGAACTCTTCTTTGTGTACTGACCCAGCTTTTTCTGAGAACCCTGCTTTGTGTACTGACCCGGCTATTCCTGACAACCCTGCTCTGAGTGTCACCCTTGGTATAAGGCTGACCATCTCTCCTGGTAATATGACCTCTGCTACCTGGGCTAAGAGTGTCCTCCTCATCTGGTATCTGTTAACCCTTACTGAGTTCTACAAGATCTGTTCCCTGCAGGTAGTTAGCATTGCTGACCATCCAAGGAACGGAGGGGTAGCTAGTATACTGTGTACAGGGACCAGTATTGTAAACCCAAGGGGGATCCGTGACAGAAAGCAGCTTTTGGTTTCATTAGGTAGGACTCACCTGACCCAGAAGTGCCGTGACGTGGCAAGTGAGCTTACACTTTAATGGCCATTCAAGTAAACCAAAACCTCTGATTGTTTTCTTTTTTGAGAAAGTATTTTATCATTAAGGACAAATTGAGATTTCTCTTGTTTTCAAGTATGTCCTGGGTGGCGAGAATGTGCGTTAAGTGTCTTGCCCAAGGACACTGGAGAGGTGCTCTTGTCGGGATTCGAACCTTTGTCTCCATGGTTATAGAGCAGTGATGTTACCTCTACTCCACCCAGCCGGATTGTGTTTTGTTTCACATGGAGCTACAGCGGTGAGCACAAATGACAACCGTTTTTCTTGTTATATTTTATACATGAAGCAGGCTGGATACTTATGGTCTACGCAGCCACCCTGTTAGGGAATAGGCATGAAATTCTTTTTCTGCACATTAGAATGGTTGAGCTGCCTCGTGTCTGGTCCTGTTGCTAGTTGCACTCGGCTCCTGAGTATATTAATTACTGTATTCCACATCCAATATACAGAAAAACCCTTGTAAGGACTTATGTAGCGCTCACTCCCGGAGGAGCCGCTGAATTTGAACCTCGGGTCAGTCTCCCCGCACTAGGGAATAAATATACTCCAGCACCATCGTGGATTTTATAAATTATATAGTTTACTGAATAAACGGGCATATAATGAGTAACACGGTATATGTATATATTTTTACAGTACTTCGTAATACGAGAAACGCGCAGCGGAAAAGGGAAAATACAGCACTTCGTAATGCGAGAAACGCGCAGCGGAAAAGGGAAAAAGTATTTTTAACCCCCTTGGTGGTTGGAGAGTGAGTCCCGTACAGGTTATGTCCCAAGGAATGTATGTGTATGTGTGTATTGGTACCCGGGTACAATATTCAACTGGCCAGTGAATTATTTATGAGGTATCTTCGACTAGTCACGTTGGGGCCCTGTGGGTTTTGAAGAAACTGCAGCGTGCTTTAGTATTTTACAACGGCCTAGAAGGCCTCTCACCCATCCGCCAGATACTCTGTGCTCTGCTCGACCCAGGACATCTCTCCGCTCGATTTTGACTGGGATTCTCTGTGTCACCGGATCCGCTGTCTTGCTTGTCTGTATCTGCCACAAGATGTCCAGCTCACCGCCTGCCCTCCCTGTTAGATCGATCTGCGGTTCTCCTAATTCGGGGTCCTCCAGCTTACTCTGTATCAGCGTGGGTTATTGCGGTGGATCACTGGGTCTTCGTGTAATAAGAAGGAAAAACCCAGTCTCCAGCTCTGTCAGGCTGCACCTGCACTCCGGCCTGGTCGGGATCACTTTCAGCTACACTGCGTCTTGCTCCTCTCACTCCTCGGCGCGCTCTGCCAGCTCTTTCCACGAGGCTGAGGATGTCAGCCTCTCTCTCTCCACCCACTTCCTGTATTCACCGCAAAGCATGCTGGAAAACGTAGTACATCTCTTTCCTTGGTTGTCCAGCATTAATCCACCAGTCTCTGTCTCCCTCTGGTGGCCATTGTAAGTAAATGCAGCAGAACAGTCTTTTTAACAGCGCTACATTTACATAGTTACATAGGCTGAAAAAAGACATGCGTCCATTGGGTTCAGCCCCTCACACATCACCTACTGCTGTTGATCCAAAAGAAGGCAAAAAAAACACTCTGAAGGACTCGCCAATATGCAACATACTGGGAAAAAATTCCTTCCTGACCCGAGAATGGCAGTCAGATTTCTCCTTGGATCAAGAAGCTTACCCACATATTAAATATTATAACCCTTAATATTCTGTGTCTGCAGGAAGTCATCCAGTAGTTTTTTAAAAGTCTGTACAGTCTCTGACCCAACCACCTCAACTGGCAGAGAATTCCACAGCTTTATTGTTCTCACAGTAAAGTAACCCTTCCTATGCTTTAGGCTGAATTTCCTTTCGTCCAGTCTAAATGGGTGACCTCGTGTCCTGTGTATAGTCCTGTTAATGAATAGGTTTCCAGACAATGGTTTATAATGGCCCCGTATATATTTATATAAAGTTATCAGATCCCCTCTAAGGCGCTGTTTCTCTAAACTAAACAGGTTTAAGCTTATTAGTCTTTCCTCATAACTTAAACCTTCCATTCCCCTTATTAATTTAGTCACCTGTCTCTGCACTTTTTCTAGCATTATAATATCCTTTCTTAAGACAGGTGTCCAAAATTGCACGGCATATTCAATGTGCGGTCTTACCATTGAATTATACAGAGGCAAAATTATGTTTTCCTCCCGAGAGTGAACTCCCCTTTTAATGCATGCCAATACCTTGCTGGCCTTGGCGGCTGCTGTTTGACATTGCACGTTGTTACTTAGTTTAAAGTCTATGATTATTCCCAAATCCTTCTCCTGCTTGGATTTCCCTAACTCCGTACCATTTAGGGTATAAGTTGCTTCTGTGTTCTTCACTCCAAAGTGCATAACTTTGCATTTATCTATATTAAATTTCATCTGCCATTTAAGTGCCCAGTCCCCCAATCTATCTAAATCCCTCTGCAGCGAAGTAACATCCTGCTCGCATTGTATTACTTTTCCTAGTTTTGTGTCATCTGCAAACACTGATACACAACTTTCAATGCCTATCTCAAGGTCATTTATAAATAAATTGAATAGAATTGGTCCTATAACAGACCCCTGAGGGACACCACTTACCACTGATGTCCATCTTGCGGATGGTGAGTAATCGCTCGTTTATTATTCTTGGAATACCTAGAGCTACCTTACCTGTACCTGTGATAGAATACCTCGTTGCCGAACCCTTTGCTTACCCTCCTTGACTATCCCTGAACGCCGCCTGCCTCTTTGACCAATTGCCTTCCTCTCGACTACCCCTTGAAAGCTGCCAGCCTCATCGACCATCTGCCTTCCTCAAGACCACCGAATACCATCAAAGCATTGTAACTCTTCGTGTCCCAAAGAATCCTCCTTTCTACCGTGCCAGGCCGCATCATAACAGTAAGCCTACTGAACTACGTATATATCTACTGCTTATGCACGTCTCCTGAAATCAAGACCCCTATAACCTGACACCCCTTCTACTGCATCTGAGAGGTTGTATCTGTGTATCTCTGGCCTTATTACAGTGGTTGTTTTGAACAGGACTACTAATCCTCAAGGCCGGTTCAACTTTTCTATATATACCTGAGAGAATCTTGAAAGATTAAGAACAGAGGTTTACATATTTCAACACATAGCTCCCTCAGTACTCGCGGGTGAATTCCATCTGGCCCTGGGGCTTTATTCACATTCACATTGTTTAATTGCTGCAAAACCTTGTCCTGAGTCAACCAGTCACTTTTTATTAGTAAGTTTTTATCAATGAATTGCATGTCTCCTGTTATAGGCATCTCTTTGATAAATACTGAAGAAAAATAATCATTCAAAATTTGTGCCTTATCTTGATCTTCAGTTAACAATACCCCTGACTCAGATTTTAGTGAACCTACAATTTTTACTCTTGTTCTTTTTTAGAATTTATGTACCTAAAGAATCTTTTAGGGTTGTTCTTGCTCTCTTTGGCTATTTATTTTTCATTTTTTAGTTTAGCCCATCTAATTGCTTTTTTACATGCTTTATTGGATGCCTCAGATTTATCAGATTTAAAAGCTTTAAATGCCTTCTTTTTATTTTTCATTTCCTTGGTTACCTTCCTACTAAGCCACATGGTTTCAGTCTGTTTCTTTTATATTTATTAACCAGTGGTATATATTGTGACGTGTACTTCCTAGTGTTAGTTTAAAGATATTCCACTTATCCTCAGTGTTTTTCCCATGAAAGAGTTTCTGCCAGTCAATGACATTGAGAGCTTCCTTTATTTTAATAAAGTTAGCCTTTTTATAATTATATGTTTTAGCGTGCCCCCTATGAATGTGTTTTTTTGAGTTTATTTCAAAAGACACCATATTATGGTCACTGTTTCTCAACTGTTCCCTTACATGAATATTTGAGAAAAGATCCACATTATTTGTTATTACCAGATCCAGACAGTTATCCTCTCTAGTTGGTGTTTCTACCAGTTGTGTCATGAAGGTATCATTTAAAAGGTTCAGAAACCGGATTCCCTTTGCTGAATTACTAGTCCCACTATCCCAATTAATGTCCAGGTAATTCAAATCTACAATAATTAAAGTGCTACCACGATGTGCAGCCTTCCTAATTTGCTCTAACAGTTGTTCTTCCTCATCATTATCTATATTAGGTGGTTTATAGCATATGCCAACCAATAGTTGACTTCCCTGTTTATTCCCCAAAGAAATATTTACCCATAAGGACTGTGTTACAAGTTTAATTTATTTTTTTAATTTTATTCTTTATAAAGTTTCTCTTGCTCTTTGGTAGCCTGGCCAACTCTAAGGACAGGTATCCTTCTGTTCTATTCCTTTTTTTCTGGGGGTTTTTTCCAGTTCAATAATAAAGCACAAGGTTTTCTTTGCTGTTGAAATATCTAAATATATATATATATATATAAAATATCCAAAATCTATATCTAATAACATCTCTAAGCCACTCCGATTTGATCTAGAATCCTCCCATACCCCTTCCCTTATGATTTTTAACTATTTGATATAAGCTGTTTATATTTATTTTCAAACATAAAATTTAAATATTTATAAACAGTGTTAAAAAACATCATCAAAAACTCCATCAAAAGAGGAGGAAGCCTCCCAGAAGTTAGATTTTGCAGGTTGGGATGTCCTTTATATATATATATATATATATATATATATATATACAGTTGTGTTCAAAATTATTCAACCCCCAATGCTGTAAAGGGTTTTAGGGAATTTAGTGTACATTTGTAATTGTATTCAGAATGAAATCCTACAAGGACTTTTTAAAGAACCATATGCAACTAAAATGACATCAATTGGTTTTGTAATACAGTAGTAAATGTTTCTTTTGTGAATTCTTCATTGACACAATTATTCAACCCCTTAAAGACTACCACTCTGAAGAACAGAGGTTCATTCAAGTGTTTTCAATCAGGTATTGAAAACACCTGTGGATGTCACGGAGCAGCAATAAAGCATAATAAGCACCAATTAGGCAGCTTTAAAATGACTGTGATACTCAGCTCCTTCTAGACATTTACTGGTGTGGTTACAAACATGGTGAAGTCAAGAGAATGGTCCAGGAAGACAAGAGAAGAGGTGATTACTCTTCACAGGAAGGGCAATGGCTATAAGAAGATTGCAAAGATGTTAAACCTACCAAGAGAGACCATAGGAAGCATCATTCGCAAATTCAAGGCAAAGGGCACTGTTGAAACGCTACCTGGTCGTGGCAGAAAGAAGATGCTGACTTTGACTGCTGTGCGCTACCTGAAGCGTAGAGTGGAGAAAAGTCCCCGTGTGACTGCTGAGGAACTGAGAAAAGATTTGTCAGATGTGGGTACTGAAGTTTCAGCTCAGACAATACGGCGCACACTGCATAATGAAGGCCTCCATGCCAGAACTCCCTTGCTGTCTCCAAAGAATAAGAAGAGTCGACTGCAGTATGCCAAAAGTCATGTGGACAAACCACAGAAGTTTTGGGATAGTGTTCTGTGGACTGATGAAACAAAATTAGAACTGTTTGGGCCCATGGATCAACGCTATGTTTGGAGGAGGAAGAACAAGGCCTATGAAGAAAAGAACACCCTGCCTACTGTGAAGCATGGCGGGGGGGTCAATCATGCTTTGGGGCTGTTTTGCTTCTGCAGGTACAGGGAAGCTTCAGCGTGTGCAAGGTACCATGAATTCTCTTCAGTACCAGGAGATATTGGATGACAATGTGATGCAGTCTGTCACAAACCTGAGGCTTGGGAGACGTTGGACCTTTCAACAGGACAATGATCCCAAGCATACCTCCAAGTCCACTAGAGTATGGTTGCAGATTAAAGGCTGGAACATTTTGGAGTGGCCGTCGCAGTCACCTGACTTAAATCCGATTGAGAACCTCTGGTGGGACTTAAAGAAAGCAGTTGCAGTGCGCAAGCCTAAGAATGTGACTGAACTGGAGGCTTTTGCCCATGACGAATGGGCGAAGATACCCGTAGATCGCTGCAAGACACTTGTGTCAAGCTATGCTTCACGTTTAAAAGCTGTTATAACTGTAAAAGGATGTTGTACTAAGTACTAAGATTGAATGTCACTTGGGGGTTGAATAAAACTGATAATGATGTGAGCACAGAAAAGACATTTGTGGTTATTTCATTATAAATGTTATGTTATATTTGTCTGACCTACACGTGCCTCTTTGATTTAATTGTAAGCAAGATGACTGAAAGATCAAAATCAATGTCAAACTGGCCAAAACACTCAATTTCAGTGGGGGTTGAATAATTTTGAACACAACTGTATATATATATATATATAAAAATATATATATATATATATATATAAAAAAAAACATATATATATATATATATATGAATGTATCTTTGAAAAAAATTAAAAGATTTGTTTTTGATAAAATAGCACATAAAATATTGTTTACAGCAGCTAAAAGATCTGATTTTCCTAGCACAACCATGTCATATGTCTCCTGAAAACTTTCATTATGTAAGCAAATTCAGCGATATATATATATCTCTCAACACATTAATATAGGGTCTATTCACAAAGCACCAAAATTGGATTCAATTTCGGTGCTTTGTATTTCACCGCATTTTGGCAATTCCATTTCACCAAAAATATAGCAAATTCCCAATTGAGCGAAAGGACACCTTATTTTGATGAAATTGGAGGAGCTGAAGCTGTTATCGAATGTCAGCAAAAACCATAAAATTGCACCGATAACTGCCGAATTAGCAGCGGTGAGTTCTGCCGAACTGCAAAAATAAGATTCCTATTCTCCTAATAGGAGTATAAATTAATAAAATGTGTCCAAATAATGAAAAAGAGCATTTAAAAACAAATAAAAAGGTCTGTTACAAAATAAAAAAAGTATTTTAAAAAATAAGAAAAACAAAAATGACGTCTAAAAAATACAAAAAGGTGTTCTAAAAAATAAAAGGATAAAGAGGGTTTTTGCGAAGAATTAAAAAACGAAACTGTCTTCAAAAAAAATTATATATATATTCCATTTATTGAATTGAAACACCGAAGATCAGGCCATTTCGCTGGAATTTTGGTGCAATTCAAAGTTCTGTAACTAGAAGAAACAATAGTCTTCTATGGGGCAGATTCGATGCCTCCGAATTGTGGCTAATAGCACCATATTTAGCTGTCAATTTGCCAGTGGCCTGCGAATTGACAACTTAGTGAATAGACTCGTTGACTCCAAAATGCAACGAACAGTGATATTTACCACCCAGTGTAATTCGTGGCCCATTCGGAGGTTAGTGAATTACCTCTTATATATTTCTTTCTGTCATATGGTCTTTCTGTAAAACATTCTGATACAAAATTTCTTGGGGTGTTTGACTGTCAATATGTATTATGAAGTTTCTGCTGGATGTTTGTTAAAATGATAATATGGGGTTAAAATGGGAGAGGAAAAGAAATGGATGGGTTAAGCATTAAAGCTGAATCCCTTCACACTCCCCTCCTTTTTTAACCTTTTAGTTATTATTATTATTATTCTTTATTTATAAAGCGCCAGCATATTCCGCAGCGCTGTACAATAAGCACAGTATAGACAGGGTTACAATACATTGAACAACATTTGACAAACAGTACAGGAGGAGATGAGGGCCCTATTCCCGTAGGAACTCACAATCTAGGAGGGTTGGGGTTGGAAACAGGAGGAGAGGACTGTAAGGTGAGAGTGATTGATGGTTGCGTCAGTGAGTTGGGTGGTAGGCTTCCCTAAATAGTAACGTTTTAAGGAAGCGTTTGAAGGAAGAGAAGTTAGGGGAAAGTCTGACAATACGAGGGAGAGCTTTCCAGAGAGTGGGGGCTGCGCGTGTGAAGTCCTGCAGTCTATCATGGGAAGAGGTGATGCGGGGAGAAGCTAGGCGCAGGTCACTGTTTGACCTTAGGGAGCGGGCTGGGGTGTATTTGGTGATTAGTGAGGACAGGTAGTGGGGCGCTGAGTTTGTGAGGGTTTTGTAGGTAAGGATAAGGATTTTGAACTTAATTCTGCAGTGGATGGGGAGCCAGTAAAGGGACTCGCAGAGGGGAGCGGCAGAGACAGAGCGGCGGGTGAGGTGAATTAGCCTGGCGGAGGCGTTCAGGATGGATTGTAGGGGGGAGAGGCGGGACAGAGGGAGGCCAGATAAGAGATTATTGCAATAGTCGAGTCGGGAGATTACCAGGGCGTGTATGAGTTGTTTTGTGGTGACAGCGGTAAGAAATGGCCGAATTCTGGAAATATTACGCAGTTGGTATCGGCAGGAGGAGGAAAGAGACTGGATGTGGGGGATGAAGGAAAGAGCAGAGTCAAGTGTAACTCCAAGACAGCGAACTTGGTTTGATGGGGAGATGGTGATACCCTCCACCATGATAGAGAAGTCAGGAGGTGGGGAGGCATTTAGTTTCCTTTAAAAAGCTACCTTTTTCCATTGCAGATCTTCTTGTGAGCCCTCCTGAACATGACATGCTTACATCAGCAGCATGTCACTTGAAGACAGGGGGCTAGATGCTCCAGCCAATCCAGGGGCTCTCAGTGCCAAAAGGCATTTCAGACTTCAAAGGTCCCAAGTGATGGGCTGAGGTCTCATGCCTTGCTTGTGTAGGCAGCAGTGATTGAAAATTCCTTGCCATTAACTAAGTACCATAATCAGATCTTATACATTTTATGGGCCCGAGTTAGCAATGAATCTTTCTGTATCATTTTTGTTTTTCAGGAAGTACACAAACAGTGCACAAGAGTAATCATCAGGGAATGTCATGGCGGATCTGAAGCCGTCAGTAGTTTGTGGTTTTATAGGACCTGCCAAGTCAGTGTGTACCAGCTCTAAAATGGCTTGAATATCAGATTCTCTGTGCATGTTCTGGACAAATTTTCTTGAAAACACAAATGTAACCAAAAGGCCGCTCTATATTTATGTATATCAAGCTTGTAACACCAGTCCGTCGTTCTGCGGCTGTTCCTCTTTCCATGTTTTTGTTTTTAATCCCAAATGGGAAGTGTTTGGTGCGTGTATAAATAAAACCCACCATATCTCTGCCTCTCCTTAGCTGAAAAGCAGCAGGAGGGGCTTGGAGCTGCTCAGTAGAGCGGCCTTTTGGTTACATTTGTTAGGTACTCACTCTGTAAAGAGGTGCCTTGAAGTGGCGAGTGAGCTTACGTTGCAATGGCCTTTGAAACAAACAAAAACCTCATAGTGTTTTGTTGTACATGGAACACATAGAAACGAGCGCAGATGACACTTTTTTTCCTTGTTATGTTTTATACATTAACTGGGCTGTTACTCCTGGCAGTTGCTGCCGCTCCGGTGAGTATGGGCGCGACGCCATTTTTTCTGTATATATGTATATCAAGCTTGTAACACCAGTCTGTCGTTCTGCAGCTGTTCCTCTTTCCATGTTTTTGTTTTTAATCCCAAATGGGAAGTGTTTGGTGCGTGTATAAATAAAACCCACCATATCTCTGCCTCTCCTTAGCTGAAAACGCTGGTTGCGCGCGCATTCGACACTCCGCCGAGAGCGCGGAGAGCGCGGAGCGGAGAGCGCTGAGTGGAGAGCAGAGCGGGGCGGAGAGCAGAGCGGGGCAGAGAGCGGGGAGGGGAGCGGAGAGCAGAGCGGGGCGGAGAGCGGGGAGGGGAGCGGGGCTGGAGAGCGGAGTGGGGAGGGCAGCAGAGCGGGGAGCGTAGAGTGGAGCGGAGTGGAGCCGGGAGCGGAGCGGGGAGCGCGGAGTGGAGCGGGGAGCGCAGAGTGGAGCGGAGCGGGGAGTGGAGCGGAGAGCGGAGCGGAGCAGCACAAGAGCTGAGCACACTTATCAATAGACTGCCCTCTGGGCAGGCTTTCCACCTAGTTACAGCATAAAACTAACAAAGAACAAAAAGACATACACACAAGAAACACTAACACCACTTAAGAACAAATGCACACATTTACTATGCTGCCATCTACTGGATGGAGGACAGCATATTACCTCAATACATAACCCCCCCCCCCCCAGATCTCGAAGTCTTTGAGATAACTGGGAGGGCGAATATTTCTCTTGTGCACCCAAGGGCCATGTTTGGAGCCGCTTCGATTCGACTGGACCAATTCCTACTTCCTGTGCTCTCTCGCATGGACCGTCAGGATCTGGCTCTGCAACAGCAACTCCTGGAGAACTTGCACTTGTATCATCCAGTAGTTCACCATCATGTGGCATCCCAGAAAACTGAGTAGAACTGGGACTAGCAACAGGCACAATTTCCTCACTCCTTTCCCGGATCTAATCGATATGCCATCTTAATATTCTGCCATCAGGAATTTGTACCTTGTACGACAAAGGTCCTGTAGCCACAAGCACTTTTGCAGGTATCCATTTAGATCCAGAAACTAAAAGGGTTATTCAGAGAAAGGTGAAACTCTGGAGAACCTTTGGAGAAGTGAAAATTCTAGGTCAAAATAGCTGATTTGGAAAGTGAGATAAATGGGAGAATTTTTTGGGTTTGGCTATTTTGACCTAGAATTTTTGCTTCTTCAAAGGTTCTCCAGAGTTTATTTATTTGCAAAGTATTTTACCAGGAAGGATACATTGAGATTTCTCTCGTTTTCCAGTATGTCCTTGGTTCAAGAACATTGAAATTTTACAGTCGTTACAGAAATACAAAGTAATAAATGCAAGATATTAAAAGCAAAACACAAATACAGTATACAAATTAACACAGAGAATAAATATGTAGGAAATAAAGTCATTATGTAACATGTTTACAGCTGCATTCCGTATTGAGGTATGTTAATAGGGAGATCTTGAGTGACTTAAGACTGGGGAAGATTTGATGGCGTCGGGGGGGTGGGGTTATTCCATAATTGTGGTGCTCTGTAGGAAAATGAGGATCAAGCCACTTTCTTTTTGTATTGTGGTATTGCAAGTAAGGTGCTGGTCCTTGATCGGAGGTTATAGGATGAGGAAACTGTCAGGTCATACCAGACCTGCGGGCTTACCTGCCCCCGAGTCCCGAGCCGCGACCCCACGCCGATGCTCCGGGCCCTCCTTGCAGCGGTGGGGGCTGCCCCCGCTGCAAAATCACTCCCAGCGTCAGCGCATCATGCCGGGGACCCCTCCAAACCCAGGTAACCAGATAGCATTCTCTCCTGATTGGTTCAATTCCCACAGGCACACTATTTAAACCCCAGTCTCTCCAAAACTCATTGCTTGGTTGTCCTGTTCCTTTCCCTCAAACACCCCTCCCTGAGTATACCTGTCTATGACCTTTCTGCCAGCCTTGCCGTGTACCGAACCGCTGCTTGTACCACCGACTACTCTTTGCCAGCCTTGCCGTGTACCGAACCACTGCTTGTACCACCGACTACTCTCTGCCAGCCTTGCCGTGTACCGAACCACTGCTTGTACCACCGACTACTCTCTGCCAGCCTTGCCGTGTACCGAACCACTGCTTGTACCACCGACTACTCTCTGCCAGCCTTGCCGTGTACCGAACCACTGCTTGTACCACCGACTACTCTCTGCCAGCCTTGCCGTGTACCGAACCACTGCTTGTACCACCGACTACTCCCTGCCAGCCTTGCCGTGTACCGAACCGCTGCTTGTACCACCGACTACCCTCTGCCAACCCTGCCAGGTACCGAACCTTTACATTGTTTACAGTACGCCTCATTACATCCAGGATCTCCCCTAAACGGCTTGTCCCGCATCCTGAACTCCACAAACTTGAACCTGACAGAGACTGCTAGGGGAAGCAGTTTATTCAGGTAGGGTGGTAGCTTCCCTGAAAATCTCTTAAACACCAGGATGGAAAGGTGAAGAGTGCGACTAGATTCCAGCGACGGCCAGTTTAGCTCTTTTAACATGTCACAATGGTGGGTCATGTAGTTAACATTGTAGAACAAAGCGACAGAATGAGTTATACAATGTAGTAAGTTTCTGAAGTTGTGTTTGCGGGGCGGCTGCATACACTACATCTCCGTATTCAATAGCCAGCATAAGCATTTGTTGTACAATCTGCTTTCTTACCGCAGGGCTCAGGCAGGATTTGTTTCTGTACAGGGCACCTAGTTTGGGGTAAAGTTTAGATGAGAGTTTTTCGATATGAAGGCCAAAGGATAGATTTGGGTCTAACCACATACCAAGACATTTGAGAGAAGTGACTATGGTTAGCATGGACATGATTTTGTCCTGACGAATTAGATGGGGATTTTGCAATTTATGTAGTTTAGGTGCTGTTCCAAAGAGCATCGTTAAAGTTTTGTCAGTATTTTAAAAAAGTTTGTTATCTTTGATCCACTTTCTACATCTGTGAATTGTTCTTGCAGCACGGCCTCCAGCTGTGGGAGATTTGGTTTGCTGGTATAGATTACAGTGTCGTCTGCGTACATGTGTACATTTGAGGCTTTGCAGACATTGGGCAGATCATTTATGAATATCGTGAATAGCAGGGGGCCGAGCATCGAGCCTTGGGGTACACCGCACGTGACTGGGAGAGGGAGGGAGGTGCTACCAGAAATGGACACATGTTGCGATCGGTCAGATACATACGATTGAAACCAGGTTAGCGTGTGATCATTAATACCGGAGTTTTTAAGGTTTTGTAGTAAGATGCCATGGTCTACAGTGTCAAAGGCCTTGGCAAAATCAAGGAAGATAGCTCCAGTTAGGTCTCCTTATTCCATGCCAGCTTGGGTATCATTGCAAACTTTTAAAAATTTTGGGAAAATGCGTGTACACGCAATTACGTGATTATTACCAATCTTCAAACTATTTAACCCCAGATCAATCCGGCTTTCGTCCAAATCACACAACTACAACCGTTTCACATTTCTCTGAATAACCCTGATAGTTTCTGACATAGCACTTTCAGATGCAAACACTCTTACAGTAGCAGCAGAGTCCTTTTTGTATTGCAAATCTTGCTTCTCTTGTAACGAAGATGTCAGAGTAGGATGTAAACGATCTCAACACATTTTTAGACTACGGTTCATGAGGAGCTCTGCTGGGGCTACGGCCAGCGCTTGAGCATGGTGTCACATGTTGTTGCAGAAGGAAACTAGCAAGTCTACAATTCCATTCTCCTTCAATAATTCTCTTTAATGAGTCTTTGGTGATCTTCTGCACCATACACGCTATGTACGAATTTACTATGCTGCCATCTGCTGCATGGAGGACAGCATAACACCTCAATACATAACAGTGTCTTTGAGATTCACTCAAGAACTTCATCGCCCAAAGTCTGCTCCATCACTTTCCAGCAACGTTTTTGGTCCCATGACCAGTTGAGTATAAGGTTATCACTATAATGGCAGAGGGAAAACAATACCTTAAGGGTTATCCAGAGAGCACCAAACTTGCAGCAGAACGGTGAATTTCACTGTCGCTGCAATTTCGTAGAGTTCGTCTATTCAGAGAGCTGTCAATTGGCCAAATACTAGTGAATTGACAGTGAAATACGGTGCAGATCGCTGCAATTCAGTGACCTTCAGCAGCAGTGAAAATGTCCATAGAAAAGTAATTGTTAATCTATTCACAGAACGCCGAACTGCACCGAAATGTCAGTGAAATGCCCTGATTTTAAGTGTTTCAGTTCGACAGGTTTAAACAGGCGAATCCCATAGGATTCTGTGTTTAAAAACATTATCATTTTTATTCAACCGTTTATTCTTTCCAGTTTCAGCAAAAAGCCTAATTTATTGTTAAGAAGTTTTTGGGTGTAATTTTTGATTCCCATTTTTTTTTTTATAAAATGGTGTTATTTAACTCTATAACAGACCTTTTAATTATTTGTTATGGGACTTTTTATTATTTCCACCCATTTTCGTGCATTTTTGTTTTAAACACCTTTTAAAAAAATAGCAGAGTTCCGGTATTTTTTTCTGCAGCTCGCTGCCGTTCAGGGGCCAGTTCAGCCGTCTGGTCGGCTGTCTTCAGCGGCGGCGTTCGGCGACTCCACCTTCATCGCACTTTGGGGAATAGTGAATTTACTGCAGGGTCGGCAAACTGGAGTATTTCATGGAAATTTCAGCGCTCTTTAAATAACCCTTCTTTTGTTCTGGTTTGCTCAGCTTCCATGGCAGGAAGATGCAGAGCCACAACAAACTTTATTCAAAATCAGCATTCTTAACAAACATTATGGGCAGAGGTCGAGGGGGAATGCAGTTCCTCCACTATTTTTGTAGGGGGAACTCAGTTCCCATGGGTCCCACACACTATAAAGCTTGTATTCAGGTGTTCATTCACATATTTGTGAATATCTGTAAAATGTCAATGTTCTTGAACCCAGGACATACTTGAGTACAAGAGAAATCTCAATGTATCCTTCCTGGTAAAATACTTTGCAAGTAAATAAATATTTCCCTGTTAATATAAATAATGTATATTTGTACACCGTCATGTCGCACTTTATTCTTTCCTGGTGAACTATTATTATTATTCTTTATTTATAAAGCACCAGCATATTCCGCAGTGCTGTACAATAGGCACAGTATAGACAGGGTTACAATACATTGAACAACATTTGACAAACAGTACAGGAGGAGATGAGGGCCCTATTCCCGTAGGAACTCACAATCTAGGAGGGTTGGGGTTGGAAACAGGAGGAGAGGACTGTAAGGTGAGAGTGATTGATGGTTGCGTCAGTGAGTTGGGTGGTAGGCTTCCCTAAATAGGAATGTTTTCAGGGAGCGTTTGAAGGAAGAGAAGTTAGGGGAAAGTCTGACAGTACGAGGGAGAACGTTCCAGAGAATGGGGGCTGCGCGGGAGACCTATATGACATAAGTACTTAAACATACGCCGAAGTCAATACAGGAGGAATAGAAGATTCTGTTGCCACAGGAGCTTACACTCTGAGGATTTTTGTAGTGTTTCTAAGAAATCCATGGGTAGGAGCTCGGCCAGTTTGAATGGAGTGGCAGACGTGATGTGATTGGTCAGTAACCTTGGCCCTTCAGATGGTTTGGAACTACATTTACCATGAAGCTCTGCTAGCAGGAGTGGCTGAGCATCAAAGGACATGTAGTTCCAAAATATTTAAAGGGCCAAGTTAACTGACATCTGGTTTAGGAGCAAGATCGTAGCCCTGATCTGCAAAGTTGGTGTATTCCATAATTCAAGCAGAGAAGAGGGTTTGGAATACCGCCACTTTGTTCTCATTCTAAACTACATTTCCCAGAACCCTCTCAGCATCATACAGGTCGATCAGCCAGACAGATGCAGAGCTATAAGATAGCCTTATGTTTCTGTAGAGTTAATGCTCAATAACCAGAGGGGCCCTCATTGTCATCTTGACTGATGTAAACAACCTCTGAGCGCGTCTTCTTAGCACACACCGCACGTGATGCACTACTAACATTACATCTATAGCCCCCCAACGAGGGGCTTGTTTTTGCAATAAAAAGGTCCGGTTCCATCGTGAGACGGAAAGCAACGTCAACAGAACAATGTCATTCACATCTACGCGGCCTCTAGTATGCACCAAGAGCTCATTTACGCTCCAAACTCCGAGCGAACTAGGCCTCCCCATGGCGATTGGACGGCGCGGTTGTCTGTCATTTACGCCCGTGAATCCGATTCGTCGTCTACTGAGCGAGGCGGGGTCCTGTCGATTGCATGGTGACTCGTAAACTTGTCTCACTCCGCTTTTGCTTTGCTGGGTCCTCGTGCCCTTCCGCCCAAGGAAAGAGACAAAGTAGTGCTTGACTCCCGCCCTCCCGAGTCACATTAGCCTGGAGGGGGGACAGACGCTGCCGTAGGGGGTGAGTGTACCAGGTTAAAAAAAATGGCTGCTGAGGGGGGCAACTAAGAAGTCACGTGTGGGGACGGGCTTTGAAGGGGTGCTGTAACATTGCGTAGCGGGTGTTTTGGGGGACACACGGGGTGGCGTGTGGCTGATGACGTCAGAGGGCACGGCGAGTGGTAAATAATGGAGCTCGCCTAAATGGCCAGTGGTGTGACTAAAGGAAACCTACGGGGGGAGTCAGAGGGAGGGGGGATTAAAGTGCAGAGGCTGCGGATCGGCCCTGGTGGGGGCATTCTTGTGATGTGCATGCGGGGGACGTAAAGGGGGCGGGCGGGCTGTGCAGGGAGAGGGGGGAGGTGTGGGCTTCCTAGTCTCCCCTCCCCCAGCCCTCTCCCTCTCGTTACATTGTAGCATTGGAAGTAGTTACAGTTGCTGATTCCCAGACAAGGCGCACACCTCGAACCCCCCGAACTCATCCTCAGGGCAGGTGGGGGGCTCAGGAGGGACCCCCCTCCCAAAAGCGCTGCACTCCAGCTCTGTGTCACCGTGTCTTCCCTGTCTGATCCCTTCCAGGCTCTCTGTGTGCCTCCTGTGGGAGCTTCACCATTCCTCTCCAGCTCCATGCTATCCTCCTGGATGTTGACTTTCTGAAGAGGTAAATATCCTCATCCAAACTCTTTATCTGTCAGTGTACACAGCGCTGCTCTCTCCATGGGTGCCTATTGCTTTGTTTCTTCTTCTTCCTATGTGTGTGGATCTCCTGCATCCTCTAATTACCCCAGCCTGTCACTAGTAATATTACATCAGACCAGGGGCTTCACAACACCTCTCAACAATAGACTGTTTACCTATTAATAAGTGTGTGTAATGGGTGGCTTGTACAAGTCCAGTATCCTCACATTTCCTTTGATCTATTACCTAATAATAATCCTGCAAAAAACATCCCTTAATTATGCTTTATGGCACCATATAAAATACCCCCCCCCCTCTAGTATTTTGAGATTTCTCATTTCTGTTAGGTTCTCCTACTTGATGTAACTTCTCTTTTGTTTCCAGGTGACTTAAGGAGGGCTGTGCTCTTAAAAGTTCTTCCTATATCTGTATAGATCTTTTCCATCTTATTGAAGGCCTCAGTTCCTTTTAAAAAAAAAAAAAATAAGAACAATGTATATTGTCAAAGCAAACAGTTTTTCCATGTATGTATCTGAAAGAAAGCAGGTTGAGAATTTTTGTAAACTCTCTCTGCTTTGTCTTTGGTGGTTTGTTGTTTTTTTTCTCTTAAGACTTTTCAGCACTTTCTTCACATCTGCTAAAAGAGCCAAAACACTTAGAAATAACTTCTAAAACGCTGAATTCCAAACACCACTATGTTTAGATCGATGTTTTTACGCTTAGTCTTTGTTTTATGATTATACTTCTCTGTAGGCCTCATGTAGGAGTTTGTTTTTTATTTTGTTCTATGTACTTTTTTTTTTTTTTTTTCAATTTAGTGTTTTGTTTTGTTTTTATACCTAAAATGTAAATATTGTTATGTTGTATTCTTAATTATTTTGTGTATTATCCCTGTAAATATTTTCTGAAGTCTTTTTAACCGGGTTTATGTCCTCTAGTTGGCAGGGGTATGGCCTGGAGAATTTTTTTTTTTTCTATATACATGTGTTTGTACACACACATTCTTTCTTGCTATTCATGCTTTTTATATGTACACACAATGTTTTCTCTGTGGCGTGGGCTGTGCTGGACAGGGGACGCATGGCAGGGATGTAATGGTGGCGGAGAACCTTTTGTCCATAAGGAATTGGTTCTTCCTGAGTGAGTTTGGCAGGCTCAGTTTGTTGAAGGAGGGGAGGGAAGAGAGGGAGGTGGTGGGGAGAGGGGAGGGGGGGGGTAGAGCCTTTCTCTGAGCTACAGAAACATCTGCTATGTGTTAACTGGGTAGAAAGAGGGACTCAAGCATTCAGCAGGGAGGAAAAAAAAAGACAAACTTCTGTGAATGATTTAAAATCTTAAAAAGAATCTTCAAAGACTTTGCACTGGCTGTATAAGTTAACTCGTTTGGGGCTTCGCAGGTCCCCAGTATTCCGTCAGCCACTGTAGACCCTTTCAGAAAGCCTATTACCTAATTTTCTGAGTATTCACAAAAATGTGGAGAACTGCTCATTTTAGGACAAAACAGCTGACTTTTAAGATTTCCCTGACACAACATATTCATTTAACGTGGTTACATTGATTTTTTTTTAAAATGTACACCTATCCTCCAAATCACTGGTTAGTGAATAACCCCCACTCAATTCAAGCCCAGCGCATGCTTTCGATGTTATATTTGTTTGCCTTGTGGAGATGACAAAATGTTACGTTTTCATAGAACAATCTATAATGCCGGTTGCGGGTCAAATCTTAACAAGCTTTTGTTGTCATGTTACTGTCGGCTGCCCCAATTTTAATTTTTACCATTTTATCTCTACATACTGATTTCTTTGTACACTTTCTGTGTATGTATATATGTCTCCCCTTCTCTATCAAATTCCACAATTCTTCTGACTGTAAATTACAGGAGTTTGGCCACGTTACATCAACCCCTTAGTACAGGCTGTAAACCATCACCGCAGGCCCTTAAGAAAAAAATAAATAAGCCACTCTGGTTGACTATATAGCATTTATTCATTGACTAGTAATATGTGGATATACATATCTCCATATCTACTTTTTCTTTTATTCTTCTTCTTGATAGTAGTTGTTGTGTGAATTGCCTCCTGTAGACCTGAAGTTTGGCTGGGCAAATTAAAATAATTAAGCTATATTGTTTAAAATCAAAGTTTATAACTTTTTAATAAAATTGTAACCCCTATTTCTTTGTGAATGAAGAAACCTTTTCTGCCAGTTATACTATTTGACCCATTGAAACATTCTTGTGTTTTAGTACATTTATTCTGTGGGATATTTAGATTCCTTTGGCATATTGGCTTTTATATTTCATTTACACTACTGATAAATCTTCCTACATAGAATGGAGTCGTTAATTTCACAACTTGCGTTGACATTGTTTATGATCTTACAAGCTGTCCCTCTTTTTATATGTGGCGACTTTACTAGAGCGTTTAGCTACTTTATCCTTTTATTTTATCTATGTGGATATCTATATGTAAATTGGATTACTCTGGTGATTTTTAGATATCTACATGTAATATTCAACGTTTCCCATTGTTTTTGAGACTGTTGGATAACTGACTAAAGTATTACCAGGATCACAAAGTTATTACATGGAAAAAAAAATCCTTTTTTTTTTTGTTTTGGGGCTGGTTTTATTATAATATATATTCGTGTGTGTGTTCCATTCGCCTCCTGTATAAAAATACAGGAATCCTTTGTTTTCCTGGACATTACACGTGTGCATTCCAAGGTGATTTGGAGCAAACGTTAATTTAATGTGAAAATTAATTTTATATCAGTTTGTCTTTTTGCCCAGATATGCATTCTCTGGTATTCCTTATGATTGGCCGTATTTAACGGGTTTACCTTTGGGCACAATTATGGGAGAATCATAAATTCAAGTACATCTTTTCGTTACAATTGTGACCCTTTCCCATCATCTGGTGATGCATGTTTTTGTGAATTGTACAATGTGCTATGCCCTTGATTCTCTCTGCATAGCAGAAGCCTTGGACTTTACAGACCTACAAACCTTTTAATACCTAATTAGTGTAGAGTATGTGTATATTTTTCTTACACACAGATGTGTAACAGAGAAACAGCACTGAGCTATATTCCCCACTGCATGTCTCAGTTTGACCAATTTTGTGTACAACGTAGGAGTCTTTGAAAAACCTCAAGTGCCACGCTACTTGTTTTCAGAGCCAAACGGAGTGTAAAATATATATCTCTCATTAACCGGGGAGGGGGGGGGACCTCTAGGAGGCCATCGGTAGCTGGGTTTGTTAAACCCTGAACTTTTTATAAAGTACAGAAAGTGTGCATTTTAGATGGCTTCAGTCATCGTAATGGTAATGTGTAATCCATGGCTTTGTAACATTGGGGGTTATTCCATAAGTGCCATTCTTTGCTAAAGTTGCAAACACAGTGGAAAATCACTGTTGTTGTTTGCATTACACAAAAGTAAAACCCAAATAGCCGCAGCTTCTCCGATACCTGTTTTGGATTTTACCTTTTGTGACCCACAAGCATTTGTCAGAGTGAAATTTTCGACAAACACCGTCACTTGTTGAATAACCAAATTGTTTTTAGGCTGTGTCATGTTGCATCCTGGACAGTGCTGCTTGGTCATATAGCTATTTGAGTATTGGCTATATATTTGACTCCCAGTGACTGATTTGGCCCAGGTAGAGCTTTATTTCCAGGAGCCAAATAATGTTCGGAAGAACTATCGCGGCCTCATTAAAACATAATGTTGGTTCCTAATTTGTGTGTGTGTATATAATTTTACCAGGAAGGATACAATGAGATTCCTCTCGTTTTTCAAGTATGTCCTGGATGGTATATGTGTCAAGTCGTCCTTTACAGTGTTAAGGCCCAGTTGTACCCTACATATCATTTTTCCAAATGTTTGGGAAGGGTCACCATGGTTGCCTAGAAATTTAACTGACTCCTATTTCTGCTTTTTATTTATCCCCCCCCCCTGCAAATCTGCATCTTCAGCTTAATGTAAAAACACCATACATTTGTCTAGATCAGTTTTGCTCCATCTCGGCTATGAGTATATATAACCTTAAAGAGTAGTATGAATATATCATTTCTTAATGTTCACCTTCCTTTGTGCCTTCCTCGGCTTTTACATTTTTTTTCTTCTGTTTTTGCCTCTTACCCTTGGGACTGCTTCTATTTTTGTCCCTTATTAACTAAGCTTGTTAGGAACAGCGGGAAAAAAACCCAAAAAACTCCACCAAAAATAATGCCCGGAAAGGGTAGTAACATACAATAGTGAATTGATGGAGGAGGGAGGGCCGCAAACATCAGTTTGTGAGGCTGTTTTTGCCACCCATCCTAAGACCACAGTTATTTGCCATTTGTTTTTAAGCCTTTATAGCATTCTTCAGAGAGCGTAGTCTTCCTCGTTTTGTTACTGGACATGTTCACCATCCAAAGTCTAAGAATATATATATATTTTTTTAATCTATTTAGGGTTTCTTTCCATTGCTTAGCTTGTACTCTTTTCCAGGTTATTTCTGTAAGAATTCACTTTTCAGATAGATAATGTGCGTGTGTGGGTTTTTTATTTTTATTTATTATGAAACTGATGGTCTCTGTGTCACCCGGCAGGGCAGCCATCTTTAAATCTGGAGGAGAATGAACCCACAGCAGAGAATGACGGCTGTTGGCACAGACAAGGAATTAAGTGACCTCCTGGACTTTAGCATGGTAAGCATCATTAACTCTAAGCTAAATGTTCTCATTAAACGGGGAGTATGACTAATTATGAGCTGTAATATACATTGCAGAGACTTTCCTGCAAAATGAAATATTTTGCTATAGCCATTCTGTGAAGTCTCCACTGTAAACTAATGTTTTTTATTTTATTTATTTCCCATGTAGAGCTATAACCAATGCGGATATTAGAAAACTATTGCACACTATGTATAACTCATACATATCCCTTTAGGTTGTCAGCTCCTTGCGATTTAGTGGTGTGTGTGTGTGTGTGTGTGTGTGGTGTGTGTGTGTGTTCTCGTGGAATACGATGGTGCAAGACCAAATATAAATTGCACGGTTATTTTTAAAGTTTCACTTGCATGTGTTTAGGTCTCTGTAGAATAATCCAAAGATGACATTCTAGTACCAATGACTACCTGGTTTTGTTGGCCGTGGTCATTCGGTGCTAGAATATAACCTGTTTTAATGTGGAGATCAAAGCAAGTCAATAAGACCTCATTTATCCTTTTTATTTAAGGGCTGGAAAAAAAAATGGTTTGTTAGTCACAAATGTTATCCAGAGTTATAAGGCAAGTGTTTGCCAAAATTGCTGTAGTTGCAGCGTCAACAAATGATGGCATTTTACAAATGAAAAAGCTTTTTATCTGGCTATGGAGTAGTGTGCATGCTCATTGTGTCATTTTATTTATTAAGTATTTTACCAGGAAGGTTACATTGAGATTTCTCTCGTTTTCAAGTATGTCCTGGGTATTTTGGCAGCGAACAGCTGATTTCATGGCACCGGAAGTGATGTGGGTCTCAATTCACCACAGGTTTGATCAAACGATGGAACACCGGCGTTTGTTGCTTTTGCAACAATATCAGTTTTCACAAGGTTGCAACTTCAGCACCAGCACTTTGTGAATTATCCCCCAACTCTTAACAGAGAATGCCTGGAAACCTTTCAAAATTTATTGCACAAGGCAGCTGCTTGGCACACGATGGCCTATTCTGTGTGGAATGAAGTTTTAAGACTGGCAGTGAGTGCAGGAGATGATGGTACCCATCCTTCACCCTTCATATGTGTTTTTTTTTCTTTTTTTTTTTCTTCAATTTATTTTTTCTCTCCATGTTTTGTCATTTTGCATTGGATTAAAGATGTTTGGGATTGGCCAAAAAGTCTTTTATCATCTTCAATGATGCCGAGTTGCAGCTTATAAAGTAATGCCTTCGAATGCTGCTTTATGGAATAAAAAAAATCTATTTGGTACAGTACTATGTTTACTATGGGGTTGACTCCACTGCTGTGTTCGTGGAGCGATGCCAGTTTAATGCATGCATGTATGTTATGTATGATTATAATTGAAGACTAATCCTTTTATGGTGGCTAATACAGTTTCAGTCTCAGTGCTGGTGGTATTCTTTGTGTCTTGTGCCTTCGAGCTCTTTAAATAGCGGCCTGAAAGGTTTTGTTTGTGTCATCCTCATAATTTCACACAGGTGCGTAATCAAATCCAAGACTTATTCTGTTTTGCCTTGGGCCTTTTTTTTTTTCCTTTCCTCATAGTGTATCTCCCAGTATACCTGTGACGCATATAGATACCCCATTTATATTCAAGAGTTGTTTTACTGACATGGATGGGTTTCCCATTCAGACCATACAATAATGCTGTGTCATGATTGTTAAAGCAGGGGTCTGTGTGCTCTAGCTGTATCCTTAGAGTGTTTGTATCGGCGTGGCACTGTGTAAAATTATGGGGAAAAAATGCCATAGGTGTCCTGTCGTTTGTTCCTTGCTTTTGGTTTGGCATTGTCCTGTAATATAGAGAAATGCTTGGCAGTATCTAGGTGCTTGCTATTCCCCCCCCCCCTTTTATTTTATTCCCCTTTATCTAATTCTAAACAGAACCACCTGTTAATCAACTAAAGTGAACCTATTGATCTCTGAGCGAAGATAACAGGAGAGCGAATGGGAAACACTGGCCAATGTTTGCCAGAACGGCAAAAAAAACTAAACATTTATACTTCTTGACACGGGATAAAAGCAGAATGAGAATATTATCTATTTTTTTCCACCTTTTTTTTAAATGTGGCTTTGCAATGACTTTAAGGGGCGGATAGCTCAGACTCTGTCTCTGACCGGGTAAAGAGGCCTTTATGGAAAGACTATGCTCGATCTCATTCTCTGACTCGAGCCAAGAAACACAAACAGACCCCATAATCCATCTGAATTCCAACGTTCGTCACAGCTTTAATCCCGAACAAAAAACAGTTCATTACAGTATTTAGATCAGACTCATGTCCTGGAATAATTTTTTTTTTTTGTCTTTAATGTTTTTATAACTGTGTCCTGATTTTTATTTCTCCAGGTTTTATCTCTGAACTGAAAGGCTCTAATCCGTGTGTTTCGGTAGAATAATATAAAAGATGGTGTTGATACATATATCAGGCAGTTTGTATATACTGTGTGTGCGCGTGTGAATGTCTTTCACAATTATAAACTTTATTATTTGCTATGTGTAGGCTTTTAAGATCACTTTTTGTAGATCTATCTTCGTATTCCCCCTCTCCCCCCTACTATCTGGAGGTGACAGGGTGGGTTTGCTGCACTGTCGCTTTTCCCCCCGGTGGGCTGGTGGCTTGATCTGTATAACAGGTGGAGAGGGGCTGTGTTGTGTTATAACACAACATGCAGGGAGGGAGGCAAGAGCCCTGTTCTCTCCTTTCACATCCTGGCTGACACCTTTTCTTCTTTTGGGGCGTGGGATTGTCTCAGTCATTTAGAGAGTCAAACTTCTCACCTCTGTGCCACTTAATTACAAATGAGCCAGGGGTTTCCCAGGGTTAATGAGCACAGAATGCTCTCCTCCTACACAAGAAAAAAGGAAATGTAGGACCCCCACCCACCATACGCCCTGTATTCCCTTGTTGTAGGAAGTCCCCGTTTGCACAGTAGTGTGGGGTCTCTGGCATGAAGCAAAGCATATTGTTTCATCTCAATGCTTAATTAAGATGTGCTGGACGTGTGTACCCAGCAACCTCCTCTCCCTTCTGTGTTTCTGAAAAGGCCCCCTACGTGTTCCCAGGTATTTGCGTTAAATCTCTCTGCGGGGCGCAGCGAGGGCAGGGAGCACAATGGATGGAGTTGAGGTTTACGCAGGGTCAGCATTCCCACATTTCAAAGAACAGTGATATCTCTGTCACGCAGGTGTGTGTGAGCAATAGCTGCCTGCAAATATTGCTCTGAGGTGCTGGGCTGAGAAGGCCTCCCATATCACAGAATGGGTCAGTGTTACACAGCAAAGAGCAATGGCTGACTTTGCCCTTCATGTTTGCTATGAAATTGAAATTGCATAATTTGAAAAGGTTGTGCAGTGTTGTTTGCTATTATGTTAGCTGCTGGGCTACATACACTATTGGGGAATCTCCACTCCAGGGACTAAGGATAGGGATGACTTGACCTTCTTCCTCTAGCAAATACTACGCAACTAGAAGACTTTGGACTTTATTGTTGGTCCACAAATTAGGACTCCCATTACATATGGGTTATTCAGCTTTTGCAGGGGATCTGGATACATGGTATCACTCAATATATGCTTTTACATGTAACAACTTAGTGATTCAGTCATTCCTTCTGGACAGTGCACGGTGTAGATAGCGGTTAACGTGTGTGTGTCTTGCCACTTCTGATTCCAAGTGGTCAACCTCAAAAGTTGCACAGGGTCAAATCTCCTCCACTAGTGCTGCTTAGCTTATCACACTCTCCCTAGGTGAGAGGGCGAGCGGGACATTTTTTTGTGTGCCAACTCTTAATTATACCCCTCTTCCTTTCTATTGTGGGTTTTGTTTGTATACAGATTTAGAATCTTAACCCCTCTTTTCTTTATTTAAGGAAGGCTAGAACTAGGATATAGTTTGTTCTTTGCTTTAATAACCATTATATGTGGTTCACACCCCCCTCCCCCAACATTTTATGCTTGTTTAATCTAGATATAAACATCTACACTGACATGCTTGCATTTTCTCATGATGGTGTGTCTCGGAGAACGGGCAAATCTCACACACTCCTTTTCCTGTAATATCTGCACTTTTTTCTTTTTTTTTTTGTCTGTGTTGCAATAGCATCACTATGCAAACTTCACTCAGCTGTAACTGTACTGCTTAATTGATGGATTTCAATGTCTATTTGAGTGTAGTGTCTCCTTTTACTAAACACCTCCCCATTTTTCAGTTCTATATCGTGTGTATGATATTTGATTTCCCATATTTTATGAGAGGGGGGGATGGTTAACGGTCTAGCCTGTCTTTACTGCATCTCAACGTTGATCACCCCTCTCATACAGTTCATGTATCACGTTCTAGTTTTTAGTTGAAATCTGAGAAAATGTTGACAAACTCCCCCCCCCCCCCCCATCTCATACAGTATTAAGGTCATTCATATCTGTAATCCCTCCCTCCAGTGCCAGCCGTCTCCCAAGCTTCCTCGCTCACACATTCTCCATTCATAGAGAGCAGAAAGGAATGGGGAATCTCAACATCTGCTCCCTTCTCTGCGTTAAAACCTCTTTTTCTTCAACTAGTAAAGCCAAACAAAACAAATCGCATGACAGGCAAGACGCAGCCTTTGTAAATGAAACCCTCTACTACTTGATCAGGCAAGCAGCTATTTGAACCCCACTGGTTGCTTGTTTTGTGAATGTATATGCGCATATTTCTCTTTAATAGTGTGTATTACACATTTGTTGTCTAACACCTCTTGTGCAGTGCAAGTCGCCATATAGTTAAATACGGATGATATTAAGAGATTATGGGCAGAGGGCAGCTTAGTGGAGATATTTTTAGGATGCCTTCATGTAAGCGATTTATAGGATTGGGAAACTGGCAGGGGATTTTATAGATTTTAAGTGCTGGTAAATATAAACTTTTTTAATATTTTATATTGGACTGTAAAACTTCAGTCTGAAAAGAGGTAAATTGTGAATTTGAATGCATTGCCAATGGTAAAAGCTCAATTTATTTGTGATTCTTCTCACATAGTTCTGATTTATTATAAAATATCTGCACCACCTTAAAATCAAGGATACGTATGCAATAGCCATAATGGAACCAATACCTAACATAACTATCGGGTCTATTCAAAGAAAGGTGAAACTCGGGAGAGTTGGCAGGAGAAGTGAAAATTCTAGGTCAAAATAGCCAGAAAAATTCTCCCCTTTATCTCTTCCAAATCTGCTATTCAAGATTGTTCTCTTCTCCTGATTTTCACCTTTCTTTAAATAGACCTGTCTTTTTGTCTTTCCACGTCATATTCATAAGTGAGATCGTTTTTAACGTTGTTGTTGTTGTTCTTCTACTTCTCTCCAACTAAAATGTGCCCAGAGAAAGATCAAAAGTTTGAAGTTTTGTAAATGTATTAATATTTAATCGTTGAGCTGCAGCCTTGCTCTTGACATCTCTCCTTTTTGTTTTCCAGATGTTCCCTCTGCCTGTAGCTAATGGAAAGACCAGGCCTACAACCTTGGCCAGCACTCAGTTTGGAGGATCAGGTAAAGACATTATTTTCCCGGCACTGATGGAACCACTCTCTGGGAACTATGCATTTAAATGTTTGTTAGCATGTTATCCACTTAGGTTTGTAGGTGAGCTATGAGCCACTTCTTATGGGGTTTCAGAACCCTTGGGAAGAAATGGTGTTGCCAAGAAAATACTGTGATAAAGTCTAGAAGTGCAGTAATTACAATAGAAATCTATGCGGTTTTCCTGCAGACTTTCATCTTTTACCTTGATGGCTCCACTTTTCCCCACAGTTTTAAATGTACTTTTAGTTCTCACTGTTTGAATTTCACTCTTCGTCCTTATCCATTCTTGCAGGATGGTTAATGCTGTAGCTTATGGTTTTGAGAAAAGTACAGATAAACTATGTTCATAAAAAATTATACTGTATGTGTTTGATTCGTAAAGGATCTGCAGAAGTGCACAGCTTTTCATAATGGAGCTTTATTTTCCGAGCTTATGTTAGAAAACAAGACTTTACCTGGCAGATTGCTCTTAGGTTTGAAATAATCTTGTCGACAATCATTTAGCAGCGTGGTTTTTGGTCCGATCAGGCTATACATTGAGCGGATTCTTTTTCATTCTTGCAGGCCTGTTGTAGTGGTGTCAGGGAGTCATTGAAAATTTGGGACTATGGACATTGCAGCATGTAGGAAATGTTTCAGAGATTTCTTGTATGTTGATGGGTGTTTAGGCCAATGCTCTTTAAAGATACTAAAGTGGTGTGATGGGTTATGGATCACACCAAAGCTTTATTGAACTACACAGGGAGGCCACTAGAAATGTGTAGGCCCATTGCCAAACCATAGGCTGGACCTTCTCTCCATACGATCCATTTCGATATATAAATCTTTGTTGCTGTATATTCTGTTACATTTTCTTTTATATATTGCAGGTGTATAATTTCTATTGAGAAACGCGCATTATTAATAAATATACACCCAACCCTGGCAGGTCTAGTGCAGCAGAGGGGTCTGAATTAAAAACGCTTTCTGGGGCTGTCTGAGCGGTTAATTTAGCAGAACTCAAACTGAAATACAGTACAGGTCACATACCTCCTTTTGCAAGCCCACTGTTATCAAGCTCATGTAATTTTTTTACTTTGAGGTGCAGATTTCTTGTCTGTAAACTACAACTTATTGATCCCGCACATGTTGTTGTTGTTTTTTGTTTTTTTTTCTTCTTCTGACATTGTCTCCCTGCCTCTCCTTCCCTTTCCTATGACCTCCACCGGAGGTCTCCATAAAGTCCTCCAACGTTTGTACACAAATGGATAAATGTAATAAACTACAGAAGGGTGGATAAATTAGGAAAGATGTATTCTGGGTTATAGTTGGGTTGAGTGCTTGACATGAATTCCCCTATGTACTGAAAGACAAGAAGTACAGTGGAACTATTGATATGGTTATATTATAAAAAAATCAAAAAATCTAAAAGCGTCTGCAAACTGTGCTTTGTGCAACTATACCGTTAAACCTGCTTACATGAGCTGACATACAAAATGCAGTGGCAATCCACTTGAGACTAGAGGAAAGCCACGTTTAAAAACACCTGACTTGGGCAGAACAAAGCATGATTATACATTGCATAAGCATACCACCAATGTTGGTTTACCCCATGACAGCAGGTCCTATTACATCTAAACCTAATGACTGCTCTTAGGACCTTAACTCTGAGTTACTCTGGACATACATCCTCTCTGGACTTTTTGCTTTATGTGTGAGGGGATATATATTTACTTTAAGGGCTGGGTAATTTTATAATTTTTTTTTTTTTTTTTTTGCCTGATGTGCCTCGGATTCGGCCGTTCTGTTCTCCTATATATTAATCTTGCACTGCGTGCTCACACAGAATCGACTATGCATTGGCTGCGCATGGCTCTGTGGTTGCCAAACTCTGGCAATAATTGAAACGCAAGTCAAATTCGATGGCAGTACAAATTTCAAATGGGTAACGGGGCAAGAGGAAAATATAAATTGGTAATAACGGGCATAAATCAATATGGGGCACAAATGGTGCAATGTGGCAGTTATAATAAAATAATACTGAAAATGGCAGTTGTGCCCAAGTAACTTGAATCCTATTGTAGTAAGAGCCTTTATCTTAATTTCTATTTTCTTTTGCAATATCGCCCAGTCCTAACTTCTCTTCATATTTTATTTTATTTTTAGTTGGATGATTAGTGTTGTTTTTTTTTTTTATTCACCAGATGATAAAAAAACATTTGTTTACTTAAAGGAATACTTTAAAAATCGATCCATCCTACCCATTTCCCCACTTTTTGTTCTTGTGCAATTTTTCACAGTGTAAATATCTTTTGTACGTACATTACGTAAAATGTGTAACTTGCTTAATTATTGCAAACAAGGTACGCAAGCGCCTAGTCAAAGTAATTGTTGCTGCATGTGCAGCTCTAGCCCATGTCTGTTTTCTACCTGAATAAATGCTGCTATGGGCACTCAGACAGGATGATGTCAGCATGTTGGGGGGGGGGGGTGAGGCACACACACAGCCTTACAACTTTAATACACAATTGTGATCAGGGTGTGTAGAGTGACCCTTTAAAATATTGTCATGAACAAACTGAGTGGGGGAGGGAGTAAGTTTAGTTAAGGGACCAAATCGTAGTGGGGGGAGGGTGGACCAGACCGGACTGGACTGGAGAGGGGAGTGCGGGGTGGTGGCATAGGACTCCAGCGACAAGGAAGTCTAAAACACCGGTGGTACAGCTCCTGCACCCAAATTGATATAGTTCTAGCTTTAGGCCAAACCTAACCAGAGTAAAACAGTAGCACGTCTTCAATGTATTGCCAGAGGTTATTAACTTTTAACTCTGTCTGATTCTAAACCGTGTGCTGTACCCAGGCTAATGAAGCAATATTTATTTTTTGAGAATAGTTGACAACCACTTTCATTATCGGTTCTTGAAGTCTCACCAATCCAGTACTAAGTCTTGTGAATGGATGTTGAGTTTAAAGCTTGATGTTAGTGACTTTTAATTAAAAAAAGATTTATAATAACAGGGGTGTTGGAATTATATCGCCCGGGACATGAAGATCCGTTTTTTTTTTTTTTTTATGCAGTCAGGCGGGCTTCGGACTGACTCCTCCCAATACCGGAAGCCGGCATTGAGCCGGCATCTGGGGGGCTTGGGCGGCTGTTCGAATGCTCTATCGGCATTCGGACAGCCGCCCCTGGAGCTCTCCGGCATACTTACCTTCCGCGCTTCCGCTCGTTGAAGGACCCAGCCGCGATCACATGGGAGTCCATGGGAGTCCCCGGGGACTTTCCCGGCGCCGCTCAGGAAGGCAAGTATGCCGGAGAGCTCCAGGGGCGGCTGTCCGAATGCCGATAGAGCATTCGAACAGCCGCCCCATGTCTGAGCTGGGGGCATATATCCATGAGAGCTGAGGGGGGGGGGCAAATATCCATGGGGGGGGGGGCAAATATCCATGAGGGGGGGGCATATATCCATGAGCTGGGGGCATATATCCATGAGAGGTGGGGGGCAATATCCATGAGAGGTGGGGGGCAATGTCCATGAGAGGCTGGGGGGCAATGTCCATGAGAGGCTGGGGGGCAATGTCCATGAGAGGCTGGGGAGCAATGTCCATGAGAGGCTGGGGAGCAATGTCCATGAGAGGCTGGGGAGCAAATGTCCATGAGAGGCTGGGGAGCAAATGTCCATGAGAGGCTGGGGAGCAAATGTCCATGAGAGGCTGGGGAGCAAATGTCCATGAGAGGCTGGGGAGCAAATGTCCATGAGAGGCTGGGGAGCAAATGTCCATGAGAGGCTGGGGAGCAATGTCCATGAGAGGCTGGGGAGCAAATGTCCATGAGAGGCTGGGGAGCAAATGTCCATGAGAGGCTGGGGAGCAATGTCCATGAGAGGCTGGGGAGCAAATGTCCATGAGAGGCTGGGGAGCAAATGTCCATGAGAGGCTGGGGAGCATGTCCATGAGAGGCTGGGGAGCAAATGTCCATGAGAGGCTGGGGAGCAAATGTCCATGAGAGGCTGGGGAGCAAATGTCCATGAGAGGCTGGGGAGCAAATGTCCATGAGAGGCTGGGGAGCAAATGTCCATGAGAGGCTGGGGAGCAAATGTCCATGAGAGGCTGGGGAGCAAATGTCCATGAGAGGCTGGGGAGCAAATGTCCATGAGAGGCTGGGGAGCAAATGTCCATGAGAGGCTGGGGAGCAAATGTCCATGAGAGGCTGGGGAGCATATATCCATGAGAAGCTGGGGAGCATATATCCATGAGAGGCTGGGGAGCATATATCCATGAGAGGCTGGGGAGCATATATCCATGAGAGGCTGGGGAGCATATATCCATGAGAGGCTGGGGAGCATATATCCATGAGAGGCTGGGGAGCATATATCCATGAGAGGCTGGGGAGCATATATCCATGAGAGGCTGGGGAGCATATATCCATGAGAGGCTGGGGAGCATATATCCATGAGCTGGGGGGGATATATACATGTGAGCTGGGGGCATTTTTATCAAGTCTGTTCTTATTGGAAAGTGGTCACATGACATAAAATAAAAGTATCGGTACTCTGTATTGGTGAGTACTTGAAAAAAGTATTGGTACTCGGTCTTAAAGTGGTATCGGTGCATCCCAAATATATATATATATATAATATATAACAAAATAGTGTTTAAATAAAGGTCTTTATTCATCACATGTATCTGACGCTGCCTCTATAGGCTGTTATGAATAAAGACCTATTTAAACACTATTTTGTTGAAATTATCAGGACAAGTTGATTGTCCTGAGGGAGAAGTAGATTGGACTACTACTTAGTCCGTTGGACAAGTAGATTTTTTTTTTTTTAAATTTCCACACCCCTGAATAACTATAGGTGTGTTTTTTTTTGTTTCGCTTTTGTATATTTGAATATGTCTAAGTCCCTGGCTCCCAGGATTTTAAAAAAAATATATAAAATATATATATATATTATATATACAATTTTTTTTATTTTTTTTTGTCTAGCCATGCTATATGTATGGTCTTGACCTCACAAGACATTTCTAAATTGCCCAGTTTATTCTCTCATTGCACAATAATCTACAGATTATGGTGCATCTCTTAAAAAGCATATTTGGAGATTTAATAAAAAAGAGGCTAGCAGCCTTTATACCTCCAAGGTTTAAGGGATTCCCTGATGCCCACACCTGCTGCCTCTTCATGCAGCGTGAAAATGTGCAGTTTCAGTTCTTCTTTATCCACCCAAATATTTGAACAGGTAGGCGGGATTGCTGCTAATTATTTTTAGGGACACTGCATGATCTGCGCTCGTGTGTGTTGCCATTTTAAGCACATCTCCGGATTTGTTTTGCCCCTGTGGGAGCTTCCATCTTTATGTCCGCTTTGGTCACTAAGCACAGAGAAGCCGGTTTCAGCAATTTGTAATATTCTGCTGGTTATGTGCTGCTCCCTGCCAAAGAGAAGTTGCCTCCCCAAATGACATGTGGATGAACCAATAAATATACTAAAACACTGTTTATTTATGTAGAATGAAAATATATGCAAAGAGATTATATAAAACAGGATTTAATGATTTTGGAAGGAAATCCATATTATTGATTAAAAAAAATAATCAACCTCGTAAGATATGTATACTGTGTGTATATCTAATATGCCCTCATTGGATGAGACCTGTGACAATTTTTTTTTTCTTTTTTCTTCTGTTGAACAGAACGGGTTTTGTATTCAAAAACAAACTGTACAGTTTTTTTTTTTTGTTCTCAAAAGTTTAGTGAAAATTTAATTTTCTAGCTACTTATGTATGTGTACATGTAAATTCAGGACAGCATCCTTGGCCCTTCAGATGTTTAGGAACTACATCTCTCTATATGCTCAGTCACACAATAGGATGGGTGAGTATTATTGGAGATGTAGTGCCAAAACACCTGGAGGGCCAAGTATGCTGTGAATCTACTAATTAATCGAATATCTAAATTTAGAGGCAGGAAAACTACGGTAGTGGTGTGTGTCTTCATAGTAATAGAAACTCTATGGCCTGAGTCCCAAAGATTTGTCGTCCCCACTCCCCGACGTAACAAATGTTATCGAACGCTAGCTGTTACCTCCTGATAATGTCCGTCGACGTGTAGAAAATCAGAAGCCACTACACAGTAAGCCAGTATAGGAAGGACCATTGTATAATTAATGGCCTGAGCTGGTGTGTAAAATAACAGTCTGGTCCATGGAGACAATACTCTGTCTCAGAATGTGGTACTCCTCAGGGGCACCGTATGCTGCTGGTAAATAGAATTTTCCATGCAGGTAATCGGTTGTGGGATGTCATCGGCCCTTCTGGGTTTTTTGGCATTTGCTTCTTAATGTGAAAGTTAAGCAAGCTTTCACAAGCACTCATTTAAAATGCACAGGAGACCTCCCTAGGTTTCATCCTCTGTGCCCTATATTCTAATGTGCCCACAACCATAATCCCTGAAACACTTTAAATCATGGAGACAATCTCAATAGTTAGTACAGAAGTATTTAACAAGCTTAATCCCTTCACTTCAGAATGCTATAAGAAAGTTTAAAAAAAACAACCGCATCTCTACCATAGAGTTCCCTGCCTGGCTGGGGGAAATTCCCTTTCTGATGTCATCACGCCCCTGGTCGATGACATCAGTGGATGAGGGAAGGCCCTGGAGGCGGGAGTGACATCCAAGATGTCAGCCCCCACCTGGAGAAGTCTGCAATCTGGCGCCGGATTGCGGTACTGGTGGGTAAGTTGTGAAGAGGGGCATCACTGGAAAGGTCAGACTGTGTCTTCCCAGCAATTCCTTATTTGTACCTCCTACCCCTTACCAATGGGAGATAGACCCCCCCCCCACCTTCAGGTACTCTCCTGGGGGCAGCTGAAAATGACATTTTGCCGGTGCGTTGATGTCAGTGTGCGAGCAGGGGATTTATGGAATGGTCTTATTAAAGGAAGCCAGACATCCCTGCGACCCTTGACCACAGACTTAAGGGGCTCCCCCTTGGCTGCGGAATGTGCTCCGCATATAGCAGGGAAAGCCCCATGACGTTCCCCACACATCGTTGGGTTAAACCGGTTTAGAAAAACGGCACCTGAGAGGGGATCTGGTCAGTTTATATAAATTTATACAGGGCCATTATAAACCATTGGCTGGAAACCTATTCATTAATAGGACTATACACAGAACACAAGGTCACCCGTCTAGACTGGATGACAGGAAATTCAGCCAAAAGCATAGGAAAGTGTGTGTGTGTGTGTGTGTGTGTGTGTGTGTGTTTTTCCTTCTTTCGTGAACGCAATAAAGCTAGGGCCGGATTTATAATTGGCCAGAGATTATGACCTCTCCAGTGATGCCAAACCTAACCTGGTTAGATTTATGTAAAAATACCCCCCCCCCCAGCACTATTATTCCATTTACTATTCTAAAGTGAACAGTGATGCTGCACTACTTCACTTTCTCATTTCCCACACTGCCAGCAAGTGTGGAGATAATGCTGCAATGCATTGTTTCATCGACAACCTAGACGGTGGCGCTGCAGTGAAGAGCGAACGGAGAACTATGGCGCACTGCATCTCTGAATTGTACACTGGACAAGGTTAATTGAGATGTCATTGGAAAGGTCAGAGTCTGGTCTTTTAGAATGATACCAAACATTTATTTATAAAGGATTTTACCAGGAAGGATACATTGAGATTTCTCTCGTTTTCAAGTATGTCCTGGGTTCAAGAGCATTGAAATTTTACAGTTGTTACAGAAATACAAAGTAATAAATGCAAGATATTAAAAGCAAAACACATATACAGATTAGACAGAATACGTATCTGGCGGCGCGATGACAGTCACTCTTGGGTCGTAAGGCGGTTCTCTTTAGATAGTTCTCTTTAGATATATCATCCACATGTATCATGAAAAACAGTAAAGAATACAATAGTGCAGCACGAATATAAAGTGTGAGATATATGTACAGTATACTGGTCCCACTCACAAAGAAAGAGCCCTGACGCTGGCTCTAAGCGGGTCAGCGCATATGGGTCCTTTGTTCCTGTATCAGGAGAGGTGACCCACGACCTTCAAAAGCAGGAATCTTTTTCCAATCTCGGTACATGAGAAGACACAAAACAAAAAGGAAACTTCGTTGTGCAGATCTACTGACAGTATGTTGGAAGAATTTGTATGGCAATTAAACTCACATGTGTTGGAGCTTATAGCCAAGCTCTGGAGTAAATAGCCTGTGGACTTGTTAAAGGTCAAGCCCATAGAAACCCTCTGGATTCAGCAGCACAATTGGAACTGATGCAAATAGTAGGATTTATTAAAACATAAAAACAGATAAAAAGAAATTAACCTGGCACAGCCAGGTAACCAGACGCGTTTCGCACGTATCACGGCTTCCTCAGTCGGTTTACCGCGATACGTGCCGAAACGCGTCTGGTTACCTGGCTGTGCCAGGTTAATTTCTTTATCTGTTTTTATGTTTTAATAAATCCTACTATTTGCATCGGTTCCCGTTGTGCTGCTGAATCCAGAGGGTTTCTATGGGCTTGACCTTTAACAAGTCCACAGGCTATTTACTCCAGAGCTTGGCTATAAGCTCCAACACATGTGAGTTTAATTGCCATACAAATTCTTCCAACATACTGTCGGTAGATCTGCACAACGAAGTTTCCTTTTTGTTTTGTGTCTTCTCATGTACCGAGATTGGAAAAAGATTCCTGCTTTTGAAGGTCGTGGGTCGCCTCTCCTGATACAGGAACAAAGGACCCATATGCGCTGACCCGCTTAGAGCCAGCGTCAGGGCTCTTTCTTTGTGAGTGGGACCAGTATACTGTACATATATCTCACACTTTATATTCGTGCTGCACTATTGTATTCTTTACTGTTTTTCATGATACATGTGGAAGATGTATCTAAAGAGAACCGCCTTACGACCCAAGAGCGACTGTCATCACGCCGCCAGATACGTATTCTGTCTATTTTTGCACACTGGTTTGGGGGAAACCACTGATTGCTGGCTGGCTTTGGAGAGTTGGTGGTGGTACAAGCAGGGGCGCCTACCACATTGTTTGTATACAGATTAACACGGAAAAAATAAATATGTAAGTAATATAGTTACTATGTTACATGTTTACAGGTGCATTCTGTACCGAGGTATGTTAGTAAGGAGCTCTTGAGTGACTTAAGACCGGGGGAAGATTTGATGGTGTCTGGAAGGTTATTCCATAAATGTGGTGCTCTGTAGGAAAATGAGGATCGAGCCACTGTCTTTTTGTATTGTGGTATTGCTACTCCCCTCTGCGAGTCCCTTCACTGGCTCCCCATCCACTGCAGAATTAAGTTCAAAATCCTTATCCTTACCTACAAAACCCTCACTAACTCAACTCCCCGCTACCTGTCCTCACTAATCACCAAATACACCCCAACCCGCTCCCTAAGGTCAAACAGTGACCTGCGCCTAGCTTCTCCCCGCATTACCTCTTCCCATGATAGACTGCAGGATTTCTCACGCGCAGCCCCCACTCTCTGGAACGCTCTCCCTCGTACTGTCAGACTTTCCCCTAACTTCTCTTCCTTCAAACGTTCCCTTAAAACATTCCTATTTAGGGAAGCCTACCACCCAACTCACTGACGCAACCATCAATCACTCTCACCTTACAGTCCTCTCCTCCTGTTTCCAACCCCAACCCTCCTAGATTGTGAGTTCCTACGGGAATAGGGCCCTCATCTCCTCCTGTACTGTTTGTCAAATGTTGTTCAATGTATTGTAACCCTGTCTATACTGTGCTTATTGTACAGCGCTGCGGAATATGCTGGCGCTTTATAAATAAAGAAGACTAATAGTAGTAGTCCTAGTCCTGGATCGGAGGTTATAGGATGAGGGAACTGCTAGGGGAAGCAGAGTATTCAGGTAGCTTAGCAGCTTCCCAGAGAAGCTCTTAAACACCAGGTTGGAAAGGTGAAGGGTGCGTCTAGATTTCAGCGACGGCCAGTTTAGTTCTTTTAACATGTCACAATGGTGGGTCATGTAGTTACATTGTAGCACAAAGCGGCAGAATGAGTTATACAATGTAGTAAGTTTCTGAAGGTGTGTTTGTGGGGCCGCTGCATACACTACTTCTCCGTATTCAATAGCCGGCATAAGCATTTGTTGTACAATCTGCTTTCTTACTGCGGGGCTCAGGCAGGATTTGTTTCTGTACAGGGCACCTAGTTTGGGGTAAAGTTTGGATGAGAGTTTTTCTATGTGGGGGCCAAAGGATAGATTTGGGTCTAACCACATACCTAGATATTTGAGAGAAGTGACTGTGGTCAGCGTGCCATTTGTTTTTGTCCTGATATGTAGACGGGGATTTTGCAGTAGTTGCACCTATGTAGTTTAGGTGCTGTTCCAAAGAGCATTGTTACGGTTTTGTCAGTATTTAGAAAAAGTTTGTTATCTGTGATCCACTTTTCTACCTCTGTGAATTGGTCTTGCAGCACGGCCTCCAGCTGTGGGAGATCTGGTTTGCTGTTATAGATTACGGTGTCATCTGCATACATGTGTACAGTTGGGCAGATCATTTGTGAATAACCATGTAATGTGTAAAAATAAACTGAAAAGTAAATGCAAAATGTATTTCTTCTCTGGTCTACAAAAGAGGCAGTATGTTTTTACATATAAGGCTCTTGTCAGACAAGCGCACTGATCACGTCCATGTTGCTGCACATTTGTACATCCGTTATAGCACATAATTATGACCAATGGAGCCCCACACATGAAGTACGTCCACACCGAACTGCGGACGCATAACAGACGCAGGTTAGGCAAGAACGTAAATCCGCAAGAACGGACGCACAGAGTGCACTGTGTCTGCAACGTCCGCATAGCTTTGTGTGTGAGTGATGGAACGAAGTCAGACGGACTGCATTTTTGACGTCCAGCATTTTTGACGGACAAAATGTTTTTCAGATTAATTTATTTTCCCTTCTACATCAGTCAAAACAAACATCAGTCACAAAAACTGACTGTGTGGCCACTACCTTGTCGTCGGTCATAAAGTACGTCCGTTGTGCACGGTCGCACAGAATGCATTCGTCTGACCCTAGCCTAAAACAAACAATGCCACTGTACTAACTCAACTAAGGTAACAATTTCTGCACCTTCTTTTTGATTTGATGCAGAGAGAAACTTTTTAATTTTTTTTTCTTTTTTAAATTTTTTTTTTTCTTTTTTCCTAATAGTCTGCCCCAAAACCAAAATTTTAAGTAGTTTTGGTATGTGTTTGTTGTGGAGCACAAAAAAAAACATTTCTGTGCCTTCATGCTCCTGAGATACAAATCTGTCCCTGAATAAGGCTGGGGTCAGGCGAACGCAGTGCGAACGTGCGTTTAGCCGCACTTTATTACCGCCGTGGTAGCAGCAAATGACGTCCAACGCAGGCCCACACACGAAGTTCGGCTGCGCAACGCAAGCGGCAAACTAACGCATTTTTGCAAGAACGTCGTCGAACCGCTAGTACTGACGTACAGAGTGTGCTGTGTCCACATAGCGGCGTGATTAGGAGACGTCAGACGCTGCTCGTGTCCGGCCATCATAACGTCCAGACACCCAAAGTTTCCTGGTTTGGATCCGTAAAAAATACAGCCGAAATTGCGCATCGTATGACCGCTATCGCGTATTCAGTGAAAAAAATGCATTTGGATGCATCAACGCACTCTTTGACGGTCGCTGTGAAAATTGCGTTTGTCTGACCCTAGCCTAAAACTGTGGAATTCGCGGCCTGTTGAGGTGGTTGGGTCAGAGACTGTACAGACTTTTAAACGACTGAAGAACTTTCTGCAAAAACATAATATTAAGGCTTATGATATTTAAAGGAACACTCTAACAAAAATATCACCCCCCCTCCCCATTTTTTAATCCTAACTTATCCCTATTCCCTTTTAATAAATAGTTTTTTTTTTTGTGTAACTGTAATACTTACCCTAAAATCCTCTTCTTTCCAGCGGGGTTTTTTTTTTTGTTTTTGTTTTTTTTTATACTCTCCTCCCTCCTCTTCCGCTCCCGTCCTTCTTCTTGCTTCTTGGCTTCTGGCTTACGTGAGAAGCGCGCATCTCACATAAGCCAGCCAATTGGCAGGCTTCCTCCCGGCTCCCTTTGAGGATTAGTGTTGCGCGCAAGAGGATGCGCGCAACACTAACCCTCAGAGGGAGCCACCAGTTTCTGCGGTGAGTTGGAGACGTCATCGCGCTGAAAGCGCTATGACGTCTCCTACTCGGCAAAAGTCGGCAGAAGCTGGAAATATGATTCCTGCTCTGCTGACTGACAGCTGGGAGGGCGGAGTAAACTTCTCCGCCTCTCTCAGCTGTTTTCAGCATTTACAGCTGATCGGCTGAGCGGAGGGAGTGGGGACAGAGGGCAGGATACTCCGGGCATCATGACCACCTAAAATAGCTTAGGTGGTCATGTTGCCTAGAGTGTCCCTTTTAATGTGGGTAAAAGCTGTTTGATCCAAGGAGAAATCTGACTGTCATTCTGGGTTCAAGAAGGAATTTTTCCCCAGTGTGTTGTATATTGGTGAGCTCTTCAGACTGGGTTTTTTGCCTTTTGGCTCAACAGCAGTAGGTGATATGTGCCTGGCTGAACTCAATGGATGCATGACGTTCTGTTTGTTTTTTTTTTTCTTCTTTAGCCTATATCTTTTGTATGTAATGTTTTTCGTGATGTATGAAAAGCCAACGCTTTTAATAATTTTATATAAAAACTTAAGATCTGTTCTCATACCTCACAATCGATCATTGCACTTTAAAGCTCTAGCAGGATTGGATGGGTTAAACTGATATTCACAGCTTCACTCCCCATCCCCAACGGCTTCTGAAAGTCTCTGTTTCACTTGTTGGGGCAGCAGATCCAAAAACTAAGCGTTTTGCATCTTTCAGGTATTTAAAATTAAATTCCTCAGGCCCCTAGGGGTTGATGAGCTCAAGGAACATTGCAAAATCAGACGTGTTACGATTTAAAGTGCACAGATCGTTTTTTGGGTTTTTCATGTTTTGATGCATGGAGTTGATTTACAGTGGTGCTTTATAATTGTATTGATCAGTGATATCACTCCATTCCACACATTTTAACATTCAAGATACGTACAGCTAGGTCCACATATATTTGGTCACAGGCACATTTTTAGTTTTTTCAGGTATTTACTAGGGCTGTGCAATTAATTGCAATCGCAATCGAATCGTGATTTCTGACCCTGCAATTTCTAAATCGCATAAGGCTGCAATTTTCGGCTCCCTGTTAACTTCCGGCGGCATGGTGCTTTGGGCGCTCGCAGGGGGAAACCACGTGACGAGCCGCGTTCTCGCGGCTCGTCACATGGTTCCCCCAGGCGAGCGCTCAAGCTCCATGCCGCCGGAAGTTAACAGGGAGCCGAACACGTGGCGCACAGAGGTGAGCTGGGGCAGTATTTCCATGTGCTGGGGCAGTATTTCCATGTGCTGGGGCAGTATTTCCATGTGCTGGGGCAGTATTTCCATGTGCTGGGGCAGTATTTCCATGTGCTGGGGCAGTATTTCCATGTGCTGGGGCAGTATTTCCATGTGCTGGGGCAGTATTTCCATGTGCTGGGGCAGTATTTCCATGTGCTGGGGCAGTATTTCCATGTGCTGGGGCAGTATTTCCATGTGCTGGGGCAGTATTTCCATGTGCTGGGGCAGTATATCCATGTGCTGGATACTGAATTCATTTAGAATGTATGTAGCATGTTTGAAAAAGCAAAAACAATTGGCTAAATCGCAATCGCAATATTCATTCAAGAAATCGCAATATGATTATTTTGTCAATATTGCACAGCCCTAGTATTTACCAAAACATACTCTAGCTATAGTTATATAACGGATATGGGCTGACAGTGTACACTCTCAGGTTTAATGAGGGTATGTACATCCAAATTGAAGGAAGTGTTTAGGATTTACGATCTTAAGAGTAGCCACCCCCTTTTTCTTTTCAAGGGACCAAAAGTAATTGGACAATTGAATCAAAAGTTGTTTCATGGCCAGGTGTGGGCTACTCCTTTTTATTATTATTTCTTCATCAATTAAGCAGGTAAAAGGTCTGTAGTTGATTCTAAGTGTTGCATTTGCAATCTATTGCTGGAACCTGTCCATGCAAGTGAAACTGGCCACTGTAAGGCTTCAAAAACAAAACAAAACCATCAGAGAGCAACATTAGGAGTGGCCAAATCAACAGTTTTGTACATTCTGAGAGAACGCACTGGTAGAGCCTAGACATATAAAAAAATCTTGGATGTCCAAGGAAGACAACAGTGGTGGATGCGGATGATTGCAGGATCCTCTATGGTAAAGAAAAAACGATTTCACAACATTGAGACAAGTGCAGGACACTCTCTCCAGGAGGTGGGCGTATCAATGTCAAAGTCTACAATCAAGGGAAGCCTTCATTAGAGCAAATACATTCAGAAGTCTGAAGAATAGAAAAACCAGATTAGATTTTGCCAAAAAAAAAAATCCAGAACAGTTCTGGAAAAGCATTCTTTGGACGGATGACACGTAGATTAATCTGTACCCGAATGACAGGAAGAAAAAAAAAAGTGAGGGCTTGTACCAGCTCATTTTCTAAAGCACACAACGTCCTCTAAAATTTATGGTGGAGGCAGTGTGATGGCATGGGCATGCATGGCTTCCAGTGGCACTGGGTTATTGGTGTTTGATGTGACCGAAGCAGCCAGATGAATGCTGCAGTGTTTAGCGATCTGTTGCCCAGATTCAGCCAAATGCAGCAAAGTTGATTGGACAGCGCTTCACAGTACAGAAGGACAATCCTCCAAAACACTGCCACCCAGGAGATCTTTAAGGAAAAGTGGAATCCCCTGATCTCAACCCAATGGAACACGCATTTCACTTGCTGAAGGCCAAACAACAACTAAAGACAGATGCAGTTAGAGCTTAGCAAGGCATCAGTAAGGAGGAAACCAAGTCTTTGGTAATGTCCATGGGTTCCAGACTTCAGGCAGTCATTGCCAGTAAGGCCTGGTTCACACCTGGGCGTTTTACAGCACGTTCCTACGTGCTGTAAAACGCTCAAACACTGAAATCCCATTATTTCCTATGGGCATGGTTCCCACCTGGGTGTATTACAGCGCGTAGGAACGTGCTGTAAAACGCCCTACGCCCAAAGAAGTACAGGAGCTTCTTTGGGGCGTATTACAGCATGTTTGAGGCCATAGACTTCAACGTGAACACGCTGAAATGGGCGATTTGTGTGTTTTCGTTACCAAAACCTGCGTATGAACGAGCAAGTGAAAATGGTGCATCTCAAAGTATTTTTCATTGGATGCCTCACTAGTCAATCAAAAAAAAAGCGGCGTTTCTAATTGTCTAAAACACCAGGTAATACGCTCGTAAAACGCGCATATGAGATATGCTCAGGTGTGAACCCAGGGTAAAGGATTCTCAACAAATTATTAAAAATGAACATTTTTAATATTCTCTTTGTCCAATTACATTTGAGCCCCTGAAAATGGGGGGACTGTGTGTAAAACTGGTTGCAGTTCCTAAAATTTGTAACTTATATTTATGTTACCGTTACAAGTATTTATAAAGCGCCAACAAATTACTTAGCGCTGTATAATGGGAGACAGAATAACAAATATACATACAAGTTACCTGGAACAGAAGGAGGGAGGACCTTGCTCGAGAGCTTACAATCTGAGTGGGGTGACCCATTAGGTAAGTGAAGTGGCGGGTTGCAGGAGGGCTGAATGGGAAGAGGAGCAGGAAATGACAGTGGGGAGGTCATGGAGTGAGCCGATAGGCTTCTCGAAGTTCAACCCCTTAGATTATAGCTATAAATCTGCACTTCAAAATCATTTGGATTATTTTGTTTTCATTTTATTCTGGTGGTTTACAGAGCCAAAAGTATGAAAATTGTGCCTAACTGTATGTAGCTTTGCCCAAACTATTGCTTTCTTCCCCCAAAAAAGCCTTAATCCCTTTCTTGAATTGGTTGACCCATCTCGCACATGGCTGTCACTGCAGTCTTTTTGAACGCTGAAATTTTTATTACATAAAATCCCTTTTGAGTTATTCCTCGGTATAACTAAGTTAGCCAACTTCTTGCCAGAATTTTTTTTTATTTTTAAAAAGAAAGACTTCTGAAACCGAATGCAAGGTGTCCTCCAGAGAAGTGCACAAAAATGTTGTGCCATCTCTCCCAGCACCATATATCCATGCTGTGTTCTTGCAGATGAATTACAAAGCCTATGGTTTGTGTTATGGCAACAAGGGCATTAAAAGAAGAGAGACAAAGGAGGGAATCTGAAAACTACAGAACCTCCACTCAACCCATCCATCCACCCATCCATCCTTCTGAATGAAGCCTTTTCGCCTTCCCCCAGCAAAGCACTGTACCTGTAGTAGGTAGAGCTTGGCCTTGTTCACTGACTAAAGATACATAGACTTTCCTGTGTTGCCTTGATAGAAGTTGCATGTTTAGAGAGTGCCTCTTTGATGTCAGAATGATGGTTGATGGTATCGGAGCAGTTTGCTTTGAAGATGAGACCTAATCTGTTTCTGCTCTGTGGTCTGAACATCTGCTAACTTAAAACTGCCAGGAATTTGTGGAATAAATGTACTTTGTTACAGTTTCCAGTACCTCCAAATACAAAGCACCTAAAATGACATGGGCAAGCTAACGCAGGGAATGAAAAGTGTCAGGAGAAAACTACACATTTTAATGAGCTGGACGGAATGACCTCAATCCATAAATTTAGGAGCCGAAGAAAGAAATCTTGAAGTTGAGTACTCATGGATTGACACAGGAGTCTGAAAAAATTGTTCATATCTAACGTGGCTATAATATAAAATGTATATCTTTTAACTACAAAAGACTGGCCATCTCTTTTCAGAATATCCAAAATTGAGTGCCAGCATGACCCCACAATGGGGAAAACCTCACTCCTGACCTCCTGTTACGAGGACTATACTATTAGGTCATTTTATACAATGTTTTTATCGGCTATGTGGATATGAAACCTGAATTAATGTCACATTGAGACTTGGGTTCTGTCCCAAAGATATCTCCTGTGCAAGTATACCAAAATATAAACCACTTTTGATCCTGAGCTTTTCCGTTAAAGGATACTCTCCCTGTATCCACTTTACCACCATGATTTATGTTGTGGTGTTTGAACTGCTTTTGAGATTGAAGGGTATGTTGTAACAAATACCTCTTTACTGTTTTCCTTCTGTATTATAGCCTTTAATACCACATTGATTTTCAAACGGTCTATTGTGCAACTTTGTAGATGGCGCAGAAATAGATGTATGGCTGGTGCTGGGCCCTCTGTGAAAAAATTGTCTACATTCAGGCTGCTCTGTTGTACAGCTTTACTTTAGATGATCGGCTGCAAATCTCTTGACTGGTTTCTTGTCACCATTTAAAAAAAAAAAAAAACTGAAACCTGATCATGTCTGTGGTGGTGTTGCGATTATGTATGTCAGTATTCCTTTTGCAAGATGGCAATTGTTCTTATTGAATACTGAGAAATAGGTGTTTGCGTACTGTGGCCGCCATGTATCTTTTAGGCTGGGGTCAGACTAACGCATTTTTAACATGCGTTTAGGCGCATTTAATCACGGTCGCAGTAGCAGCAAATGACTGGCAATGACAGCCAATATACGACGTACGGCCGCACGAAAGTGTGGCCGCGCAACGCAAGCAGCAAACTTAATGCATTTTTTTCGAACGCAGAACCGCTAGTACTGACGTACAGAGTGCACGTGATTAGGATATGTCAGATGCTGCTCATGTCCGGCCAACATAACGTCCAGACACCCAAGGTTTCCTGGTTTGGATCCATAAAAAATACGACCGAAATTGCGCATCGTATGACCGTTTTCGCGCATTCCGTGAAAAAATCCGTCAATGCGTTCAGACGCACTTTTTGACGGTCGCTGTGAATAATGCGTTCGTTTTGACCCTAGCCTAAATGCACACCTACTGAACAAGTCTTCAAATTCTATTAACTTTTTGCGGTCCAATAAACTTTTGCTAAGTGCACCAGTAGGTCTTATTTAATTTTCAAAAACCCCCACACACTTTTAAATCTTTTTATATAACCGTTACAATTACTATTCTAAAACTTTATTATTTAAGTCTTTATATTTCCTTATCGTATGGAACTTTTAACCCCTTCACTGCTGAGCCATTTCACCTCCTGTGTGCAGAGCTCCTTTTTACAGTTTTTTGTGATATAAAGTCATATTTTATCATACGACCCAGACAAATTTATATATCCTTTTTTATGGTGGACTCGGCAGATTCATAATATATCATTATTGTATGTATACGTCATGTCCTGCCAGAATGCTGTAACAAAAAATGTAAAACGAAAGCGTTCAAATTTCACTCATCTACTAAAAAGAAATTTTTTTTAAAAAATTCTCCTTTTCTTATCCATGCCTTTTTTGTGGCTATTTATTCTATGGGGGTACCAATTTTTAAAAAAAATTAGAAATGGGAACACGTTACTGTATTTTTCCGAGAAAATACGTGATTTTTAGTTAAAACTCCAACAGTTTTCATTAGTGCAGCATAATTTTTAAAAAGTGTATAATAGTGCTGCGTTAAATATTTTTTTTTTTTACTTTTTACAATTTTTTTTTTTATACACTTAGCCATGTTTGTTGTCATTGGAAAGGTCATACTCTTGCCTTTTCTGTTAATGCCAAACATTACCCCCTCTAGCTGCCACCGATTTGGGGGGGGGGGAGGCTTTTTCTCCCCAATCTCACCATAGGTTTTCCGTAGGGAAGCCCATTGGCAACTAGGGGTTATTTCCCTAACGGACATCTACGCGACAACTTCTGTCAGCGAGGGGAGGCCCTGGAGCCTTGGCAGTCTGCGATCCGGCAACTAAAGGGTTAAAAAGAAGCCTCACTGCAAAGTTCGACATGTGACCTTTCCAGCGATTCTGCTCTTGACAAGGTACCCCTCAGCAACGAAATAGAGGTGTCCAAAGGACCCCTCTGCTTCAGGCACCCTCCTGCTCTGGTCGGGGTGGGGGCCCTGAAACCGAAGGTCTGACTTCAAGGAAGTCAGACCTCCTGTGGGACCCAGAAGAGAGGGGTGAATATTAGAGTGGAGGGCTGGTCCAGTCATGTCGTAATATATCCAGCATTGGAGCGCAACCGGCAAAAGGTTGTCAGACATATTCCAACATAGGACTGGAAAGGCTTAAAGGAACATTTTATTAAAAATTACCCCCCCCCTCTCTTTTCCCACTTTAAATGGACACGATCACTTACATAAACTAGATTACTTATGCATTATAAAACACATGCTGCTGTTTTTCTTCTTTATTATTATTTTGTTTGAAGTAATTGCATGTAAACAAAAAAAAATTTTTGGTTTTCATTCACCCTACCACTTTGTAGATTTTATTTTTCTCCCCGTAAGGCAACATTTTGCCAAAGGTTTTTCTTTTTCTGTGGCTTCACTGATCTACAGTATTTAAGATTTTCTGAGATGGAGGGAATGTTTCGATGTAGCCATTGTTCTGCAGGCTACTAGAGATGAGAGATGGCAGCTGAATGAGATAAAACGGGGTGCTTAAAATGATTTAAACCCACCAGCTGGTGATGTCCTTTGAGTACATCCCACACTTTACAATGCGATTTTGAAACTGACGACCCATAGACTCTATTATATGGCTTTGCACAGAGTGAAGAGCAAGTGAAGTGAAGTTACTGTTGGGGGGCAGAAAAGGTCACACTATGTATGCACTCAGTGGCACATACAGAGTAAAATATTTCTTAACTAAACATACAGGAGTAAAGCAAAGTACATGCAACATATATCCGCAACACCAAATAAACAGAATAAGGTCATTTTTTATTTTTTGGTAGTGGCCCTCTAATTAAATCTGTGTATATAAACTCAAAAAATATATTTTTATAGTTAAAGGTGTGTGTGTTGTTTTACCAGGCTGGATACATTTGAGATTTATTTTTCAAGTATGTCCTGGGTGTATGTATGTCTGTTACCCTGGCAAGAAAGATGTCCTGTTCTAGGATTTAGGGCAGTGATTTTACAAAAAATGGGTATGGGTTAATTTCACTTTATCAGCTGTGGCCTTGGACATTACCATTTACAAGCCCATTATCCTTTTTTGTAATCTCAGCCATTTATTGGTGTTTTTGTTTTCGCCTTTTTTGAGGTCATATACTTGGAGTGCTTTGGTGCTTTGAACACTTTCGGTAAAGAGGTGCCCTTTTTCTTTTTTTTTAACTTTCTGTAGTTGTGTATTACGGCAAACACTGAACACTATACGCTTTTTTGGCCGTACATGAAGAATGCTCGTGTAGTTCCTCTGGAATTCCCTTGTCTGGACTCACTGCAGCTGCTCTGCTCCCACTTCCTTCAGTCCCTAATCTCCTTCTTTTCCCTCCTCCCTTGCTTTATTCCTCTTTATCCTTCTTTGCCTCCGTCCCTCCCCTCGTCCTCTGTGCTCCCCTCCTCCTCTGATCTACACCAGCTCATTTCCTTGTTTTGTTTTCCAAACGCTATTTTTTTTTTTTTTCCTTGTGCTTAGATGTGAAGAGCAGCTGCTGGATAATTCCAGGTGTCTTAAGAGTAATTTTGCCCAGCGTTAATGGACGTGAATTAACTCCCCGCTATGCTTCTAATAAAACTTTTTGTGGATGGAAAAAAATAGTTTTGAATGGACTTTCTTGTCTATATAGGATGTTTACGGTGAAGTTGCAGTGAGTGTTTTCTTGGCCATGCTGTATGTGTTCATAAAGTAAGGGGACATTGGCGAGGGGCCAGCAGATTCTGCACTGCTATCTAGATATGTGTATACAATTTAGTGTTCCTGGGAGTTTCCTCCTCTTTATGGCTCATGATTGGAATTTATGACCCTAAAAGCAGATGTTCTTCTAAAGGAAGAGCTAGAAGTGCCCCCCCCCCTCCTTTTAACCCACCTAAAGCAAAATCCAAAACCTAAAAACCCCTTTGCTGCTCTATGGGTCATGGGTTAATGTTGGTGGGAGGGCGCAGGCCTGGTCTTTAGCCAGCAAGCAGTCCACAGGATAAGGTATCCGACCAGACCATGTATCGTTCGGTATTTCTTAGCCAGATGACTTCTTGCTTTCATGAGTTACCGAGCACTTTTCCTTAACACTGTTGGGAGGGGGCTTGGGTTGATATTACTGGTAGTTAGAACAGGGTTTAAGAGCCAGAAAGGAAAAGTTGGAAGCCACATAAAGTGTTGTATTGTGTGTAGAATAATCCAAAACTTTAGGAGCTGCTGGTAAAACTCGGGCAGCGTAAGGCTAGGCTACTTGGATTTTGGATCACAATTCTCTTCAATGTCACTACTGAAGAACAGATATATTAAAATGGATTTTTAATACCTGTATATTCTTTATTTGCAAAGTATTTTATCAGTAAGGATACATTGAGATTTCTCTCGTTTTCAAATTTTTATTTTTTTTATTTTTTGTTTTTGTTACGGTGTCTTTTTTTTTAAAACGAAAAAGGCTGAACTTCCTTGACCTAAATGTGTAGGGCCCAATTCCGACCGAGCCGTTAAGTGTAATGGCTTGAGCAGATACATATAGCGGCTGCCATCACAACAGAGTTATTGTGGTTGTTTTTGATGGTTGTATTTTTTTATTCTTTCTTTGCTCTTCTCCTAGTAGTTGCAAAGTTCTGGATAGCTGCTCCAGCCATATTGGCTTTCAGGCTTACACCTAAATTTAAACCCACTACAAAAAACCCCAAATGTGCCACAGCTAATTATTATTATGGCGACTCATGCCATTAATACAACAGCTAGATCAGAAGTCGATTAAAAGGAAGCTGTTAAAGGTTATTGGCACGGCTCATTCTTCTTGGTGGCTCCTTGTTACCAACTCAGTCGGTAATGGGCTCTTGTGCTTTACTTTGACATCTGCTTCTGCCGTGCTGATAATATACTGGTGTGTGTGTGTATATACTGAATCCATTTCATTATATCATTAGCTGCTGTGTCGACGGTTGTACGTGGCAACTTCGTGAATTGCACACCCTATTACAATCCTTTTACGCCTTTTTGTTTCCGAGTCGTATGTTTATTACTTTAACTTTGTGTAGCTGCAGAGATGTCTTTCACTGGCTAGTGTTTTTATTAAGATGCCCTTTTATTAGCAAGGGATCTACCGGTTAGCGATGCTTCAGTCTAAACATTTCTTATGGGGTAGGAGGGGGTTTGGGATATTGAATGAATGCCGGTTACACAGACCTGAAGGCTGGGGGGGGGGGCGTCACACCTGAGCGTTTTCGACGCGCGAACACACATTGCAGCGCGTTCATGCTGCAGTCTATGGCTGCAATACGCCCCAAAGAAGCTACTGTACTTCTTTGGGTGTAGGACATTGACATTTTACAGCGCCTTCCTACGTGCTGTAAAATGCGCAGGTGTGAACAGGCCCATTAGGAAATCATGGGATTTCTGTGTTTTTTAGGCGTTTTTACAGCGCACAGGAACACGCTGTAAGAGTCAGACGAACGCAGTCAGAGCGCACTCTGCGTGCGTGCATAACGGACAGACGTACTGACGGAAGATACCGTAGATACCACACGATCCGTTTTTGTTGACGGACGTAGGAAAAAAGGGAACTATATGGGAAATTAAGTTAATTGGAAAAGGATATGAAAAGCCATTTTGTGCGTCAAGGTGCTGGACGTCGCAAATGCACTGCGTCTGACATCTCCTCACGAACACAGAACGCTATGCGGACATGGCGCACTCTGCGCGTCCGTCTTTGCTGAATTTGGAGACCATTGCTGAGCACCGGGGTAAAGAAATCGGTGAACCGTGAGTGCATGATCCTTGCTGCTTTGTATGTGCGTATTATATATTTATTTATTTATAAAGGATTTTACCAGGAAGGATACATTGAGATTTCTCTCGTTTTCAAGTATGTCCTGGGTTCGAGAACATTGAGTGGTTACAGAAATACAAAATAGTAAAATGCAAGATATTAACACAGGACCAAATATACAGATTAACAGAAAAATAAATATGGAGGAAATGTAGTCATTATGTTACATGTTTACAGGTGCATTTTGTATTGAGGTATGCTAATAGGGAGCTCTTAAGGGACTTTAGACTGGGGGAAGATTTGACGGCGTCTGGGAGGTTATTCCATATTTGCGGTGCTCTGTAGGAAAATGCGGATCGAGCCATTTTCTTTTTGTATTGCGGTATTGCAAGTAAGGTGCTGGTCCTGGATCTGAGGTTATAGGATGAGGGAACTGCTGGGGGAAGCAGCATATTCAGGTAGGGTGGTAGCTTCCCAGAAAAGCTCTTAAACACCAGGTTGGAAAGGTGAAGGGTGCGTCTAGAGTCCAGCGATGGCCAGTTTAGTTCTTTTAACATGTCACAATGGTGGGTCATGTAGTTACATTGTAGCACAAAGTGACAGAATGAGTTCTACAATGTAGTAAGTTTCTGGAGGTGTGTTTGCGGGGCGGCTGCATACACTACATCTCCGTATTCAATGGCTGGCATAAGCATTTGTTGTACAATCTGCTTTCTTACCGCGGGGCTCAGGCAGGATTTGTTTCTGTACAGGGCACCTAGTTTGGGGTAAAGTTTAGATGAGAGTTTTTCGATGTGGGGGCCAAAAGATAGATTAGGGTCTAACCACATACCTAGGTATTTGAGAGAGGTGACTGTGGTCAGTGTGCCATTTGATTTTGTCCCAACACATAGATGGGGTGTTTGCAATTTGTGTAGTTTAGGTTTTGTTCCAAAGAGCATTGTAACCGTTTTGTCAGTATTTAGAAAAAGTTTGTTATTTGCTATCCACTTTTCTACCCCTGTGAATTCTTCTTGCAGCACGGCCTCCAGCTGCGGGAGATTTGGTTTGCTGGTATAGATTACCGTGTCGTCTGCGTACATGTGTACAGTTGAAGCTTTGCAGACATTGGGCAGATCGTTTATGAATATTGTGAATAGCAGGGGGCCAAGTATCGAGCCTTGGGGTACACCGCACGTGACTGGGAGGGGAAGGGAAGTGCTGTCAGAAATGGACACAAATTGAGACCTGTCAGACACATATGATTGGAACCAGGTTAACGTACTATCACCAATACCAGAGTTTTTAAGTTTTTGTAATAGGATGCCATGGTCTACTGTGTCAAAAGCCTTGGCAAAGTCATCATATGTTATGATGGAGGGCAAAAGGTGAGCTTAAAAGCCTCCACACAGCAAATATTCAAGTTTATAATTGTGGAAGACCTTTACACATCCCAGCAATTCAGAGAACTTTTTTTTTTTTTTTGTGAAAGGATTTTACCAGGAAGGATACATTGAGATTTCTCTCGTTTTTAAGTATGTCCTGGGTGGCGAGTATGTTCCGTTAGGTGTCTTGCCCAAGGACACTTACTGGAGAGGTGCTCGTCAGGATCGAACCCATGACTCCACAGGCTCTCTCCATGCAGAGCGGTGATGTTACCTCTACTCCACCCAGCCGGTACTCAGAGCTCATGTGCTACATTCCCCATATGCAGCAAGGAACTCTGGGAAGGACATGCAAATGAAGTCTGCAGTTTCTCTTTTTTTTTTTTTTTTGCATCCCGGCTATGTTTTAACACAGTGCCATGCCATGCTAGATGGCTTTTTTTTAAAAAAATAGCAGTATTCAGGTTATGCAACACCCACTCCTGGTTTGGGCTTCTTATGTCCTCTCCTCACCAGCAGAAGATAGGCCTTGACTTGCTGCTATTTGATGCTTAACCCATTTTAAGTGTTTTTATTTTTTTTTCTTGCACAAAATTTCTTAATTTCCTATGCTAGGGGGAGAATGGTGCTACAAATAGCAAAGCATTGTACCAGCCATGCACAAAGCCGCAATCCAAATAGCAGCAGGAGTAGCTTCACATTGAAGTTCCACCTGCTACTGTTTGGATTTCACTTGAATGAAATGCTGCAGTTTGTTACCGTTACAACAACTTCAATTTTTCACCAGTGTTTTGTAACTCTGTAATACGCTGGTGCTCTTTGTATAACCCTCTACTTTTTTTTTCTTTTTCGGCGATCTTTTGAAGAACTTGCCACAAATTCTGTAACCACTTGCCACCACCCCACACCAGAATGAACATAACATTCCCCTTTATGTGTGTGTACCTCAGAACAATGGGTGCTGTTCAGTAAATTTGACTTGTAGCCAACTAGTGTGACTTGGTTGCAATAGCGGAGTTATACTTGTCCATGTCGACTTTGGCAATCACAAAAGGAAATATCAGATGGTAGATCTGGATTAACCCTCTTATGGGGCTTCCAAAGCTGATTAGTCACCCTGTTGTGCAGATCAGGCGCATACGTTCTCATTTTTATTTATTTTTTATTATTTTGTGCACAGGCAATTTATTATACAACTTCTTGATAAATGTAAGAATATACATTTTGCTGGCTGGCAAATCCCTGTCTGTGCCAGAAGATGCAGATCAGAGGGGATGATCTGTAATGATGCTGAGCTTAATCAGCAACTCCTGGTCTTCCTGTTGCTTTTTATAGGCAAAATGCATTGCATGAGTACTGTTCATAATGTCACGCAAATGCATGCTAGTAACTACTCAGCCTAGAGACTGAAGGAAGCAAGCGTAACCACCTCCAGTTTATTCACTTGAATGGAAGTGAATGTGAAACCCTCTCACGAATAAAAACAAAGCACATAGCCATGATGCTTCAGCGTAAAGCAATGTTACATTTCTGAGTGGAAACCTAATTTTAAATGGCAGCTTGATTCATTGTGAATAATCCGTTGGAGGATTCTTCTATTTCATTAACTTTTTTTTCTTTTTGTAACTTTCTATATGTAGTTTTGTGGGCTTTTTTTTCCTTTCTTCTGTAAATCGTTTCTCTAAAAAAAATATGACTGCATATTTTTTCCTGTTTGGGTAATTTTAAGAAAATGGCTGTGTTTTTTAAGCGTGTGAATACAGAGCTATAAGTGTTTTCATACTACGTAACCGATTCATAGACCCTTAACTGGAAGGTGTATGACTCTCACACATCCTAGTATTGTTCTATTGCTTATTCATTGTAGACCTGATTACAAATTCTAGTATGTGTGTTTAAAGGACATGAGCAAGGCTGGATTTATAAGTAGGCAGAGTAGGAATGTGCCTACAGGTGCCTGCCATTAGGGGCACCTTGCTCTGTTAAATTTTTTTATAAAGAATTATTAAACCCCTGTATCTCTGGAGACCTATCGGCTAAAGCAGTGGTTCTTAACCTGTGGAACCTCAGGACCCACAATTGTCCTTGGTCATCAAGTCGCGACCCAAAAATAATTAGAATTTCTGAAACCTTATAATTTATTCCACAAAACAATGTGTGCAATATTCTACAAAGTATGCACTTTTTAAACAGGGATTCTTTCCAAAAAGTGCAGTAATCACAACACTAGTGAAAACTAAAGTGTTTGCTGTAAAATAAACAAATTGAAACATATGAGATTAATTAGAACTTATTGCAAAACTGGGGATGCTTCTTGCTCTTAAGTGTCTCAAAGTTTGGGGTGATGGTAGACGAAGCAACTAATTTAAATCACTACTGAATGAATAAAATATTATAAAAAAAAAATTAACAAGCTACCCTGCTCCATGCTCCCCTGCCGTCTGTCTCTGCCGCTGCGCACATTATTTTTTCGCAGCAGCCTGCCCTCCCTGAGCCTACGCAATTTGCAGAGCTGAACGCTACGCTAATGGCATAAACTCAAGCTGTCCAAGAGTATGAGGTCTGCAGCGCGCGTCTGGCGCCGCCTACTTCCTGAATCTATGCTTTGCAGTGCCCAGAGGGACTGAAGAACAATGGAACAGCTTGGACCAATGGAAAAGCACCTCTGGTCCAAGTAATTAAAAAAACGCCTCCATGGAAGGCTGGCCTCCCATGCATTGATTGACGCAGATCAGTCATGTGACCTCATCTCGCACACTCAGTGGGTGCAGGGCTGTGCTCGGGTGTGACTGTTCACTGTGTCAGCTCCTCCCTGCAGGTGGAGGGGGCAGTGCGCGGCTGCCTGGAGTGGATGATGCAGATCCTGGGGAGCACGGAGAGCAGCCAGTACCTGGGGAGCACGGAGAGCAGCCAGTACCTGGGGAGCACGGAGAGCAGCCAGTACCTGGGGAGCACGGAGAGCAGCCAGTACCTGGGGAGCACGGAGAGCAGCCAGTACCTGGGGAGCACGGAGAGGCTCTGATACTAGCCAGTGCCTCACCACATGTCCCTGATATGCAGGGAGGCCGGGATCAGAAAGCCGTGTGTGATTCTGCTGAGAATTCTAAGTGTACATTCTAGTTTTTTGCAGGCATTATCGCATCAGGAGGAAGGCAGGAAAGGAAGAGGAGTGAGATTTATAGCGTAAGAGGGAGAAAGGAGAGAAATGATCATAGATACAAGGACAGATGGAAAAATACACAGAAGGACATACAGATATAGATAGAATACCAGATATTCAGAAAGAAGGCTGCATAAATAGGTAAAAGGACAGCGAAAACCACAAACAAATCTACATAGGGAGCCCCCTGTTCCCAACAGCCTTTTGCTTCACTGAGATTTGCATTGTGCACAGTGGCTCATGGTGTTCGGAGTACAGAGCTGCTGCCAGAGTACCACCCCCAAACCTTACAGATTTCCCCCCCCCACACCTTGCAATTACAGAGTATTTTGCCCCAGGTTTCACCTGGGAACATTCAGAGGTAGCCGCACCGCCTGGGACCCGCTGCTGCAGGTAAGATGCATCAGCAGGTCTCAGGCATTAGAGAGGCCTGGGGGCACTTTCCCAGCGACCAAGTCCGCCCCTGGTCGTGACCCACCACTTGAGAAACACTGGGCTAAAGGACATGTAAGATATCATTGTAAAGGACAAAGTATGACCTTTCTAGTGATGCCACTTATGACAAAGTTAATTTAAAAATAAAATAACAAATATTAACAGGTTTTATTTTTCTAATGCAGCACTACTGTTCACTTTACCATTATAAGTTAAACAATGATGCTGTATTAACTCGCCTTCTCATTTCCCTCACTGCCAGCAAGAGTGGAGGTGATTGCACAATGCATTGGTTCATCGGCAAACTAAACCGTGGCGCTGCAGTGAGGAGAGGCAAGGGAACTTTGTGCAGTTTTTAATTTTTTTTTATATAAAGATTCCAAGGTCAAGTGAAGTTGTCTTTGGAAAGGACAGAGTCTGGCCTTTCTATCAATACCAAACGTGACCATATAATGTGTGGGGTGGATTTTTTTTTTAACTTGTTTCTAAGGCGTTGGCATTATGTGCTTTTACTTATAACGCCACTGCACTAACTCACCTCCACATTTTCTCCCAGTGTGGGAAATGACAGGGTGATGTTGCAATGCATTATTGCGTGTTGGTTTATCTATAACACAAGCTTTGCTGTGAGGAGAGCAGGGGTATTTTTGGACCCCTGTTTCTCCCTTATTTACACCCCACAAGTTCAATCTAGGTGTCCCTGGACAGGTCAAAATCTGCCCTTTCTTAGAATAGCAAACATGACCATGAAATGTAAAAAATACATATTTTTTTTTTTTTTTTTGCATTTGCTAAAGCAATGATCATTTGTCACATATAAAATGATCAAAAAATTAAGTGGTTAAGAAGTCATGTCTTGAAAAAAAACCTTGGTCGCAGCTGTATTTTGATGGCCAGAATTTTGGTTGCTCTAGGCCGGCAAAAATGAAGCATCGTTTTCCATAGCTAGAATAGAAATTGGGGTTAGGTTTCGATTTTGTGCTTGTTTTAGGGTTAACTCGAGCCCTAACATTCTGCTCCCAGGTTTGCTTCATTTTAGGATGAGGGCAGACGAGCGCACTATGTGCGCACGTGCTGACGTGCCTTCTGGCATCCGTTGCAGCATTGCGACGCTGTGACGGGACCAGCCACACGTTGTTGCGCACGCACGAATTATGTGCACAACAGCGGCTGTGCTGCGTTCGTGCAGGAGCCCTCTCCGTCAAAACGCTAGGACGCGTGTTGATGGAGCTGCAAAGTGCAATTCTCCATAGGATGATTGAGCCTTGCAGCGCTGAGCGAGGTGGCCAGACAGACGTTGAGTGGAAGAAACCTCCACTCTCACGGACGTTCCTTCCGCTCTACAATGACGCTCGTCTGACCCCAGCCTAAATGCTCCGTCTTTTGATGTGAGCGCAGCGAGAAACTGTTAATTTTCTTTAATGGGGGGGGGCTCCAGATTTGTGTATAGGCTCCGAAGATACAAATCCTGCCCTAGACATGAACCAGACAAATTTACATCAAACATACTCTAGGACAGGGCTTGACAAATTTTCTTTGATTCTAGGAGCCAGCTACAAAAGTTAGGAGCCAACGTTTTGGCGAGGATACGCCGTTATCAAGATACATTCTTGATAAAGGCGAATACTCGTTGGGAATCTTGCCTCTGCATCTGGGAGTTGGTTTGTACTGACCCAAATTATGATTTAGCTGCTTCTATTTATTTATCACTTTTGTTACCTGGTGCTTTTTGGTGTTAGGTATTTTTTGTGCATGCTGTCTTTTGGCTACTTTTTTGAGCCTAGAAGTGTAGACCATTGCTTCTAATATCAGTTTGGCCGCTCTGATTATAGATATATATCTATATGTGTTAACATCTGTACATTGTGATGTTGTGATATTGTTTTATTTGTTTGGACACTCTATTTACCTACTGCAGGCACACACTGACACACAACAGACCTCATATATAAATACGTACACCAGGGCTGGATATATTTACATTAAATGTAGGAGACAGGGAAAAAACATTGAAGCCAACTAGATGGTGTTTAGATGCCAAAGACTGCTTTTAGATTGGTGCCAAATAAACTGGAAATTTTAGGAGCCAGGAGTAAAATTCTAGGAGCCAGTAGCTACCAGGGTCCTGGGTTTGTCAAACTCTAGGAGACGGGCAAAGGCTTTGTGTATCATGATCTCTGCATTTAGGAGATTGACTTCCTGACTCACAATAAGACCGTTTCTACAATCCAATATACCATAGTAATTTATGTTTGTAATATGCCAGAAAACACATGGGCATTCTTAATTGTTATCCCTTAATTATGAAGACTATTTGCAAGTTTCCTTTTCCATTAATGCAATATACACTATATTGCCAAAAGTATTCGCTCACCTGCATTGACTCGCATGTGAACGTGACATCCCATTCCTAATCCATAGGGTTCAGTATGACGTCGGTCCACCCTTTGCAGCTCTAACAGCTTCAACTCTTCTGGGAAGGCTGTCCACAAGGTTTAGGAGTGTGTTTATGGGAATTTTTGACCATTCTTCCAGAAGCGCATTTGTGATGTTGGATGCGAAGGTCTGGCTCTCAGTCTCCGCTCTAATTAATTCCAAAGGTGTTCTATCGGGTTGAGGTCAGGACTCTGTGCAGGCCAGTCAAGTTCATCCACACCAGACTCTGTCAGCCATGTCTTTATGGACCTTGCTTTGTGCACTGGTGTACAGTCATGTTAGAAGAGGAAGGGGCCAGCTCCAAACTGTTCCCACAAAGTTTGGAGCATGGAGTTGTCCAAAATGTCTTGGTATGCTGAAGCATTCAGAGTTCCTTTCACTGGAACTAAGGGGCCAAGCCCAGCTCCTGAAAAACAAACCCACACCATAATCCCCCTCCACCAAACTTTACACTTGGCACAATGCAGTCAGACAAGTACCGTTCTCCTGGCAACTGCCAAACCCAGACTCGTCCATCAGATTGCCAGATGGAGAAGCGCGATTCGTCACTCCAGAGAATGCGTCTCCACTGCTCTAGAGTCCAGTGGCGGCGTGCTTTACACCACTGCATCTGACGCTTTGCATTGCTCTTGGTGATGTATGGCTTGGATGCAGCTGCTCGGCCATGGAAACCCATTCCATGAAGCTCTCTGTGCACTGTTCTTGAGCTAATCTGAAGGCCACATGAAGTTTGGAGGTCTGTAGCGATTGACTCTGCAGAAAGTTGGCGACCTCTTCGCACTATGCACCGCAGCATCCGCTGACCCCGCTCTGTCAGTTTACGTGGCCTACCACTTCGTGGCTGAGTTTCTGTCGTTCCCAAACACTTCCACGTTCTTATAATACAGCTGACCGTTGACTGGAATATTTGGGAGCGAGGAAATTTCACGACTGTATTTGTTGCACAGGTGGCATCCTATCACAGTTCCACGCTGGAATTCACTGAGCTCCTGAGAGCGACCCATTCTTTCACAAATGTTTGTAAAAACAGTCTGCATGCCTAGGTGCTTGACTTTTATATACCTGTGGCCATGGAAGTGATTGGAACACCAGATTCTGATTATTTGGATGGGTGAGCGAATACTTTTGGCAATATAGTGTATGTCTATACAGAAAAGTCAAAATTGGCAAAAGCTGTAGTTGAATCAGAGTGCGGGTGTTAAGCACTGGTGTAAACACGCACATCCAGGCATTCTACACTGCTCAAAAAAATAAAGAACACAAACCTAAGACATCCTAGTTCTGAATGAATGAAATATTCTTATTAAATACTGTGGTCATTACATCGTTGAATGTGCTGACAACAAAATCATACAAACCTTATCAATGGAAATCAAATTGAGCAACCCATGGAGGTCTGGATTTGGAGTTACACTCAAAATTAAATTGGAAAACAACACTACAGGCTGATCCGACTTTGATGTAATGACCTTCAAACAAGTCAAAATGAGGCTCAGTAGTGTGTGGCCTCCACGTGCCTGTATGACCTCCCTACAACGCCTGGGCATGCTTCTGATGAGGTGATGGATGGTCTCTTGAGGGATATCCTCCCACACCTGGACTAAAGCATCCCCCAACTCCTGGACAGTCTGTGGTGCAACATGGCGTTGGTGGATGGAGCGAGACATGATGTCCCAGATGTGCTCAATTGGATTCAGGTCTGGGGATCAGGCGGGCCAGTCCATAGCATCAATGCCTTCGTCTTGCAGGAACTGCTGACACACTCCAGCCACATGAGGTCTAGCATTGTCTTGCATTAGGAGGAACTCAGGGCCAACCGCACCAGCATATGGTCTCACAAGGGGTCTGAGGATCTCATCTCGGTACCTAATGGCAGTCAGGCTACCTCTGGTGAGCACATGGAGGGCTGTGCGGCCCCCTAAAGAAATGCCACCCCCCCATACCATTACTGACCCACTGCCAAACCGGTCATGCTGGAGGATGTTCCAGGCAGCAGAACGTTATCTACGGTTTCTCCACACCCTGTCACGTCTGTCACATGAAAGCAGGTTCACACTGAGCACATCTGTGAAGAGCACAGGGCGCCAGTGGCGAAGCTGCCAATCTTGGTGTTCTCTGGCAAATGCCAAGCATCCTGCACGGTGTTGTACTGTAAGCACAACCCCCACCTGTGGACGTCGGGTCCTCATACCACCCTCATGGAGTCTGGTTCTGACCGTTTGAGCAGCCACATGCACATTTGTGGCCCGCTGGAGGTCATTTTGCAGGGCTCTGGCAGTGCTCCTCCTGTCCCTCCTTGCACAAAGGCGGAGGTAGCGGTCCTGCTGCTGGGTTGTTGCCCTTCTACGGCCTCCACCACATCTCCTGATGTACTGGCCTGTCTCCTGGTAGTGCCTCCATGCTCTGGACACTACGCTGACAGACACAGCAAACCTTCTTCCCACAGCTCGTATTGATGTGCCATCCTGGATGAGCTGCACTACCCGAGCCACTTGTGTGGGTTGTAGACTCCGTCTCATGCTACCACTAGAGTGACAGCACCGCCAGCATTCAAAAGTGACCAAACCATCAGCCAGAAAGCATAGGAACGGAGAAGTGGTCTGTGGTCTGTGGTCACCACCTGCAAAACCACTCCTTTATTGGGGATTTCTTGTTACCTGCCTATGCTTCCCTCCTTTTGTCTATTCCATTTGCACAACAGCATGTGGACTTGATTGTCAATGTTGCTACCTAAATGGACAGTTTCATTTCACAGAAGTGTGATTGACTTGGAGTTACATTGTGTTGTTTAAGTGTTACCTTTTTATTTTTTTTGAGCAGTGTATAAGGTGTGATTCATAAGTTGTGCTTTTGGAGTGCTCGGGCACCCAGCCTCACAGGAATACACCTAATTTTAGTTTAAATATGTACCTTCCAAACAGTGAGATCAAATGCAGATTGGGGGGGGGGAGTGACAGATTGATGCACCATGCCTCTTGTATTTGCAGCTAAAGGGATAAAGGTTAAAATTGGATGGTGGTGGGAAGGGGGTAAGACCGCAGAGTCCCAATCCAAAGGAAGCTCAGAGCAGCTCTTCCAGATCTCTACTTCTAGGGGAAGCCAACCCACCCCCCCCCTCTTGTTTCAGTGAGGGCATTCTAAGGACTCCATGGCCGCTTGTGCTGCCAAGCCACAAGACCTGCGAGATTGTGCAGGGCTGCAGAGGGAGACTGGGGACTATTTGTTCCAGTCTCACTCTGCTCCCGGCGGCCAGACGTGGCAGATCCGACCACCGTTTGCGCTGCAGGATGAGAGGGGAGTATCTGGGTTTTGTTTTTGTTTTTTTAGGGGGGGTTCAGCTGGTGGTAACTGTTTCTGCAGAAGTGGAATCAGTTCAGCTCTAAGCTTTTGCTAACTTAAGATAATACTTAATATACTTGGTACCGTATATACTCGGGTATAAGCCGACCCCCCCCCCTACTTTTTCCCAAAAAACCTGTGAAAACTTATTGACTCGCGTATAAGCCTAAGTGGGAAATGCAGCAGCCACTGGTAAATTGGGAAACTCAAGAAGGAGCTCGACCACGACGATGGTCACCTGAATTTAGACGACACAGCCAAACTCTTGCACGAGTTTCACGACGCGCACGCGGAGAGGATGGGTTCTAGACTGTTCTCTAACATCATTTCCCTGTCTGGCAACTCGGATCGAGACCATCACCACCACCACCATCTGGGAAGCCCTCCGCTCAGCATTGGGGAGCAGCAAGATATCCCTGATCCTTATGAGTTCCTCGAGTCTCCAGACCCTGACAGCACCAACTAAACTGACCAAATTAAATATTAAATGCTTTATTTAACAGAAGGAATTTCTCTAGGTTTGTTGAAATCTTTTTGCTCCTCACGAGGATATTTGATGACCCATTAATTTGGGAAGGGTCTCTGCGTCCAAGATAAACCTGGTGATTTAAAAAAAATAACCATTAAAAAAAGAAAAGAAAAACGTAAATCATCCCGCCAGTCTCAAATGACAGCAGCGCCTGGAGCGGAAGACGCGCATTTCCGGCTCCTCCGCTACGGGGTGCTGCTGTCATCGAAGGAGCGGGCCGGGTGTCCATGAAATTATCACGGACACCGGCGGGCCTTAATTCTACGGCCGGCGGGCCGGGTATGCAGTACCGCACTGGTATGCAGTACCGACCCATAACGGCAGGGCAGACGCTGTCTCCCCTGCCAACATCTTGGATGTCAGCTGCCTACGGGCAGCGGGACCAAGCCTGTATCAGAGCTGCACAGCAATAAAACTCCAAGTAATGTGTGTGTGTGTGTGTGTGTGTGTGTGTGTGTGTTGTTTTTTTTTTTTTTTTCTTTTGCTGTGAAGCTCTTACTCATACTCATACACACCACACATTGCTGCGAGTTACCCGTCACTCTGAGCGCTGAGATTCTTTAACATAAAACATTGTTTAGCTTTCTAGTAGCGATATTTAGTATGGTATTTCGCCGCCGCCCCCCCCCCCATTTTTTTTCTGTTCTGGAAGGCTATTTATTTTGTAAGCACTTTTTTATTTTTTCTCAGTTGTGGTGGAAATATTGTAAACATTACAACATTTGTGTAGAAATTGTGATTTCTCCCCTTCCCCCCTCAAAAAAATAATTTAAAATGTCTGTGCAGAATCTCGGCAATTGGCCTGAAAGATGGCCAATGCCAATAATCAGTATCAGTACTAGAAAAATTATATTGGTCTATGCCTAATTGGTAATATACTTGGTATACTCCTCAATTTGTGTGTGTGTGTGTTCGCACAGCAAGCGGAGGGCAGTATCTGACGATCAGATATTGCCTCTGTGCTTGCTGAATGGGAAATGCTCATTTTGACTATATATGCACGGGGGTGACATGAATACCAGCTGGTTGCCAGATCAGCTGGCATCACGTCACTCTTGCGCAGATCGTCGGAGGCATTATGTGACGAGACAGTATTCGATGGAACAGAGGGCACTCCATACAGTCTGACCATCTTAACAAACTAAAGTGGTCAGGGTGCGTAGAGCGAGGTGAGGGACCAGGGTTGGGAGGGAGTGAGATTGGGCGAAGGACCGGACCAGAGTGTGGGAGGGAGTACAGGGTGGATCCTGGACCAGAGAGGGAGAGGCCCGTAAGGCGAGGTTGTGGCACGAGTCTCCAGCTCCAAGTAAAGATAAAGTGCCAGTGAACCAGCTTTATCCACCCAGAGGCAGTACCCCAAAGTCCATGCGATAGTTCTGCTACTGTTTGTAAACTAAATAAAACCAAACTGGTGATATATAACGTAATCCTAGAACATCATACCCTAGTAAACCATATAATTTATTTATTTATTATTTTTTATTTTTTTATTTTTTTTTTGGAAGGACTAATTATATATATATATATATATATCTCCACCTAAATCCATTCCAGCAGTCTGCACTATTATTCTTCTTTTCTCCTCCCTATGTTATGGAATCCACCAATTGGAGGAAGGAAGTACAACGCTGGGACATTTGACTCTATAAATCATTTGGCGGCCAACAACCCTGATTTTGGTTCTTTTACCCATTGGGTAACCCCCTGCACACGCACTTTGTGTGGCAATAGACTAGAGACTGGTAAAATATTGGACACTATTACGGACTCCTTGATTTCACACCAACACTTTCTGTGTTTGCACTTTATCAATAGAAGATTATTACGAGTATATGCATTTGCACTCACGATTTGCATTGTGAGATTGTGGACCCTTCGGGACTCACACCAACACTTTTTGTGTTCGCACTATATTAATAGAAGTACGTTACGAGTACATGCAATTTGCACTTACGTTTATTGTGAGATTGATTCACACATATGATAGTAGGTAGTAGCACCACTACTGCTGAATTGCACTTTATGATTGTGTTTTTGCACGCTATATGCATTTTCTTGCACGTGTATTTCCTCACCTTGCTTTCTGAGACGGACCCATGTGCAAGATATAAGAGGTTATCAATAACGCTGTTGTAATTTATTGACATTTTATTGCAAATTGCACAAGACTGTTATGTGTATTTTCTATTAGGGAAAGACTGATCCACTGAATATTTCCCTTGTCAAACATCCAACGATAATTGACATATATCCACCACACTAAGAATTTCCCACTTTGGGAAGTATCAAGTGCGCCACTAGGACCCCCACATTAACATTTAACTGTCTGACTGATTTAAGCTATGTGATGTATACACAGGCTGATTTAATTGAATAATTGATAATGAAGATAGTAGTTGAGTTGTTTCAGCCCTAGACAAAACATGGCATGGTTCCTAAAATAAATGTCTGGCTTCTATAACTTGATACCTACCTTGATATATAGTATACAGCAGGGGTGGGCACTTGTGGCCCTCCAGATGTTTTGTAACTACAGTTCATGTGATGCTCGGCTGCTCATTAGGTTTGTAGAGCCTCAAGGGAAATGTGGTTTCAAAACATCTGGAGGGCCGCAAGTGCCCACCCCTGGTATACAGTGATGTTGCACAGTAGTTTTCACAATGTTTATTATTATTATTTATTTTGGTAAATATATAATTATTTAAGTAAGAGTGTCTGTGTGTACATATAATCTAATCTCTCCAAGGAGTGGCCGCACTCCAACATGTAAAAATACAAAATTTATTATTATCCAGAATTAAAACCTAGTTACCGACGTTTCGGCTCGCTTAGGAACCATTTTCAAGGTTCTTATTCTGGATAATAATTTTATATATTTGAGTGCAGCCACTCCTTGGATTTTTGTATATTTTCTCAAGCCTTGCACCACATTTTGCATTGGTTTTGCACTTTTGTATTTATTTATTTATTTTTTTGGAAGGACTGCCGGTATCCTGTATAATTTATATATAGATATATCCTCTATCTCTTACAAAAAATAATATAAAAAATATTTTTCTTCTATATGTGTGTGTGATTATATATATGTACCTATATCCTAAAAAGCTGCTTGGTCTCCTCTCTAATTACTGTGCCCCCCCCTCTCCCGCCCACTATCCTTTTAGCGCAGACTGAGGGAGAGACAGAGATTATGGTCAAAGCAGCTTAATTTTAAAGTGTTTATCAGACAGCCTTCTGTTAACTCATGTGCAAACCTTTACCGTTGGGTCTCTCCTTCCTGCCCGTCCACAATTCATTTAGACTAGGGAAAGCAGGAGAAGCATATATTAGCAATGGATCTGTCAGTGCATTAATAAGCAATATTGAAATTCTACAGACATAAGTATGCTTTAATGTACATCAGAAGCCTTTAAATCAGATGCAGTAACAAGGGTAACTGCATTTTTAGATAGTTAGCTGATTTATGTTTTCTCAAGTTTTTTTTTTTCCCCCGCTTCAACGGATAAAATATTTTTTAACTTTTCAAGTATAAAATAATATAAATATGGAATCTAGCAATACATTAGTGCAGACCATACAAAATTAACCCCTTGTTGCTGGGCCCTCCCCAGCGGCAAGGCAGTCCTCAGGGCCTGCAGGGTGTGCATTGCCACCCTGCGGCTTTGAGGCATCCTTCGGCACCCCTCCCGTTATTTCAGGCAGTACTGCGGCAGCCAATGATGCTCTCAGCGCACACATTGGAGCAGGTTGTAAGTGGGTATAGGAAGCCAGCGGGTTGTCCTATGCCACCCACCTCGAACGTCATACCATGCCCTGTGGCAGAAAAGGGTTAAACTATACTGGTAAAATGCACTCCCATAGGATATTTAAATGTGTTCCTAACATTTGGATCACCGGAACGTCTGGAGAGCTTAAACTTAAAAGAACACTCTATGGAAAGATCACACTTTTTTTTTTTTTTTCTCGCGTAATTTTCATACCGTAGATAACTTTCATACATGCGTATACAAATTGCGTAACTTGCGTACTTTTCCCACTCAAGGTACATGCGAGTGCCTGGTCAGAGTGATGGAATGATGCTGTGTTGCAGCTCAAGCCCATGTCAGCTTTGTCCCTAAATGAACACCACTCTGGATAGGCATGATGTCAGCACGAAAGCCAGATGAGTAAAGGGGGGGCTCCACACACAGCCTGACCACTTTAAATCAAAGTGGTCCGGGTCCAGAGGAGCTTTTTTTAAAATAATTCCATGAACAAACTGGGGGGAGGGACCGGAGGTGGAAGGGAGAGAGTTTGGGCGAGGTGCTGAATCCAAATGTGGGAGGCAGTTTGGAGGGATGGCAGCTCTGGGCCCGACAGAGGGAGACATTGAGGGTGAAGTGGTGGCACAGGACTCAAGCTCAAAGTAAGAATCAAACACCAGCAGTACAGCTCCTCCACCCAGTGTCAGTACCGTAGGGTCTGTGCTAAAATTTTGTTGTAAACTAAATATACAAATTATGTCTGACATAACCCTAGAACTAAATCCTAACGAGCTGGAACATCTCTATTTATTTCTGCTGACTTCTTGAAATGTCATTTGTAATGTTCCTTGGACCTTAATGAAATGGCTGTGCATGTTGGCGATTACATCTTTTGTAGGCTATAATTCATTATATATTTTTCTATTCCCTTGGTCTGTGGTAGCAGCCATCAGTAAATCCTTAACAGTTTGAAGCATCACTTACGCTAGTGCCCTTATTAAATCTGTAAGTAATGTCCATGTACTAATCCTCCCGTCATTCCCACCTCTTTTAGCAGCACAACCAGGTTACCTTAAAATATAAAAAAACACAACAATGACGACTCGGCAAACTGAAAGCAATAAAAGTATTCCCCCTTTTTGTATATGGCATACATGTTGCCTATAGCCAATACAATGCTATTAAATAAGCTGCTTACTCTCTGTACCTACCTGGCTTCTGCACTTTTTTAGCCCTTTAAGTGAAACCCTAAAGTCGAAATAATAAAATATTGTGGAATTCCTATTTCAGGAATTGCAACATTAACAATATAAGCATACAATTCTAGTTTACATGACCAGTTTCTGGTATGGAATTCGACTCTAGCAACATCACCTATTTAAGTGGTTAATTGACCTCCCTGGCGGTTTTCCAGAGTGTGGTTCGGGGTTAAATTTCAATGTTAAAAGCGATAACCCCAAGCCAAACTAGGGCTGGATACGTACCTGTACCTGCGGTCCTTCGCTGACCTCCCGCAATCTCCTTCTCCTCTGTCAGATTGCGGCGTCCTGGTTCCTTTCTTGTGAGAAAGGAACCAGAATGCCGCAATCAGCCGGAGTTGACTGTGGGGGACAGCGAGGGGAGCGCAGGGACAGGTATGTATCCAGTCAGAGTGTGGCTCGGGGTTACCGCTTTCAGCATTGAAATTTAACCCGAGTCACACTCGAAATTACCAGTGTGCTGGATTAATGCACCGATTTTGACATATAAATGTTTTCAAAATTGGACCACCAGGGAGGTTAAGACCTATAGAATAATATGGTGAGTACCTGCTTTGCACAACCTGAGCCAAGTTGACAACATTGAACACATGACCTCTATTGAGCTCTGTTATTATGTATATAGTGCTAACAGTTTCCGCAGCGCTTTCCAATAACCAAAGGGAACAAGTTACAGATAAACAGACCTAGGATGTAAAGAAGAGGTGTAGAGGGCCCTGCTCATAGCTTACAGTCTAGAGGGATTGAGGTTGAGGAAGACTAGGGGAATTTTAATGGACGGCAGGATCATTGGTGCCGGTGGGTGGGAATGGTGGGGCCATAGAGCAGCTTCCATCATGTGTGAGGTAGGTGAGCAGAGGGATGAGTTGCATCAGTGATGTGGTACTCTAATCTGAAGAGATGGGTTTTGAGGGATTTCTTTAAGACCTGAAGATCAGGGGAGAGTTTGCTAGGTCGAGGCAAGTCATTCCACTGGTCCGGAGCTGCCCTTGAGAAGTCTTGGAGGCGAGAGTTGGCAATGTGGGTGTAGGCAGATGACAGCTGGAGATCGCCCAACGACTGGAGTTTTCGAAACGGGACACGTTTGCCGAGGAACGAAGACCTGTAAGGAAGGGGTTGAGTTATTCATCGATCTGAACGCGAGCGTCAGTATTTTACACTGTATTCTGAAACGTACAGGAAGCCAATGGAGGGACCGGCAGAGGTACGTGTGTGTGTGTGTGTGTGTGTGTGTTTGCAAAGGGGCAATACAGGAGTTGGGGAGGCCAATAAGGAGTGAGTTGCAGTAATAAAGTTGTGAAATGACAAGTGCATGAACCAGCACCTTTGCGGTATCTTGTCAGAAAGGGGCGGACGCAGGTGATGTTCTTGAGTTGATGGTAACAGGATTTGGTCACTGTCTGGACGTGGGGAGAGAACATTGGGTCAGAATCGAAGTTTGCACCAAGGCATCAAGCTAGAAGCGTCTGCTAATGAGCGCTCCATTTACTCGTAGAGAGGTGGTATTTGGGTTCTCTTGGAGGGAGGAACCAGAATTAGTTTTGGCAAGATTTGAGTTTAAGTAAGCGGGTAAGACCTCCAATTCGAGACGGGCAGTGACTCGATCCAGGAGCGCCGGAGAGAAATCAGGGAAGGAGAGGTAGATTTGAGTGTCATCGGCATATAGGTGGTACTGGAATCCAAAGGAACTGATGCCGGTAGGAGGTACTTCCAGAAAATGAAACCCTAAACGATCATTGGGACAGGTAGGAAGAGAACCATGAAAGAACAGTACCTCAAAGACTTATATCTCTAGGAGTTTGAAGGAGGAGCAAGTGGTCAACTGTATCAAAGGCGACAGTGAGGTCAAGAAGGATCAGCAGAGGGTAGCACCCATTAGATTTAGCAGTTACAAGGTCATTGGTCAGTTTCGCAAGAGCTGTTTCCGTGGACTGCAGTGAGCAAAAGCCAAATTGCAAAGAGTCATGGAGAGCGTGGGTGTTTGAGGTAGTCAGATTGGCATACACAAGAGTCTCCAAGGAGTTTGGAGGCAAAAGGGAGCAGGGACACGGTGCAGTAGTTGGAGGGAGCAGTCGGATCCAGAGACAGCTTTTTTAGGATTGGGACTACCATGGCATGTTTAAGGACAGATTAAAAGTGTGGGTCAAGGACCGTACGAGAGAAACTAAGTGTTATGGTAAGATGTGAGGGAATGGGGGCAGGTAGTGAGATGAGAGGATCATAATAACACTGCGGATGACGTGTGGGGAATGTCCTCAGACTCCCGCTGTATGCAGAGGATGTTCCCCACACGTCATCCACTAGCGGGAGCCCAGGAGAGATGCAGGGCTATTCAGAGAGCGGTGAAAACCTTGAGAATTGGCAGGAGAATGAACAATCTAGACCAAATAGCCAATTTGGAAAGTGAGATAAATGGGACAATTTTTCTGGTTTGACTATTTTGACCTAGAATTTTCAATTCTCCAGTCATTCTCAAGGTTTTCACCTCTTTCTGAATAGCCCTGACACTCTCCTCCGGGGTCATTGAAGTCAGACGCCGCTTTTAAGGCCCTCCCAAAGTAAATTACGTCATCACGTCGGACGCGATGATGTAATTTTCAGGCGACCAGTCGGGAGATCGCCTGAAGGGAAGGGGGATCCTTTCGGATCCCTCTCCCTCTCGATCAGGAGGACCTAGAGAGAGAAGGCAGGCACCGCTTAAAATGGGAGAGTCTCCCCTTTTTAAGTGGTGCCTGACTTTAACCCCTGAGGCATTGGATCGCGGCCTAGCTCCAGTGGAGGCCGCCATCTTGAATGGCAGCTCCACCTCCGGGTCCTCCCTCGTCACCTGACGTCATCGCACATGGCGTGATGACGTCAGTTAGCCAGGGAACCTCTAGCTGCCTGGGGATTTCCCAAGGAAATCCCATGGTGCAGTTGGGGGGGACCTTCCTTTGACCCCCCCCTCCATATCTCCCAAACGGTGGGAGCTAGAGGGACATGGTCAGATCCATGGCATTTCAAATGATACCAAACATGACCATATTCAAAGTAAGAATTTTTTTCTTATTTTTTTTGTGGTTTAATTAATGCAGCAATATTGTTCCCGTTTAAATTATAATACGAACAATGATGCTGCACTAACGATTTTTTTCTATGGGGGGGCGGGTTGCGAAAAATCACGTATAGAGTCCCCATTTCTAATTTTTTTAACAAGTGCACCCCATAGAAAATATAAACGCAAAGGATTGGATGATAAAATGTGGGGGGGGACCCTTTTACACGCTGTAGATGCAATAAAATTTGAATTTTAAATCCTTTTTTTTGTTCTATTCAGGCAGGGCATGACTTCTACATACAATAATGATATATTATGAATCTGCTGAGTCTGCCGGAAAAAAGGATATATAATATCAGGGTTATTCAAAGAGCTCCGAATTGCTGGCGAAAGGTAACCGAACGCAGAAAAGTTAGGTTACCTTTCCTGGCCATTCGGCTATTCAGAGAGCAGGCAGTTTGCCAAATGTTGGCGAATTGCCTGCACATACGGTGCCTGTTTGAGGGCAGTGAAATCCCTATAGAGAAGCAATGCTTCGGCTATTCAGAGAACAAAAACCAGCAGTGAAAAGTTGCGGAAATGCCCCGCCATTCGGTGGTTTCATTCGACAGGTTTATTCAGGCGAATCCCATAAACTTCAATGTTTTTTTTTTGTTTTTTTTTAATTCAATATTTTATAAACCAATTATTATAGTATTCTGCAGTAAAAAGTTTCTAAATTTTTCAAATTATAATTTTTTTTTTTTTAGGATCTTTTAGCCATTTTTCAGGATTTTTTTTGGCAAATTTTTTTAAAAAACCTTTCCTGTAACAGCCCTTTTTATTATCATTCATTGCAACTCATATGTAAATTTCTGACATTTTTTCGTTCAGTAGTTTCTTTGCAAACAGCGTTTCACTTTTCAAACATTCAAGCGTACTTTTTTTGGGGGGGTGGGTTTCTCCATTCGCGGTGTTGGGTTTTTCTGGCGGCTGCTCTGCGCTGTGATCGGCTCCTGCTCGGGTTCCTCCGGCGTGTTCGGTGGGGTTAATCCAGATGTTTTTGCGGGTTTCGGTGTGCCTTCGCCGGGTTTTGCCGTGAGTTTTTGGCAGGTTTGCGGCGACTTTACCCTGCACTACGACAGCCCTGTGGTGCTTGCTGAATACACTGCAGGGTCGCCGACATGGGATCGCCAAATCGCGCCGAATTGAAGAGAACGAAAAGTCACCGAACGTGTGACTTTTCGATTCTCCTTGAATAACCCTGTATGTCTGGGTCGTATACTAAAACGTGACTTCAAATCGCATTTAAACATGATGCGCAAAAGCAGTAAAAACTAGCTCACCACACCAACATGAAATGGCTCCGCAGCGAGGGGGTTAAAGACCTCTTGTTCAGTCGCAGAAGAGAGCGAGTTAAACATGTGAGGATGGACATGATTAACATCTTCCTACATGGGTGACAGCAGCACTGTTAAGATTTCAGTTATGTTAATTTTTTTGCTGTGAAAAAGCATGCTAGGTCTTCGGAATTGAGGTCAGTGTGAGAAACAGCCACAGCAGGACAGAGAAGGGAGAAGGTCTGCTCATGTTACAGAAACCATAATCCTACTGAGGTGTGCGGGGTGGGGGGATTTTTGTTTCGGGGACGGGTAAGATTCGTTGACATCACGCATTAATGAGAGGAGCAGAGTTGGCCTACAGAAGGTTCTCCTGCTCTCCTAGGGAATCCCTGTCTGCTGACACACTGGCAAGGAGCCCAACGGCGCTACGGGAGGGGGGAGACACAAGACCCAGGTTATTGTCTTCTGGAACACAAGGCACATCAATAAGTTCACTTTAATACAGGACTTGACAAATCCAGTAGCCACTAAATTATCTCTATGGCTCTTATATTTCTGACTCCTTCTTAAAACTTAGCTGCAGATTTTATTTTTTATAGAGCCAGACACAGTTTTGTGTGTTATGTTTACTTACTGGCTCCTACTTGGTGTCCATAAAGGTTTCAAGCTTTACATTAATACTTTTGGGGACTGTGGATATTGGGACTTTGGATCACAACAAACTCTTCTTTTATAAATGAGAACACTTGGACCCTATGCATCCCTTTTTTTTTATTTTATCTTCAACTGCTGCCTTCAAGTTGAGGTCATGTTGTGGGTTATGGCGATGTAAACACAATGAGCCTAGCAAGAGCAGTGGTGAATTAAACGGATCTGCAGAAATAAAAAAATTATTATAGGGGTTATTCAGAGGGCACCGAAATGTCACATTTCGGTGCTCTCTCATTCCCTGCACTTTGGGGAATCAAATTCCCCGACCCAACATTCACTGCAGTATCCCCAAAGTGCAGGGAAAAGCCACCGAATGGATTCCTAAAAAACACCAAACGCACCCGCTTGTACGATTTTTGAAACCTCAAATCGAATCGATCGAAAACCCACCGAACGTACCAGATCTGCCGAAACAAGTAGGCGATCTGCCAAACATCTTGACCAGCTGCCGGAAAAAGCAGACAAACTGGGTAAAAAAATTATTGAAACTTTCAAATGCTGTTTGCAAAACAATTACTGGACAAAAGTGTCTGTAGTTAAAATATAAGATCCTATGAATAATAAAAATGCCTGTTACAGAAGAAACAAATGCTATTAAAAAAAAATAAAAAACGTTTTGGAATAAAAACCGGAATATTTTTAATATTGAAACCTATGGGATTTGCCTGGTTTTAAACCTGTCGAATGAAACCACCAAGCATCAGGACATTTCACTGACATTTCTCTGCAGTTCGTTGTTCTCTGAATAGATTAGCTATTACTTCTCTATGGGGAGTTCACTGCCATAAAGCAGGCACCGTAGTCTGCTGAAATTCGCCAAAATATGGCAAACTTCCTGCTTTCTGAATGGACACAAAGTTAACGGTTCGTTGCAATTTCGGGGCCAGATCGGCTCCTTGAATAACCCTGCAAGTCATTATGATGGTTGTCTCATCTAATATTTTAATGTGCTTTGGAAGCTGTTGGCACTATATAAAAATGCCTACTATGATAATGTAAAGGAGAGTTCTTGGTGTACTCCTATCTGGCTGTACGATGCACTCTATCCATTTTACTCTGAATCAAGCACTTGTGAGAACCACTGACAAGGTGTGTGTGTGTGTCAGTCACTTTCGAGAGCAGCAACGTCCACTTTTTTCTTTACGGATCATGGGGATCGATTTATATCCCTCCACTGTCAAGAGGAGGTGATGGAGCATCTAAACTTTTGAAACGGGAGTCGTTTTGGATATTTACAAGCATACAATTCTAGTTTACATGCCCAGTTTCTGGTATGGAATACGTCTCTAGCAGCATCACCTATTTAAGTTAAGACCTATAGAATAATATGGGGAGTACCTGCTTTGCACAACCTGAGCGAAGTTGACAACATTTAACACATGAACTCTATTGATACATTCCCAGAGGCTTGAATGAGAAAAATTCTATGCATTGATTTTTAGACCATCGTTGAATACAATGAATAGGATTGAGAATATAATTTAATTTTTTTGCCATGTTTTTAACTTCTCGCTTTTTCCACATTGGTTATGAAGTAGTAAATTTGATAGTTTTCTCTGTGATACAACTTGGCTTCATGTTTGTATTTGCTTTTAAACTGGCATGTTGCTGGGCAACAGAATGTACCCTGGTCTCTCGGCTGATGACCTGGCATCTTCCGGTTCTGGCAATTTGCTGGACGACTCACCAGTTTGTTACTTTTGTATTTGCTTTTGAAAAGTCTGGTTGAACTTAAGCATTGACCTAAATAAAAAATACTTTTATTAAATCGATTAACAAGTATCTGGTCTTTGTGTGGCGGAACACCAAAATATGTGTGTACATATACACACATTTACACACACACATATACATATACATATATATATACATATACACACACATATACATATATATACACATACATACATACATATATATACCTATACACACATATACATCTACACATACACATACATACACACACACACACATCTCTTGTTGGTCAAATATTTAATGAGCAGGAAGGAAATCCGTTATTTCACGTGCCTGTGTTTCCATATCATTTAATGAGCCTCCTGGGAGATTGTTCGTGATCTACAGTGCCCCCCTTAAATGCAGATTAAACATGTAAAAATAGGTGCACCTCTTTTAATAATTTTTTTTTTTTTTAATTACAGCTTTCTAAATCTTTAACAAAACCAGAAGGGCATGGAGAATGAATTTCGGGTAGCTAAAAAAAAAGGGGGTTAGCGGCAGCCAGCTTGGTTCTTGATACACACCAAATGATGGCTGAAATGTTACAATAAGACTTGGAATAAACCTAAAAGGAGACTACTGAAGTACCTTCGATTGAATTTCTGTTGAGGGAGCCTCTGGTCTGTAAGACCCCCCCCCACCCCCTTCATATACAGCACATACTGAATCCATTTCTTGCAGAACTGATGAAAAGTGAAACCAAATGCCCCCAAAAATGTGGTGTTTGCTTCGGGTTGTTTTTGGTTTGTTCTTTTGTTTTTAACACACTGAGGGGACCAGATATTTATGTTTTTGTATTGAGCTGTCCACAGATTTAATTTTACTTGTGTAGCAATGCGATGGCAGGTGTTAGAAGAAGAAATCCTGTCTGTCGGTCCAGCAAAATCAAATTTTTACTTTACGAAAGGGTTGGTAAAAGCCAGACAAAAATATTTCTGGACCCATGGATAATGCATAGAAGCAGACCTGCATCAATGGGTTTCCTGTCTCTTACTGTATACTGAGTCAAGACTTGATAATTGGTAATAAAGACATGTAGTATACAGATCAGATGATGATCTTTTAAATCTTGTGATGCGTGGCCTCATTTTTGGATTGCCATTATCAATGAGGGGAGACCGCTTGGATGAGCATGCTTCAGTGGAAGAAGCTCTGTGGAGAGGGCTATAGCTACAGCCTCCTCCATAAGCCCGTGTAATTTGGGACTTGAAGCCTCTGAGACCGGTTTTGAGGCATTAATGTGTCTACGAAGGTGACCCTCCGTTTTCCCATGTTTCTCACGCCTCGCCCTATTCCCTGGGCATGATTAATCTATAGACTTTAAATCATAAAACTCCTTTTGTGTTCTTTTGGTGTCTGCTGTGAAGTAGTCAGTCTAATGAATATTTATGTGTTTTGTGTGATTAAAAAGCATAATTAAAGGGAACTGGAAAGGCCTTATTGTGCATAGGACATTCAGCATTAGAATGTGTCTTTCTGTTAATATTATTTATAGTTTATAAAATAAAGGCACGATATTTAATTTTAGCCAGTCACCCTCTGTCGTTGTTTGACAACTAATGACTACTCATATTATTGGCATTGTGAACAAGAAAGTATTTTTATTATACACAGAATTAAATCAAGATCTGCGATGCCAATAGAGTACTGGTGAGTGGCCCAGGGCTGCCCTGCACGTTCTCAAAGGCAAAACAGTGGACATTATAGTCAACACTACTTTTCTTCCTTCATTGACCACTAAATCCAAACGTGATGGAAATCGAATTCATTGGGACTTAGTCTTCGTTTGACATTCCCCTCTACACATCAGTATCATGTTCCTAAATGTCCCCAAACATGTCCACAGACAGGCCTCTTATGAAGCGACTCCTGATTTACATTTTCTCCCGGCCAGCTTAATTCCAGCCGGTTGTCATGTGACAGGACGAGGTTGCTGGTTGGCTGAAGTGCTGTGTTGCCATAGTGGCAGACAAAAGCTGCTTAAAATGTTCGGGTATTATTTGGAAGGGACAATAAAACAGCAGATCTACTAACAATGCGAGGACGCTTGCTTGTACCGCACAATTCACAATTATAGTTGTGTGTGTGTGTGTGAAGGGAAAGATTGAGCACTACGGGGAAATCACTTTACATAAATGGATGTTTTAATTTCTCTCCCAAAATGTGAGTCTTGCAGATGCTGGACAGCTCGTGTGAAATTAAATTGTGCTCATACTCTGGATCTGTTTGCATTTATCGGAGTACTGAGGAATATCCACATGCTGTAAACCAGCTTAGAACGTGTCGAATAGAAAAGCATTGTGAAGAGAGAACTCTTCTAAAATGACGGTCTTCCCATCCTCCCCATGGAATGTGAATTCCGAAAAATACTGTGACATACACACATAGGCAGCTCATTATGCCAGTTGTTAACTGCACAGACTACTAGACTGTTTATTTTCTGTTAAAACTCTCCATCTCCTGCCATGAAACCTCCAAATGGTCATTCCTAATTGTGCGAGATGCCTGAAGTAAGGCCCCCATCATTCCCATCATCAGATACAGCAACGCCATTATCGGTCTGTCCTGGACCTCTTCTCTCTGGCTCCTCTCCACATCTGTACCGCTCAGTAATCAACATTTTTATTTTCTCACTCCTCTCTCTCTGTTGATTAGAAAACAAAATGTAAAGGAGACAGGATGAATATTCATGAGCTGCAGAGATTAATATGCATAATTATGCAAATTAGGCAGCAATTAAACCACCAATCCTCCAGGGTGGAATGGAGGGGGGGGGTGGAATGAGGAATCGCAGGCACAAAAGACACTGGAGTTGCAGACTAATTTCTTCTCGGTGTTTCTGGCTAAATGAGCAGTATGAAATAAACGTGCTTTAAAACGGATTCTATTGTGTGCCCTGATATGTACCAGGTATTTCAGCATGCTAGGCATGATCAGGTTAAACTTGTCCTAATATATATCTGACATTTTCACTTAAATATGAGTTGCAAGGAAGTTGGCGGAAACCTTGGGTAAACCTGAGGACATGTACAATTATTATAAGCGTGTGTAAAGCTGTATCTGCGTACAATATAATCTCAAGGTGATCTAGGTAGGGAGCTGTTGCTATAAAAAGTGCTTGCATTAGGTTATTTTAAAGGGGAGATAAATGTACAAAAAGTGCTTATGTTCCAACTTAATTACTTTCTTTTTTCTGGCCCCTCCCCTCTCACAGTTTACATATACAACTGTATTGCAGTGCTACTTCACTGTCAAACGGATTATTCTCATGGGAAAACAGGGAAGTTGTAAATGACGATGCCATTTAAAATCCCTTTTGACATTCCCAATAAAAAAAATAGATATTTTCCCTCCTAAAGCAACGGTGTTTTTTTTTTGGTCTTGAGATACAGAAGGAGTTGACTTTTAGGATAGTGCAGCCACACAGGCAGGTATACACAGATCTCTATATGTAGCAGTGCATGTGTAAAGGCAGATCTGTGACCTGTTTCCAGGAATGGCTCTGTTTTCCCAGACGTCTGGGCTTGGAGATGCATTTGTTCCCCTGAGAGTCAGTAGACCAGGCTTGTTTCATATGCGGGTACACTCAAATTCTGTGTTACACTAAGCAGTAGAAAAATCTAGGTACGCATTCTTCTGTTGGCTTGTGTTTGCGTACCCACGATGGCTGCAATCAAATTAATCGGTATTTTAAGCTACTAGAAGAAAAATGTAGTCCTAGACCTATCATTGTACACAATCCTTTTAAAATATGTGCTCTGAATCTTCACAATTTATTTAGTTACAGGTGGTTAAAGGGGCACTCTACACATCATGACCGCTTTATTGATTTTTTATAGTGGTCAGGATGTGGGTGGTGTGCCCTCCTGCCCTTACTGATTGTACTCTTTGTAGTAGAGGGGGTTTCCTCCGCCCAAACCAGTGCGTTCCTAGAAGCCAAAACATCTGAATTTTCTGGCTGCCAGTCACCAGATTGATCATTAGTGACGTCAACACGCAGAGGGCGTTCTGACATAACACTCTAAGAGAACAATTGCTGTTGCATCAGATCTGCGCATGCGCACAGCTCTGATCCAACGTTCTGCACAGGTGCTACAGAACTTGCGTACATAAAGTTTGCAAGTGCCATAGCTGTACATGATTTGTGGTTCCTATGTTGCGTAAGTTATATAGGTGTGCAGAAAAGCTTCAGGGACGTCCAGGTTCGGGAGTCCCAGAGAGTATGAGCTGTGAGGGACAAAAGGTAAAATCATCAAAAATAGTTGGGCAGAGCGATCAGCTTCTGCCCAGTTATTTACAGGTGATAAAAGGGAACCCTATTAAAACCGTATCCCTTATAACGTTCATTTTTTCTTGTTCACAAATGTTTTTGAATTTGCATCTGACATTCACTACTTTTATTTTTTTTCTAATTTCAGGACTTGAGGAAAGAACGAGTTCTGGCACGTGGGGACCAGGAGATCATAATGGATCCACCTTTGATCAAGGAAGGGTGAGCTTATCTTAGGGAGTGAAAAAATGTGTCCATTTTGACGTGACTGATGCATAATCTATTAAATGTTCCTTTTTGCTAATATAGCTTCAGTCTTATGGTTCCTTTCACATACCTCCGCGTTTCTAATGTTTTTTAGGATTTTTTATTTTAAAAAACAAATCCGCAGTGTGTAGAATGTGTGCCCATAATTTTTGTTCCTTTTTTTTTTTTTTTTCCTCTTCCTTTTACTATAGGGATATAGTGATAGCACTCACTACGGGGAGCACCGGGATCATCCATCACACGAAGGAAACCTGTCCTCTTCTCCTTTCCTTGCATCTGGTCTTGTAGGTAAGTCTGACCTATATTTCAAGGGAATGATGGGGGGGACTTGATGTGATATTTGACTCCTCACATCTGGCTACTTGAAATGTCACAAATCTCATCTTCAGGTTTACGGATGTTTCATAATCTTTATTCCCAAACAGGTAAAAATGATCGTCCGCCATATTCATTTGGCCGGGATGGTGGGATGTCGTCCATAAACCAGGTAAAATGTGAAATGTGGTCTTTCTAGTTTTTATAATATTAAATGTTTTTCTGGTTTGAACTGTATATATGTATGCCCCATCTGTGGACTATACATGTGTGTATACATTAAACTGTAACTAGCACATCTAGGTATGTAGTGCAACCCAATAGTTTTCATCACCCATTGTGATAAAACCACAATGGAAAAAACTATTTAATATGTTTATATTTTACACCTGGCTTTCCTGTACATACTGTGCCAATGCATACTGCCTAAATTAGTTTGGTAGCCATGAAGTCTTGTAAGCTGATCATGTGCTCAAATGGCAATGTTAGCATTCAGTAAGTGTGCCCAACCTAGCTCATACAGAATTTAGTAATCCTATGCCAAACTAAGCATTACGGGGTCATACTACTACCTACACAGAAGTGCTGTAAAGGTAAATTTTAAATGCCAATTACCTTCATTGGCAACCCCAATGCACAAACCTATAGCATTTATAGGGGAAAGCGTAAGACTCTAAGAAGGCACTGACGCCGTTTTGGGTCAGTGCAAGTGTGTTAATACAAAAGACGTAGCTGGTAGTGAAATAAGACTGGGTTGCAGTTGAAGATTATTATTTTTTTTGTGCAAAATTATTATGTACTAGGTACAATTCTGTGTCCCTACGACAGAAACTCTTACAATGAATTGTAGTTGTATTCCTTGGCAGGTTTACTGTATGTCCTACAGTATATAAAATATCATTTTGGTGTTTAGTGTTTTTTTTTTGTGTAGGATTAGGAGTATGTGTGTGTATATATAGAAGCACATGGTCAGCTTTATACTAATTGCTCCTACTTGAATTCTTTAAAGTGTGAGTCAAGGACGTTGCACGTCTACACCTGAACTACAAACCTCTTAGAAGAAGTTGTATGTAGAAAACAAAGATTTGCTGCGTAAAAAGATTTGTTACGCTTTTAACTTTCAGAATGTATTTTGCTACCTGTACGGCATACATCATGATGTTCATGTATATGCGTTTTTCAGGCTGGGTATTTGCCTGGGGAAATGGGAATGAACAGCCCGAGTGCCCTTTCCCCTAGTGCTGGAAAAGGAGGCTCTCAGTATTATTCATACCCCAATAACTCAAGGCGCCGGCCAGGAGATAATGTTGGTAAGTGTGCAGAGAATATACTCCTTTGTTCTTGGTGGGGGTTCCCAGATGTGAAAGCTCAATCCATAATCCCACCATTGCACACATTCTGATCTATCTCGAACACAGCCCTCACGCACCCCGTTATTTCTCTACTTTTTACCCTCACCTGTGTCTCACCCCACTCCTCTTAGATTGTAAGCTCTTGAGCAGGTTCCTCTTTTCCTATCATCGGTGCATCACGCTTATTTATTTTGTTTGGTTTGTCCTACCCAGGTCTACAGAATATTTTGGCCCTTTATAAAAAAAATTGCAATTAATTTCTCAATACATGTGCTTTTCTACATTGCATTTAAGCCAACTCCAGCATTACGAATTACATTTTCACCGACTTTCTATATATTTTTTTTTTCTTCAGATGCCCAACCTAAGAAAGTGCGCAAGGTGCCAGGACTTCCTACTTCAGTAAGTGCTATCTCTGCAGATCACTTTAAAAAATCTATGCTATTAAAGCAGACCTGCCAACTTTGTTGGGCCTAGGAGTGGGTGAGAAAGGTAGTAACACTTGCGCAAATTGTGACTGTGCCATCACATCCACGCCTCCAAGAGAGATGTGTTGCATAGACACGTGCATTGTAGGGTGGCCAGCTGCTCTGCCAAGTCTTCATTCAGGTCGCTCCTCACACACTGCCCGTGTATTGGAATAAATGCCCTGGTTTTAACCATTTAAGCTTGGCAAGTGACATTAAACAGGTGCTAGTGATGAATTTTCCCTCAGGCCTCCAGAAAACACTGTTACAGCCTAGGGCTGATATGTAACGGGAGGTCTGAGGCGAAAAAGTGGGTGTCAGAGGATCGGACCATGTGATTTGGCAGGTCTGTCAAAGGGGTACAATAAACTTATAATTTACTACTCTGATCCCAATTTAGAATCGTTGTCCAGTGATATTGAATTTGTGTAGGGTTTCAAATTTCTGCATCTGAGGTCACTGGTTTAATACCAAAGTATAGCAACTAAATGCGGAAGCTTTCCTATGTGCTTTCACATTTAGCCATTTAATTTTTATATAGCACAAATTGAAAACCTTCTAAAATTAGAATGGAGTATCTAGTCCATTAAATCAGTTGACATAAAAAGCTATAAAAATGGTAAAGTATAACCTTGACCTAGTAATTCTGTTCCTATCACTAGCTGCACTCTACTTATCGTGCTCACATTAATGTTTTAAATTGGTCAGGGTGTGAGAAGTCTGTCCCCCTCTTCCAGAGATACTGCTATCTGGAGATATTGCTGGGTGAAGTGGAGAAGTTTCCCCCACCCCACCCAGCATCACCAGCAGCTGGGATTTTAGTTTCCCAGCTGCCAGTCACTAGTGAAATCAGTGGCATCTTTTATTTAAGGGCAATAAAAAGGAACTTTGATTTTAATAGAGTATCCCTTTTAAATCCAATTCCGTTTGTTGTAGAGGTGCACCGAAATGGAAATTTCTGTCCGACACTGAAAATTCGGGATCAGTTTGGCTGAAAACTGATACTGATACCGAAACCGAAAATCAGACATGAGAACCTGGGCTTGGAGGCCGGGCCGAGCCGGGGACTTGCCTGATCCCGAAAGCCGTCCGAGCGAGCTGCTCGGCTGGCCTTCAGATCCAGCCAAGCCGGGGGCTCGCCTGAACCTGGAGGCTGGCCGAGCAGCTTGCTCGGCCGGGCCTCCAGGCCCAGGTTCGCATGGCTGATTGGTTGCACCTACATACTCTCCTACATCCTCCTACTTCGGCCCTGAGCTCCAGCGGTGATAGTCCTCTGGCTGTCGCAGGCTGCTCGGCTGGGCCAAGGGCTCACCTGAGCCTGGAGGCCAGCCGAGCAGCGAGCAGCCTGCAACAGCCAGAGGACTATCACCGCTGGAGCTCAGGGCCGAAGTAGGAGGATGTAGGCGAGTATGTTGTCTACACATACTCACCTGCATCGGCCCCGAGTCCTCCACTGGTGACAGTCCTCCTGCGTCCAGTGTCCGCTCTCTGTCGGTCGCCGGGATGACATCATGGGATGACACCCTGGGTCAAAGGCTTCCGTGACGTCATACCGGCGACCAACGGAGAGAGGACACTGGACACTGTCACCACTGGAGGACTCGGGGCCATTGTAGGGGAGTATATGCAACACTCTCCACCCACCCACCCCCAAACAAAATCCGTCACCTGGAGGCCCGCCCGAAAATTTTCCTTTCAAAATAGGGCAGGCCTCCAGGCTCAGGTGAGCCCCCGGCTCGGCTAGGTCCAGGCCAAGCCGGGGGCTCGCCTGAGCCTGGATGCAGGCCAGGCAGGCAGCTCGGGTGGCCTCCAGGCTCAGGCAAGCCCCCGGCTCGGCCGGGCCTCCAGGCCGTATTTTGAAAGGAAAATTTTCGGCTGATTTTTATTTTATTTTTTTTTCCAGCTGAATTTCCCATTTTGTCCGAAAGCACCATTTCCGGACGATAATTTTCGGTGGCCGAAATTTCGGTGCATCCCTAGTTTGTTGCCGTGGCAAAATGCCTTTTGTCAATTTGACAGGGCGCCTCTCCCTTTAAATAGGTCAGTGTTATTTCGCTAACCTATAGAATGTAAAAAAAAATGGAATTCCGTTTTGAAGTTTCTCCCTCCCCAGAGCCAGTGCCATTTTTGCCGGAGGGAGTGCGGCATGCAGAAATCATCTGTCCTTTAGGACTGCCACCTACATGATCCGTGTTCTGCGCTGGCTGTCTCTCAGATCGTGGCACGCAGGCAGCGCTGCACTCAGAACAGAGAGCTGTCTGCTCACTCTGCCCTCCTCACTGCAACATGCCACATTCATGTGGGTGATGGGGGTAAACTTAAGAATGGAATAGCTGTTTTCTACATAAGTTTTACAGTATGCACTGTGCACTCGCCATGCTATTAATGGCTTTATTTTACTGTATGGGTTTTTAACAACTTGTAGATAACAGCACCGCGGCTGGTTTCAGCTCCTGGAGTCCAAAGGAGCGTGGTCACGAATGGACACTGGGATCTATTTGTTCCTAAAGTTCCACTACATATGGTAAAAAGAGGCAGAGAGGGGTGTGGCCACAATGTGGCAGAAGATGGCTGCTTAACACTGGAGCTCTGCACTCGGGCCCAGCATTTTCAGTTAATCGCGTGGCCACCCAATGGACAAGGGGCCAAAAATAGTGACTCTTCTCAGAGCTGCTGCTTACCCGGGCATCCAACGGCACATCACCGATGCACTATTATTTGTACGGGGTCCCAGTGGCCCAGGTGGTAGACTGCGATTCCAAGATGGGGGCAGCCGCTGACCTCATGACACCTTAGATGCGGGGCGGCCGTAGAGCCCCAAACTATCAGATGGTGGCATGGCAGAAGCTTTGGTAAAGGTGATCCTGTGCCTCATCCCTGCAAGGAGGACATTTGAGGCCCTATTATCCCGTATGGTGGAAAAATTTTACACGTTTTACTGAGCTGATGTAAGACAGCTGGCGGGGGGGGGCAAGGTGTAGGTGATGTAAGAGGTCAGGGACTCCATTCTCACCCACCTGGACCACCTTAAATCACAACTATGCAGGCCAAACAACTTGCAAATTTGCACCACCTGATGGATGACTGATCTGGATAATTGAGGCCGTCGTAACAATATTGGTGTGGGCCTCACAGAATCTGAGGGTATGGAAGATCTCCTCTTTATGCTTCAATCTCTGTTTAATGAACTGTTGCAACGCCTGCCCGATACACGATACGATTTGACAGGTCTCCGCACGCTCTCTGCCCACGCAGGGTGAAAATGGCATCCCCGAGGGATGTCATATGTAGAGTCCAAATCATGCTCATTGTTACTTGACTCTCATGTCATTGAAATATAAGGATGTCTCCAGATTCACCCTCCACGCTAGGAAGCACTTGGTCAGTTACAGAGGTCCTCAGAGCTTGAGAAATCAGATGGCGTAGGGGATACCCTCTCGCTTTAAACATTACCAGAGGAAATCCACTTCTTGCTATCGCCGACCCTGGTGATGGTCCTGGCTTTCTATGTGCCTTAGACCTCCCCTCAGTGGAGATAGAGCTTGTACAGAGGTACACATGTGGATCCCTAGATGGCTTGCTGTTCGTAACGGTTATCGGCCTATGGACCCTTTGAACACAGATGGCCCTGGCACGTAATCACTCCTCGCCCGGATACGAAGTGGCGTACTGACGGCCTGCTCTATTGTGTCCTTTTATTTGCTGCAGGCCTTGTTCGACCCAGATCTGGATGGACATACAACTGTAGAACATTGAAGGTTGAGACTGCGTGTTTCCCTATGTTTGAGGTTTCAATAGGATATTATTGACATTGGCCACATATCACTCAACTGTTCAGGCCCCCCAGTGCTGAAGGTGGAAGACTGGAGTTGGTCCACTGGAGTCTGATAAACTCAACATTATGCTACTTTTTGTAGCGGATGGTTTTCTTCAGGTCGATTGACTCCATCAGCATACATTTGTCCAGATTTCGGATTCTATTTCAATGACCTTTTGTTCTGTTTTTTACATTAGAGTTCGGTTTATGCCTCCTCCCCCCGCAGTGTCCATCTTTCTTGGCTACTCCATGGAACTGTTGTTCCACTCATTCTATGCCGCAGCTAGACCCCCATAAGGACAGCTACACCACCTAATCTTTAATTTTTTCCTTATGTTGGTTATGTTTGGTTTAGGTTCTTTTTCGCTCCTGAGTTTTGAGGTCATATGCAATATCTACCCCTTTTTGGTGCACGGGTTCTAACCAGAGAGTATAGCTCAATCTTTCCTGACTGGTCCCTCCAATATGGCTATCTTTAAATGCGCGAGGGTTAAACCACCCAGTCAAGCGTAGAATCGCTTTGACAGATGTACAGAAACAAGGGGGGATATTGTATTTCTACAAGAAACACATTTCAGGTCTGACAATGCCCCAAATGTAAATTCTCAAAGCTACTATAGCAACTATGTAAAATCCAAATCTAGAGGGGTCGCAATCCTTATAGCGCCTCCCATCCCATTTACTTGCACAACTCAATGCAATGATCAAGGCCGTTTCATGTTTGTGAAGGGCTACTTGGGCCCCAGGCTCATTACCTTGGCTAACCTAGAACTCCCCAATAGTCGCCAGTGTTCGACTTTAAGCAGAATCCTAACCAAATTAGAGATCACAGAAAGCCTTTTGATTTTGTGGAGGGGACTTCAACATCTCATCTAAGTGTCGTAGTTTCCATAAACTGTTACACACATCTTAACTGGTTGTTGGAGAGCAGTGCACCCGGACCCAGTGCATGATTATACTTTTTACTCTGCTACGCCATGTGTATACTCGCACCTTGACCTGTTGATAGTGCATCATCATACTCTCCGCAGTGTGGTCAGCTGGGATAGGGAGTATAACTTGGTCTGACCATGCCCCAGTCTCAATAATCCTCAACATCCCTGAGGTGCAAGGGCAGCAGTGCTAATGGCACCTTAAACAGTTTTGCAGGGTGGGTCACCGGGACATCATTCAGAAAACAGACCAATATTTTGTTGAAAATTACACGGATGGCATTACGGCCCCACTGTTATGGGAAGCGCACAAATGTGTCGTTGGGTCTATTGATTCTACTGGGTGCACGATGTAAACGGGATAAAGGGGGGGAAAATTGGGAATTTGCTTATGGAAATAAATGTTCTTTAAACCTTGCACAAGGAAACGCCTTATGTTCAGCCCTATTGTGCTTTGGCATCGCTTCGATTAGACCTCCGGCAGGTCGCTACGCACTTATTATGTCCTTGATAATCATTGAAGTAAATTGCTGGCCATGGCTTTGTCAGAAATACCAGTCCACTTGTATTCCTAAACTGAAAAGGCAGTTGGCCACACTATTTAACTAGTATTTAAGAAATTTGCTGGTAATTTCACTATCAATCCCTTATATTGCATTAGAGACTTCCCACCTGACCCGCAGATGATTTCCTCCTATCTTGCCAAGTTGCTCCACATGAACATTCCCTCGCAGATGACCCCTTCACCATGGAGGATCTAGTGGCAGCAATTAAAGTTAATCTCAAGTAAAAGTCCAGGCCCCGATGGCTTTCTATTGCATATTATAAAATGTTTTTGCCGACAGTAGGCCCTTATCTCCTCAAAGATAGAATTCCCACTACTACCCGGCCCTCCAAGCAACGATCTCCTTCATCCCTAAATCAAGGCAGGATCCTTAATATTGCCACAACTATAGGCCCATCTCATTATTTAAAAATGATATAAAGTTAATGGCAAAGATGCTAGCTATGAGAATGAACCCACTTTTACCATCCCTAATTCACCCCGATCCGGTGGACTTTGTCCCACTTCGAGGAGCCAGAGACAATATTTTACGAGCCCTTAATCTACTCCATGTTCTCAAAGACTGCATTACCCATATTATTCCTTACAGTTGATGCCGAAAATGTGTTTGACTGGGCAGATTGGTCACGACTTAGCCACGGCTCTTCTACAAGTCAATGGCACACTTTCTGACCCGATCTCTAGCTGCAGTGGGACACGTCAGGGTTGCTCCCTGCCTCTGGTACGGTTTGTACTTACTTCGGAAGCCTTTCTCCAGAAGCTACAGGATAATGATATTGTTGCCGACTATGATACCCCTATTCACCAATATAAGGTGTGATGATGACATTTTGCTACAGTCCGGGACCCTCTAACGTTACTCCCAGCTTTCTTTCGAGAAGTGGAGTTTTATGCTGCAGTCTCCAATTTTAAAATCAAGAAGTCTAAATGTGAGGCTCTGGGTGTGGCTATAACCTCTGTCTTGAAAGTGCAGATCTAAACGATAGCCTTACTCTCCAGGAAAATGGGGCAATCTTGCTCCCTGCAGACCTTTCCACTCTTTCCACACTTAACTATAAGCCACTCCTGAACAGTGTTAAATGATATTTGCAGGCCTGAACCAAGCCTTGGTTTTCTTTGGTTCAGCTGGCTGAATGTTCTCGCAATATCGATCCTAAAATTTTTATAATTTTTTTTTCTTTTCAGGCCCTTCCTATCCATATACCTCTTTCATACTTCAGTAAAAACTGTTTGGGGAGGCCAAGACTAGAACACCCATCTCAGGAGACCAAAGACCCATGGGGGACTGAATTTACCACACCTAGAATTGTATTATATTATAGCTTTGCTTCTCCATCTCAGTGACTGGTCCATATCTCCACCTCACAAACTTTTTGTGCCCCTGGACCACATTTAACGTCCCCATTGTTTCGGTGCCTTGGCAAACAGCCCCTTATGAGGCTTTATGCCAGTCACCTAACCCGCTCAGTTTCTGGAGACTGTACCACTCCTGTTTGAGACCATTGACCACACCCTCCCCTCTCACACAGGTGTAAAGTAATCCAGAATTTCCCTCTGGGCAAGCATTCACCTTTTTAGACTTCGATTATGAAGGCCACTACTTGGCGATGCAGGCACGTACCTCCTGAGGCTGGGGTCAGACGAGCGTCATTGGAGAGTGGAAGGAATGTCTGTGAGAGTGGACGTTCCTTCCACTCGACGCCTGTCTGGCCACCTCACAGAGCGCTGAGCGCTCAGTGCTGCAAGGCTCGATCCTCCGAAGGCTCGATCCTCCTATGGAGGATCGCGCTTTGCAGCTCCATCAACGCGCGTCCTAGCGCTTTGACGGAGAGGCTTTCTAGACGTCTGCAATACGGCTGCTGGTGCATCTGCAATTCGTGCGTGCGTGCGCGCGCGCGCAACGGCGTGTGGCTAGCCCCATCACCAGAAGCTACGTCAGTATGGGCGCATCTAGTGCACTCGTCTAACACTGGCCTGAGTTGCTCCTACTATCAATGTTGATACCGGATGGTACAACTACTCCCCTAGAGGCGTAGCGTTATCTCCAACTCAAACAATTCTTGTCCCGCCTAACTACACACCATTCCTTCTGACCAGACACATCCCTATTCAAACACTTATGCCTGACGGACCCCTTCCCCCATCTGCTGTCTCAGCTATACGTCATGTTTATGGTGGCCGAGCACCCAGATTTGCCATCGTTTACTACCAAATGGGAGGCTGAACTTCCGACCCCCGCACCCCATAACGAATGAGTGGGCTGCCATTTTTCACATTGCCTTCCACTTGGCCAGGGATCGGTGAGTTCAGGAAATGAACTATAAATGCTTATCTAGTTGGTACATCACTCGAAGTAGGTTAACTGTGATCTACCCAGAGATGTCTCCGGTCTGCTGGAGACACAGGCTGACGTGGGCACTTTTATTCATATTTGGTGGGATTGCCGATGAGGTCGTTTTTACATACATTAAAGAAATTGCATCTCTAGACATGCCACTTACTCCCCAGGCTGCCCTGTTGCACGTGGTCCTCGTTTTGATGAGTCGTTATGTTAAATTGTTGTGATCCATTTATTTAATGCAGTGAAGGCATTGATCCCAAGGTACTGGGAACAGCAGGTTTCCCGAGGATGTTTGATCAGTTTAACGGTGTACAGGAAATAGAAGAATTACATATTTCATTGGAAAACAAATGATACTTGCTGTAAATTATGGTACTGGTGGTCTGATTTTTGTACTCAAACACCGGCGCCCGGATAATGTACATACAGCTTCCTGCGCCCCCTACCCTAGGACAGCCCGTTGCTCTTCTTCCATTGACTTAGATGGAATTCTGGGTTGCTTTAAATCTATGTGGGGTAGATCGTTTGCCTAACTATGGGTTCATCTCTACAAATCCTCCTGTTGCCTAACAGACTGTTCTGTAACTTCGTTCAATGCTTTTTTTTTTTTATCTGCGTTTTTAATGTACCTTTTTAATACCTGTTACTTCAGTATTACTTAGACACGTTCCGTTGTCATGTCTCCAGCTCTCAGTTGGAGGCTATTTGATTGGAAAATTGGAAAAATGTACATCTTGTTACCTTGCTACAGGTCGGTGTCAGATGCTTCCTTTTGCCTTCCCTTTATTTTGCATTTAGGACACTTGGATGCTGCTTATCTTCACTTTTGTTTGTTACCATGTCCTCATGACACCATCTTGTAATGCTCTTTGCCTTTTTTATATCATTTTTATTCAAAGAAGAGAAACTTTCAGCCTTTTGCTCAATGCGATAAGCAGAAAGGTGGTGGGTCAATCAACCGTTGCAAAACGTTTTGATTTTTTTTTTTTATTCTTTTATCTCCTGTTAACGTGATTTTTGCAAAACAATTTAGAGTTTGAGTGCTGATATATTTTGCAGAAGACTGACTTGAGACAAGGACGAGCTAAATTAAGGGCTCCTATATGAAGTTATAGCATGAGGAGCCGTTCATTTACAATAACCTGTCGTAACAGGTGAGCCACAAGCAAAGCTGTGATGGAATAGTGGCTGGGGTGGTAATATACAACGGATGGGGTCTTTTGCTTTACAGCTTAGTGGGAACTGGGCCCTTATGGTTTAAAGAGCCACAATATTGGCAAGCTATAAATCCACCTTATTTTTTATTAATGCAGTGTTTTTATATGTAACTGGATTTGTAAATAAAAAAAAGGCAATAGTGTTTTACTTTGTAATGTTCCACAGGTGCACCATTTAATGAAATGTGCTGGAGCTTATGTTGGATCACTGGTTATTAACCCTTCTCTCCCCCAAAATAGTCTGAGGTGCAAATGCTTTTTATCAAATTGTCTGTTTCTAATTGCATAGAGGGGATCATTCGTTGTGGTTATTGGGCAAAAAACCTTTCCCATAATTTCCTTTTTTCGGAGTATAGAAACTATTAAGAATAATGGCATACTTGCAATGTAGGATCCTGCACTAAACAGGCATAGAGAACGCTAGTTTCACTAATGTTGTCATTTTAAGACCATCTAAATCTTTCTTTTCATGTTTTTCCCGGTCCTTCAAAACAGGCAGACGGGCATCAGTGGGTCTGGTGCTGCAGCGTTACTATATAATTTATTCCCATGCAACAACAGGCTGAGCACATACAGTAACACACTGGCAATGTGTCACGACTCCTCAGCCCTCCCCTAAAGCCTCACCACCCCCTCTCTCCCAGCCAGACAGAGCAAAGGAAATGACTTCACTCTCCTGGAGGAGGGGGGGGGGGGAGAACCCACCTCCCCTTTCAACAGTAATAGGGGGTTGGGAATGTGAGGAGGGGGTCTGCTTGATTTACAGCTTCCTGAGTAACTATTAACTACTTCACCTCTCTCACTATCCCATAAAGATATGGAAAGCTTTGGGGGATTTCTTCCCAATTCAGCAAAACCACATAAAATCTGCACCGCTGAGGTGGATGTTTTTTGTTTGCATGCATATAAATCTATACATCTCGCAGTGCTTACGTTTTTATCAAAAACCTGGCTGCTGACATTGCAGCTTACCTGTAGTGATGTGTCATACGCTTAACTTTAATACATGGAATATCATTCACAGAACCTAACCTTGCTCTAAATCTGCCATTACCCAGTATTCTTCCCATCCAGAAAATGTTGCACATTATTTGTAAGCGTTAATGTGCCATGCTTTTGTCCAGATCATTATTTATGATCGGCGGAAGGTTGCTTGGCATAAAACTTGCAATGGTTAGTCACGGATAAATAAATCCACAGCAAGGCCACTGATTTCATAAAGAGATGATGTATTTAGGCAGTATTACATTGAAATGCCCTCGGTTTCTCAAGCGGTCCCTTTTTTTTTTCTTTTTTTTACACATCTGGGAATAGCAAGCAGGGTTTTATCAGGAACTTGCTATATGGTCCAGGCCTTCTGACCCCCTATAGACTGCATATGTTAACTCTTTCCAGGTGTTGGTGTGAGATGCAATGGGTTAAGAGCAGCAGTGAAACCTGAGTGTAGGAGCTGGGACAGGAGCTGGGAGTCTCAGGGGAGGGAGGAGGAGCTGAATTCCACAATGCCATAGGATGCCTGCACCATACATCACAGGCTAATATACCGAATTCTGCCATAAATTTATAACCTTTGGGGATAAAAAAAAAAAGACTGTCTCCCTTATCTATTATGGCTAGTATACAGTGCGTGCGTATGTTCTGGTTTTTTGTCTCCCATAATGTTTACAGAGAATGTCTTGGTTTTTGCTTCCGGTCTCCCCAACAATAAAAACAAAATCTAGTTGTGGTTCATCCTCCTATCGCTACTTATGGGGGTTTTTTTCCGCGTTTTATTTTTTGGACTTTCTGTCTTGATCTGCTGGCTATTGCCAAGACATTACTAATACTAAACCGGCTTCACAGCTCTATATAGTTATGTTTATTTTATGTAAAATGCATTTTATCACTATTAGGAATTTGTATGTAGCTGGAATGCATACTGTCTCCTAATACCCGTTTCTAGGCTGTCCCCCTGTCGTTTATCCCCCTCCTTTTGCTTATAGACGCCCCCTCTCTGCTCCCATCTGCCCGGAGTGCTGGAACAGTGCCAGGATATGGCAGATGGTGCTGGGGGTCTGTGCCCCTCCTCCCCTCTCTATAATCAAATTATAGGAATCCAGCATTTTAACGCTCTATGTATTTTGGGATTCTAAGAGTGTAGAATTTTTTTTAACCCCTTCATCTTCTCCCGAGTACAGGAAATGATGGGAGTTATTGGATTAAACTGATTAAATAAAATTTGGCAAATAAAAATGAGCATGAACTACCCAGAATGTCAGCTTTACACATGCGATACCCTGTAATGGCACGCTCTCAGCGTTCTAAAATTCCAGCTATTTATTAACTTTATTAGTGAACAGTTCATAAATTCTCATTTTCATCATAATCTCATGTCAAAATTTACATCCTTATGCCATTTTGTCCTAAATCCTCCAACTTTTTCAGTTCCCTGACTTTGTGAGGGACGCTTTTCTCTTTTATAAATAAAGTATTTTACCAGGAAGGATACATTGAGATTTCTCTCGTTTTCAAGTATGTCCTGGGTTCAAGAACATTGAATTGTTACAGTAGGTACAAAATTACAAAGTGATAAAATGCAAGATCTTAATCTGCATATTTGTGTTTGTTTTTTTAACCGAAAATAAATATGTAGGAAATAGTCATTATGTTATGTTTACAGTTGCATTCTGTATTGAGGTATGTTAATAGAGCTGCTCTCTTAAGTAACTTTAGAATGGGGGAAGATTTGATGGCGTCGGTTATTCCATAATTGCGGTGCTCCTGTAAGAAAATGAGGATCAAGCCACTTTCATTTTATATTGTGGTACTGCAAGTAAGGTGCTGGTCGTGGATCGGAGGTTATAGGATGAGGGAACTGCTGGAGGAAGCAGTCTATTCAGGTAGGCTGGTAGCTTCCCAGAAAAGCTCTTTAACACCAGTTTGGAAAGGTGAAGGGTACGTCTAGATTCCAGCGACGGCCAGTTTGGCTCTTTTAACATGTCACAATGGTGGGTCATGTAGTTACATTGTAGAACTCATTCTGAGGCTTTGTGCTACAATGTAGTAAGTTTATGAAGGTGCGTTCACAGGACAGCTGAATACACTACATCTCTGTATTCACTAGCCAGCATAAGCATTTGAGTACAATCAATCTACTTTCTTACCACGACAGGATTTGTTTCTGTACAGGGCACCTAGTTTGGGGTAAAGTCTAGATGAGTTTTTCAATGTGGGGCCAAAGGATAGATTAGGGCCTAGCCACATACCTAGATATTTGAGAGAAGTGACTGTGGTCGGTATGCCATTTAATTTTGTCCTGATGCATAGATTGGAAGGTTGTAATTTATGTAGTTTAGGTACTGTTCCAAATAGCATTGTAACCCTTTTGTCAGTATTTAGAAAAAAGTTTATCTGAAATCCACTTTTCTACCTCTGTGAATTGTTCTTTGCCTTAACCGTATGATTACCGTCCCAGGGATCGAACACCAAATCCATCAACCTCACCATATTACTGCTCTAGTTTTTGAAAATGTTTGTACTTGATATTTGAGTCCTGCAAAAATATCTCCGCTACCCCATTTATATATTTCCATAGTAGGACATGTTTGCTCTTTTTTGCAGGTATACCCCACAAGCTCAGGTGACGAATACAGTGGGGATCGGGGAAATTATCCCTCCAGCAAGCCCCCAAACTCAATTTACCAAGGGCCTTTCTATTTGACAGGTGAGTTTACATTTTTTTATGTACTTCTCAATTTCCTTTGTTTTGTCGGATATATACTCACCGACCACTTTATTAGGTATACCTTGCTAATACGGGGTTGGACCTCCTTATGCCTTCAGAACTGCCTTAATTCTTTGTGGCATAGATTCAACAAGGTGTTGGAAACCTTCCTCAGAGATTTTGGTCCATATTGACATGATGGCATCACACAGTTACTACAGATTTGTCGGCTGCACATCTGATTCGAATCTCCCATTCCACCACATCACAAAGGTGCACTATTGGATTCATATCTGGTAACTGTGGAGGCCGTTTGAGTACAGTGAACTCATTGTCATGTGCAAGAAACCAGTTTGAGATGATTTGAGCTTTGTGTCATGGTGCATTTTCCTGCTGGATGTAGCCATCAGAAGATGGATATACTGGTCAAAAAGGGCTGGACATGGGGGGCGTGGCCAGCTGTGCAGGGAAGAGGTCGCATAACGCTGGAGCTCCGTCTGATGTCCCCACGAAAAGGGTTTTTCTAAAGAGATCACCTCAGCTGAGTGTACTCCGCGGGGTCCCTGGACTGCTTACCATCAGGGTTCATTCTCCAGAGCCTGTTTTACCCCCCCCAGAGCAGAGACGTGAGTTGGTCCGTCAGATCCTCAGCCTAGGTGCTCTGTCGGCGGCAATTTTGGGGCCTGTTTCCCCAGATTACTGCATTGCTTCCCGGGTCTGTGTGCAGATCTTTGCCGGGCGGATGCCTGCGGTCAGCCAGGGTGATGGAGGGCCCCCATCCCCTGGATGCTTAGATGGACATACTGCTGGAACCGGGAGCTGTGCTGAGGAAAATGTGGCGACCCATACCCCCTTCCCCCACTGATGAGAAAATGGCCGCGATCGCAGGCCTAGATGCCTGTCTGCAACTGCTGGGGGAGGATGACTCGGGTCCGCTCACGCGGGGAACGTGGCGCCTGATGATGGCCACGTTGAGACGCTGCAGGGAAGAGATGGAGGACCTCGGTGGTGATCCGGTGGCCGCTCTACTCACCGATGACACCACAGGACGTGATGTGAAGGTGGAAGAGGTAGTCGTCTCCGGAGCTGCGGAGGATGACCTGGGGCGGGCTCCTCTCTTACAGTGCGTCGAGTCCGTTCCAACTGCTGGAGAGGTGCTGGCCCATTAGAGAAGAGTTGGAGTGGAGGAAGTTACATAGTTACATAGTTATATAGTTATATAGGCTGAAAAAAGACATGCGTCCATCGGGTTCAGCCTCTCCCACATAACCTACTGCTGTTGATCCAAAAGAAGGCAAAAAACCCAGTCTGAATAAGTTGCTGTGTTCTGCGAGGAGGCTACGACCGCTCTTGAGGCACTCAGTAGCTCACCCGTACAACGGGTTCTTCGGAGGGGAGATGTGAGTGAGGTGTTGCCTACTGACCTTCTTCGAGGCCTGGTCGGGGCGAGAGGGGACCTCGTCCTGGACTTGGCTCTCCTGCGGAATCTCTGCTGCGCCGGCTCACCCGAGGGACTTGGACGACCCTGAATAGCCCTGCCTGTGGCAGCCCAGCCTCCCTTGCTGGACACTGGATGACTTTACTGCTGACTCTTCTTGATGGTGTTCCCCGGCTGAGACCCCAATTACTCGCCTGCTAGTAGCATTTTTTTACAGGCCTTTTGTTACGTCTCTTTCAGATGAGGCCCCCCCATTCAGGGATGATCCCCTCCTCTCCCACTTTTTTTTTGTTCCCCCCCCCCCCTTTGTGATACCCTACCCATTTTTGTTTACTTTGGCATTTACGGGATACCTTGCGGGGTGCAGCCGAAGCCTGGTGTCCAGTTTGCCCCCCAGGTGCCCAGGCCTGGTGCCATTCCCCCCCCCCCCCCTGGCCTTCTCCCGTGGTCTTTGGCCGTACGGGACTCTGCCAAGGTCGGCACAGTTTTGTCCTCTTGCCATTCCCCCCCCCCTCTTCACTTCTTTTATGCTTACTCGGCTGACCTCTTTATTAGCAGTAAATCGTGCTTTATCAAAACACTGACGAGTTAATTTTTATGTAGATGAGACCCCCCTATTTGGGGATGTTTATTGTTTCTCGTATGATGTACCTATGCTAAATATTTTGGATGGTCCTTTGTGACCCTCATTTTCTTATGTCTGAATGTACCCTGACTTCTTTACAAAATAAAATGGTAAATTAAAAAAAAGGGCTGGACATTGAAAGCAACAATATTCAGGTAGGCCCGTGGCATTTAGTGGGGATGCACTGATACCGGCATTTGCATGAGTACTTAGTAGCTGACTTTACTCCGCCCTCCCAGCTGTCAGTCAGCAGAGCGGGATTCAGATTTCCCGCTTCTGCCGACTATTGCCGAGTAGGAGACGTCATCGCCCTGAAAGCGCGATGACGTCTCCAACTCACCGCAGTAGCTGGCAGCAGTGGCTCAGTATTAGTGTTGCGCGCATCCTCTTGCGCGCAACACTAATCCAAGAAGAGGAAGCCTGCTGATTGGCTGGCTTACGTGAGAGGCGCGCATGTGCGCTTCTCACGTAAACCATTAGCCAAGTGAAAGATTTAGAAGGACGGGAGAGGAGGGAGGGGAGTATATATTTAAAAAAAAAAAAAAAAAAAGCCGTTGGAAACAAGTGGATTTTAGGGTAAGTATTACAGTAAACAAACAAAAAAAAATCCCTACCTATTTATTGAGGGAATAGGTATAGTTTAATGTAAAAAAACGGGGGGGGGGGATTTTTGATTAGAGTGTTCCTTTAAAGGATCTACAGGAATATCTGGCAAGTACTGGCTGTGTCTTCATGTGACAACAATCTCCCGTATTCTTTATACGTCTGGGCTATGGGATAGAGTGGCAAGATTGAAACCTTTTCTTATTTGTAAGTAAAAACATCCAAGCCAAGCTAAATTTTGCAAAAACACATCTGAAGTCTCCCAAATGCATGTGGGAAAATGTGTTATGTCTGATGAAACGAAGGTTGAACGTTTTGACCATAATTCAAAAAGATTTGTTTGGCACAAAAGCAACACTGCATATCACCAAAAGAACACCAAACCCACAGTGAAGCATGGTGGTGGCAGCAGCATGCTTTGGGGCTGTTTTTCTTCAGCTGGAATTGGGGCCTTGGTCAAGGTAGAGGGAAATATGAACAACAATATTGGCGCATTACCTTTAAGCTTCTGCTAGAAAGGTGAACATGAAGAGGAACTTCATCTTTCAGCATGATGACCCAAAGCATTCATCCAAATCCACAAAGGAATGGCTTCACCAGAAGATGATTAAAGTTTTGGAATGGCCCGACCCGAATCCAATGGAAAATCTGTAGAGTGATCTGGAGAGGGCTGTGCACAGGAGACGCCCTCACACTCTGACAGATTTGGAGTGTTTTTGCAAAGAGTGCGCAAATCTTGCCAAGTCAAGATGTGCCCTGCTGATACGCACTTTTTGGGTATGAGTCTAATAAATTCAAAAGGCGCTTCAAAGTATTCGTTTAAGGGTGTGCACACTTATGCAACCATATTATTTTAGTTTATTTTTCTTCCCTCCACCTAAAAAGATTTGTTCGTTTTTTTTTTTTTTTTTTTAATTGAGTTGTACAGTTTATATGTCACATTAAGGCCCCGTTCACACCTATACGTTTTAAAGCGCATTCCTGTGCGCTTTAAAACGCATGGAGGGGGAAATTCCATGCTATTCAATGGGACCCATTCATAACTTGGGCGTTTTAAAGCGCGCAGGACCGCGCTTTAAAACGTCCTGCGCCCAAAGAAGTCTGGGAGCTTCTTTGGTGTGCATAGCAGCGCGTTCGCGGCCATAGACATAGCTGTTGCACGCATATAAAAAAGACGCCTAGGTTTAAACCCAGCCTAAAGGTGGAGAAAGTTCTGAAACGTTTGATCTTTGTCCCCCTTTTTCTTTTTTCTTTTTACATCACAGAAATCTGATATTTTCACAGGGGGGGTTGTAGACTTTTTTCTCTTTTCTATCCCCTGTATACACCACAGCCTCAGATGCACACAGCTCCTCGGATGCCGGTTTCAGTGCTGGCTTCTGGTATCGGGGGCAACTGCCGGTATTGGTACCGATGCTAGTATCAGGATCGGTGCATCTCTACTGTCTATCATCTCAAACCAGTCTGCTCATTCTCCTCTGACCTCCAGCATCAACAAGGCATTTTCGTTCACGTAACTGTCTGGCATCAACAACCATGCCACTTTCAAAGTCACTTAAATCCCCTTTCATTATTATTATTATTATTCTTTATTTATAAAGCGCCAGCATATTCCGCAGCGCTGTACAATAGGCACAGTATAGACAGGGTTACAATACATTGAACAACATTTGACAAACAGTACAGGAGGAGATGAGGGCCCTATTCCCATAGGAACTCACAATCTAGGAGGGTTGGGGTTGGAAACAGGAGGAGAGGACTGTAAGGTGAGAGTGATTGATGGTTGTGTCAGTGAGTTGGGTGGTAGGCTTCCCTAAATAGGAACGTTTTAAGGGAGCGTTTGAAGGAAGAGAAGTTAGGGGGAAGTCTGACAGTACGAGGGAGAGCATTCCAGAGAGTGGGGGCTGCTCGTGAGAAATCCTGCAGTCTATCATGGGAAGAGGTGATGCGGGGAGAAGCTAGGCGCAGGTCACTGCTTGACCTTAGGGAGCGGGCTGGGGTGTATTTGGTGATTAGTGAGGACAGGTAGTGGGGAGCTGAGTTAGTGAGGGTTTTGTAGGTAAGGATAAGGATTTTGAACTTAATTCTGCAGTGGATGGGGAGCCAGTGAAGGGAGCCCCATTCTGTTGCTTGTTTTGAACTTCAAGTAGTCTTCACCATGTCTAAATTCACTGAGTTGCTGCCATGTGATTGGCAATTTGTGTTAACAAGCAACAGGTGCACCTAATAAAGTTGAGTTTTAATTTTGGCTAGTAACAACCCTAGTGATCTGACTTTGAATGTATGGAAATATTTTAGAATATTTACTCTTTGGCTTTTCAAGAATATTCTCAAAGTATATTTGTGCTGTGAAAAAGGATTTACCATACAAATGTGGGGGGGTTCTTTTTTTTTTCATAGAAGGACTTCATGGTTCCTCTGACATCTGGGCTTCCTCAGGAGGAATTGGGCAAGGAGGCTATGGTCCTATACTGAGCAGTTCTCAACCTTCCCTCTCACAGCCCTCAGGGTTTACCAACCTGCATCAACATGAACGAATGGTGAGTTTTAATTTTTTTTTAGAGTACAGTGTCTTTTTAAAATGTCAAATCTGTCCATTTTTGTTCTTTAATGTCTATGCCAGTGTCTTCTTAGTCTTGCCAGAAGGTAAACTGGCAGTCTAGATCGAAAGCATGCACGTGATAGCCGTAGTCAGCATTGCCATTTTGTGTTCTACGAATATCTAGTACTGTACCTTTTGTTATGTTTGTATGCTGGGTATAGTACCCGATTTGAAGGAATTTTATGCAACACCCCCCTTCTCCTTTTTCAATATCCTTCGCACAGGGCTTTCCAATGCATTCCGGGGAGGTGAATCCAGCGGTGTCCTCCAGCTTCTCATCTGCACCAGCACAATATGGAGTCTCCAGCCACACGCCACCCATCAGTAGTGGGGACACAATGATTGGTATGTTGGGATATGATTTCCTAATCCATTCCATATGTGATCTATACACAATCACGGAAGGCAGATAATTCTTCCATCTTTTTTGTAAAGGGGGATATTTTGCTTACAATTTGCATATAAGAAGCATGTATATTACAGATCCAAACTCCTCAGAAGAAATCTTGCGATGCAGTGCCATCTCTTTAAAATACTGACTGATGCATAGATTGTGTGCAAAACTAACTAGGTCACACATGGATGACAACTGAATAGTTTTAAAATGAAACAAACTTAAACTGTAATATACAATGGGACACAAACATGGATAATATTTAAGGGGGGGGGAGATTGAACTCAGAGCAGGCTCAGATGATGTCTCCCTGCTACCGGATATACCTGTACATAGAAAAACCAACTTTATTTGTATAAATAATGTATGTAAAGCCAAATTTAAAACAAAACAATTATTGTGCGAGTAAAAAAAGGTATGTTGAAAAGAAATATGGGAAAAAGGCATACCAACCGGGGCTCTGTATATCATACATGATTACGTGCTAGAAGGGAGATATGTGGCTCTGTGTCTACCACCTCTAAGTAGCGTATGTGGTGACCTACAGCCACCTATATGGTAGAGTTCAATAGTTTGTCAAAACACTTCTATCAGGCTCAGGATTCCTCCATACATGCACATACCTCCAGGTGGAGAGGGAGAGTAAAAATAACCAACTATATGCTATGAGACTGTCTATTTTCAGACCCTATTATTCAGATGATTTCTGCTCTCTCCCTAGGTGCTGCACCCATAATCCTACAAGTAACATCTATTAAGTATTGTCAAGGCACTTATACTAAGCACTAATGCCACCACACCATTAGTGCTTGGTATAAGTACCTTGACAGGCATCGTATAATGTCCTGGGAGTCTACCACCCCAATATGGTTGTTACTTGTATGATTGTATGTAAAATTCATCTGACTGCATATGATATGGAAAGACACACACCTATCTCAGTCTCACAGCTGCAAATGCATATTTGAGCAAAATCCAAGGCATGAGTTCAAAGGATGAAGGTTACCAGATGTAGAGCTCAGACAGGAGGGTATTGAATCCAATGCCTGGGGAAGAAACACCATCACTGCAAGACACCTGAAAGACAGCTTGAAATTTGCAAAAAAATTGTAAAATAAATTAGCAGATTCTGTGGTGTTATGAATTGATTGAACTGTGTGATCTTGGTTCAAAGCATTGTGTTCATCTGAACAGGAAAGTATATGGTTGTTGTAGCATCATTGTTTTTTTTTGAGGGAGAGGGCCAGGTCAGCAGCAGGGGACAGCTCAAGGTTGAGTGAAAACTGGCTATAGCAAGGTACAAAGATATACTTAATAAAAACCTGGTCCACCGCACTTCCGGAACTCCGGTAGGGCTGAAGGTTGTCCTTCCAATAGGATAATGACCCCGAAGCACGCAGCAAAGACAACGTAAAAACGGATTGGGGACAAGTTTTGAATTTCCCTGAGTGACTCAACCACAGCTTTGGATGTGAACCCAATGAAACTTTAAGTGGAGAGACCTGAAAACTGCTGTCCATTGAGCTTGAGAGGATCTGTAAGGATGATTGACCGAAACTAGCCAAATTCAGGTGTTCAAGGCATCATAAAGACTTGAGACTGTATTTGTTGCCAGTGGTGCTTTTTCAGATTTAATTTTTGATTTGTCGTTTGGGGTTGTAGTGTAAACTGAAAAATAAACTATTTTAGCATAAAGCTGAACCTAAAATGGAAATCTCAATGGGTGACTGTGCGTGCGTGCCGCCTTCTTCTGAATTGGTCAGGCAAAAAGGGCCAGAATAGCCCTGTACAAATTCCAGCTTCCATACCCTCAGTGGGAATCCACTTCCAATTAACCTGACCATGATATGCGACTATCACAGACGGTCTGCAAACCCTGCACAATGCTCCTCTAGACTGTAAGCTCCTATGAGCAGGGCCCTCTACATCTCTTGTTTCCATCATATGTCCGTTTATATGTATCTCGTTCCCTTCGGTTATTGTAAAGTGCTGCGGAAACTGTTGGCACTATATAAATGAGGACAATAATAATAACTCTGGTGAAGTAGCAGTGTGTTGTCATGTATTAGCACAATTACTCAATTTATTGGTCAGCTTCATTTTTTCAACGCACACTGGCTAAACTGAACCTAAAAATGGCTCACCAGCCCAGTGGCAAAACCTTCTCAAGTGAAACCTCTCCTAGACATTAGGCCTCTTAAACATTTCCCCTTTTGCATGTTTTTGGAGATTGGTTTCCATCCAGTCCACCACCTACAGCTGTAAATTTTCATCAGGACACCACTTTCTCTACCACATTAATGAAAATGTTCTTTGAATAAGCTCATGGAGGTCTCAATTTCCACAGGTACTACAGTTGCAAGAAAAAGTATGTGAACCCTTTGGGATTACGTGGAGTTTTGCATGAATTGGTCATAAAATGTGCTCTGATCTTCATCTAAGTCACAACAATTTGAAGAACACAGTCTGCTTAAAATAATACAACAAACATATGTTTTCATGTTTTTATTGAACAGAACATGTAAACATTCACAGTGCAGGGTGGAAAAAGTATGTGAATCTTGGACTTAATAACTGGTTGACCCTCCTTTGGCAGCAATAACCTCAACCAAACGTTTCCTGTAGTTGCAGATCAGACGTGCACAACGATCTGGAGTAATTTTGGACCACTCCTCTTCACAAAACTGTTTCAGTGTAGCAATATTCTTAGGATGTCTGATGTGAATCGCTCTCTTAAGGTCATCCCACAGCATTTCAATCGGGTTGAGGTCAGGACTCTGACTGGGCAACTCCAGAAGGTGTATTTTGTTTTGTTGAAGCCATTCTTTTGTTGAATTACTTGTATGCTTTGGGTCATTGTCCTGTTGCATCACCCATCCTCTGCGAAGCTTCAGTTGGCGGACAGATGGTCTTACGTTTTCCTGCAAAAGGTCTTCATAAACTCTGGAATTCATATTTCCATCAATGACAACAATCCGTCCAGGCCCTGAGGCAGCAAAGCAGCCCCAAACCATGATGCTCCCTCCGCCATGTTTTACAGTGGGGATGAGGTTTTGATGTTGGTGTGCTGTGCCTTTTTTTCTCCACACATAGTGTTGTGTGTTTTATTCCAAACAACTCAATTTTGGTTTCATCTGTCCACAGAATATTTTGCCAGTAGTGCTGTGGAACATCCAGGTGCTCTTTTGCAAACTTCAAACGTGCTGCAATATTCTTTTTGGACAGCAATGGCTTCCTCCGTGGTGTCCTCCCATGTCCTCCATTCTTGTTTAAGGTTTTCCTTTCTCCATTTGTAGACAGTGTGTCTTTCCGTGGACACATTAACATCAAGGCTTTTGGTAACCCTTTCCAGCTTCATGCAAGTCAACAATTCTTGATCGTAGGTCCTCTGAGAGCTCTTTTCTGCGAGGCATGGTTCACATCAGGCAGTGCTTCTTGAAACAAGTAAACCCAAAACTGGTGTGTGTGTTTTTAAAGGGCAGGACAGCTTTCAGCAACACATCCAATAATATCACACTGATTGGACTCAAGGTTGGCTCACTCCTGGCTCCAATTAGCTCTTGGAGAAGTCATTAGGCTAGGGGTTCACGTTCTTTTTCCACCCTGCACTGTGAATGTTTACATGTTCTGTTCAATAAACACATGAAAACATATAATGTTTGAGTTGTATTATTTTAAGCAGACTGTTTTTCAAATTGTTGTGACTTAGATGAAGATCAGAGCACATTTTATGACCAATTCATGCAAAACTCCACATAATCCCAAAGGGTTCACATACTTTTTCTTGCAACTGTATGTTTTCAGCAAGGGAAAAATGGCAGCCCACTGTGAAAGAGGGAAGAAATGGCACTGAGCTGCACGACTTCAACGACGAGCCTAGGTCATTCTCTGCACACAAACATGGAACCAGAGGATGCGCTCAGCACGTCATCAGCAGCAAAAAGGTTAAAGGGATAAAAGGGGGTAAAATTTGAATAGAGTGCGCATTAACCTCTTGCTACATGTACCTCACGATACTGTCAAGACACTCGCTGTTATTCTTACTTTGTGGAGAGCAGCCAACAAATATTGTGGCGATTGTAGGAGCAATACCAGCCTTTTGGGTGCAGGGCTAGGGGCCAAAGCCGGATTGCAACAAGGACACAGGTGCAGAATTTTACACACACGCAGCCTGTTTAAATACAAAGACGTGCATTTACACACACAGCCATACATACAGTGGGGCAAAAAAGTATTTAGTCAGCCACCAATTGTGCAGGTTCTCCCACTTAAAAAGATGAGAGAGGCCTGTAATTGTCATCATAGGTACACTTCAACTAAGTCCAGAAAATCTCATTGTCTGATTTTTAAAGAATTTATTTGCAAATTATGGTGGAAAATAAGTATTTGGCCAACAAAGGATATATAACAATGACAGTGGTCAAACATTTTCTGTAAGTCTTCACAAGGTTTTCACACAATGTTGCTGGTATTTTTGCCCATTCCTCCATGTAGATCTCCTCTAGAGCAGTTATGTTTTGGGGCTGTCGCTGGGCAACACGGACCTTCAACTCCCTCCAAAGGTTTTATATGGGGTTGAGATCTGGAGACTGGCTAGGCCACTCCAGGACCTTGATATGCTTCTTACGAAGCTAGTCCTTCATTGCCCGGGCGGTGTGTTTGGGATCATTGTCCTGCTGAAAGACCCAGCCACGTTTCATCTTCAATGCCCTTGCTGATGGAAGGAGGTTTTCACTCAAAATCTCACGATACATGGCCCCATTCATGCTTCCCTTTACATGGATCCGTCGTCCTGGTCCCTTTGCAGAAAAACAGCCCCAAAGCATGATGTTTCCGCCACCATGCTTCACAGTAGGTATGGTGTTCTTTGGATGCAACTCAGCATTCTCTCTCCTCCGAACACGACGAGTTGAGTTTTTACCAAAAAGTTCTACTTTGGTTTCATCTGACCATATGACATTCTCCCAATCCTCTTCTGGATCAAATGCTCTCTAGCAAACTTCAGACGGGCCCGGACATGTACTGGCTTAAGCAGGGGGACACGTCTGGCACTGCAGGGTTTGAGTCCCTGGCGGCGTAGTGTGTTACTGATGGTAGCCTTTGCTACTTTGGTCCCAGCTCTCTGCAGGTCATTCACTAGGTTCCCCCCCCCCCTTGTGGTTCTGGGATATTTGCTCACCGTTCTTGTGATCATTTTGACCCCACAGGGTGAGATCTTGTGTGGAGCCCCAGATCAATGGAGATTATCAGTGGTCTTGCATTTCTTCCATTTTCTAATGATTGCTCCCACAGTTGATTTCTTCACACCAAGCTGCTTGCCTATTGCAGATTCAGTCTTCCCAGCCTGGTGCAGGTCTACAATTTTGTTTCTGGTGTCCTTCGACGGCTCTTTGGTCTTGACCATAGTGGAGTTTGGAGTGTGTCTGTTTAAGGTTGTGGACGGGTGTCTTTTATACTGATAACAAGTTCAAACGGTGCCATTCGTACAGCTAACGAGTGGTGGACAGAGGAGCCTCTTAAAGAAGATGTTACAGGTCTGTGAGAGCCAGAAATCTTGCTTGTTTGTACTGTACTGTAGGTGACCAAATACTTAATTTATTTGCAAATTCTGGTGGAAAATATTTAAAAATCAGGCAATGTGATTTTGTGGATTTTTTTTTGTCCTTTTGTCTCTCATAGTTGAAGTGTACCTATGATGACAATTACAGGCCTCTCATCTTTTTGTGGGAGAACCTGCACAATTGGTGGCTGACTAAATACTTTTTTGCCCCACTGTAACCATATCCCCTAAACCCCAGGGGGTATGTTAGCAATACAATTCACAGTAATGTGCCGTGTGTATGCGAAGTTTTATTGCTGTGGTTTCTGTGATTCGCTCATACACAGTGCACATTACTATGAATTTTATTGCTGTGTATGAGCGAATCACAGAAACCACAGCAATAAAACTTCTCATACACACAGCACATTACTGTGAGTTTTATTGCAGTGGATTCTGAGATACACTCATACACCCACACATTATTATATCACAGAATCCACTGCAATAAAACCCTCAGCAATGTGCAGCGTGTATGAGCGTATCACAGAATCAACAGCAATGAAACCCTCAGCAATGTGCAGCGTGTATAAATATTTTAAATATATATTAAAATCTTTTTAATTTATAAGTTGCCCCCTCTCCTGGTTACCTTTTTTTTTTTTTTTTTTGGGGTGGGGGGGGTTGCAAGGAGGGGGTCCCTGCAATCATTGGTGGCCGAAGAGGGGGGGGACCCCGGCTGGCTGCATCCAATGGATAGCTGCCGGGACCCTTTACTTCTGCATCCCTGGTGTTCCAGTGGTTGTGAGGTGCTGCACTACTTTCTGTGCTTGGCGCACAGCCTGCAGAGCAAGTCCCACACTCACCGGACACTAGCACCGGCGATCGCTGATGACCTGTCACCTGACTGCCGGCGCTCTTACACAGATTGCAGTGCAGCACCCCACAACCACCAGGGATGCAGAGGCTGCCACCAAGAGTGCGGAGGTAAAAGGTCCTGGCAGCTATCCATCGGATGCGGCCAGCCGGGACCCAAAGTGTCACGCCTATGGTCTTTAATATGTACTCAAAAGGCCGATTTTTGTCCTATTCCTTATCACGTCTTCTCACTCCCTGCCTTCTATTGAATGTTTTCAATATTACTTAGACACCTCTAACAAGGAAGAAAGGGCCCTCTAGCTAAACGTGTCCTTGGTCACTTCACTTTTACTGATCTTCCCTGCATTCTTGGTTTTGTTTCAGAAAGTGGTATTCACTACATACCATAGGACAGCGTTTGACAAATTTGCTTTGAATCTAGGAGCCAGTTTACCTTTTTTTTTTTTTTTTATTGTAATACGTAAGCGATGGTCTCCAGTCTCTGCCTTTCCCTCACTGTGATTACAGTTTATATGGTCAAAGTTATTAAGGATCCCAAGAAGGTTATGACCTTCTGTATCTGCTGACAGGAATACTGACCTGCCTCCTGTATGTATTGTAGAATTGTCCGGTCTTTACCCATAGCACCCTTGTCCAGCGCTGCAGAATGTGTTGGCGCTTAATAAATAGGGTAATGTGCAAAAGCTGAGAGACTTAACTATGTATCTGTAAAAAAAAAAATACACATCAAGGCTACATCAGAGAAGGGGTGCTGTGGTTTTAAAGGGACACGCATGCTTTGCTAGTGATGTTTTAAAAAAAAAAAAAATCTGCAATGCTTTTTGATTGAGTCAGTGTAATTCAGCAGGCATAAAAAAGAAAGTATGATATTTTTTTTATATTTACCGGCTTTTCTTTCTTGGCGTTTTCCACACCCACCTCAGACGATTGAGCTAACTAGTGTGTGTGTGTGTTTGTGTGTGTGTGTGTTTGTGTGTGTGTGTGTTTGTGTGTGTGTGTGTGTGTGTTTGTGTGTGTGTGTGTTTGTTTGTGTGTATCCTAGGTATAGATTAAAAATGCACGGCGCATGTGAGACGGAGTTGCTGCTCCTCCTCCCTCCTGCACCGTGAGCTGAGGGGAGGGCGGGGCTGAGTGCCATCCAATCTAACTCTTTCACTCCCAGCTACTGCAGAGACAGGGAAGGAAAGAAATCCATACACAAAGGGAGAAAGAGACAGCAGAGAGGGGGACAAAAGGAAAAGCATTGAGAGACACAGCAAGAGGTAAAGCGAGAAAGACGGCAAGATAAAGCCAAGAAAGCACAAGGAAAAGTAGAGAGCGTGACTACGCGCGAGAGACTGCACAAGAAAGCGTATGCGAGTGAGTGACGGAGTCTGGGTGAGGGAGGGAGTGTGTGCATGTGTCTTGCTCTCATAGTTGCAGAGATAGCTAATCCGTTCCTCAGTTTCCCCAGTCTGAGGTCCTGATCGTGCACCGGGATTTACATGCACAGCTTCTGCTACATCATGTGAAACTTTGAGTGGGGTGGTGCGGAATATACAGGAAGTGGGAGCTGAAGAAACACCCCTAGTTGAGGGGCGTGGCCAGAGAAGGCGAAATGACAGCGTTTAAAGACCGACCATAAATCTTTTTTACGCATTTTTAAACTTATTCTAGTTTGAGTATAAAAAGTGTTTATGAATGTCAATTTTCAAAAAAAAAAAAAAAAAATGTTACACATTCTTATGCATGCTATATGCTTGTGTAAAATTTTAATACACAAGCAATTTTATACCCTGGATCAACCTGCATGTGTCACAGGGAAGCATGGAGGTTTCTGTTCACAATATAAAAAAGAATAATAAAAGAGCTATACATTACTCCAAGACAAATTATGAACAGTACCCAGTGCGGTATGTAGAATGCCCATTAACCCCTAGCATGCTGTCAAAGGAAGGGAAAAATGAAAAATAATGCCCAGTGTGGCATATACAATGCCCATTGACCGCTAAAATGCCACAAAATGAGGGGAAATGTGAGTAAAAAAAACGAGGTGGCCAGGGAATTGGGCCACCCCTTCCAATACACCAGTCTGGAAATGTTTAATTTAGGAACCCACGAACATGCAGTCTCCAATGTGGTGGTGCACCATCTTGCTGGAAAATGATGGTTGCTTATCGGTCATGTAGTTGTGGTGCCACGTATTCAGTCAAAAGGTCAAGGTAAACATTTGCAGTAATTGATGTCTCGTTGACGAAAACCGGACCAATGATTCGATCGCATATTCATCTTTGGACTATCTCGCTGAAGTTCCCTAGACCTTTCCAGACCGGTGGATTGGAAGGGGTGGCCCAATTCACCAGATATCACTCCCCTCGACTTCTTTCTATGGGGTTATGTTAAAGATATCGTGTATCAGACAAAGGTACAGGACATCAATCATCTATAGCAGAGGATCACTGATGCCATTGCCACCATTGAGGGTGTGCTACAGTGAACATGGCAAGAAATCAAGTACTGTCTTGATGTGCTTCGTCCTGCTTGACCTCTCGGCTGCTTTTGACACTGACCACCCCCTCCTTCTACAGACCCTCAACTCTCTGGGTCTCGGTGACACTGCACTTGCTTGGGTTGATTCCTATTTATCCAACAGGTCCTTCTGTGTGTCCTTTGCTGGTAACTCCTTCTCTTCATTGCCTCTATCGTTTTGTGTACCTCCAAGGCTCTGTCCTTGGTCCTCTGCTCTTTTCCATCTACACTTCCTCCCTGGGCAAAATCATCAACAGCTTTGGCTTTAATTACCACCTCTAAGCTGATGACAATCAGATCTACCTCTCTACCCCTGATCTCTCTCCCCCTGTCCTTTCAAAAGTCAGTGACTGTTTATCTGGCATCTCCTCCTGGATGGCCTCCCACCACCTAAAGATAAACATGTCAAAGACTGAACTCCTACTTATTCCTCCCTCCAATGCCTCCCCACCTCCTGATTTCTCTATCACGGTGGAGGGTATCACAATCTCCCCATCAAACCAAGTGCGCTGTCTTGGAGTTACACTTGACTCTGCTCTTTCCTTCATCCCCCACATCCAGTCTCTTTCCTCCTCCTGCCAATACCAACTGCGTAATATTTCCAGAATTCGGCCATTTCTTAACGCTGTCACCACAAAACAACTCATACACGCCCTGGTAATCTCCCGACTCAACTATTGCAATAATCTCTTTATCTGGCCTCCCTCTGTCCCGCCTCTCCCCCCTACAATCCATCCTGAACCCCTCCGCCAGGCTAATTCACCTCACCCGCTGCTCTGTCTCTGCCGCTCCCCTCTGCGAGTCCCTTCACTGGCTCCCCATCCACTGCAGAATTAAGTTCAAAATCCTTATCCTTACCTACAAACCCTCACTAACTCAGCTCCCCACTACCTGTCCTCACTAATCACCAAATACACCCCAGCCCGCTCCCTAAGGTCAAACAGTGACCTGCGCCTAGCTTCTCCCCGCATCACCTAGCTTGGTCTAATTGAGCTTGGGAAGCCTTCTAAGTGAAGCCTTCAAAGTGAGCACTTAGAGATATCCTGGTGAGTGATTTTGATTTTTGTTTCAAACAGATCTTTTCTATTCATCTTAAGGTTTTAAGTTAGGTCTGGTGTGTAAATTTAGGTTATGCTGGTGACTCATTCCTCTTACTGATTAGCATACAATTGGAATCAATTGGATACTATTTGCTAAGGTGGTTAAACTTGTCCACGCCTTGCTGGGGGAGGTGTTCTTAGGTGACTATATAAAGCTTGTGGAATATTAGCTTGGTCTAATTGAGCTTGGGAAGCCTTCGAAGTGAAGCCTTCAAAGTGAGCACTTAGACTACCTCCAGAGTATCTCCAGGATATCTCTAAGGTTAGACAGGAGGTAGAAAACCTACAAAAAGGTAAGATTTGTTGGTTTAAATCCATTCTTTTATAATGGCAGGCTTGGTCCAGTGTAAGAGCTGTCATGCATTTGTTTTTAGATCCAATTTTTGGAGGTTTGGAGTGTGCCTGATATGTAGGCAGCTCTCTTTATTGCAGCAGGAAATTGCCTGTTTGAAGTCTGAGATTTGTAAATTATCTGTTACACAAACTCTGGCTATGACTGTTACAAAGCCACTGCCACAGAGGCCTCCTTGGAGCGGCAGATGGACTACTATAGGATCTGGTAGACTTAGAGTTGTGGATAGAAGGCATGTCCCACAGGCTGTGGCTCTTCTTAATTCTTTTGAGGCACTTTCAGAGTGTAGTGGTGAGACGGAAGTAGGCTCAGACACCATAGTTGAGGAACCACCATCCCCTATGCCTAAGGTATGCAGGACTGCAACCAAGAACAAAAAGGAAAAGGTGGGACATGATAGAAGGCAATTGTTGCTGGGTGATTCTATCATAAGAGGTGTTGGGCTGGAGAGTAGTGGTTTGGTGAGATGTCTTCCTGGGGCTACTGCTCGTAGAGACAAGAGACGTATTCTCAATATTGTCAAAGAAGCAAAGCAGCAAGGGGAAGTGGATGTTCTAGTCCATCTAGGGACAAATGACTTGGCTAGCAATGAGGTTTCTGAGATTAAGGATGATTTTTGTGTTCTTGGAGGTGAAATACAGCAGATTACGTCCACTGTGTCATTCTCTGAAGTTTTGCCTGTGCATAACATTCAGGATAGGCAGATGCGCAATAGGGAATTTAATTTGTGGCTTCGGGAATGGTGTCGAGAGCAAGGATTTGGCTTTGTGTCCCATGATAGCTCGAATTGGAGCAGAAAGGAACTGTATAAAAAAGATGGTTTGCATCTTACTCATAGGGGAACATATGTTCTCAGTGAGAAGTTCAAAGGTTTCGCAAAGAAATATTTAAACTAGGAGGGGGGGGGGACAAAATGGTAAACAATCTGCCTGATTGTCCCCCAAAACTAAATCGGAGGGTGCAAGCAACATGCGGGGGAAAAAAAATGACACGCTCAGAGTCGTGTCTGTAAATGCTCGCAGTTTAGTCAATAAAATCAATGAACTGGAGGCAATGATGGCAGCTGAAAAAGTAGATTTAGTGGCGGTTACTGAGACATGGTTCAGTGAGAAAAATAACTGGGACATAACAATACCGGGGTACTCTTTATATAGAAAAGACAGAGAAGGTAGAAAAAGGAGGAGGAGTGGCCCTGTATGTGAAAAACAACATAAAAACGAACCAAATAAAAGTGAGCGAGGTGAACATAGAGTCAGTTTGGGTTACGCTAACATTTGGCAATCATACAGGAGCTCGTGTAGGTGTGATCTATAGACCCCTGGACAAGTAGAAGAGCTAGATAATCTGCTGCTTGAGGAAATAGCCAAAATGGCAATGAAGGGGGAAAGTTATTATCATGGGGGACTTTAATCTTCCGGGTGTGAACTGGAAAACCAAAACAGCTGGGTGCACCAGGAGTACAAATATTCTAAACTCCCTACTGGGATTATCTCTAACACAAGTAGTTGAGGAGCCGACCCGTAAAGAGGCCATATTGGATTTAATACTCACAAATGGAGGTTTGGTATCGGACGTTGTTGTAGGTGAAAATTTGGAATCTAGTGATCACCAGTCAGTATGGTTTAATATAGGGATGCACCGATACCGATACTAGTATCGGTATCGGGGCCGATATTGCCGTTTGCACGAGTACTTGTTACTCGTGCAAACGGCCCGATACATCCCGCCGATACTGGAAGCCGGCGCTGGGCCGGCTTGCCGGTATCCGCGGGGCTGGGGAAGCTGGCCGCGTGCATGAAAAGCACGCGGCCAGCGTTCCCCTTCGGCGCGCCAAATACTCACCCTTCCTGAAGTTCCGGTCTCTGGGCAGTGATGCGGTCACGTGGCCGCCGGGCGCTCCTGTGACGCGGCCTCTCGGCTGGAGGCAGCGTCACAGATGCGCCCGGCGGCCACGTGACCGCATCACTGCCCAGAGACCGGAACTTCAGGAAGGGTGAGTATTTGGCGCGCCGGAGGGGAACGCTGGCCGCGTGCTTTACATGCACACGGCCAGCTTCCCCAGCGTTCGAGCTGCGGGGCCAATCCATGAGAGCTGCGGGGCCAATCCATGAGAGCTGCGGGGCCAATCCATGAGAGCTGCGGGGCCAATCCATGAGAGCTGCGGGCAAATCCATGTGACCTGGGGGCAAACCCATGTGAGCTGGGGGCAAATCCATGTGAGCTGCGGTCAATCTCATATAAATTTTTATGAGGTCTGTTCCTATTGGAAAGCGTCACATGACATTAAATAAAAGTATCGGTACTCGTACTCGGTCTTAAAAAAGTGGTATCGGTGCATCCCTAGTTTAATATAAGAACAGGGATGGAGCCGCACCACACAAACAAAAGTTTTAGACTTTAAAAAAACAGATTTTTCTAAAATGAGACTTTGTGTGAAGGAGTCATTATCAGACTGGAGGAGTTTAAAGGGAGTCCAGGAGAAATGGGATTATTTAAAGGAAGCATTATTGAAAGCCACAGGCAATTGCATTCGACTTGTTAGCAAAAACAAAAAAGGGAAGAAACCACTGTGGTACTCTGCAGAAGTGGCCAAAATAGTGAAGAACAAAAAGACAGCATTCAATAATTCTAAAACAACTCAGAGTGAAGAAGATAGGCAAACCTAGAAGATTAGGCAGAAAGAGGCAAAGCAATTTATAAGGGCTTCCAAAGCACACGCAGAAGAGAAAATAGCTCAGTCCGTAAAAAAGGGGGACAAAACATTTTTTAGATACATAAACGAGAAAAAAGTAAAACAAGGATTAGTTAGATTAAAAACGAAGGAAGGTATGTAGAAGAGGATAAAAGTCTCACTGACTGCCTCAATGAATATTTTTGTTCAGTCTTTGCAGAAGAAAAGGAAGGAAAGGGACCTCAGGAGGAAACACTAACGAGACATTTACATATCAGTTTACAGAGGAGATGGTTCTACAGCAGCTGTCTAAAGTAAAGACAAATAAGTCAATGGGGCCTGATGGGATCCACCCTAAATTATTAAAAGAGCTCAGTGATGTAATAGCAAAACCGTTAACAGATTTATTTAACCAATCCTTGCTAATGGGAGTCATCCCAGAAGACTGGAAATTAGCAAATGTTGTGCCCATTCACAAGAAGGGTAGTAGGGAGGAATCGGGGAACTATAGGCCAGTTAGTCTTACGTCAGTAGTGGGGAAATTAATGGAAACCATGTTAAAGGAAAGGATTGTTGAACATCTAAAAACACATAGATTACAGGATCAGAAACAACATGGGTTTACCTCAGGGAGATCATGCCAAACTAATCTTATTGATTTTTTTGATTGGGTAACAAAAATAATAGACACAGGTGGTGCAGTAGACATTGCTTATTTAGATTTCAGTAAGGCTTTTGATACTGTTCCACATAGAAGGCTTATCAATAAATTGCAATCTTTGAGCTTGGATTCCAATATTGTTGACTGGATTAGGCAGTGGCTGAGTGACAGGCAACAGAGGGTTGTGGTAAATGGAGTTTATTCGGCGCAAGGTCTGGTTACCAGTGGGGTACCTCAGGGGTCAGTACTTGGACCCATTCTATTTAATATTTTTATTAGTGATATTGCAGAAGGTATTAATGGAAAAGTATGTCTTTTTGCTGATGACACAAAGATTTGCAACAGGGTTGACGTTCCTGGAGGGATCAGCCAAATGACAAATGATTTAGGTAAACTAAAAAAATGGTCGGAGCTGTGGTAATTGAGTTTTAATGTGGATAAGTGCAAGATAATGCACCTGGGACGTAAAAACCCAAGGGCTGAATATAGAATATTTGATACAGTCCTAACCTCAACATCTGAGGAAAGGGATTTAGGGGTTATTATTTCAGAGGATCTAAGGGTAAGTAGTCAATGTAATAGAGCAGCAGGAAATGCTAGCAGAATGCTTGGTTGTGTAGGGAGAGGTATTAGCAGTAGGAAAAGGGAAGTGCTCATGCCACTGTACAGAGCACTGGTGAGACCTCACTTGGAGTACTGTGTGCAGTACTGGAGACCGTATCTCCAGAAGGATATAGACATCTTAGAGTTCAGAGAAGGGCTACTAAAATGGTGTACGGCTTGAAGGAGAAAAGTTACCAGGAAAGGCTTAATGATCTTAACATGTACAGCTTGGAAAAAAGACGAGACAGAGGAGATATGATAGAAATATTTAAATACGTAAAGGGAATCCACAAGGTAGAGGAAGGGAGTATATTTAAAAGGAAACAAAGTAGCAAAACAAGAGGACATAGTCTTTAGATTAGAGGGGCAAAGGTTTAAAAGTAACATCAGAAAGCATTATTTTACTGAGAGGGTGGTGGATACATGGAACGGTCTTCCAGTTGAAGTGGTAGAGGCCAAAACAGTAATTGAATTTTGAATTTAAGCAAGCATGGGATAGGCATAAGGCTATCCTAAACAAAAGATAAATCCAGGTAAAGTATCCATGTAATTGGGCAGACTAGATGGGCCGAAAGGTTCTGATCTGCCGACCTTTTTCTATGTTTCTATCACCTCTTCCCATGATAGACTGCAGGATTTCTCACGCGCAGCCCCCACTCTCTGGAACGCTCTCCCTCGTACTGTCAGACTTTCCCCTAACTTCTCTTCCTTCAAACGCTCCCTTAAAACGTTCCTATTTAGGGAAGCCTACCACCCAACTCACTGACGCAACCATCAATCACTCTCACCTTACAGTCCTCTCCTCCTGTTTCCAACCCCAACCCTCCCAGATTGTGAGTTCCTACGGGAATAGGGCCCTCATCTCCTCCTGTACTGTTTGTCAAATGTTGTTCAATGTATTGTAATCCTGTCTATACTGTGCCTATTGTACAGCGCTGCGGAATATGCTGGCGCTTTATAAAGAATAATAATAATAACTAATGGTGCCCATATAGATGTGTAATAAATGGGGCAAAAAAACTTAAATATATTTGTCTCATTTTGTAATAATTTTCACTTATCTGTCTCATTTGCCTTTTGCAATAAATTTTTGAAAATGTAAAGCGATGTTATGGACACCCTGTACAACTAAACCAAGGGGAAAACTAAAGTAATACACAATCAGGGTTCTTCAGAGAGAGGTGAAAACCAGGAGAATGACTGGAGAAGGGAAAATTCTAGGGCAAAATAGCCAAACCAAAAAAAAATCACACATTTCTCTCACTATCCAAATCGGCTATTTTGACCTAGAATTTTCACTTCCCCAGTCATTCTCCTGGTTTTCACCTCTCTCTGAATAACCCTTTATGGGATATATAAAACCTGACCGTTAGCCCCTTCAATGCTGAGCCATGTCAACAGTATGTAAAGAAAAAAAAAGTTACGTTTTACTTTAATTTTACACTGAATGCCGTCATGATGGCCATCATTGGAAAGGCCATACTCTGCCATTTCCAATGACGCCTTGATCAATTAAGTACAACATACAGGGACAGAGATACAGCGGTTCGATTGACCCCTGTGCCTCCTGTGAAATGGGCCGCGCAGCCCCTCCCTACCTCCATGATGGCCTACTGATCCATCATCTCCCATCACTGGTGCTGGCAGGGTGCAGCTGCTGGGGATCATGGGTGAGGAGCTGTTAGGGGACTGGAAAACCTTCAGGGGAAGGACGGAACAGAGAAGCATCCATGTCTTTGTGATGCCAGGGGGGGAGCAGTGGGGATGCTGGCCTTGCCCATCAGCATGCACGGCAATCGACAGTGCAAGTAGAAACGTTGGGCAGAGTAATCAGTGATAGCATGACTCCGAGCCCCCCAGAGCTGCTGGGCAGACGCTGCACGGAACCTCAATAGGAATTTCTCACGCCTGTGCCAATAGTGAATGGGCTGAAAAAGCCCCAGCGCCAGGACACAATTTCTTGTCGCCATAGCGATCTGGCACTTGGTTTGTCGCACTCTGCCATAGGAGGATTATTCCCTATTCTAACAGGTCTTATGATCTCCATTTTACTCCCAAATCCTTTCTATCCAATATTTTAATAGTGGGTTGTGTCATTTGAGCAAGCTTATGCAACAATACAGTCATTTCACTGCCAGTTTGCCTGCATCAGTATCTACCGGTAATAGTTTATGGATTGTTGTTTTTGTCATACCCTGTATATTTGCTCTGTACAGATTGTTGCACTGTACACCTGCACCAATAAAAGGTAAGTTGGGGAGAAAAAACTTACAGTATGAAACTTCAGGCACATTTTTGACTAGCTTTTCATTGATTAGATCCACCCAATCAGGAACCAGTGACTTCTGTATTTCCCCCCCCCCCCCCAGCTGCATGTGTATAATGCATTCTTTTCTTTTCACTCTAACTTATAGGAAGTAGAGGGACAGCTACTGGAAGCTCAGGAGATGCACTTGGAAAAGCATTAGCGTCGGTAAGTGGATTTATATTTTTATAAATGAATTTTTATTAAATTTTCATGAAGCATGTCATCATAAAAAATTATAGCATGTGTGCTGATCAATCCGTATAATAAAAGAAAGAGCGAGAGGGTTGCCCAATTCCAGAGAGAAAAGAGACAGCAGGAATGGAGAGACAGAGGAAGGGGAAAGGACACTAAAGACTGAACGAGAAGGTAGTATCAACCTAACGGGACATAACCAGATGCAGCTGTAGAATGCCATTAAACCCCAACCGCAGAACAAAGTGCATCAGAATGTACAACCAACATCAAAGAAACCATCCTCCGAAGCGGAAATCACATCGAACCCATTTGGTATAGTCAGGGGGTCCATGTCTTGTAAGAAGAGGGTAAAGTGTGGTTAGTGATCGCTGATAGCTCATCCATAAGTTGTAAGTCCTGAATTTTGGGGTAAATTTTTGCGAATGGGGGGTCTTGGTGCAGTTCCAGTGTTCCACCAGTACTCTGAGGGCCGCTAGCGTAATTTTCGATATCCATTTGTTTTCCGGGCGGGATAATTCTGAGAATGGTCTGGAGAGGAGATATGCCCATGGATCCATTGGGGTCTCTTGTAAGAATACTGCTTGAATCAGAGTATGAGTTTGGTTCCAGAAATTCTGAACGTGGGGACAGAACCACCATATAGGGGCGTAGGATCCACACAGGCCACAGCCCCTCTAGCAAAGGTCCGGCGTTCCCAGGGACATGTGAGCCATTTGAACCGGCGTGGTGTACCAGCGGAGGATAGTTTTGATTAGCTGTTCTTGGTGAGTGGTGCATATCGAAACAGATTTCATAGTTTCCCATATATCGCCCCATTCTTCCGATTCCAGGGTCTCCCCTAGGTCTTTTTCCCAAGCTTGGATATAAGGGAGTTCCTTCCAATCTAACAAGGCCGTTATTGAACGGTATATGGATGATAGAAGTCCTTTTGGATAGGAGCCCCGAAGGTATGTTGCTTCAAAATAAGAGGGTGGAGTAAGGGCCGCCGATTTGATGTGTCGTCTGGAGGCAAATGTTTGTAATTGTATCAGTGGCAAAGGATGGGAGAGTCGGTCCTGTAGAGCAACTGGCAGATCCGCCGCAGTCAGCAGGAACCCTTTGGGGTAGAGCTGGTATAGCCTAAATAATTGAGAACCCTGCCAGCCGTCCGGAGGTAAAGAGTTAAAGCCCGGACGAAATTCATTGTTCATGATTATCGGTGTTAAAGGAGATGGGAGTGAGGTTAGATCACACTTCGTAGCCAGTTTGTCCCACAGCCTGAAAGAATTGAGTATAGCCGGGCAGGTCGTTTTCAGTAGGGGACGGTGGGCTCGGGGGTGGGGGGGTCCAGATCCAGAAGTGAGGTTGATCAGGATACATAAGGCCCCTTTCCAGATCTACCCATCTTCTAGTAGCAGGAGGGGCGTGCCAGGCCACTATCTGGGCCAGTTGAGCTGCGTAGTAGTACGAAAACAAACAGGGGAGACCTAGGCCTCCAGCCTCCTTGGGCCTGTATAAGGTGGCCCTCGCCATTCTACGCCTCTTACCCTTCCATATAAAAGAGTCTATAGCCTTCTGGAGGTCAAGCAGGTCTTCCGGGTCCACCGCCACTGGGATAGTTTGGAAAAAATATAATATACGTGGGAGGATATTCATTTTAATACAATCTATACGACCCACCCAGGAAATCATGCATCTATCCCAACATTCTAGGTCCTGTTTAAGCTGACGCCTTAAAGTTGTATAATTAGAAGCATAGAGGGCATGGGGGTCATTCGTCAGTGTGATCCCTAAGTACTTAAAAGAGGAAGATATGTGGATCGGGAATGTGTTACGCAGTATTTCGACCTCCTCCATTGGAACATGAGTAACAAAGGCCTCAGATTTTGCTATATTAATCTTGTATCCCGAGAGGCAGGAAAATTCGTTGAGAGATGTCTGGGTAGGGACGTTAAAGGTCGCGTCAAGGACAGGAGTATGTCGTCCGCATAGGCCGAAACCTTAAAGGTGTCCGAACGGATAGTAACGCCATGTATCTCTGATGTAGCCCTAATATGCTGAAGGAGGGGTTCTAAATATAGTGCAAATAATGTCGGGGAAAGGGGACAACCCTGTCGTGTACCATTGGGAAGGGGGAGGGGTCAGTACCTGGGAAAAGGATTTGTGCAAAGGGGGAGGAGTATAAAGCCCTTATGGCCAAAAGGAAGGCAGAGGGGAAACCCTGTCCCTGTAAAAGGGAAAAGAGAAAAGGCCACTCCGCCCTGTCGAACGCCTTCTCTGCATCCAGAGACAGAAAAAGAGAAGGCGTCCGAGTCTCCGAGGCCCACCACACCAGGTCCGCCGTCCTCCTCGTGTTTTCGTAGGCTTGTCGTTCAGGCATAAAACCCACTTGGTGTGGGTGTATAAGGGTGGACAGTATGGGGTTAAGGCATAAGGCAAGGATTTTTGCGAAGAGTTTTAAATCGTCATTAATGAGGGATATAGGGCGGTAGCTTTCAACTCGTTGAGTATCTTTTCCTGGTTTCGGGAGAAGTACAATAGAGGCCAATAACGATTCTGGTGGGAGGGGTCCACCCTCTAGTAGATTATTAAAGGATTTTAGGAGGTGAGGGAGGAGGATTTTAGGGAATGTTTTATAGTAGTGGTATGTCAAGCCATCTGGCCCTGGTGCTTTATGAGGCTTCATCAAACCTAAGGCCAAGGACATCTCCTCCGCCGTTATTGGGAGGGCCAGGGCCGCGGATTGGGCTTCTGTCAATGAAGGTAACGTGGCATGAGCAAGGTAATTGTCAATATGATCCAGGAGGGAGGGGTCGGTCGGAGCATGGGAGGGAGTGTGATTGTAAAGGGAACTGAAATATGTGGTGAAAGCGTCCCTGATAGCGGTTGGTGTGGTAGGAGGGCCCCCTTCGGCCTTATTAATAGGGATAGCCTGAGCTTGAGGTCTGGGTTTTATCAATTGGGCTAATGGAGTGTCCGTTTTATTGGACCTCTCCTAGTATTTACACTTAGACCAGAGAAGGGAGCGTCCTACATTGTCCAGAAGCAGTCTGTTCAGGTCCTGTCGGGTTTGGACTAAAGCAATATATCCCTCGGGAAGGGGAGGATTTATGTGAGTTCAAGATCACGTAGGCTCTCCTGAAGGGTGTGTATGTCAGCCAGTTTAGCACGTTTATGAGCTGCCAAGCTTAGGAGAGCCCCGCGCACCACCGGTTTATGCGCAGGCCATAGTGTCTGAATGGAGATGTCAGGCGTGTCATTAAGCAGGAAATAATCCTCCAGCGTTTTAGTCACTGCATCCCGTACCCCTGGTTTTTGTAGTAAAAAGGGATCTAGGCGCCATCGGTGGCCGTTTTGGGGAGCAAAAGGCCGGAGGATCAACGTAACGTCAGCCTGGTCAGACCAGGAGATTGAACTAATGGAGGACAGTACGTTAGGGAGGGCATCAGGGGATATTAAAAATGGAGACAATCCTAGAGTAAGTGTCATGAGGGGTGAATAATAAGTATAATCTTTAACCTGAGTGGTGGTGAGTCCTCCAGACATCAATGTGTCCGGAGTCTCGGACGAATTCATAAAATTGTTTATCTTGAGAGGAGGGGATATGGGAAGAGGAGTCTCCATGATGGGAGGATCTGTCGAGAGGAGGGCACAGAGTAGCATTAAAAACCCCTTTCACCGGTATTTTCCCCCTAGCATGTGAAGCAATAAATTCCTGCGTAGACGACCAAAAATTTGTATCAGGTACATTGGGTCCATATACCGAGACAAAAGTATAATATTGTTCTGCTACATTCCCCACCACTACTACGCATCGTCCCAGAACATCCGCATGAGATGCCGTAAAGAACAAGATGAGTGACACAGGATCGCCACTCTGTTTCGTTTAGGGGTGGCACAGGAGAGGGAAACCCTGGTGTACTTGGGGTCAATAAGGCGGAATGCAGCCTTTTTGGGGATTCTGGTCTCCTGTAACAGAGCAATGTCTACCGATTGATGCCTCAGTTCTCTAAAAAGCAGCTTGCGTTTGCGGTGTGAATGAAGGCTTTTTACATTAAGGGAAAGCACTTTTATTGGGGCCATGGGTAAAGCGGTAAGAGCATGAGCATCTGGAACCACCAGGGTCTCCCCCCTGTTCCCCCCCCCACCCCCGGAAAGCACGGCACTCGAGGGGAAGCCAGGAGGGGAAGCCCGGAGGAAGCCAGAGCAAGTTATCAGAAGAAGATGGACCAAAAAAGGGACCGAAGAGGAGAGAAAAAAGAACATAAAAATAGAGATAGAGAACCCCGTGGTGGGCAGTCATGGAGGAGCAAAAAGGAAGCCACCCGAACAGGGATACCGAAGGGGAGGCCAGTAGGGGGGAGGAGAAAGGAGAATCGGGATTGGTGAGTCCATCACCATCTCTGTGAGGGTAAGAAACAGAAACCACAGAAATGGGGAGGCCCACCCGCCAGCATGTAAACTTAACAATAACGTGTATGGCATAACATGTCACCTACATGAAGAATAAAAAATAGTTGAAGTAATAACCCTACAGGTCCTGAGACCTGTGCAAAAGTATATGCCAGCGAACATCTTCCCGATCTACCTGCCCAGTGGCGGACCTCCAGAGATAGTCCGGTAGAGGGTCGACGAAACAGAAGCCTCCTCTGAGGCACGAAGAGGAGCAAGGGTAAGCGCCCCATGATCAGTCTACCACTGTAGACCAGTCCGGCTCCATACTGGGTAACGGCTGGGGAGGCCCCAGGTCTGCCAAAGCGGGTGGGACAGGGAGATCCAGTAACTTGAGCAGGTCTTTGGCCTGGTAGAGATAGGAAAATGCGTGGCTGCGATTGTGTTTCATTACAATAATCTTTAAGGAGAACCCCCAGGCATATCGGATCTTATGCTGACGGAGCGTTTCAGTAATTTCTCTCCACTCTTTGTGCTTAGCTAGGGTGGAGGGAGAGAGGTCTTGATAGAAGGCAAGACGGGCATCTTCATATACCACCTCTTGATCCCTGGCCGCGTGGAGGAGGGCCTCCTTAGTAGAATAATAATGAAAGCGTGCCAACACATCCCGAGGTGGCGCGGTCACGCCTAGGATCCAGTGCACGGTGTATGCAGTCAAGGAGAAATTTGGAGGCTGGTAATTCTGGCAGGAGGCGCTGAACTATGCCTGTGAATGTCGCTTGTATTTGCTCCCCTGATACCGATTCAGGCAAGCCCCGGAGTCTTATGTTATTCCTCCTAGAGCGATTCGCTTGATCTTCCATAGCCTCCTCTAGTGCGTGGACTCGAGTCTCTAAGCCATCAGCATGAGCGGCTAGCGAGTCGCAGTAGGCCGAGATCTCATCCGCCCTGTCCTCTAATCGCGCGGTGCGGTCACCCACCTCTCTGATGTCCGCTGATAGGCGTCTGGAGATTTTTTCCAGCTCTGCAGAGATGAATTGCTGGAGGCTCAGAATATCAGCCCTCGTTGCCGGGTTGGTAGACAGGCTGCTCTCGTCTTCCGGCTCCTCGTGTTCCAGAGGTGATTGGGCGCCATCTAGGGAGGATTCCGCCGGCCGGGACCACGGGGTGAAAATCGGCGCTACCGTTTGCCCGGCGTCTTTTTGGTGGTTTTCTTCATGGTGGAGCCGATGAAGTGCTGCTTAACACCGGAGGTTGCAGGTTATTTTAGGCTCGTAGGTGAGGTGCTTTGGCGGGTCAGGACGGGAGCTCACTTAACCAGCGTCCGATCTCATAGCCCGCTCGACTCCGCCCCCCGGTAAGTGGATTTTTTAAATTGTATTTTGCAGTGCAGCATGTCAAGTAGGGCTGAAATAATCGATTAAAATAGTTGTCAACGTTTTCCATTATCGATTAATCTGTGTTGATTTAAACAGTGTGTGCTGTACACAGGACAATTCGAGTCAGACTGAGTTAAATGTAAATAACCTCAGCTTCGAGCTGATTGGAGAAGATGTGCCACTGCTTTTACTACGTAAGATTTAGTTCTTAGAGGGACACTCTACTCACCCTGACCACTTTAGCTTATTAACCCCGATTTCATGCTGACATCATCATCTATGAACACGTGCTTGTAGCTGCGTTCATTTGAGAAATCAAACATGGACTTAAATTGCACATGCAGCATCAACTCATCCCTCTGACCAAGCACTCGCATACCTTGTGTGAAAAGTACGCAAGATACGCAGTTTGCGTATGTACATACGAAAGCTGCGTACACTACGCAAATTGCTTATGAAAAAAGGGGGGGTGGGGTGTGGTTAATTGTTTTTACATAAAATTCCTTTTAAGTAAACAAAATTTGTTTTTCTATTTTATTTTTTTTGGTTTTTTTCCTTCATCGATTATGAGAATTGTTAGTTGCAGCCCTAATGTCAGTCATTCTGTATCCCGGTTTGCATGCCATTTAATAGTATCTGGTATTGTTTTAGTACCCCCTTATTTTCTTTTTTTGTTTCTCAGACGTATGTGTTGGTGGACCTTTGAATGCCCCCACAATCATAACCTGTAATTCTATGAGTTCTTCTGAGATTTATTTTCTTAAAAAATCCACTAATAAATCTTTCTACTTCATGAAAACAAATAGCGGGGGGGGGGGGGGGGAATTTGGGGGGATGCTAAGAATTTTCTTGCGTGACCACCATTTGCCCAAATGGCTATTTTAACTTAACCTGGCATTAATTTTGAACTGGTCCAGATTTTCAGTTTATTCTTGAATGCTTTGTTCTTTTTAGCCTAGGTTATACATTGTAAATCCACATATTTCCATGTGTTTTCTAAGCTATTTCTAAACGTGTTCAACTGGGTTAAGCCCCCATTGACTGTGAAGAGAAAATAATACTCGGACACAAGGTCTGCCATCTGTATTTTGTAAGATTGTTTTCCTGCTGGAAAGGATGACATGCACCATAATATTTAATTTGTACCTTATTTTGATTTTGTGTGTTGAGTATGAGGGGGTTTTTTTTGGTTTGGTTTTTTTCACATGAGTTTATGTAGCTCCTTTGGTGTTGAATATGTATCTCTAGAACAGCCACCGAAAAATTCTAGTTCATCAGGAAGGTGCTTACTCAAAGGAAGTCTTGTAAAATAATCTCTTACTGTGCATACAAAAGGATCAATGTATCAGTCCTCTGTGGACTTAACTCAAGATGCATCTTGAGAAGAGTCCAGAGGACTGAAACGTGTATATGTGTATATATACAGCAGGAGGGCAGCACTCAACCTTCATTAAGCATAACAGATGGGGGCGTCTCATGAAAAATACACAGTACGCCAAGCGAACACTCAATCACAAAAAAACTACACCATCAAAGCTTCACAAACTTTAAAGACTGTGTGTCTCTACCAGAGATACGCAGGGTTTATGGTGCAGTTATTATCATAGGCTAGTCCTGATGGCACTTTGGTAGTCTAAAATGTAAAGATCAAGAATGCTTCAATGGACTACTACTTCTTAAACCTCTTGGTACATGCCATTCGGCCAACATTGTAACACTGTTCAGTTCGTGTGTGATGACTGTTCCGCAGTTGCATTCTGGATAATCGACTTGTATAATACTACTTTGGTATTATGAACACCTTTTATGAACTATTCTGTGTTTCTTCGCATGGTACATGATTATTTTGGGTAGTGTAGATCTATTTCATTTTGCTAATGCATCATTGTATTTGTAGATTTATTCCCCAGATCATTCCAGCACAAACTTTTCCTCTAGTCCGTCCACGCCGGTGGGATCTCCACAGGGAATGACAGGTTGGTGTTTATATGCAATGACTGACCTTGTATTTTTATGCATTATTAATAAAGCTGTACTTGTATTAAGCAGTAGTTTTGAGTAAAATGTCCCCACATTGTTACCCTAGAATAAGGACCCTGAATCCAGCACGTTATTTTAAATAGGCTTTCTTTTTATGAATCTAAAGTCCTATATTAACCTCCCTCTCCTTCAAAAGGAGCAGGGAAGCTCCTGGGTTTTGTGAAACCCACCACTCTTACTTTGGAATATGAAGGAGGAGGTTAACAGTCTTTTTTCACTGTATGCTGTCATTAAACTACATTTATTCAATAATTCAGATATGGTCTTCAGTTTACAAAATAACACCTAAAACCGAAGTATGCCTTTTCTTAGACAGGGATGCCATGGTCCTATGGTATTGCTTAGGTTCCCTCTGGATATTTCCGGCCCTCCTGTGCATGTAGTGGCTCTCTTAAATATTCCATAATCTAATGGATTCAGTGTCTATGCACGTTTCTGTGGAAATTTTTGTATAGTGCGGTTTGTAGAAAAAAGGGAAGGAGACTATGGTTGTGAATGAAAATAATGAATGCCAGCTGAGAAAAAATAGCCGAATTAAATGCTTGAATAGAGCATCCAACCTTATTCCACCCACTTGTGTTTATGCTTTGTAAGATTTTATACAGCCATTGTAATGAGCGCCTGATATCACAGTAAAGATTATAAAATGGAGTTAACTACTGGAATAACCTCTTGATAAATCAAAAATACTTTAGCAAAGTGACAATGCAGTTTAAATGTATTTTTCGAATATTGGTATATGTATTTTACGTGATCTTCATTGCTTTACTATTTATATGAATATAATTTCACTGTCCTAAAATTCCTTATGGGGGAAGGGAAAATCAGGATTCACCTCAAATTTAAGAAAAACATTTAAGTATCCGATAACTAAGTTGGGTGTCTATGGGAACAAATCTTAACCAGAATTTGAACATTTAAGGCTGTGGTCACAAGAGGTCACTGGGTGCGTCCATTTGACCGCATTTCCCTGCATCCATTGCAGCTTTGTGAGCGATCGACGTGGGCCACACAGGGTAGCGTGTGCACAAATTGTTCACGCTACCATTGGGCATCAAAAAGTTACAACTGACGCTGACGGGGCTACAAAGTGCAATCTCCCATAGGAGGATCTTTCTTTGTAGCTCTCAGCACACTAACTGCGCTCAGCAAGGTGGCCACATGGGCGCTAGAGTGGAAGAAACGTCCACTCTCACGGATGTTCCTTCCACTCCGAAAGACGCACGTGTGCCCGCAGGTTTGCAGAAAAATCTGTTTCGCACCTATTCCCTAGCAGGGCAGTTGGATAGACCAGAAGTATCCAGCCCACATGTATAAAACCTAACAAGAAGAAAAGGTTGTCATTTGCGCTTACCACTGTAGCTCCATGTGAAGCGAAACAAAACAGAGGTTTTGGTTTACTTGAATGGCCATTCAAGTAAACCAAAACCTCTGTTTTATCTAAGCTGGTTTATGTTCTTTCTTTGAGGCAGATGACAATTTTTTTTTCTCTCGACAGTCATACACATCATGCACATACCCATGTACTATTCAATTCTCATATTTTAGAAGAAATGTAACATTTCTGTTCTTTTTATTAGTTTACATATTTGTATACATATAATTTATATTAACTATTCAGCATTGAATACCCGGAGGGAGTTGTGATTAGTGAAAGGTTTGTATCAATATTAAAGTGTTTTTTTTTGTTTTTTTTTATTTCAATAATATTTAAGCCAGCTTAGACTGGTCACAAAGTGTTTTGCTTACAGGCTATAAAATATTTCATTATCACCGGCCTGTTTCTGTGTCCTGATACATAAGCTTAATTTTTCTGTGTGCAGGTTCAGGACAGTGGCCCAGAGCCAGCGGGCCCGGAGCCCTTTCACCAAACTATGATGCAACTCTGCACACATTAGTAAGTATGGATTGGCTCACAGAACTAAATTTAATGTAAATTTCCTTTTCCATAGTCAAGTGGCAGTACATAGTTCTTTCCCATATAAAATTTTAATAACTTTTGTTGTGGTGCATGCTGGTTACCAGGGCAGGTGAAAGGATTTTTGATTACACAGGCAAAGTTGAACTGTTCCATGCCACCCCCCCCCCCCACTTCCATGCCAAGCTAATCAGCATCTTATAGCTATGCATAATAACAATCACAGATCGCCACAGCAATAAAACTCACACTCAAACACACAGCACATTACTGTATCACAGAATCCACAGCACTGAAACACACGGACTACTCTCAATATAGACACACATATACTGCAGAATATATAAAAGTCCGAGAGTATATATATATATTACACACTTCCTGCCCCCTCACCACACAGACACAAAGCTCTATATGTATATATGTGTGTATACACACACACTCACTCTTCTCTCCCTGCAGAGGATCAGACAAGCAGTTGCAGGGGGAGGGACATCCTGCCTTCCCTGCAGCAAAATGCTTCGGCTGTGTAGGTGGCCTATCCAGCCCCTGTTTGCTCAGAGCGCACACCATTGCAGATCTCCGAATCCTCAGTCAGCGACCGGGAATTCGGATTTATTTTTTTCTGTCGTTTCTCCCCCCCCCCCCCCCCATTATTTCATGTTGTAAGGTGGCTGCCTTATAGCAGGCGCTGGTCCTGCTTGTTACTACTGGTTCCTAGTGGGAAGACAGTCCCTCTTAGAAGACGAGGAGGGGCAGAGTTGTATCTTTTTAAAGACTTGTGCTTGTTTATAACCAAGGTAGTTCTTGTCTTGAGGTTTCAAAGAGATGAAAACCATTTGTATGTACTGCCACTTGACATTTAGGAAAATTTATATTTTCTCTAAAACTTACATTCTCCCACTCTAAATTGGCAATCGTCCTTAAGACTATCATGTTAAAAAAGTGACTTGCACAGTTTTAAATTTTCTTCCCCTTTTCATTTATAGCAGAGCAAGATGGAAGATCGACTAGATGAAGCCATCCATGTGTTGAGTCGCCATGCAGTCGGTCAAGCTGGTTCCCTTTCTGCTGGTTCTGATGACATGCATTCACTTTTGGGTGCAGCAGCAAATGTTTTGGGTTCTGGCTTCCCTGCAGCCGTTCTTTCTCTGGCAAATCGGCATGCTATGGTGAGGGGAAAATTAACATTAACACCTTAATGCCCTATGACGTACCAGGTACACTTAACCATCTGGTACGTCGTTTAGTAAATAGAGCGCTGGAAGTGATCAGTATCGCTGCCATCCTCTCTGTTGCTATTGTAGTGATGCCTAGGCATCATGAAATGGTGATTTCAGCTGCTTGGACCCCTTTGTGATCGATCCCTAGGAGCGGTAACTTCTGGTTTAACCGGATACGCGTCCAGCAGCGAAAAAGGGCGGTGGAAGCGATCAGCATCACTTCCAGCCGCTCTTTACTATTGTAGGGATGCCGCGACATCGAGGCATCCTGCAATAGTAATTATATCTGCTGGACCACTTTGATCGCTGGGAGCAATCACTGCTGGTACACCTGGTGAAGCAAGCAGGCAGGCAAAATGAGTGCCTCGAGGGGGTTGAGACACTCGGCCAAATAAAGATGATTTTTTTTTTTTTTTTTTTTAAGCCCTCTACTGTTCCCTAATCCCTTGTGGCAGTCATGATGGGGCTGCCCTTCTAAGGGCAGGGTCATCATGGGGCTTCTTTGGGTGTACCTCCAAATAAGGCCTTTTAGCCCCAAAAGAATGCGACACACCTATACATGGTTGGTATCCCTTTACTCAGGAGATGTGGCTGACCACATATTGGGGGTGTTGTTTTCCGGTAACACATAACCGGAATTGAGAATTCATGCCTAAAAGTACAATGTGTGTGAAAAATTGCACACAAAAAATGACTACTCGAAAGTTTGACAAATACCACCTTTTTTAAATACTCTAGGGCAGGGCTCAACATTTCAAGTCCCAAGCTACTAGCCAGGCCTTAAGAGTTACTCGCCAGTGCCACTAGTTGCCCCACCTAACCCTTATCCTGCCCTGCCTGCATCTGCATTTCCACTCGCCCTCATGTAATTTCCACTCGCCAAATGAGAGTAGGCGAGTGGAAATTTTGAGGCCTGCCCTAGGGTGTCTACTTTTAAAAAAAAAAATGGTTACTGGGGGTAAATTACATTGGCCGGCTTCAAAAATGTCCTAAATCAGACATGGGTGCATGATTACAAGATGTAAAAATTCAAAGTTGGAAAACTAGAATGTGCATTCCCACAAGAAGTCCATTTGACCCCAAATACCCCGACATACCTGTAAATGTGTGGTATCCCTGTACTCAGGAGATGTTGCTGAACATGTATTGTGGTGTTGTTTGGCAGTAACCCTTAAAGTTCTCAGTACATATATTCTTAAATTGTAATATGTGTCAAAAAAAGTAAAATTTGGCATATATTGGTGATAAAATGGTTGCATGCCAAGTCAAAATACCCCACGTTTAATACCTTGTGTTGTCTACTTTTAAAAAAATATATACATGTGGAGGGTTATTCAGATATTCATGACCGATTCCAGTGTTACAATGTCACTATTGCAAATTTTGTTGGGGGCACTGGAAATAACAAAGTGCTACTTGCACATGTTGTCATAGAAGTCTCTAAAAACATGTAAACATTGTGTATTTCTGAACTAGGACAAAATTTAGAAACTATTTAGCTGGGGTTTGTTTTGTTTTTTTTTTGTTTTTTTGGGCAGTTGTAGATGCACCAGAGATTTTGGGGGTCAATGTTCGAAAAGTAGGGATATATAGACGTAAATTACACTATTTGATGGAAATAATGGTATCTTTTATAATGGTCCATTTAATAGCGAGAAAACCAGTATATAATATGTGTGGGTACAGTAAATGCGTTAGAGGAAAATTAGACTTCAACACAAACTGCACAGAAATCTAAAAACAATAGTGAGTACTTTCAGACAGACGATGGTAAAACAGTCTGGTCACTAGGGGGTTATTTTATTAGATGGTTTTTTTTGTTTGTTTTTGTTTCCTCAAACCATGTCCTATCAAGAAATTATCCTGGAGACTTACTAAAGCTGAGACTTCTATTAAATGGTTATGTAACCTAGCCACTGCTCAGCACTGCAACCACTGGAATTATGCAAACCATGCTAAAATGAGCTGTGTTTTTATGCTCAATGGACCCGTATTATTTTTGTCCTGAAAGGTAAACTCCCATGCTGATGATGGTGCTCCCAGTATGCTCCACAACCAGGTGACACTACCCACGCAGCCTGGCTCTCTAACTGACCTTGCTCGGGCACAAGATACATACACAGGTAAGAGTGCAGGCTTACCTTTTCTATTATTGGTCAAATAATTAGGGAAAATGTAAAATCTTGTGACGCTTTGAGAGTTTTGCCATTTACAATATGCCCCTCTTCTTTTAGATATATTCAATGGCACAAGCTAAAGTTTTTTTACACAAATAGTGCTGCTACATCAGATGAGATCAAAATGGATTCATAGATGCACTGAATTGGGCAATTTTTAATACAAGGGTTACACAATTTATAAGAAGCACACTGCTTCAAAAACAAAAAGTTTAAATTGTTATGCTGAGACTGCAAGTTCTGTAGTTTCACAGCTTAATACAAACATTTGACATTTATGCAGTGCTTATTTTTATTATTTTTCTGGGATAAAAGGTGGTACTCGCCATAAAGCATCATGCAGCGAGCAATGAATAGAGGGTGCATGCCAGCATGCAGCCTATGAATAGAGCCAGGGCAGGGCCACAACATTGTATTGCCTTCGGGGAATCCAAGGATGAAATGCTGCTGGACCCTCACACCCATGCTTATCACAAAGCTCCATAGCAATAAAACTCATGGTAATGTGCAGTGTATATGAGTGCATCACAGAGCTCCACAGTGCAGCGTTTTCTTTCGCTTTTTAATTAATTTTTTTCATGAAACCTGATATCGTTTTGTATTGTGCTCTGGCCTTTCCATTGATATCTCAGATGACCCCTCTGCCTTCTATTTGTCTGGAGATACTTTTGGACTCCAGTATCTTCTCCAAACGGGAATTCCTTGCCCGGCCCTGGGGAAGTCCCGTTTCTGACATCATCATGCCCATGTGCGATGAGGTCAGTGGTGGAGGCAGAGGTCCCACAGGCAGATGTCTGCGATCGGCGCCGAGCTGCAGAATGTTGTGCTGGAGATGGCCTCTGTATGCTAGCGGTGGCCCTGCCAAAAAAAAGCCCGGTATTAAATTTCTAGAAGGTAGATGGTGCTTTGACTCATCTTAAAGGAATGCACAATGAAATAATTACCCCCTCTCCTTTTTCCCCATTCCCGTTTCAACAATTAGGCAAATGCTGCTGACAGCATCAGCCCAATTACTTTTTTTTTTTTAAAAAAAATTGGTTTAATAACTTTTCTATCTGGGGAGCTTCTTGTGCAATTTGCATACTGTATGTAAACTATGCAAATTGTGTGCCCTGCAATTAATTGTACCCTGTGTTACTTGGCACCTGTGCAGAATGATGCACACACGCAGCACCAGTCCTCAGTTGCTGTTTTCTCCCAGAATGCTTGCTTTTGCAATTGTTCAGAGAGTGGATGATCATTGGTCCCCAGCAGGTGGGAGGACCAACTATCATCCTGTCTCTGAACAAACGCACACTTACACACTTTAATTAGCATTTTTGCTTCTTCATGTGTGATTTGGGGGTGTTGTGTTTTGGGGTTTTTTCACTGTTCTTTTTTTTTTTGTCTTTTTTTACAGGACTTTCTGGATTGGTCAGATCCGTGGTATCCTCTGCAATTTCAGACATTAAGCGGGAGAGTAAAGAGGATGAGGAAAACAGATCAATAGATGATTTGTCAGATGATGAGAAGAAGGAGTCTAAACCACGGAGTCGGACACGCTGCTCAATCAACAGGTCTCAATGAGCTCTGGGGTCTTAGTGGGAGGAAGGCTTTGTTACAATGGGGTTTGTTATGAAGAAAATGTTCCCATAAGTTATGTTCAAGTATATACATTTTTGATTGCGAACAGAATTTGCAGACCAAAGCTATACCAGTAGGGTATGGGGGGAGTAGGGCAGGGCTGGGATATATAAACTAATATTTACAACACTTCATTCCAACAATTCCATCATGCTTCCTAACTGACCCTCCCCCTCAGTCAAGATGAAGATGACGAGGAAGACGATAACCTTCCACCAGAGCAAAAAGCTGAGCGTGAGAAAGAAAGGCGTGTCGCTAATAATGCTCGAGAACGACTTCGTGTGAGAGACATCAACGAGGCATTTAAAGAACTGGGGAGGATGTGCCAGCTGCACCTTAACAGCGAAAAGCCACAGACCAAGCTCCTGATTCTGCACCAGGCCGTCTCTGTCATCCTCAGCCTGGAGCAACAAGTGCGAGGTGAGTGGGACCGGGGGAGAGTGGTGGGGCACGGATCTGTCTGTCTCTCCCTCACTCCACCTCCTTTTTCTCGCCCCTTCCAAACCAGAGATATACATGCAGTTTCCTTTCCCACTATAGCCTTGCTTTTGGACAACACATGTATATTCTCCTTATCCCTTCTTGCTTGCTAATGTTTTGTAGTGTTCCTTTTTAGGATGTTCTAAGGGACATTGTGCTAAGGTCTTGCATGTCCTGCATGACATTTATAATCTTGAACAAATTCCTTTTTTGTCTCATGTCCTCAATGAGACTGTCAGGAAAGATGCATCCTTTCTTTATTCAGAATTCACATAATATCCCCAAATACACAAAGATAAAGGCATTACAGAAGAGTTGTATTGTTTTGCATTGGTAACTTTTTATGTCTGCCAGTTCATTGAATATTTCTCACTACTCATTGATGTGAGCCCAAATTAAAACATTAGTAAATAACATGCATATCCTGTAGTGTACAACTTTTTTAGTGGTAAGGAGTACGTGACTGAGGCTTGTAGACAAAGCCTACAGACCAAGAAGGGCAAACATAAAGCATATTACGTAAATGAATGTGTAACACATACAAACATATTTTGTAGTTGTTTTGTAAGCTGTGCATGCTCTTGCCTCTGCTGCTTCTTGAGGTAACTACTTTGCTCTCCTTGCGAACTTGCTTTGTTCTGTTAACTTTATGGGTGAGGTGTTTGTATTCTCCCACCCCTATCTCTCTATTCTTTTGACCATTCATATAAAGGGGGGCTTGGTTGCAGCCTCTGTTTCCCACCTTTTTATAACTGCATTTATATAAATGGAGAAGAATTTTATTTCATCCTTCCTACACCACTTCTTTCTTTATTCCTCCCAAACATCCTTAACCATTCCAAATCCTTTACTTTTTTTCACCCCCACACAGACAGCTGCCAACCCCAGCTCCCTTAGTCCTTGCTCCCCTCTTCTACACACACTGTCCGATTGACCTTGCACTTGTTGCTCCTCAAAATTGACAGCAGTTAAGCTCGGTGGAACTTGAAGTGCTGCTGGTACACACTGCCCCCGAAACCAGAAAATGAAATCCACAAATGAGCATCTTGCACTTTGGCCATTGTAGTTAAGAGTGGTCTAGTTGGGTATATTGCATAATTGTGTGTGTTCGTCTGCATGAGGGAGCGCTGTGTGGTAACATGTATATATGTGTTAGTAAAATGTAGTGTGTTTTTTATGTAAGTGGTAGGTTTGTGGGTTAATATACTAAAGTTATTTTGGGTTGGAGACAGGGAGTGATAACTTTATAGAGTGATAATAAAACTAACTACAGTTTTTAATGCACATACTGCTGCCTTTGATTCCAAAGTGAGCCAAAAAAATGCAATTTTTAAAAGTATTTACTTGCTATGTAACCGTCATGGTCATTCTTTTAATATATTTTTGGTATTGCTGTGACCGAGAATAACACCATATACTTATGTCCCATGCCCCCTATTACAAATACCTTCAATATGCGAGATCCAGTTGTGTGTTAATCATAGGCGTGCACAGGGGGTCAGCCCAGGCACATCCAAATGATGGGGGAGGAGGCCCTCTTCACCTCCTACATTGATATTTTAGATGTCCATAGCATATTCATGATGAGTAGCATAAAAACTAACTGTATCATTACAAACTTTTTTTTTTTTCTGGTTTCTGATGAAAAATTTGCATTTTGGTCAAAATCTTCTAAACCTAATGTAATGGGCTACGCATGGTAAATACACATTTCTCCGTCCTTATCGGTTTGTTGAAACAGTTTTCGCATTATGGAAAACACTGCCCATGTTGTACTTCAATGAATATTTCCTTTGGATACAATAGAAAACTAACATTCTGTAATTGTAATTTAGCTGTAAAACGCTGCTAACAGATCAATAAGGTATTCAAGTGAAGAGCAGGTAGCAAAACAGTGTTTTTAAAAAAAGTTGCTGATGAGCCAATAGATTTTCATGCTGGATGGAAAAAAGTTAAGCTATTAGGATTTTAAACTGATGTTCCAACCTCACAAATCATGAACATGAAGGTAACATGCAAGCCCATCTACAAGATTTGTGATTCTTAAACCTGGAGGAACTAAACTGCCCTGTTAAATCGTCCGTCACAAGTTCAATTAAGACTTGTAAAAACAATCTAAGGAAAACTAAAAAATGAAAGTCCTACATTTTCATGTTTTTACGGTCAGAGTTCAGGACGGCTGAGAAATACATACGGTAATTAAATAACCAAGTATTATTCTGGAAACTACCTTCACTGTTAAACGTTTATTAGGCCTTGCAATCACATTATTGAACCTCGCTACATATGTGGGCAGTTCTGGCTCGATTTTTAGTCGACACCGAATTGCGAAGTTCCCTGAACAAAGTGAAAGGTTGAATGAATTTCCCAACCTTCCGTGTCTAAAGTCGCCCAATCTGTCATTTGGGTGTGGGGATTTTATTTAGTTATTTTTGTACAGTTCTGCTATTAATCGGGTCAGTGGTGATCTTTTTTATTTTTTAGCCTGCAAAGAACTCTAGCCTAGCTTTTTTTTTTTTTTTTTCCTTTTTTTCTTTCTTTCTTAGACTTCTCTTGCATTTACTCAAAACAAAAATGGTCAGTTGTCTTTATTTTTGTTAGCGTGTGAATGCTTTGGTGTGTATCCTAGAACTGCGACTGGTGATATGTAAATATACTACTGTAGCATGCAACTTAAAAAGGGGCATTATTGTGATTTTATTTATCCTGCTGAGTCGTTTGCTACAGAAATCTTTGATGTCCTGCTAGTTGCTCTCTGAATTGACCGCCAATCTCTTCCTCCCTCCTCCATCACTTTTTGCTCTGGAAGGAACAACAATGAATTCATCTGACTGCTCTTTTTTTTATCTGGGTCCACACGGTAGCGAATATGATCATTACCCTTAGAAGAAAAAAATTATTTGAAAGATCACCTTACGGATCTGGTGGAGTAAGATATAAACCCTAAATCTTACACATGCACAGATCTAATGAGGAATATTAGCTGAACAATCTAAATCATTACAGCTCAATGGGGGTAATCCTGGCTACGGTTAACCCATGAATTACCACATGTATTGATAAAAGCACAACAAAATTATGTGATATGTATTACACAATAAATGTATGTTTTCAACATTGTTGAGCTTCTGCCATAAATCCTAGTGACGGTGGCATTTAACTGTACAAAGCTAGTCGCTGAATTGCAACTTGGATTGTGAAAGAATTTGCATGAACCAAAAGAACTCATGGTTTCTTTAATGTCTGTGTATTGGTGAGGGAATACAATGGAGTGTAGAGACCATAATGATGTATCTTCTAGCACCATTATTTAAGCAATAAGTGCAAGTTGGTGTGGTGCTTGTCTGGCCCATTTTTTTTTCTCTGCCAACAGGCCCCAAAATTGTGTCACAAAGTACATGTAAATCTGTCTTCATGTTAAGAAATCTTTAGGTTAAATTAAGGTGGACGAAAGCAATTATCTGCTGGTTTATTTGCTGCTCTGCCTTTTAAAACAAAGGTTTGACATAATTTACAGAAACTATAATGTCATCATTTTATAAATATCAGTGTCGTATGTACTTTAACTATTGGGTCCAGTGGCCCTTTTTTTACAGGAACATTATCTTTCTATGTAAAACCTGTAAAAACGGCGTTTTGTATGTGCGGTTTACTGAAAGTAACCACAAATGCACAGTATTTTATGTTGGTGTTCCAGGGCCAGGTGTTAAATTACCAATTCTTTGGCATCTGGCCAGTTAAAAAAATCTCTCCTCCTTACTGTGTTATGGTGGTATCAGTTTCTGCAAAAAAATTAGATTGTTACAAGAAGTTTAGTCTGTTGTGTACATGTTTTGTGTGGTGTGTGTGTTCTAGAATTCCAATTCTTGAAGAGCAAAAAAACTCAAAAATGTATATGCTTGACATAACCTATAGGTTTAGCCATAAGCTTTGTATACATTATGTGGGCATGTATTTAAATGTATGTATGCATGGTATTAAGAAATGTTCTGTAGCTTTGTATATCTAAACAAGGTAGCATGCATGCACACACATTTGGCACCCCTGGTAATGAAAGGTTTATTGGGGTTCTGAGCACCCCTTCTCAATTTAACCCTTCATTCTCCTGGGGTCCAGCAGTGGAGGCAGCAGTAAGGAGGAGGGCAGCAACGTGGAGGAAAAGGACGTGCGAGATCGTGAAAGGAGGATGTCAAACAATGCGCGGGAGAGAGTGCGTGTCCGTGACATCAATGAGGCTTTCAAGGAATTGGGCCGTATGGTGCAGATGCATCTGAAAGCGGACAAGGCCCAGACCAAACTCATTATCCTACAACAGGCCGTGCAGGTCATAATGGCCCTGGAGCATCAAGTGCGAGGTATCCTCCCAACTTTTCACTATCCTTACTGTCCAATTCGGAACATGCCTCCTCCACTCCCTTTATCCCCTGTCTGCCATTTTCCACTATCACATGCATTTCTAAAGGTCTGGCTTGCCCTTTCTTCTTCCTTCACGTATGTTATTGTCATTATTCCGCCACACCAGCATAGTGCAATGAACATCTCTTGCTTTTAAATTCACATTCCGCTTGCTGTTGGATGGGGGGGGGGGGTGTTTGTTCTTCCTTTTTTTTAATTTTATTTAATATTTTTCCACCTAATGGAAACAGTGGTGTTGAAAATCTCAGCCCTGCAACCGTCTACGACAAAAAAATAATGAAACCTTTGCAAATAGTTGAAAATGCACAGGTAGTACATGAATCTGTGTAGGCATAGCTCTATTACTCCTCAAAAGATCTTCCCCTGAATCTTTATTGACCTCCATTGAATAGTATCACATCCCAGTTTTTGTCATCTTGTCTCTGTATCATAATCCTGTTTCCTGTCTGTAATTTTTCTGTTTTTTGTTGTGGTTTTTTTTTGCATTGCCCAAACTTTAGCGATGGGACTCAAAGTTGCCCCTTTGGTCAGTTTAGCATATCTGCTTCACTTCCTTCTAGGTTCTTTACTAAACTTATGTACCAGTTGCATCTATGACACTTTGCTGCCTGAGAAAGTATAACTACATTTGAGGATTCAGTGTAATTGGATATTGACATGTACATGATTTGATTTTGTTTTAAATTTTACTTCAACTACTTGGGCTCAATGTCATTGGGACTGCTAAAAAAAAAAAATTAAATGCTATATTCTTATTGCATTATAAACAAAACATTCTATGCATTTAACCCTTTTTTTTTATGCTGAGCAATGTGCTAGTGCAAAGAAAATTCCTTGGACGAATGTCTGTTATAGCACATCAGCTGAGGAGGAATAGTCTTGTCTCTCATCGCTGCTTTTTATAGAGAAGTACTTAGTTTACAGGGTGAGCACAAACACAGTCCTTGATTTCCAACATATATACAGAATGTAACTTTATTGGAATATTCTTACAATTTTGTGGCTAGAGTTGCATCAACTCATAAAGTTTCAAGTGATATCGGTTGGTATCACACACACACTTGATGTGCGCCCCACCCATTACTCGGCAATCATCGATGCGATTAATCTAGCTCCAACCATACTCTCTGCAGCATATCCGGCATGATCAAGTGTAACGCTTCTGAGATGCGTTCCTTCAGATCATCCATTGGAAATTGAAAAATAAATTTTTTTGAGTTAATCCATCTGCGGTCACCATATTTATAAACAAATTCCAAGATGTTTTGATTTTATAGTTACTTGAAATCAAGGAGTGTTTTTTGTGCTCACTCTGTATATTTAGGTAATTTGCACGAAACCTAATTAAACATGCATATCTACCTGTCCATTTCAAACACTCATGATTGTGACAAGTTACTTGGCCAATATCTGGATGCCAGATCCACCATGTTTTCCTGCATATGTACAGTATTATTCTTTCATGGACGTGGAGCACAGAGTGCTGGCCTACAACAGATGTCGCAGCAGAGGGATTAACTAACCTAGGCAGTTAATTTTTGATTTCACTTTGATTAATGTATTGATAAACCACTTGAAGTATTCAGGTGTGTGGAAATTTTAAAAAAAAAATCTACTGTCCAATGGACTAAGGTGGTAACCCAATCTACTGATAAGAAATATAATTGCAACAAAATAGCATTAGGTCATTATTCTTAACTACATCTAGAACAAACACAGGTATTTTGTTTGAATAGAATATGTCTTATTGCATTGCAGTTTACTCACACTCCTACAACACACACTACAGATCACAGTAATGTTCGGTGTGAATGAGCGTTTCACCGTAGTGTGTGTGTGTATCACAGAGCTCCACAGCTATAAAGCTCATGCACACCACACATTACAGTGAGTTTTATAGTTGTGGAACTCTGTGATACACTCACACACACACTGCACATCACATAACTAACCAGGGAACCTGCTGACGGCTGCTCAGTCCAATAGCCGTTCCATGAGGCCACAACTATCCCCCTTTACTTGCTGGCCCCCTGCTCATTAACACAGGCGGCAGCACTGCCTGCTCAAGAACAGACACACGCGGTGCTGCTTTTATTTTGCGGTACTGCTGGTGTGCGACTTGCTGAGGGCAGTGTGGCTGTTTTATGACAAATCAGAGTGGCCCAGGGGGCACTTGCCCCGTGACCATACCGGCCATGTTTGAAGGGACACATATTGCCATTTCATGCAGGGGGAGCAAAGGGAAAAATACTGCCCTGCAACATGTATAATTCATATGCTGTAGCAGGCAAATGATGTTTTTTTACCTGGGATTTCTTACCTGCAGCGTATGGATTATACATGCTGCGGGGAGGCATTTTTCATGCACTGCCCATCCGCAAGAATAAATTATGTGTCCCTTTTAGACATGGCTGATATGGTCACCCTAAAAGTCATAGTTTACTTAAACATTTATGGCTTTTTATTTTTTCCATCCCAAAAAAAGACCCTGGTCTCATTGAGTTATAATACTACTGAATTTTATCACCTAGGGATTTAGAGGTTTGTCATCTCCTGCATCCTCCTCTTACCTGGGGAAGTTATTATGCATGGGGATTAACTGGCCTTTTCTTCTTGTTGGGCTCTATATCTTCAACTGACAGGCAAAGCAGTTTTAAATTTCCCGCTTGACCAGCAGAGGGAGCTTCTAGCCTGTGCTGAGCAGGCAGCCCGATTTTTTTTCATTGGCTCACAGTGAGCAATTTGAAGCCAGGGGGCGGGAACAAGCAGCTCCTTGCATGGAGCTGTGCTGAAGTAGTCTGAATAAGCTGTTTCCACTGCGGGCTGACAGCTGATTAATGCATACTTGGCCAGCTCCAAAAACTAGGTGTCAGAGGCGTCGGGCAGTGAAAATTGCCCATCCCTGTATACTACATATTTCCAAAAGCACAGGGAGACTCTTGCGACTCTACTAGTATATACCAAATGCTTTGGAAATCTGTTAAACATATAGTGGCCACATCCCCACACATAAATTAGAAGATTATCATTTTTATTTTAAGATTGCTCTCCTTGTAGTACCTTTTCAAGTGACCACTGTGGATGCTCTGACTCCCAGCAGGACACACAATTCACTGTCTCTCAGGTTTCTAGATTTGAGAGATACATCTAGTATTAAAAACCTATGATTTTAGGCTCCTGGCACCATAACCACTTCAGCTTACTAAAGTTCATATGGTGCCCTTTTAAAATCGACTATTGCCAGCAGCCTAAAAGCCGTTTTTTCCCCTCAAATCTAGCTTTAGCCAAGATTAACCTTTAATTGTATGCCCCACCAACACACTTGATCTGTGGAGTGGGAAAGAAAGGTATTTTTAGGAAAGGGGGGGGGGGTGTGGCGCAGTTATAGATAGATATATATCTATCTCCGGGCACTCAGTTCCAAGTCATGGTGGATATGCTGTGAGCCAGGATCTCTAACAGCAAAAAATTCATGCCCTGGTGCTAACTCCCATGGGAAGGCATATACAAAAAACTTTGAAGGGAGACACTCAGATTCTTTTTTTTTTTTTTTTTTTTTTTTTTAATGTGAACCTCAATAAAACTTCTTGTTTTAATAAGTCCCTGAGTGCCTTCCTTGACCAAAGTTTTTTTTATATACACATACAGTTGTGTTCAAAATTATTCAACCCCCAATGCTGTAAAGGGTTTTAGGGAATTTAGTGTACATTTGTAATTGTATTCAGAATGAAATCCTACAAGGACTTTTTAAAGAACCATATGCAACTAAAATGACATCAATTGGTTTTGTAATACAGTAGTAAATGTTTCTTTTGTGAATTCTTCATTGACACAATTATTCAACCCCTTAAAGACTACCACTCTGAAGAACAGAGGTTCATTCAAGTGTTTTCAATCAGGTATTGAAAACACCTGTGGATGTCACGGAGCAGCAATAAAGCATAATAAGCACCAATTAGGCAGCTTTAAAATGACTGTGATACTCAGCTCCTTCTAGACATTTACTGGTGTGGTTACAAACATGGTGAAGTCAAGAGAATGGTCCAGGAAGACAAGAGAAGAGGTGATTACTCTTCACAGGAAGGGCAATGGCTATAAGAAGATTGCAAAGATGTTAAACATACCAAGAGAGACCATAGGAAGCATCATTCGCAAATTCAAGGCAAAGGGCACTGTTGAAACGCTACCTGGTCGTGGCAGAAAGAAGATGCTGACTTCGACTGCTGTGCGCTACCTGAAGCGTAGAGTGGAGAAAAGTCCCCGTGTGACTGCTGAGGAACTGAGAAAAGATTTGTCAGATGTGGGTACTGAAGTTTCAGCTCAGACAATACGGCGCACACTGCGTAATGAAGGACTCCATGCCAGAACTCCCAGGCGCACCCCCTTGCTGTCTCCAAAGAATAAGAAGAGTCGACTGCAGTATGCCAAAAGTCATGTGGACAAACCACAGAAGTTTTGGGATAGTGTTCTGTGGACTGATGAAACAAAATTAAAACTGTTTGGGCCCATGGATCAACGCTATGTTTGGAGGAGGAAGAACAAGGCCTATGAAGAAAAGAACACCTTGCCTACTGTGAAGCATGGCGGGGGGTCAATCATGCTTTGGGGCTGTTTTGCTTCTGCAGGTACAGGGAAGCTTCAGCGTGTGCAAGGTACCATGAATTCTCTTCAGTACCAGGAGATATTGGATGACAATGTGATGCAGTCTGTCACAAACCTGAGGCTTGGGAGACGTTGGACCTTTCAACAGAACAATGATCCCAAGCATACCTCCAAGTCCACTAGAGCATGGTTGCAGATTAAAGGCTGGAACATTTTGGAGTGGCCATCGCAGTCACCTGACTTAAATCCGATTGAGAACCTCTGGAGGGACTTAAAGAAAGCAGTTGCAGTGCGCAAGCCTAAGAATGTGACTGAACTGGAGGCTTTTGCCCATGACGAATGGGCGAAGATACCTGTAGATCGCTGCAAGACACTTGTGTCGAGCTATGCTTCACGTTTAAAAGCTGTTGGTACAACATCCTTTTTACAGTTATAAGTACTAAGATTGAATGTCACTTGGGGGTTGACTAAAACTGATAATGATGTGAGCACAGAAAAGACATTTGTGGTTATTTCATTATAAATGTTATGTTATATTTGTCTGACCTACACGTGCCTCTTTGATTTAATTGTAAGCAAGATGACTGAATGATCAAAATCAATGTCAAACTGGCCAAAACACTCAATTTCAGTGGGGGTTGAATAATTTTGAACACAACTGTATATACAGTATATATTATGTGTGTGTGTCAAATCTCAAACTTTACTTTTCCACAGTGCTCTTTAATCTGCACTTTCACAAATCCTAAAAATAAGTAAAACATGCAAATGAGCTTTGCATTGTACGTGTACAGGTTGAACACCCCGCAACTAAAAGATTCAGAAAACCATTTTCAGGGCCTTTTGGACAGTCTCTGGTCCCTGGGCGACCCTTCCTTGCTCCCCTCCTGCTGTGCCTGTGTTTGTCGACTGACGCACTGCAATGTCCCAGCATGGTTTTCCTGCCACATACCTCCTCCCCGCCAACTGTTTGGAATCCTGCATGATTCAAGAAACCAGAAGAATCCTTATGCTTGTAGTACCAAGCATTTCAGATATTTATTTTTGAAGTATTTTTTTACCAGGACGGATACATTGAGATTTCTCTTGTTTTCAAGTATGTCCTAGGTTCAAGAACATTGAAATGTTACCGTAGGTACAGAAATACAAAGTAATAAAATTAGGGCCGAAACAACTACCGTAATCGATAATGAAAATAGTTGTCAAATATTTTCATTATCAATTAATCGGTTGTTGATTTAATCGGTCTGTGTACAGCACACACTGTTTGGAGTCAGACTGAGTAATATCAATAAAAAAAGGAGTCAAGCCTCAGAGTGAAGTGCAGGAAGACTTTAATTCAGGGGAACAGCAACTCCCGCTTAAACGTGACGTTTCTGCCAAGTGGCCTTAATCATATGATTAAGGCCACTTGTCCGAAACGTCACGTTTAAGCGGGAGTTGCTGTTCCCCTGAATTAAAGTCTTCCTGCACTTCACTCTGCTTGAGGCTTGACTCCTTTTTTTTTATTTGGATTACATTGGGACATCGGCGTCCCTACAGGAGAATGCCTCACGGAGATTTATGGCACTGAATTACGGCTCCCACTGAGGCTGCGGCATTTTCTATTGAGTAATAACCTCAGTCTCTACTTCGGAGCTCAATAGAGATGACGCGCTAGTCTTTGCATGCTAGGATTTAGTTCTAGGGTCATTTTAGCCATATCCAGTTTGTTTTTATTTAGTTTACAACAGTACCAGAACCATAGCACAGACCCCGGGGTACTGATACTGGGTAGAGGAGCTGTACCGCTGGTGTTTAATCCTTACTTGGAGCTGGAGTCCTGTGCCACCACCCCACCCTCCCTGCCTCCCCCATCCGGTCCCTTCTCCACTCTTGGTCCAATCTCTTTCCTAGACCCACTCCCTCTCACTCTAGTATGGTCGCTTGCCCAAACTCACGCCCACCTCCGGACCCTCCCATTAAAGTGGTCAGGCTGCGTGTAGTGCCCCCCACCCTTCTAACATATCGGAGTGCCCATATTGGTGCTTGTTTGGAGAGAAAGCAGACCTGGGCTTGAGCTGTGCATGCAACATCAGTCTTTCACTCTGAAGGCACTTGCATACCTTGTGTGAGAAAAGTAAACAAGATACGCAATTTGCGTATGTATGAAAAGTTATGTACACAATGCAAATTGCTTATGAAAAAAATGGGGGACGCGGGGGTTGAGTTTTATATAAAGGTTCCTTTTTGAAGTAAACGGGGGAAAAAAATCAGATGAATCGCTTTAATCGAAAAAATAATCGCTTTATTTCAATAATCGTTAGTTGCAGCCCTAAATAAAATGCAAGATATTAAAAACAAACACATACAGGTTAACACAGAAAATAAATATGTAGGAAATATACTCACTATGTTACATGTTTACAGGTGCATTCTGTATCGAGGCATAATAATAGAGATCTCTTAAATGACTTTAGACTGGGGGAAGATTTGATGGTGTCTAAAGTTATTACATATTTGCGGTGCTCTGAAGGAAAATGAGGATCGAGCAACTTTTTGTAGTACTGGAAGTAAGGTGCAGGTCCTGGATCGGAGGATATGGGATTCTCTATCTCTTCTTTCCAAATGATTAAATATGCACGGGGAGCACTGAGAAATTGTTTGCAAGGAAAATGAGCCCTACAATGTGGAAGACTGTTCCCTTGTGCTTCGTTAAAAGATCTTTTGGCATAACATGAAGGCGATGAATGGGGGTGGGCTGGGAAGGGGCAGCTAAGTGAAAGGTAAAGGCAGGGCTGGAGGGAAATACATTTTAGCTGCACAGCACAAGAAGTACTTGTCCTGGGCATTGGTCAAAAGGAATTCCACATCCCTGAATGTGACTAAGAAATTGACAGATTACATACATGAAATTTCCTGATTGTCTTTGTTTTGTCAGCCAGTCTAGCTTTGCACAAGTGGCTATCCTGCTCCTCATGTTTAAAATGCATCTGTTGTGCCTAGTGAAAGTTGGTCCGATTTTGACAAGGAATCACACAAAATAAATGTCTGCAGTTTTCTTCGAAAATAAATAAAAATGAAGTTTCTCAATTCTGTTAGCATGCTGACAGGGTGATGGATGGCTCATTTGCTCGCAGCTTTCAGGCCACCCCTCTTATTCTTTGTACCCCATTGCTGACCAGTGCAGTGGCTGATAAGTCAGCATGTCAACGTCACTGCTGATGGCAACATGCTCTGTGCGGCAGTCCCAATAAGGTTCGGGTATGATGGCAGAAGAGTGCTGTGGATACAAGCTGCAAGTGATGAGTTATCACATTGATCTTTAAAGAGACCTGCTACACCTCCTAACCACATTATCGTTTCAAAGAGGTCAGGATGTGAGGACTGTTCCCCCCCCCCCCTTCCAATTGGGTGAAAATTCTGGGTGCGGTGCAAGGGTTTCCACAACGTCACCCAACTGCTGGGGTTTTGAATTTCCTGGCTGCCAGTCACTAGTGATGTCAGCACAAAGCGATAGTGTCCCGACTCAGACTGTCCACTAAAGCAAGCGGTTTTTAGAGGCATCTGATGGATTAGACCTGTCCATGTGCTACCCAACTGGTGTATGTAAAGTGCGCAGTTCCTATAGCGGTGTGCAATTTGCCATTCCTACAGTACGCAAGTTGCATAGGAGTAAAGTGTCAGGGACATACTGTATGGGGAGTCTGCGCCGCAAGGGAGAAGCTGCGCATGAGGGACAGAAATTAAAATCACCTACAATAGAAAAATAACCAGGGAGAGGCTGCTAGCTGCCTATTTTCAATAGAGTATCCGTTTAAGACCAATGCAATAATCATTCCCTTGATGGGATATCACAGGTGAAGTGCCCTGACCAGTGAAGGTGCAGTTTAGCCCACAAGCCAATCTTGGTTGTTCCATTTTACTCTGCTTCTGATCGCATGGAGCCCTCTATTTGCTGTATTCTACCTATGGTGTCAGTGCAATAGAAACTAAATATAATATGTAGGAGACCTTTATAGAAAGATAAATTTCCTCTGACGCCTTAAAGATCATGCAATGTAAATTTAATTACCACAAATCAACCCAATAACGAATGACCCAAAAGCAAAACCTATATACAATAAAGTCTAGGTGTATGGAGGTCGCACATCAAAAATGTGTGGACATAGCAGCCAGCAGATGTGCTGGACAGTGTCTTGCCACTTTAAGTACATTTTGTATCTTAATTGCGCATATGATGTAAAATTGGTGTCAATCACATCTTTGAGATGATCTTCTGAGAACACATGGAATCTCCATTTTATAAAATTGACACATGCAAGTGAAACAAATGTTCTAAAAAAAATCAATCCTTGACATTGTTGGTTTGTGAGTTGAGCAATTCCCGGGCATTTTTTTGATGTGCACCTAATAAGTTGGATCAGTGTTTTCCCAATCCTGACCTCAGGGATCACTAACAGGTGAAGTTTGCCAGATATCTGAAGCACAGCACAGGGGATACCGTTTGTTGCTCAGTGATTGCAGTATTTGGTCTGCATTTCCACAAGGTAATTCATAAAATGTGGTCTGTTAGTGCTTCCTCGTGATTGGGTTTTGAAAAACTTGTCTAGACTGAAGCTTGGCAACCTATATTAAGCCTTTTATTATTCTACACTTTGACTGGTTTTAGCCATTTATAGCAACTTAACACTCTCACCCCAGTATTCGTTTTCTTTACAGATTTTTATTTGCAAGTAAACTTTGACAATTGAATGAATATGATCTTTTTTTTCCTTTTCATATAAACACAAGCTAAGAAAATTAGATGTTTTTGACCCTCTCGTTCTTTGGTTGCTCTCGCTCATGCTCATGCTTATGCTTATTCCTTTTGGAGCAAGCATTAATATTTTCACCTGACTTTCTCAGAGAGGAACCTGAATCCCAAGGCTGCATGTCTGAAGAGGCGTGAGGAAGAAAAAGTATCAGGCGTGGACCCCCAGATGGCTCACTCTGGTCACCCAGGTCTCTCGGACACTCACAACTCTGTGGGACACATGTGAGGTAAATATACAAAGATATATATATTTTTAAATGATACAGCATTTGATCATTGGTAATACCCCCACTGTTCTTTGAACATGTACTGTACTGAAATTGCTTTGTTGGTGTTATACTTTATCTAATTTTTTTTTTCTTTTTTTCAGTTGCATATGGCAAGCTGGAATATTTTCCTACAGTTTCTTCTGGTCTTTATATAACTATAAATTTATTTTTTAAGATCTTTGGTTTTTTTTGTTTTTCTTTGGGGGGGAACTGACAAGTCTTTGTGGCCTTGACTATATTTTTCTGAGACGTGGACTCTCAAGACTGAATTTTCCAACGGAGGAAAATAAAAGGAAAAGGACAAAAAATACTCTCTTGACTTCTCGTCTTAGGACTTCTATTAAGCAGAAGAGATGTCACAAGAAACTGCCTTAATTAAAACCGAAAACACGTCGACTTATCGAAAGATGGCGGAGGTGGTGGTATCGGGGTGAAAACAAGCCGATGTTCTGTCCGCCCTGAGCTCTTTGCAGGAGCAAGGATATTTTCCTGACCTTGTGCCTACACTTCTAAAATTAAACAAGTGACTTTGCCCTTTTTATATATAAAAAGACAACAAATTAAAAAAAGAGAGAAAGTTAGACATCATAAGGATGTTTTAACCTTAGAACAAAATAGATTTTTTTCTACAGTAAATTTTTTTGTATAAAATGGAAATGCAGAACAAAAAAAAAATGAGTTTAATTCATCCCCAGTTACCCTATGTGTCCCTTAAATTTACCCCTGCAGACCTTCCTAGTCCCTCCCCTCTGACCATAAATTTAAACTTTTTCCAGTTACTAGATTTCTCCTTGGCTACTATAGTCTGTGTTTAGCCGATTTGGTGCCACAATTTTTCCGGTCCCTTTTTTTTTTTCTTTTCTATATACTCTAGTTTGCTTCAGCCACATAAGTCATCTACACTCTATAGAACCACTCAGTCCTCCAGATCTTTATTATTCCCTCAGTGTGTGTCCATTCGGTATCATCTGGAAGATCAACGTGTTAAAACTCAAGGGATTTAGAATTAAGCCTCAGGAGCCACTAAATTTTTATTTCATTTTTATTATTTTTTTTGCACAAGACACAGATTATCTTTTTTTGTGTGACAATTCTTTCCAGGATGAGAAACTGGAATGTCTGTGCAATAATGCTGTTTATCTTGGGTCTTGGTGACAACAAAGTGTTAATAACTAAAGGAACTAGAATGGGACTGAACCTTGAATTATTTTTACTTTTGTCCTCCTCCTTGGCGTGTTAGTTCATAACTCTGTGTTGCAGCATAGGTGCCTTCATCTCTTCCTCAAATTCATTCTAAATTGTACATGTTACTTTAGGACACACACTGATGGGTAATCTGAAAAGTCGACTATCACCGGGGTCAATAAATCTTTGTCGTCACCAAGAACTGTGTGTGTTCCACAGTATTTTTGTGAAGTAAACTTCATTGCAAACTCATAGGGTATGACTCCAGATTGTGTACACCTTTTTTAATCTTTCTGCGAGCGTGTGTGAATGTATGTGTTATATATTTTAATTTCCCATTCATGTTTAGCAAGTATCATTTCAAACCACCTTCTTAGATGTACAGACTTTTGCTTACAGCCAATTGTTTAACAGATCTGTTGTACTGTATACATTTCAAATACATTTACCCCAAGTCTGATGGGAGGACTAGTGTAAAAAAATCTATTCTTATAATCTTTGGTTACAGTTCTCTTATGTATAATCTCGAATGGTGTGCACTCATGAGACTTGGCAGCATTTATCTCAAAGTCCCTGTGGGGACCGTAACATTGATCTCTTGAGTAAGACAAAATCTGTTGTGTATTAGGTTTAATATAATAAAGCCACCTTATGAGTGCACTCCTTTGTGTCTACTTTGACTGTGGGATTTAATTATAACAATGAGACATCAAGCCTTTGGTTCTGTTTGTGGGAAAATATAATGATGTAAAACCTGCCTCTTTTGAAAATAATCCTCCTTTTTTTTTTTTTCTTTTCATTAAAAATTTTGGCAAAGGATACGTCTTTACAGTGAAGTTTTTGACAGTACATTTTTTATTTTTTTTAACAAGCTATGCAGTAATCTAATGTTAGGTTACACTCTGCAGAATATTTTTTTAGTACTATAGCTGTCTTCATATCCCATAATCAGATATTACTTAATGGGGGTAGTACTTTGTTCTAAAGTCCCTCTCCCAGCTGCCATGCTAAAGTTGTCAACTTGTTAATGTATATGACTTCCTTTCTTTTGTACATCCCTCTTGCTTTTTTTTATTCCCCTCTTTCCCACCAACATAAGCATAAGACACATTAACCTATGTATGTAGCTGCATGGGTTAGTACGCAACATTCACAGGGAATAATTACATGAGTTTATAGTGCAGTAGGTTGTGTTAGTGAAATGGAGCAAGTGCTTCCTTTTTAACCCTGAGAACCACACAAACCAGTGTAAGGAATCCTTTTTTAAGGAATCTTGCTATAGACATTTACTTCATACAGCACGTTCAAGGGCAAATGTTACTGGACAATATTCCACTACTCCAAAGCAGCAAGGTAGGGAATGTGAAGGCCTTATTTTACCCAGTTAATAACAACAAAATAAAGCATTTTAAAGTAAAGACACTTATTTACGTTCAAAAAGAAGCACAAATGTAAAGTACATTGTGTTTCTGTAGTGCCTCAGATGTATCTCCATTACTATTATTTTATTTTATTTTTTTTTTAATAATTTTGTACAAGTGTCAAATCAGCTGGCTGGATTATTTGGAATTTTTAATAAAAAATAATCCTAATTTTTTTAAGTAGGTTTTGAGAACTGTCTTGTATATATACCTGTGTTGTAGCAATACATGTAAGCTTTTATAACTATATAACTTGATGAATCCCAGTCTTTCAGATGTTGTATACCGATGAATGATAAAAAAATAAACAGATTTTAAAAATGTAATAAAGGGTTTACCGTATACTAAATTCAAAGGTCAACATCACAATTTCTTTTTTGCAATGTTATGGTTGATGGCGATGTACTTGTAAAATCTGGATTTCGCTAAAGGGGCAAAGTATTCTTATGAAAACTGCATATATTTGTCTTAAACACCTTCACTGCGGAGTCATTTCACCCCTGTTGCTGAGCTCGTTTTGACTGTTTTGTACACCATGTTTAATCGCGATTTGAAATCCTGTTTTATTGTAGGACCCAGACAAATGACATATCCTTATTTTCAGCAAACTCAGCAGATTTAAAACTACCGTAGATACTCGAGTATAGCGCGACTCAAATATAACGCGATAGAGCTTTATTGTGGATATGAGCGAATACTTAAGACACGAATATAACACGAGGAGCACAATTAGAACAAATAATGCGTGGTGTATTTAATCAGAATGGAAATGACCCAATTTTGGAGGCTACTTCACCTCCTAATGGGGATAATCCAAATTTAAATAACGTTGGTGAAGTTAGCCATTTAAAATATAACTTTTATTGGAATTCCTAAAATGTGTCTGAACACAACCAAAATTAAGACACTCACACATTGATTATAAGCTCAATGGTTAAGTAATAGCCGTATTATTAGCCCAGCAAGGCTTATAGGAGTAGGTGTTATGTAAGCAGTTAATCATTGCAGTGTATTCAGTATGTATTTACCTGCTGGCCTGGCAGGATATTACATATACATTATAAATTCACCTTTAATTCACTATTTAGGGAAAATGCTATAGAGGCACATAATAATTCACAAGATTATCAGATTGAGTATTACACTCACATATAATTCAGATAAGTGGTTTATAATCCCCCTGAATTTCCCCAATTTAGTCTCCCCTTTGAGACTGTTAAACACTTGCTATTGGTAGCAAAAGTTTACTGTACCGGTAAACCATTAAAATCCTTCCAGGTTTTCAACAGTCGGGCTCCCCCTCAGGCCAGGGTGCTCTGCTCTACAATGATTGCAGTTGTTACGAAGTATGAAGCTGCCAAGCCACCCATCTTCTTTACTTGCGATAAGATGACCGGCGGAGGCGAGCGATGTTAATGATTGGCTTAAACCGAGCGTGCCCTCTGGTCATGATGGATCCCACCTCTCCAGAATCCGGGAGTTCCTGAAGTATTTGCAAGCATCAGGGAGCCCGCATTCACTTCAGCGAGACTACTGTAACTTCTGGGAGACTTGGCATCCAGAGCAAGGCAAGTGTATTATTTACACGCGATGCAGATGTCTCGAATATAATGCGACCCCTCCAATTTTCAGGTAAATTTGTAACAAATCTAGCCGTATACTCGAGTATCTACAGGTGTATGTGTGTGAGAGAGATAGATAGATAGATAGATATCTATTTATAATCTCATCGATATTCCGCAACTCAGACTTCATATTGATTTTAAGTAAAATTTAAAGCTTTATTCAAGTCGACGTTTCAGTCCTACCGGACTTTTCTCAAGACCTAACAAACATCACACACCAACATCTTGATAACGGTGTACTAATTGGCAATACCGTACAGGGGAGTCCGGACCAGTCGCTGGAACCAGAGGGATTCGGTGCTCTTAGAGAAACCGAGGATGCTTTCCGTAACCTAGCAACAGCCTGAATGCAAACACGTACATCGCTAAAGGACTCTTTAGACAAAAATTCTACAAAAATAAAAAATATTAGAAAATCAAGTAAACGGTGTGTTGCAACAAAGCCTGTGTGGGAGCATAAAAGATATAAAATAAGAACAAGGCACAATAAGGTTTCTCTAACGCAGATAAAGGAAGCGATGCATATTGTTTTTCTCGTTTAAGCCTTTGGGAACCATAGTATCCAAGGTAAAGCTCCAGAACGACTCGCGTTTTAAAAGTTCCAATGCTCTGTCACCTCCTCTTACTAATGGAGGGATATGATCAATTCCCATTACTTGTAAGGAAGAAAGTGGATGTTGCATCTCCTCAAAATGTCATGCTATCGGCTGCGGATTTTCCTTCCCCGATAACGTCGTACGAATTGCAGCCCGGTGATTGGCCAAACGTTCACGTAATCCATTGTTAGTCGTCCCAATATATAAAAGTCCACATGGACAGGACCGGCGGTAGATCGATATCTACCGCCTGTCCATGTGGACTTTTATATATTGGGAAGACTAACAATGGATTACGTCAACGTTTGGCCAATAACCGGGCTGCAATTCATATCCCTCCATTAAGAGGAGGTGACAGAGCATTGGAACTTTTAAAACGTTCTGGATCTTTACCTTGGATACTAGGGTTCCCAAAGGCTTAAACGAAAAAAACAATATGCATTGCTTCCTTTACCCGCGTTAGAAACCTTATTGTGCCTTGTTTTTATTTTATCTTTTGTGCTCCCACACAGGCTTTGTTGCAACACAGTTTATTTTCTTCTAATATTTTTTTATTTTTGTAGAGTTTTTGTTTAACCCCCTGATGGTTTTCCCTAGTGTGTCACGGGGTTAAATTTCACCGCTGAGAGGGGTAACCCCGAGACACATTCAGGCTGTATACATCACCTCTCTCTGCGCTCCCTCGTTGTCCCCCGCAGTCTCCTCCGGTGATCGTGGCGTTTTACTTCCTGGATTCCTTCTCGCGAGGAGGGAACCAGGAAGTATGAGGGACGCGATCGCCGGAGGAGACTGCGGGGGACAACAAGGGAGCGCAGGGACAGGTGATGTATCCAGCAGCATCAGGGTTAACGCTTCAAACAGGAATTTAACCCCGAGCCACACTCGGGATACCGCTGGGGGGGGCAAAAAAATTGCCTTTAGACTAGAAATTTTTAAATAGACCTCCAGGGAGGTTAAAGAGTTTATTGGAGGGATATACGTGTGTTTGCATTCAGGCTGTGGCTCGTTTACGGAAAGCGTCCTGGGTTTCTGGAAGAGCGCCGATTCCCTCTGGTTCCGGCGACTGGTCCGGACTCACCTGTACGGTATTGCTAATTAGTACACTGTTATAACAAACATCACACACCAACATCTTTATGTCTTGAGAAAAGTCCGGTAGGGCTGAAACGTCGACTTGAATAAAGCTTTAAATTTTACTTAAAATCAATAAGAAGTCTCTGAGTTTCGGAATAGCGATATAATAAATGGATTATGCCTGATTCCAGCACCGGAGCAAGTATTTGAAACAGAAGGGGGGGGGGTGTGTGTGTGTGTCTCTCAAAATAAGTGTTGTTTTTTTTAAAAAAAAGTGTCAATTGGTATTCAAATTTTTCAGTCATTTACAGTGTGTAAAAAAAAAAAAAAAAATATATATATATACTTTAATAGCCAAACCTTTTGTAGTTACATATTTGGGGTACTCCTGTGTGAAGATTTTTTTTTTATATATATTAACCTGTGACTAACTAAAACTGAAAACACAAGTTTTTCGGCTTGTATTTTGGCGCCTTGTGTTTTTATAAATAAGCATTTTATGTATAAAATTAAATTGCTTACGGCGTAGGAAATGAGGTGAGTAACAGCAGTTGTGGTGCTCATTTTATACATGACAAATGGACAATGCATTAGCTTTGGAACAAAAAGAAGAAAATGTCTCTAGCTTCTGTGAAATGGGAGATACGAGGTCCAAAGGACCACCATGTATCTCTATCATAGGAACTGCTAGGCGGTAGTCCCTTTCTGATGTCTTTGACCCCATAGGCGATGACATCAGGGTTGATATCCAAGATGTCGGCTGTGGTGTTGTTGTGCTGGCTGCCAATGGGGGGGGTGGAGTTGGGTGTTTCTTTTGGATGTTGGATGACCAACTGTCATTTTGTCTCCCAGTTGAGGCTGACTAGAGACGCAGCCAGTTGCAGTTAGGGAACCTGTATGCTTAGTTGTTAAACCTATTAATGAAAACCCAAGACGTCTCGTATTATCCAGAACACTACAGTGGCGACAAGGATGGGATCTGCATGGTGGTGCTGATTGGCACTCTGCATGATTTTAATCCAGAAACTGACTCTTGGATCTCTTGGGTGGAAAGGTTTGAACAGTATCTCTCGACGAATGGCGTCTTGGAGTTGAAACAGGTAGCCGTGTTCCTCACAACGATTGGAGCAAAGGTGTACGACACACTCAGAGATCTCCTATATCCAGAGAAACCTGCAAGCAAGCCTGTAGGTGTGTTAGTGGACCCTCAGTAAAGCAACTATCAGCCACAGCCAATTGAAATCGCTGAAAGATGGAAGTTTTATAAAGGACATCAGGAGCCTGGAAAAAGCGTCTCCTCCTTTGCCGCAGCTCTCAGGAAGTTGGTGAGTACCTGGCAGTTTGGGGAGTATTTAGTCACAGCCCTCAGAGACCAGTTTGTGATGGGGTTACAGTGTAAAGCTATGATTTAAGAGACTTCTTACCGAGCAAGAGCTGACCTTACACAAAGCTATGGATATCGCTACCATCATGGAATAAGTCCCCAAAGAAGATGATGCTTTACATAGGAAACAAAAGACTGAACAAGAGACGGAAATATTCCATGCAGATACCAGGGAGCGGTACAAGCAGGATTAACAGTACAATTCCTTACGTCAAGGACTGTGCATGGAGAGCCTCAAAATGGATGTTATCAATGTGGGATGACTTCACATGAATCTCACTCTTGTCGTTTCCGCAATGCAGTTTGTTATTCCTGTGGAAATAAAGGGCATATTCAAAGGGTCTGTAAGAAAGGGAAGATGCATGCTGGGAAGCCGCATAAATTGCTTCAGAAGAGAGCATATCGAATCCAGCTCCAGGACTTCTCGGATGACTCAGACGGCCACATTCCCATTCAAACAGTAAAACTTTAGAAGATGGATTCAGCTTATTCAGCCATTCCTGTTCCAGTTAAGATTAAAGGGAAATATTTGACCATGGACCTGGACACAGGAGTGGCTGTTTCTGTGATTACTGAGCAAGACTGGCGGAGATTAAAAGTAAATGTTCCAGTGATAGACAGCTGTTCGTCTACAGACTTATTCAAAGGAAGTATTGACCCCTGTGGGCAGTGTACATGTGAGAGTGCAGTTAAATGGACGCTCGGAAAAGCTGACAACATATATTATGAATCCATTCTCTTCCAAATATTGGAGGACCCACAGACTTCAGAAGTTGGGAATGCCAGACATAAAGTATAATGCTTGCCACGCCTTACAGACATTACCTGCGGTTTCAGCTTGGATACAGGACTTGCAGAGGAAGTTTGCCCCGGTTTTTGATGATACTTTGCGACCTGTTAAGGGACGGCAAATGTCCCTAAATATGAGGGAAAATGCTGTGCCAAAATTTTTTAAGGCACAAACTGTACCTTTTCCACTTAAAGCTGGGGTTGAGGCAGAATTGACGCGTCTGGAGAGCCTTGGGATCATTTCCAGAGTGCGCTGCAGTGAATGGGCCTCCCCAATTGTGTCTGTGCATAAAAAGAATGGAGACATTAGGATATGCTGGGATTTCCATATGGCCGTTAATTCTCAACTTGCTGTAGATAAATATCCACTTCCAAAGATTGAGGACATTTTTGCGACTTTGGCAGGGGGCCAGCAGTTCACCAAGCTGGATCTCAAACATGCATACCTGCAGTTACCAGTGCATCCAGAATCCAGGCCTTACCTCACCATCAATACTCATAAGGGGCTGTTCCAGTATAACAGAATATTTGAGATAGCACCAGCCATTTGGCAGCGTACAATGGATGAATTGCTTGCTGGAGCACTGGGGACACAATGTCTGCTGGATGACATGCTGATCATTGGCCGAATGGAGAGGGAGCACCGGCAGAATGTACAAGACGTGCTCCAGATACTAATGGATAATGGACTCAAAGTTAATATAAACGTGAGTTCTTGAAAGATCACCTGGAATTTTGTAGTCCCATCATTGATAAAACTGGACTTCACACCACTGATGAGAAAGTGAAAGCATTGGTAAAGGCGCCCATACCAAGGAATGTAACTCGGCTGCGCTCCTATTTAGGGCTGTCAGACTATTACTATACATTTTTGCCCAATTTAGCCCATACCTTGTTTCCGCTGCATAGGCTTTTGGAAATACAATGGAAATGGACAGAGACCTGCTCGGCTGCTTTTAAAGCTTCAAAAGGAACGAATTCCAGAGTCTTGGTTCACTATGATTTGTCTAAACCACTGAGTATCGTCTGTGATGCTTCTCCTTATGGGCTGGGGGCTGTGCTGTCCCATTCCATGAATGATGGTACAGATCGACCTGTAGCTTTTGCTTCTCGCTCCCTCACCCCAGCTGAGTGCAATTATTTGGGCACTGAAGTTTCACTTTTATATTTATGGCTGTTCTTTTACGCTGTTGACTGACCATAAGCCGCTATTGGCAATATTCAATCCTATAAAGAGTATTTCTCAGACCACCGCTGCTCGTCTCCAAAGGTATGCCTTACTGCTGGGGGCTTATCAGTATGAAATCCGATACAGGCCCCATGATAAACATACAACTGCAGATGCGTTTTCACGCCTTTCACTCTCCACCAATTATGTTCGGGATTCACCAACTTCCATTTACTTGGGCCATTTCAACAGCAGTCAGTGTTTTGCCAAAGAGACCAGTAAGGATGCTGATCTTCAAGAAGTCTTATCTTATGTACATGGTTGGCCATTTCAAACCTCTCCACGTCTCCGACCTTTTCACTCCAGGAATCTTGAGCTGTCAGAGAGGGATGCTTGCTATGGGGAGAGTGAGTAATTGTTTCCTCCAGCCTTGCAGAAACCCACATTACAAATTTTGCATGAAGGGCATCCAGGAATAGTCCGGATGAAACAAAAAGCCAGGGGTCATGTATGGTGACCAGGATTGGATGAGGATATCTGTAATTGTGTTGCAGCCTGTTCAGGATGTGCCCAGGCTCAGATGCTATCCTAGGGGTGCAGTACAGCCCTGGTTTTTGCCTCTTAACCCATGGAAGAGGATTCATATTGACTTTGCAGGACCAGTAAATGGACAGATGTTCTTAGTAGTGGTGGATGCACATTCCAAGTGGGCTGAAGTGATATTACTGCCTCAGACTACAACTGATGCCACCATTGATGCCCTGGAGAAGCTGTTTGCCACATTTGGATTGCCTAAGATACTAGTATCTGATTAATGGGCCAAGTTTATTAGCTCAGAAATGTCAAAGTTTCATTAAGGATCATGGTATCCAACATCTCCGTACAGCTCCGTATCATCCGGCTACCAATGGTCTAGCTGAAAGATTTGTCCAGACTCTAAAAGGATTTTTAAGGAGTACTGTGACAGACCGCAAAAACTTACCTCAACAACCCTAACAATTCTTGTTGCAGTACAAGAACACAACTCACCCAACCACCGGCCAGCTACCAGCACTTTTGATGTTTTTGAGACCACTCAAGACGAAGTTAGACTTACTGCAACCGGACAAGGAGGGTCAAATGGACATCTCACAGGAACAACGTCATGCACAGAAGCAGCAGGAAAAGATGAAGCATGGAAAGTCTTCACGCACATACAATATAGGGGATCCAGTCTGGATACGGATGTATAGAGGGCCAAACCGTTGGTCTCCGGCAGTAATTTCCAAGGTTTTGGGATTCCTCACCTACAGTTGTGTTCAAAATTATTCAACCCCTACTGAAATTGAGTGTTTTGGCCAGTTTGACATTGATTTTGATCATTCAGTCATCTTGCTTACAATTAAATCAAAGAGGCACGTGTAGGTCAGACAAATATAACGTAACATTTATAATGAAATAACCACAAATGTCTTTTCTGTGCTCACATCATTATCAGTTTTATTCAACCCCCAAGTGACATTCAATCTTAGTACTTAGTACAACATCCTTTTACAGTTATAACAGCTTTTAAACGTGAAGCATAGCTTGACACAAGTGTCTTGCAGCGATCTACGGGTATCTTCGCCCATTCGTCATGGGCAAAAGCCTCCAGTTCAGTCACATTCTTAGGCTTGCGCACTGCAACTGCTTTCTTTAAGTCCCACCAGAGGTTCTCAATCGGATTTAAGTCAGGTGACTGCGATGGCCACTCCAAAATGTTCCAGCCTTTAATCTGCAACCATGCTCTAGTGGACTTGGAGGTATGCTTGGGATCATTGTCCTGTTGAAAGGTCCTACGTCTCCCAAGCCTCAGGTTTGTGACGGACTGCATCACATTGTCATCCAATATCTCCTGGTACTGAAGAGAATTCATGGTACCTTGCACACGCTGAAGCTTCCCTGTACCTGCAGAAGCAGAACAGCCCCAAAGCATGATTGACCCCCCCACCATGCTTCACAGTAGGCAAGGTGTTCTTTTCTTCATAGGCCTTGTTCTTCCTCCTCCAAACATAGCGTTGATCCATGGGCCCAAACAGTTCTAATTTTGTTTCATCAGTCCACAGAACACTATCCCAAAACTTCTGTGGTTTGTCCACATGACTTTTGGCATACTGCAGTCGACTCTTCTTATTCTTTGGAGACAGCAAGGGCGTGCGCCTGGGAGTTCTGGCATGGAGGCCTTCATTACGCAGTGTGCGCCGTATTGTCTGAGCGGAAACTTCAGTACCCACATCTGACAAATCTTTTCTCAGTTCTTCAGTCACACGGGGACTTTTCTCCACTCTACTCTTCAGGTAGCGCACAGCAGTCGAAGTCAGCATCTTCTTTCTGCCACGACCAGGTAGTGTTTCAACAGTGCCCTTTGCCTTGAATTTGCGAATGATTCTTCCTATGGTCTCTCTTGGTATGTTTAACATCTTTGCAATCTTCTTATAGCCATTGCCCTTCCTGTGAAGAGTAATCACCTCTTCTCTTGTCTTCCTGGACCATTCTCTTGACTTCACCATGTTTGTAACCACACCAGTAAATGTCTAGAAGGAGCTGAGTATCAGTCATTTTAAAGCTGCCTAATTGGTGCTTATTATGCTTTACTGCTGCTCCGTGACATCCACAGGTGTTTTCAATACCTGATTGAAGAACAGAGGTTCATTCAAGTGTTTTCAGAGTGGTAGTCTTTTAAGGGGTTGAATAATTGTGTCAATGAATTATTCACAAAAGAAACCTTTACTACTGTATTACAAAACCAATTGATGTCATTTTAGTTGCATATGGTTCTTTAAAAAGTCCTTGTAGGATTTCATTCTGAATACAATTACAAATGTACACTAAATTCCATAAAACCCTTTACAGCATTGGGGGTTGAATAATTTTGAACACAACTGTATGAGGTTAGCATGTTCAGTGGTCTGCATACCAAAAGACATTCAACCCAGCTACGGCCCAGACCTGTTTTTGACAAACAACTGAATGACCAGGCTGAAGAGTCAAAAGACACGGATATATGGATGGGGGTCTGGCATGATAATGGAGATGTATTTTCACAAGAGGGTTGTGCCCTTCCTAGGGAATAAATGGATGGTGGTCGTCTCCGTGAAGCAGATTCCACTTCACATGATCTGGCTGGATATGTCAGTTTAGCTCGGAATCAAAGAGTCCGGCATCCTCCAGAACGCTGGCAAGCTCCAGACCCATTGAGGGATTTCCACCGGAGGAGTAAATGCTTGCGGAACCATAGATACTATGTGAACTGAAAGCACAGATTACAGAATGGAAGTCTGGAGGGTGTGGAAGATGCATAGACTTGTACTGGACATTTTTGTTTGCTTTTTTTTTTTTGTGTTTTTTTCTTTTGGCGGGAGCTGGTGTAGTTGTGCTGGTTGACCGTTTGTCATCCATTTTGTCTCCCAGTTGAGGCTGACTAGAGACACAGCCAGTTGCAGTTAGGGAACCTGTATGCTTGGTTGTTAATAAACCTATTAATGAAAACCCAAGACGTCTCGTATTATCCAGACCACTCCATCGGCCTCCTCAGAAGTCTGCGATCTCCAGGTCGGTGCTGGACCAAGTCCTCCTCAGCCTTTGCGGTGTCGGTCTGACTTCAAGGATGTCCCCTTGCTGCCAGTGGTGTATTTAGGTTTTGTGCTGCCCTAGGCCTGACTAAACTCGTGCACCCCCTAATTTAAATTTGAGGCACCCCCTCCTGTCAAGGGCATACCTCTTCCTGGTTAATCCCCACCCTTCCTCTTTAAGCTCCACCTTTTCCTCTCTTTATATTAAAAGTGGATATCAAGTGCCTACTTGTATATTTTGTATACCATTTCAAATGTATCTATTGAGATAAATAAAATTATGAAATGTTTAAATTCAAGCATTTTTACAAAGAACAGCCACGCATGTCAAGTATACTGGAACACAGCCTCTCTAATTGGTTGAACAATAAAATCCACAGAAACGTGCACTGCATATGAACGTATCACAGAGCTGTACAGCAATAAAACTCACAGTAATGTGCAGTGTGTATGAGTGTATCCCAGAGCTCCAGGGCAATAAAACTCACAGTACTATGCAGTGTGTATCACAGAACCCACAGCAATAAAACTCCCAGCAATGCAATGTTTGGTGTGTGTCAGCGTATCAGAATCCACAGCAATAAAAATTCCAGCAATGCAATGTGCAGTGTGTATGAGTGTATCAGAATCCACAGCAATAAAACTCCCAGTAATGCAATGTGTGGGTCAGGGTATCAGAATCCACAGCAATAAAACTCCCAGCAATGCAATGTGCGGTGTGTATGAGTGCATCAGAATCCACTGCAATAAAACTCCCAGCAAACCGAGTGTATATGAGCACACAGCAATTATTTATTCTACATTTACCAGCCTCTGTCCGCGGTAGGGCTGTATGCAGAGTCAGCAGGGACTGTGTACAGACTCAGCAGGAGGTCCCTCCAGGCCACGTTAGGATCACGGCTGTGCCTGTGCGTGGAGCCATCTTGTCAGCAGTGGGGTGCCACTGCCAGAGGGTGCACCGTGGCTTTGATTCCCTTCCCGGTGGGTGTTCAGTCCAGAATAGAGTGACAGTCCATGTTAACGAAAGGGCGGGCAGCTGCGTGCATGCGTGTCACGTGGTTCAGCCAGTCAGGTGGTACTGAGACTCCGTACCACCTGACTGGCCGGACCGAGTGTGACCTGCACGCAAGCAGCCTCCCCAGGAGCCAGGCAGCTCAATGACAAATTTCTATCACTGCAGTGCTGGTTAAGGAAAGGTCCACTTTAAACAGCAGTAAGCAGACAGGGCTTCATATTCTGCTGATAACCCCCCCCCCCTTTACCTGCCGTTTACTGTCATCGTCTCTCTCTGGACACAAATCACATCCCCCTCCCCTCTCCTAGAGCTGCTGCGGGGCAGGGGAGGAGCTATGGAGGAAGGAGAGGGGGATTTTTATTCTATTTGATTTTATTCCGTATGCAAACGCCATGCTCCGCTGCTCGTTGTTTGAGAACACAGCTCAAAGCTGACACACAGTGACAGTGGCACCTCCTAGTACCCCCTAATGACACCCCAATAATCACTGGTACCTGGGGCGGCCCACCCTCCGCCACTCTAAGTACACCACTGCTCTGGTGATATGCTCACACACAAGTTTGGCGAACTGCCAGCAAGTACGGTGCTGTTTGAAGGCAGTGCAAATCCCCATAGAGAAGTAATGGTTAATCTATTCAGAGAACATCAAACAGCAGAGAAATGTCAGTGAAATGCCCTGATGTTCGGTGGTTTCAATCAGCAGGTTTATTCAGGCGAACCCCATAGGGTTCAATGTTAAAAATATTCCCGTTTTTTATGCAATATCTAATAAACCATTTATTATTTTAATCTGCAGTAAAAAGTATTTATTTATTGATTTTTTTTTGTACCTTTTAGTGATTTTTCAGAATTGTTTGGGCTAAATTTCCCCCTTTTTTTTAATAGCGGTTCTTCTTTTTTTGTAACAGAACTTTTTATTATCAATCATAGGATCTTATATGTAAATTCCAGACATTTTCGTTCAGTAGTTCTTTTGAAAACAGCAGGCCATGGGTTTGCGGTGGCAGCATACAGCGGCCGACTCCATGCACTTTAGGGACCCTGCAGTGAATGGTGAATTCACTGCAGGGTGGGGAAATTTTATTCCCCGAAGTGCAGGGAACTACAGAACACCAAAATGTTGGCGTCATTTCGGTGCTCTGTGAGTAACCCAATTAGTGGTGAGGTTTTTTGTTGCCCCCTGGAAAGTGAAAGCCTAGGCCTTGCCTACCCAGGACATACTTGAAAATTAGTGACATCTCAATGTTTCCTTCCTGGTAAAATAGTTTTCAAAAGTAAAAAAAAAAAATATTTTTTTTTAGGGGTGGGGCCACCCAGCGGGCCGCCGCCCCCTGGAAAGTGCCGCCCTAGGCCTGGGCCTTGTTGGCCTAGGCCAAGATACACCAGTGCTTGCTGCGGAGACCCTGTGCGTGTGGGAGATTTCCTCAGAATGTTGTGGGGAATCCCCGGGACGTCAGCTGCAGCCAAGGGGTTAAATGCAATATGAACAGTGTTTTTTGGAACCTACAAATTGGAGACCAACCACTGGCATCACAAAGTAACTTTTTAGAAGCAAAGGATTAAAATGCATGGAGACTGAAAGTGCGTTGAGGCTTTATAAGCCATGGTAGTCTAGTGACACTGCTCTTACCAAGGAAGTTCAAAGTTCACCTTTGTCAATATACCACACTACAGGTAGCTCCTGCTGTATTGTCCGTATCTGGGTTAAGATCTGTGTTTTCCCAAATCTCTCCTCAGAAAGCACGAATAGACGAGGTTTGCCAGATATCTGAAGCGAAGCACAGGTGATGCGATTTTGCTGCTCGGTGATTGCAGTATTCAGTCTGCATTTTCCCAAGGTATCGGGCAGGATTTGGAAATCTTTGATCTATATGAAATAGAAAAAAACTATTCAGTTCACGTGTGTTTCACACAAAATTGAACTAATATTAATGTAGTTAGATAATACGATGTAAAATCTTTGTTGCAATAACCCCTTACGTGCCATACACACCATCCTGTAGAGGATTGAATGATGTTGAAGATATGGCTCATACAAATATCTTCATGTTATCTCGAACTATATAAAAACCTGCGTGTGTTGGCTATGATCTACAGAGTCACAAGAACAACAAGTGAGGAGCTTTGGATCCTTATTTTCCGTGTGGAGTGGTCTCAATGGAGAGACATGAGACAGCCGTCTCTGTATCTCGGCAATGGATATTTTCCGAATTGAATGAAGTATTGAGGCGGAAGGGTAAATAATTTATTTGAATCTTAAAATCATATATTTATTTACCCTTCCGCCTCAATACTTCATTCAATTCGGAAAATATCCATTGCCGAGATACAGAGACGGCTGTCTCATGTCTCTCCATTGAGACCACTCCACACGGAAAATAAGGATCCAAAGCTCCTCACTTGTTGTTCTTGTGGCTTTATCGTGAGGAGAGTGGGAATACCTCCACGAGGAGCGGATCTGCCTTCGAAAAGCTAAGTACCCTCTACCATATTGTTCTTATATCTTAGGAACCGTTACTCTGTAGATCATAACTTTGAAAAAACAATAAGGTGGAAAAAATGGCGCAGATAATGTGTAGATGGTCGGTCTTGGGTAGCAGCAAGGGCACAAACGCACACTCCCAAGTGCGAATAGTCAATGGATAAAATAATGGGTAGAGTCCTCGCGCTTACGCCAAGTGTCCAGTGAGTAATACTTCAAGATAATCTAGAAAACATAATAGGAGACATACATTGCGCAGTACATCCTTATGACACCTGGTTTCCAGAGAGAAAGTATTCAACTCACTTTTTTCTGAGCCCCATAAAGTCGGCTCTGGACTATATAGGCATATATCTGTGGATATGATCTCACCAGCCCGTCCTACCAGCAACCATCCGTGATGATAACCTGGTCCATAGATGAAATATTGGATCCCCGGGATATGTTACAGACGAAAAGTCGGCAGGATAAAATGAAGTAAAATTTATTGCAGCACTAACGCGTTTCGACCTAATTGGTCTTTATCAAAGTGCAAAAAAATATACATAATACAATGCAGTGTACAACGTTCATTTATACAAAAAAGATAAGGGAAATAGGCGGTGTCAAGCCACAACCTCATTAACTAACTTTTGCCTAATCCTAGGCAGGGACGTAGCAGATGCCTAGAAATTTACTGACAAAAAATATCCAAAAGACCACTTAAAACAAACAGTTGAAAAAATAAATTCCCTTTAAGGCTAGGGTCAGACGAGCGCAGTGCGAACGCGGGTGCAGGCGCACTTAATCACGGCCGCACTAGCAGCAAGTGCCAGGCAATGACGGTCAATATACGAAGTACGGTCGCACAAAAGTCCGGCTGCGCAACGCAAGTGGAAAACGAACGCATTTTTTCGAGAACGTTAAACTGCTAGTACTGACGTACAGAGTGCGCTGCGCCCGCTAGCGGTGTGTGTGCGTGATTAGATGTCAGACGCTGCTAATGTCCGGCCAACATAACGTCCAGATGCACAAAGTGTTTTATTGATGATCCGTACAAAATCACGGATGCAAATGCGCATAGTATGACCGCTATCGCGTACTCCGTGAAAAAATGCGTCCATTCGTTCGAACGTACTTTTTAACAGACAACGCGAAAATGCGTTCGTCTGACCCTAGCCTTAGATGGAGAAATATTCAACCTTGAAAACAATTACTCTTGCTCACTTGGAGCTGCTTGTAGTGGCTATTTTATCAGTGGGTTATTTGAAAAGTAGGAGTTTAAAAAAAAACTGTTCGACTAACCAGGCACCTATTTACCTGTTATTTTGTTTTTAGATGAGTGGTTGCAAGATTGGTCTAACTGTGCACATCTTGCAATATTTATGCATGTTTGGAAGAATCCAGGGTCCATACCTGTGTGTCTCCTGTGGAAGGGCAAATTGCAACACTGAGGCAGATGAACAGTATAGCTGGGGAACCTAGAGGAGCAGAATTAACTGGGCAACAGATAAGTAGCTGGGTGATGATGACACATGGGAGCAGGGGAGTTGGTAAGCAGAAAGGGTTGGCTAGTCCTGACTTTGTGCACCCTAGCATATTCACCCATTTGAGGGAAGAAGTTGGGTGCATCGGCCCCGGTGTAGCTAAGTATGAAGAGTATACACAAGAGTGTAATAAAGCCTAAACAGGTTGTGGTGGAAGGGTGCTCTATTATTAAGAGCGTAGATAAGGTAATCTGCCACTCTCGCCACTTTAACCGGACACTTTGCTGTCTGCCAGGTGTCTGGGTTTGGCATGTGGCTGACAGAGTGGATGGATTATTGTGAGGGGCTGGTGAAGACCCAGCTGTCATGGTCCATATAGGTACCAACGACATGGAGGACTCTTAAAAATTGAGTACAGAGATCTAGGAAATAAACTGAAGAGGTCCTCCAGGGTAGTATTTTCTTAGATACTACCTGTGCCAAGCTGTACAGTGGTAAGGCAGTGGGAGATCAGGAACATCAATGTGTGGATAAAGTCTTGGTGCAGGAAGGAGAGTTTTGGGTTTTTAGAGCAAAGCTCATTTTGCACTGGGGCAAAATCTCTCTAGTCAGGATGAATTGCACCTGAATGGAAGAGGGTCTGTTGTGCTGTGGGACTGGATAGCTAGAAGGTTTTAAATTAGTAGAAAGTGGGGTGGGATACGGAAGCCTAGATAATGGAGATAGAACAGATAGTGGATGGTATTCTGATAAGCTTTGGGGGGTGCAATGAGAAGATGCATTCAGTAAATCTGGGCTGTGACACTAATAAATGTAAGGTTGCTAATGGAAGAAGCCTCCACAAGATTGGATGACTAGAGGCAATGGCATATACTAAGCAATATGACACAGATATAACAAAAACGTGGTGGGATCAAACACATGACTGGGCTGTAAATTTACATAGTTTAGATAGAAACCATAAGAAAGGGGGAGGAGTATGTATGGCAACCAGAATATAAGGCCAAATATTGCACAACTGGTATGTGAGGAGGGAAATGTGGAATCTTTCGAAGTATCTGCTTGGGGCATAAGCTATAAACCACCTAATGTGTATGATGGGGAAGAATAGCTGTTAGATGTGCAGCTTTCCAGATTTGTTCTGGGAAACACTTGAATTATTGGAAATTTTAATTCTCCTTACACTAATTGGGATAGTGGGACTAGTAATTCAGCGTGGGAAATCCAGGTTCAGAACCTTTTTTAACCCCTTAAGGACCAAGGGTCTTTAAAGTCAATTTATGACGTGGCAATTATGTCATTGGTCCTTAAGGGGTTAAATGATACCTTCATGTCATAACTGGATCTGGTTTATCTCCCCTCCACTTTCAGTATGGTTTGATGAAATGGAGTTCATTCGTGGGGTGGATGAACTCACTTTCCGTGCCCGAGATCGCTACGCGGAATATTCTGCAAAATGGTATTACTGGTTATCAGATATACGCAGAATCTCATGAACCCTCTACACCTTTTGAATTGTGTCATCAGCCTTGGGTACTCTGTTTTGTGTTTATACCCTGAGTCCTCATGGCTCTCCTTCCCTGTATTATTGTCTACCCCTCCTTAAAGTTATAACTTTCATGTCTCATTACTTTTGAACTGGGCTCCTTTGGCCCTCTTTTATTGTTGGCTTGCTATTTGTCATATGCCTGGTAACGTGACGCTCAATGTTTCCCTTGCATTTCTGTAATGTGCCTTATTTTGAATAAACTTGAATATGTCAAAATAAAATACCAGCCGGTATCAAAATAAAATACCAGTAGGTACTACAATTAAAATACCAGCCGGTGCCACAATAAAAATACCAGCCGGAGCCACAATAAAAATACAAGCCAATACCAAAATAAAATACCAGCCAGTACTACAAAAAAAAACACCAGCTGGTACCAAAATAAAATATCAGCTGGTGCTACAATAAAAACACCAGCCGATTAATAAAATAAAAACACCAGTCGGTATCAAAATAAAATACCAGCCGGTACCACAATGAAAACACCAGCTGGTATCAAACTAAAATACCAGCCAGTACTACAAAAAAAACACCAGCTGGTACCAAAATAAAATATCAGCTGGTACTACAATAAAAATACAGCCAGTATTAACCCTTTCGCTGCTGAGCCATTTCACACCTCTGTGCTGAGGTCATTTTTACCGGTTTCGCTCATCATGTTTAACCGCATTTTGAAGCCTTATTTTAGTATATGACCCAGACATATAATATATCGTTCTTTCCGGCAGACTCAGCAGATTCATAATATATCATTATTATATGTATACGTCATGTCCTGTCTGTATATTATAACAAAAAATGCAATAAAATTTTAATTCTCAAAAAAAATAATTGGATCTGGTTCTAACAAACAATGCAGATCTTTTGTCAAATTTACAAAGAAGCAGTTTGAAAACCATCACCACAACCTGGTGTATTTTGAAATATATTCAATGTACACTTCATAATCTATACCACTTGGAACTATATACAACTGAAACCAATGTGGCTCAGTAGGAAGGTAACCCAGGAACTTAAAAAGAATCATTTGGGGGGCGTGGCCGGCGGTGAAGGGAAGAGGACACGTCTCGTTAGAGCTCTGTATGGTATCTCCACGAGGGTTTTTTTCTTGGGGTACCCTCTAAGCTGCAGACCCATTATTTGGGTCCCTGAACCGCTGGCCATCAGGGGTGAATCCTCCGGAGCCTGCGCTGTCCCCCCTCCGGAACAGAGACAAGATTTTGGCCGTCAGCTCCTCGGCTGCGGTGTTTTGCGGCGGCCATCTTGGGGCCTGTTTCCCAGACTTGCTGAGCATTTTCCCCTACACTGCGAGCGGCTTCTTACCCGACCGACATCTGCTGCCTGCCTGGGAGATGGAGGGCCCACATTCCCAGGCTGCTGCGGTGATCGCCGTGCCGGAGTTGGAGGCTGAGAGTGGAATTTGGAGTCGGGTCGTTTCCCTCCCCCTTCCTCTCGATGAGAAACTGGATGTCATAGCAGGCCTGGAAGCCTGCTTGGAGTTGCTGGAGGGGAAAGGATTCAGGCCTGCTTAAACTGGGAACGTGGCGCCAGATGATGGCTGTGTTGCGGCGCTGCAGCAGACCGGAACCTGCCTGTGATGCCGGGTCTACAAGTTGAGCTTTACTGTACCTGTCCAGGTGGCCGAGGCGGCTGTTGCTGTGGTGAATAAGCCGTGGAGGTGGAGGAAGTGGATCCGGTGCCGCAGCTGTGCTCTCCTGGTCCGGGAGGATCTCCTAAGCCGATAGAAGACATCGGGAGACCTGCCTGCGCAAGTCCTACCGGGACGGAGTTGGTTGAGTCGCCTGCTGTGTCCCCCTTCATGAGTTCTGTGCAGGCTGTGCTGCTCGGGGCTGTGCGACGGCACGCTGAGAGGAGCCGGGGCGTGTCTTGGCCCTGGTGGCTGGCTGGAGCGGCTTTGAGAGGGTCCTGGAAGATGGACGCACGGTATGCCCTGAGTTGCACGCATCAGCCGGAGGTAGATGGTTTCCCTGTATTGCTGGATACGGGTTGAGGAGGCTCATCTCGCTCGTTTGCATGTTCCCTCCTGACCCCAGTGCACCCCGACCAGTAGCGATCTCACACCACTTTTTTCATTACTTTACCAGCTGTCAGATATCCGAGTTTTTGGTTTCTCCCAGATGAGACATTTCATTTGTTTTGTGCTTATCCTCCAAAGAGGACTTATCACACTCATGAGCAAATAAGGCCAGCGTCAGACGAGCGCACTATGTGCGCCCGTACTGATGTGCTTACCGGCGTCCGTCGCAGCGTTTTGACGCTGAAACGGGGCCAGTCACATGCTGTGCGTGCTCACGAAATGTGCGTGCAACAAGCGTCCGTTATCCAAGCCTCTCCGGCAAAGTGCTAGGACGGGCATTGATGGAGCTGCAAAGCGCGATTCTCCATAGGGGGATCAAGCCTTGCAGCGCTGAGCGCACGGAAGGAATGTCCACTCCAGTGGCAGAAGTACTAGGGTCGCAGCGGTCGCACTTGCGATTGGGCCCTAGCATTCCGCCACTGGAGGGGGCCCAGGCAGCCGCAGGCAGCTCTTCAATTCGCCACCAGATTCTGGCAATCAGACCCGGAATCTGGGAGCAGCGCCGCCGGCCGTTCCTCTCCATACGAGGGGCCGCTGGCTTGCAGCTTGGCTGCTCGCCTGGGGTGGGAACCACCTGACCAGCGCCCGAGATCGTGGAGTTCACGTGAACTGTGAGAACTCGGCTGCGCTGGTCAGGTGGTTCCCGGCAAGCGGCCAAGCTGCATGCTGGTGGCCGCTTGTAGGGAGAACGGCTGCAGAGGTGAGAGCTGGGGCAAATATATCCATGTGAGGTGAGCTGGGGGCAAATATATCCATGTGAGCGGGGGGAAAATATATCCATGTGTGAGCTGGGGGAAAATATATCCATGTGTGAGCTGGGGGCAAATGTATCCGTGTGAGCTGGGGGCAAATATATCCGTGTGTGAGCTGGGGGCAAATAATCTATCCGTGTGAGTTGGGGGAAATATACCCATGTGTGAGCTGGGGGGGCAATATATCCACGTGAGCTGGGGGGCAATATATATATCCATGTGAGCTGGGGCAATACTATCTTTTTTATTTTGCAAGAAAAAAGTAAAAATTATAGATCTTTTTTTTGGAGGGGGCCCTTCATAGATTCTTGCACCGGGGCCCTCAGGTTTCTAGTTACGCCACTGGTCCACTCTCACGGACGTTCCTTCCGCTTTCCAAAGACGCTCATCTGACACTAGCCTTAAGCGTAAAAGTATGGAAGGTATGGCACACACAATTGGAGAGATTACATACACCTTGTATTAACTAGTGTTTTCCATATTTTCTGTACGTATGTTTTGTTGGAAGGCCATTCTCCAATAGTTTTCTCTCAGTGTGTCAAGCTTTCTGATTTTTGCACAATTTCCCCGCTTGAAAAGGAACTTCAAACCTCATCAACGGAAATAATAACTGGATTCCACTCTTCATTCACTTGCATTTAAATTTAATCTCAGTAAGTTTAGATTGAGTAGTAACTGTCATGCCCCCTGATTTAGGATTTATTGTATGTTTTTACTGTTATGTGTTGAATCTGCCTTTGCTGCCTACATGCTATTGTTTTCATAGCTATTTTGATCCTGCTGGGTTTCCTTAGCCTTCTGTATCCAGCTAGTTTCCATCCCTTTGCTCAGTGTCTTGTTCTAAGGGACATCTTGGTTACATAGCAGCCATTCTGTGCTCACTGCTGGACAAAACTAATGTCTTTTTTTTTACCTGCATTGCTGTACACTATTACAAGATTGTCATTCTGATCATTAAACTCTTCAACTGGATTCATCTTTCTACTTGTCAGTTTTGCTGAGTTGAAGCTATCTGCCGAACCTCATTGTGTGAGTACTGGTCAAATACAGGCTTAGCTACTCTAAAGCATCCACGCCTCGCAGCTTTGCTTAGGGAAGCAGAATAAACTGAATAGCTGATTAAATGATTAGATGAATAGGTGAATAGATGATTAGGTGAAAAACGTTTAACAGAAAGAAATACAGAAATTGTATAAATGCATTGCACATAGTTTGTTAATCATTAACATCTGTGTCAGCTTCATATTTTCACTAACACACACTTCTAGAATATCATTACTGCCAAAATATATTTTAACAGACATGAAATGAACATGAGAGATGGCATGTGGAATCTCCTCACATTGAGAATGAAATAGATCTACAAGTTAACTGACTGCATGTATCACTAAACTGGCTCAATTCCTTCCCTGCACATAAATGTGAAACAAGTCCTTTTGCTCACCGGCTGCCACTGCAGGATCTGAAGATGTTTGTAAATGTCTGTGCACTTTCTTATATCCAGGTTGCCTGCTGCATGGCATGGAACTCTAAGATGGCCCCTCCCTTCACCACAGATCTCCTTAAAGCTGCTGGGAAGCCTGACCTCTGCTCTGATTGGCTGACCCTAAATGGAGCTGAATTGCACGCAGGGACTAGTAGTTCTCACAGACTTTTGCAAATTTCAATTAACTAAACTGAATTAGTCATTTTATTATCCCACTTGCTTGTACCTTCGCTGACCATTCTGTACCTCTGCAGTTTGACTTGACACAGTTTATGAAAAATGAAACCGTGAAAATTATCGCGCAATCTGCATGTGCAGGGTTATAGTTGTTCAATTCATACACACTTACATAGCCTGAGCCTTAACTAGCTCCAGTGGTAGTCGCCTCTTGGGTATTTTTCTTCTACTTCTCAGGTACCCAAAACACCTTAGGCTCTTCCTTTTCATTTTTTCTCAGAAATGGAGATAAAACAAGGATTGCTCCATGGCATAACTCTGTATATATAAGTGACGATATTCAAAAGTAGACAAATTCAAACTTACTTTTGGAAATGCTTGTGGATTTTTCAGCAGAACAAAAAAACGCATACAGTATTATTCAGAGAGCAGTGAAAAGCAGGAGAATGACTGGAGAATGGAAAATTCTAGGTCAAAATAGCTGATTTGGTAAGTGAGATGAATGGAAGAACTTTTCTGGTTTGGCTATTTTGACCTAGAATTTTCCATTCTCCAGTCATTCTCCTGCTTTTCACCGCTCTCTGAATAACCCTGTAAATCTTTTACAGATGATCCAAGGCAGACAGGCAGGATAAAATATAAGCTCTTTATTAAAATAATACCAGGACGTGTTTTGCCAGCGGACCGGATTCCTCAGCTGGCAAAATGAATTAAAAACCTATCCCAAATTCTGCCCTTTATATGTCCCCTTAATTATCCACAATTGGAACCACCAGTTCTTATTCGAGTGCTCCAAGCCTCTTTTCTGACTTTTCCAGGCATACTGGGAGTTCTGGCCAGCACACCAAGCATGCTGCGTGTATTTCTATCCTGGAACGCAGGTATCCCCTCCCATCGGCCGCTTAGAAACTTCAAGACATCCTCAATATACCATAAATTTAAAGAAACCTATACAGTATTATTGATAATGTATCCTAACTCTCTTAATCCCTCGTGGTAATCTTTTACTGTTATAATAAACACACATATATATATATATATATATGTATAATATATAATCAATGGATTCAAATTCACAAATTCTTTCATACCTCAGTCTTCAATATTAGATCCTATATGTCTGAGAATAATTGTATTGGCCTTATTGCTCTCATTATCGCTCATTATGAATTCAAATATTATATTTTGTTATAATCCAACACAATATGAAATGGATCATATACTACCTTTTTCTGTATATAATACTTGTATTAAAATGTGTCAATATACCTTTTTAAACCTAATTATAATGTATGGTACTATATAGTCACTATAACCCTGCATTGTGCTAACTGGTGTCTGTGCAAAACTTTAATAAATATTTTTCTTTTATGTATATTAAACATACTATGCAGGGGGCGTGGCCAGCCATCAATGGGAGCGGACGTTCTCTATGGGAGCGGACGTTCTCTATGGGATCTCCGCTTCGTATTCGCACTTTCAGGGACTATAATTTGCAGATGACACTCCTGGAGGTGTTTGAAGAGCTGGCCAATGGTACTGAGATGTCTGGGGTTCGTATTGCTTTCCCCCCCCCCACCAGAGACTTCCCCGGGAGCTGCTGTCTGACTTTGCCATGCGGCCAGCGGCCGTCTTGCAGCCTACCGTCCGGGTTCAGATGTCCCCCTGCCTTGCTGGTTTGAACGCCTCGTTGCGGCCTGGCACGATGTCGGAGGCTGCAGAGATGGTGGGCCCACATCTCTGAGCCATTTCGGCTGACCGATTGGTTTGAGAGACGGGAGGATCGGTAGGCTGGAAGCGAGGAGGTTCCCCCCCATGGGGTGCAGGGCCGGTGGCCTCAGGCCTGGCGCTTGCCTGAGATTGCTGATGGAAGAGGGCAATGAAGCTCAACTGACTAAAGGCGTCTGGCGCCGGATGATGGCAGCGCTGCGGGGAAGCAGAGAGGGGATGACTCTGACGGTGGCTGTGGATGCAGGTGACCCTTGGTCCATGTTGAGTCAAGTACGATGGCTGTGGGGGACCCCGAGGAGGTTGGTGGTCAAGAAGGGGCGCCGATTCTGGAGCCTTGGCCCCCGAAGGCAACACTGGACCGACGGTCGGTGGTGGTGTTCGGCACGATCTGGGGCCTGTCCGTTCAAGATGACCCAGCTGTTGTGATCTACTCCTGGAGACCTATGATGCTGGAGGTGTTCGGGTTGATGGGTCTGCCTTTCGAAGCGGGTATTAGCCGGCCTCTGCTTAACGGAGAGGTAGAGTTGAGTGATCTAGAGACCTGGTGGCGGAGTGACCGGTGTGCCTTCGGTGGAGAAGCTGTGATCGGTGGAATTGCTGGTCCCGTTTCTTATAGGGATGTCACTTCTGTGTCTGGTGAGACTGTAACACCTGGGTCGCCCTGCGGAGAGCTGCCTGCTGTGGCCCCGATCCTGTTTATGGATACGGGCTGACGTGCCTCATCTCTTTTCTTTGACCGAGACTATCCCCCAGTCTTGACTCTTGAATTTCTGCTTAGATACCCCTAAGATTACTCTTCCCCCCTTTTTTTTTATGTTGTCCCCCCCACCCACTTTTTGTTCATGTTGACTTTTCCGAGATGTCTTGGGGATCCAGGCGTGGTCTGGTGTCCACTTTGACCCCTGAGTGCCTGGGCCGGGTGCCTTTTTTTCCCCCATGGCCTCCCCAGTCGTTCGGGAATTCGCCAGGGCAGGCACAATTCTGGCTTTTGCCACCCTGCCTTTTTTCTTATGCTTGATGCCTTCGGCTGACTCTTTATCTTGTGTTAATGTGACTTTTGTTTTTTCTTTTAAGCTGCCTAATCAATGACCTATTTTGGCCTTCATAATTTTTAGTTCTGTTTCCAAGGACTCTTCTAGTTACTAGCTGTGATATGACGATTTGTTGGTTTTATTTTTTGGGTGTCGTTTCCCTGATATCATATTTTGGTCCTGCCCTTAATCTTTGTTTAACCATGCCTTCTGTTGTTTGTTTGTTTCTGTTTGTTATTTTTCTTTATACGTGTATCGTTCGCAGACCTGTTGTGGCCCTGAGTGGCAGTTGTCTACCCTTTATATGCAAGATGTGTTGCTGACATTATTTAAAAAAAACTATGAATAAAAAAAATATATATACTATCCAGATACGAATGCATACATCAACAAAGTGCCTGTGCTGTGTTCTTACCAATATCATTGATAGAACTATGATTTAATAAATATATATTTAATATACTAAGTGTGAATATATGGACCAAAAAATTGCCAGTGCAATACTTTCTCAATAACCTAAAAATTCCTTAAATTATTTTAATCTTTAGATCTTGTTAAAGTGCCTACTTCTTACAAATAATTTATATTTTATTAATCTTGTTCTAAACATATATTCTAAATTTTATATATAAGTGTGTTCTGTGCGGATCACAGTGGTGTATTTAGGTTTTGTGCAGCCCTAGGCCTGACTAAACTCGTGCACACCCTAAATTAAATTGGACACACTCCTTCCTTTCAAGGCCGCACCTCCTGTTTAAACAGCCAGACATTTTCTGGTTTTAAAGATGGCTGTTGCTATAATGCAGTGGCTATCACCCACTTAGTGCAGTACAGGCTGCATGGAGAGGCCTACCAACAAGTTTAGGAAACTTTTTGGGTCCCCTCCAAATTTACAGATGACTTCTGTATTATACATAATAATACACAGAGAGGACACAATACAGGGAGTCTGGGATATACCAATATGTCTGCATTACACATTATACACACAGAGGACACAATACAAGGTGTCTGGGATTTACTTATGTCCGTTACACAATACAGAGAGTCTGGGATTCACTTTCGTCTGTGTTACACATATTAAGTAAAACCGCAAAAAAACAACTAGAATAGTAAAAGGTATGATTGCATAACTCATTGGCAGAGACACGCACACACATATATGGAGGAGCCCCTATAAACATCTACACACCCTGAATATGGAGGAGGGTCTAAAGACATCCAGAAACAACCTACAGAGGATTCCTTAAAGACCACCCAAACCCAGTATATGGAGGAGTCCCTAAAAAGAGGGAGATTAGGGCAAAACAGGGACAGAGAGATTTGCTGCCAATATTGGGGCTGCCCTTAGTATAGAACAGGAGGGGTGGGGTCGCGCCTATTCCCCGATGGGGCGGCTGCAACCACCAAATGCATCCAGCCCAACAACGTGTAAAACATAGCAAAGAAAAAAATGTCATCTGCGCTAATTCCCATTATGCCGTGTGAGAAACTAAACACAATTAGAGATTTGGTTTCTTATCAATGGCCATTATAAGACTAAGCTCACCCGCCAAACGTCAAGGCACCTCTAATGAGGGTGAGTCCTATCCAAAATTGAACTTTAATAATTTGGCTCCTGCACTTGTCATCACGCCACTGACTGGCCAAATCACACTTCTTCCTTTTTTTTTCCTTTCCTTTTCTTTTTGATATTCAAATAGTTTATTGGTTAAAGTACATCCAGATACATATGAAGACAGAAATAGTTGCTATACAGGTGACAGGAGTTGTCATTAATATCATACATGTTGAAAAAACGAGTGATTTCGTCAGTCCGAAGTGAGGACAACAATTAAACTTCCAATAAACACAGAAGATAAAAACAGTATATTTTAATAAACAAGTTTGCCGTTAGTCACATCTGGAGTATCCTAGATTCTCCCTCCTATGCGGCCAGGTTGGAAAAATAGATCTGTGTGGTTTACGCATGGTAAATTTAGTATAGGAGAGATAAGGACCATCCTTGATGTTGTGAAATAAAATATAAAAAAGGGGGGATGGGGTGAAACTGAGGAGAGAGCGGTATAGGTGAACTAGGCAGAGAGATAGATACAGAGAGCAGTAGTAAGGGGTGTCCGGCGTGGTTCGACCAGAGAAAACCTCAGGGAGTCTATTTGTAGTGCATGTTGAGTGAGCTACATAGTGTAATGTGATGAGCTCCGACGCGGGAGGATGCAGGGCAAGCACTCACTCTCAGGGTGGGTGTGGGTCGAGTAGCCAGGTTTTAAAGGTCGATGGAGTCCTATCCAAAATTGAAACCACGGGCTGCTGCATAGCAAACCATACCTGCTCATGCTGCTTGTCAAACATGAGGTAAACTGGTGGGCCTTTATTTATGCTCCCCCAGAAACAAAATCCACTTTGGGATCGAAAACAAAGACACGGAGCGGAATCTTGCTGCAGGGATGACCTGGCTGGAAGTACATTGAAACATATAGTACAGGAGGGGTGGGGTCACGCCTATTCCCCGAGTATAGAAGATACATAAAGTTTAACGAAAACTGAATAACATGCACCACACTGATATCACCAAAATCATTATACTTTCATTTTAGTTGAAAAATAAAAAGGAATGATTAAATCAGGACTACATGACATGTATTGTGGACAGTATATATGGAGAGAGGCAGTATGGTGACAGTATATATGGACGGAAGCAGTATGGTGACAGTATATAGAGAGGTAGTATGGTGACCGTATATATGGACAGAAGCAGTATGGTGACAGTATATAGATGCAGTATGGTGACAGTATATATGGAGGAAGTGTGTTAGTCACTCACCACTTAGAAGAAATGACCTCAGATCAAACATTAAAGGAGGCACCTCTTGTCAGATCAGGATGCTGCAGAATGCCTGTCAGGTGGCATCATCTGGTGGCAGTGTAATAGATGGGCCATAGGGGCTGGCTGGGCATGCTGGGAGGGGCTGGAGGCCAGCAGTATCTCTGGGGTCCCTGCTTCCCAAGTCCACAGCCTGTCATTGCTGCGCGCGGGCAGTCGGCTCCTCCCTGGCTGATGTCAGCTGACAGGGGCATGGTGTCAGGCAGTGATTGCTGCTCATTGAAGCCAGCCCTCACTGAGTCCTGGCACCGCTGCAGGGCCAATGAGAAGCTTTGTCTCTCCCCTAGCAGCTTTACAATCGTTGGGCAAGTAGTACAGTATGCCAGCAGCCAGTGAAGGCCTGGCTGGCTGCTGCTTGCTTTTATAGCAGAGGCGTAACTAGAAACCTCAGGGCCCCGGTGCAAGAATCCATGAAGGGCCCCCGCCCCCCCTTCCGTGCAAGAGAATTTTGCATTTTTACTAAACTTTTTGCAAAAATACCTGTATACGGGTCTCCTGCACTATTGCCTAGTATCCCTATTATATATCTATTAGCTGTGGAATTTAATGCTATGGTAATATTAATATAATAGGGATACTAGCCGATAGGTTGTAGTATTATTAGGTTTTGAAACCAGCAGTTTTTGGATAGTGCAGGAGACACGTGTCGCATACAGCTATTTTTTGCACTCTTAAAATGGCCATACAATTTGGAAGTATTTTTAAAGAACGGATTATGGATCCTCATATAGATTTCTCTTGTGTTATGTTACCTCATCTAGTGTGTCACCCCTCTATTAGATTGTAAGCTCTCAAGCAGGGTCCTCACTCCTTCTGTTCAGTGTGTGTAACATGTATGTATATTTGTTATTCTGTCTCTCCCATTGTACAGCGCTAAGGAATTTGTTGGTGCTTTACAAATGCTTGTAACTGTAACTGTTATAAGGTGGAGTATTAATTAAGATCTAGTTTAATAGCCCTCTCCTCCTTCTTTTATAACCCTTTTTTAATGAAGTTTTTTTTATTAATAGAAAAATGTCGGCAGATAAGAACCTTTTGGCCCATCTAGTCTGCCCAATTACATGGATACTTTACCTGGATTTATCTTTTGTTTAGGATAGCCTTATGCCTATCCCATGCTTATGGAGTTTTAACAAAGTTTAACAAAGTTTTTAGTAAGAATGAAAAACTCCTTTTTATTTTTATTGTTTTTTCAATATGTCATTGTCCTGTAAAAGTTTGCCTATTTGCTATTCTCTCGGAAGTTTATTTTTTGACGATGTGTCTTCTAGTGCGACATACATGTGTTGTTATCTTATCTTATTATATTTAAAGTAAAGAATTGCAAAAATAAAAACTCTCTTCATTTAACTGAATGGGTTAATAAGCTGACCAGACACTGCAATGAGACACCAGGAAGTGTCAGACTCTTGATGGATAGCCAGACAAAAGATAACAAGGCCTCTGCTGCCTAATTAACCCTTAAGGACAAATGACAGAACTGTTCCATCATAAATGCATTGACTTTAAAGAGCTTAGGTCCTTAAAGGGTTAACAATCCACCAGACTGACACACGATAGCTGCTGTTTTTACCGCCCCACTGGAAACTGCCGCCCTAGGCCTTGTCGGCCTAGGCCAAGATACAGCACTGACGTATCAAAGTGTAGTTATAGGACCAACAAAAGTGCCTGTGCAATTTCTAACTTATATTTTTAAAAATTAATAGCGAATAATCTTTAAAACCTATCTATACAGATTTAGTATACTAAATAAAAATGGTCACTATAACACTATTAAATTATAGATATAATGTGCATAAGTATTAAACTACTAATAATCTAAGTGTAATAAGACCAACAAAGTGCCTGTGTAATGTTTAACAAATAATAATTTTGACATTAATACTATATAGTGAAAATGTAATAACTTATAAATCTTATTCAAATATTGCGAATTGATAAATAACAATTATTATGATTTTACAGATGGTTCTTAACTTTTAATTTTTTTCTCCATGGATTTTTATAAATCCCTGGGATGGATGTATCCCAATTATTTACACTATACCCAATGCTACATGTAAATCATATATCATCAAAAATAATAGACATGTGCATTCGTTTTAGTACTAAAACGATTTAGTCCGAATTTTGGGATAATTTAGTTTTCGTATGACTCAAGAGAAACTAAACTGCTCAGTACAAAAAACGAAAGAAACTAAAATAAAATGCACTACATTTTAGTGTCAGTCCTTTTTGTGATATTACATTGATAAGTGAAGGAGACCAGCAATGAAGAGCGCAACATCCGAAGTTCTGCACCCTCCACATGCCAATGCAGTAGGATTTTCTATACAGAGAGGGGCATTAATTAATGCAGGAGGATGTTCTATACATTACACAGAGAGGGGTATTCATGCAGGAGGATGTTATATACATTTTACAGAGAAAGGTATAAATTGAGGAGGATGTTCTATACAGAGAGGGACATTAATTAATTCAGGAGGATGTTCTATATAATATACTGAGAGGGGTATTAATTAATGCAGGTGGATGTTGTATACATTATACAGAGAGGGGTATTAATTAATGCAGGAGGATGTTCTAAACATTATACAGAGAGGATCCTTTTTTTCTCAGCCCTTTAAATCCAGTGGCTGTGAGCACGGAGATCGGCTGCTTGTTACCTTATCTCTCAGTACAATGTATCAGGCTCAGCTGTTACAGTAACTGACTAACAGCGCTCAGAGATTCAGTAAAACAAGGAAATAATATTGTTCTAACCTCTTATATATATAAAAATATTATTTACTAGTTTTACTGAAACTCTGAGCGCTGTGATGAGCAGCAGTCAGTTACTGTAACAGCTTTGCCTGACACGGGGCAGTATTACAATGTTGGTGCTAACTTAACCAGAGCTGTTGTAAACTGAAAACCTCCATAGGCTACAATAGCTCTGGGAAGTTTACAACAGCTCTGGTTAAGTTAGCACCAACTATATAATATGGCCCACATTGTGCTGAGAGTGAGAGATACTGTAACAAGCAGCGATCTCAGCACTCTGAGGAGCCACTACAATAGTAATTGTATCCACTGGTTTTCGGATGAATGAAATTAGTTTTCATACTAAATAACTGAAAACGAATTTCTTTAGCAACTAAATAAATTGCATTTTAGGACTAATCCATTAGTTCAAAACTAAATTTTGTGCTGTGCACATGTCTAAAAAATAATAATAAAAAAAAAAAAAAAAAGGATTACAAAAAATTTACAATTTCGAAATCTGTGTTTAGACCAGGTGACAAAGTACCCCATTCAAAATATATTTGGGAACTTTCATGTATGTCTTTAAGATCTTAACTAAAATATTTTAAAAAAGGAGCCAAATACAATTTTTTTTTATTATTTTAGGATCATAAAGTTTCCCCTTCTAGATTTATATTGAGTCTAGAAATTTAATAAAATTTTAAAGAACTGTATGTTTTTCAAATTTATTCTTCATATTATGCACATGCTCTGGGATTCGCACATTTAATGCTCTATTTGTTCTCCAAATATAATGGAGACCACACGGACATTCTAAAACCTAAATCCCATTTTTAAAACCTCTTTTAATTGGGACTTTTTTTTACCACTTTATTTAAATATTCTTTTATAAAAGATTTTCTTCTATTGGTTGCTCAGCAAGCCAAACATTGACCACAATTCTAAAAAACACTTTCAAGACCAAACCTATTCCTATTTTTACCATCTGCAGCTGTCAGGAAACTCCCGTTTGAACCCCTTTAAAGCAATGCACGTCTGTTTAATGCAGGTTCCAGGACTTGCACACAAGCCCTGAAGCCTCACCTGAACTCTATCCGCTGCTAATGAGAACTCCACCCTCTACTGAGCACTTCCTCATTGAAGTCAGAACTTTGCACCAAGCTGACCTGTCTAGAAAGCTCCTTGTTCCTTGAACCTTCTGATCACCTTCTGGACTACTTACCGGTTAAACCCTCTGGACTACCTATCTGATTACCCTCTCAAGTACCCATCTGGAAACCCTCCTGTGAACCATTTCCAAACCTCTGCTATACCGGTAACCTCCCTTCATTTGCTTCCAGTCCCTCCTAATTGGATTTAACGTGTATGACCACTTGCTATGGATTTATGATTATTCTGTGATCTGTATCCCACGACTTCTGCTTGAAACCCCGACTACGAGATTGCCTAACCCTATATCTGGATATCTTGCCATGGACATTATTATTTATCTGTCTAGTTAGTATTCTGTTATTTTCTATCCAGTATCTGCCCCCCTATTTAGTTCAGTAGTTATTACTTTTTCAGTTTCCTCCTGTGTCTCCTAATTCATCCTGTTTAATCCTTTCACCTTTTCACTCTGCTCTTTGCCTCCCCCTATCTTTAGTTCCCTATAACCATCTAGTTTCTCACTTCTGCTTCCACTCTCATCACTCTCAGTCATCCTCCTATTGATTCATTCCATTTTCCTATATCTTCCCTCTGCTTTAGATCCTTGCCTGCCTCGCCCACTCCTCCTCCTCTAATACCTCTTAATTCAGTTCTCCCACTACTCTTAGCCATCCATCTATTTCTTCAAACCTTTTTCCTATGTCTTTCCTCTACTTTAGTTAGTTGCCCATCTTGCCCTCTTTTCTTCTATACCTCTTGAGTCACTTCTCTTATTCATTTGCTTCCGCTGTTTGTGTTATTTAAAATAAATATCTTGTTTAACCTTGCAACCTGCCTCTCTCATAATGGCTCACTGCACATTGGGCTCACACCCACACTCAATGCCTAGTTCTTATGACAGCAGCTTTATTCTTCAACCACTTTTGTTCTTAAACTTTGCGCTCCTCTAAACACTATTTGTGGGCGTTCACCAACAATACCCTCTAAATCCTTATCTCTTTTTAAAATATGTCAGTGTTTATTTATACTTTTTTTTAAAAAATTCAGCCTCCTTGTTAAAATCACAAATAAAGGGGACCTTCATAGGATTGGGGTTTTTCTTCTTGCTCGATCTTTCTAATATTGTTAATCATTTTCAAGTTCTTATTTATCATAACCTTCGTCAATAAAATTATTTTTCATTGCTTCTGCTTGTTCCTCAAATCTTTTCATCTGAACAATTCATCTTAATTCTCAAAAACTGACTTTTAGGAATTCTCCTTAACCAAATGACCGCTTGCTTTCTCTATATACGTATTAACATCCACCTCTTTAACCTGTGTTTTTTGTCTTTATTTTCCCACTTTGGATATAAATATCTAAAAATTGTACAGCCTGTCTACTAAATTTACTGTCTAGATGGATACCTCACCCTGTATCATTTAGGTCCTCCAAAAATGAAGTCAGTTCCTGCTCCTCCCTCTTCCAGATAAAAGACATCATCTATAAAACGCTTGTATACTAATATTTTATTTTGCGCCCAGTTATGTGAACCATAGACAAACTTGGTTTCCCAATTTGCCATAAATAGGTTCACATAGCTGGGCGCAAACTTGGTGCCCATGGCCATACCTTTTTCATATAAAATATTCTTCCCCACATTTAAAATTGGTATAGAATTTATTTTAAATAATAACTTTTTTAATAAAATAAATTTGTTCTATGTCAATGTCCTTAGGCAGAAGCAATAATTGTTCCACTAACTCCACTCACTTATTATGGGGTATATTACTGTAAAGTGCATTTACCAAAAAACAGTTCACTCCCTGGAGTTTCTTCCAAAATTTGCAGCATATTAATTATATCCTTCAAATATGAAGGAATAGTTTTAACCACTGGTTGCAGGAGTGCATCTATAATATACCCCCTTCACTGCTGAGGCATTTCAACGCTGTGTGCTGAGTTCATTTTTACCGCTTTTGCTCATGTTTAAAAGCGATTTGAAGCCACATTTTATTATATGACCCAGACATATATCGTTCTTTCCGGCAGACTCGGCAGATTCATAATATATCATTTTTATATGTATACGTCATGTCCTGCCTGTATATTATAACAAAAAATGCAATAAAATTTGAATTTTTAATCATCTACAGCGTGTAAAGTGTTTTTTTTCACATTTTATCACATGAGTGTTTGCGGTTATATTTTCTATGGGGTGCGCTTGTACAGAAATTAGAAATGGGGACTCGTTACATTTTTGGGGGGCAGTTACATGATTTTTAGCAAACGCACCCCATAGAAAAAAATCATTAGTGCAGCATCATTGTTCACATTATAATTGAAATGTGAACAATATTGCTGCATTAATAAAAAAAAAAAACACGTTTTTATTTTTTTAATGTTTTTTACTTTGAACATGGGTCATGTTTGGTATTATTCAAAAGGCCATGCTCAGGCCTTTTGAATTAATTAATAAAATGACCCTCTAGCTGCCAAAGGAACCCCTTATCTCCACCAGGGGATTTCCTTGGGAAATCCCCAGGCAGCTAGGGGTTCCCCAGCTATCTGACATCATCGTGCTATGCAAGATACATCAGGAGGCGAGGGGGAACCCGGAGGTGGAGCCGCCATCCAAGATGGCAGCCCCCACTGGAGCTAGATTGCGCTATGGCGCTGCATCGCAATCTGGGATGCAAGGGGTTAAAAAAAGGCACCGCTTTAAAGGGCAGACACTCGCCTTCAAAGCGGTGCCTTTTTTTTCCCCTGTAAACCCTCCCGATCGGATTCCCCCTCCCTGCCATGCGATCTCCTGCATTACCGGGGGTCGCCTGGAAATTACATCATCTCGCATGGCGCGATGACGTCATTGACGTCGGGAGGGGCTTAACTTCAGCGTCCTCAGACGCTGAAGCCAGAACACCGCGGGACCCCGGACAGAGAGGTGAGTATCTCCACCGGGGCTCCCGATTGCGGATGACATGTGGGGAACGTCCTTCGTATATAGCGGGAGTCAATGAGGATGTTCCCCACATGTCAACCACAGCGAAGGGGATACAGATCTCAGGTTGCAGTGGATGTGATATTTTGCCAAAGCTTTTGATAAAGTTCCACATAAGATTACTATTCGAATTAAGAAAAATTTGTCTAGATAAAAATTCTTCTTCTTGGATAGAACACTAGCTAAAAGAGTACAGAGTGGCCATACATGGTAAATTTTCAAGATTGACACCGGTGGGAAGTGTCACATAACGATCATTTTAATTAGGATCTTGGAAGATATTAATTACTTTCAGTTAAATAAAGGTTGGGATACATATGGGATACACATGGAGCGTCCCCTTCTGACATTCTAAATCATTCTGTATATATCATTGGCAATGTAAGAATTCCCCATGCCATAATATGTTTATTGTCTCTCCCCCCCCCCTGTTTTATGCGGTTGTTGTACCCTTTTAATGTACATGAAACATGGTATGGGACTTGCTTCTATGTGGACGACGATATTAGCAACATCCCGATAGAAGGAAAGAGAAACCGGATGCTGTCTGAAAATGAAACGCACATCCATCTTTGGATTGGAACGCAGGTTGTGGCATAATGACGTCATGCGCAGGTGCATCGCGGGACGCAGAACACGTTTTTACTTTCGTTTTCCAATTAGGGACAAATTGGGACACTTTTTAAGGACTCTGCAGGACTTCTATTTCATTCAGGCACTGACTGAGGAAGCGATTTATCGCGAAACGCGTCTCAGTACTGCTTTGTTTTGCATTCTAAGGAAATAAATTGATTTTATTTGTTTATTGATGGTCCTACTGCTGTTCCTTTTTTACTTAAGAAACCACATGGACAATCATCCAAAGGAGGATCTGGTACCTCTACATTATACCGGCTGCCTACAGATCTGGTGTCCGAGGGGTGACACCATACCACGTGAGTGTTCCCTTCATCTATTATTTATTTATTTATTAGTTTTATAGGCTACACCATGGTTGGGTTTATGTTTATGCTTGCTTCGAGGTAAGAAGACTTGCTTAAAGGAAGCCATAGGGAAAGAACTCTGCCCTACTTGAAAGAAACGCTATCAGAAGGAAGCACCTTTTCTACCGCTCTCTTCTGCAATTTGTCCCTTTTGATGGTTGGAGGTGTACCATCGTGCGTTATTGAACTTGTCGCTGATTCATTGGAACTGCTTTTTATATTTATGCAAACTGTTTTTGCACTACTTTATTGCACTGTTCCTCTTGTCCACTAGGTGGCGCCAGATACCTTTCTATTTGTAATCACCAAATACAGCCCAGCCCACTGCCTAAGATCAAACAGTGACCTGCAACTAACTTCTCCCAGCATCGCCTCTTCCCATGATGGACTGCAGATTTCTCACGCCCAGCCCCCATCCTCTGGAACGCTCTACCTCAAACTGTCACACTTTCCCCTAAAGTCATTCCTATTTAAGGAAGCCTACAATCCAACCAGGGCCGGCCCAAGCCACTGGCTCCAGGCCTGGCCGAGGCTGGCCCGCTGGAGGGCTTCAAAAGCACCGGGCCTTGTCCAGGCTGGGAGCTCCATGCTGTGGCCCTTGACAGGGTGGCAAAATGCCACCTGGAGCCGCTGCTCCACCCTGCTCCTTTGACAGGCCGGCCCTGCATCGACTCACTGACCCAACCAGTCAATCACTCCCACCCGTCCATCACTCTCACCTTGCAGTCCTCTTCTCCTGTTTCCACCCCCAAGCCTTCTAGATTGTAAAATTCCCACTGGAATAGGACCTTAGTTTCCTCCTGTACCGGTTTGTCAAAATGTTGTTCAATATATTGTAAGCCTGTCTATATTGTGCCCATTGTACAGAGCTGCGGAATATGCTGGCGCTTTATAAATAAAGAATAATAATGACTCGAAAAACGGACAGTCCGGGTGAAAACTGGATGGGTTGGAACCGTTGTTTGTGCCCTCTCCCTCCTGGGTTGGCTGAAACCTGACAGTGTATTTGTTTTAAACCTTTTTATAGATCTACTCCATGTTTTTACTTTGATACCATTTGGATCATAACATATACAGGTGAAACTCGAAAAATTAGAATATCGTGCAAAAGCTCATTTATTTTAGTAATGCAACTTAAAAGGTGAAACTAATATGAGATTGTTCAAGCCGTGATTTGTCATAATTGTGATGATTATGGTTTACAGCTCATGAAAACCCCAAATCCACAATCTCAGAAAATTAGAATATTGTGAAAAGGTGCAATAATCTAGGCTCAAAGTGTCCCACTCTAATCAGCTAATTAAGCCATAACACCTGCAAAGGGTTCCTGAGCCTTTAAATGGCCTCTCAGTCTGGTTCAGTAGGAATCACAATCATGGGAACGACTGCTGACCTGACAGAGGTGCAGAAAACCATCATTGACACCCTCCATAAGGCCTCAAAAGGTAATTGCAAAAGAAGTTGGATGTTCCCAAAGTGCTGTATCAAAGCACAGTAATAAAGTTATGTGGAAGGAAAAAGTGTGGAAGAAAAAGGTGCACAAGCAGCAGGGATGACCACAGCCTGGAGAGGACAGTCAGGAAAAGGCCATTCAAAAGTGTTGGACTTCCACAAGGAGTGGACTGAGGCTGGAATCAGTGCATCAAGTGCCACCACACACAGACGGATCCTGGACATGGGCTTCAAATGTCGTATTCCTCTTGTCAAGCCACTCCTGAACAACAAACGTCAGAAGTGTCTTACCTGGGCTAAAGAAAACAAGACCTGGTCTGTTGCTCAGTGGTCCAAAGTCCTCTTTTCTGATGAGAGCAACCTTTGCATCAAATTTGGAAACCAAGGACCCAGAGTATGGAGGAAGAATGGAGAGGCACACACTGCAAGATGCTTTAAGTACAGTGTGAAGTTTCCACAGTCTGTGTTGATTTGGGGAGCCATGTCATCTGCTGGTGTTGGTCCACTGTGCTTCATTAATCCAGGGTCAACGCAGCCATCTACCAGGAGATTTTGGAGCACTTAATGCTTCCTTCCGCAGACGAGCTTCATGGGGATGCAGACTTCATTTTCCAGCAGGACTTGGTACCTGCCCACACTGCCAAAAGCACCAAAACCTGGTTCAATGACCATGGGATTACTGTGCTTGATTGGCCAGCAAACTCGCTTGACCTGAACCCCATAGAGAATCTATGGGGCATTGCCAAGAGAAAGATGAGAGACTTGAGACCAAACAATGCAGAAGAGCTGAAGGCCGCTATTGAAGCATCCTGGTCTTCCATAACACCTCAGCATTGCCACAGGCTGATAGCTTCCATGCCACGCCGCAATGAGGCAGTAATTGCTGCAAAAGGGGCCCAAACCAAGTACTGAGTACATATGCATGCTTATACTTTTCAGAGGTCCGATATTGTTCTATGTACAATCCTTGTTTTATTGATTGCATGTAATATTCTAATTTTGTGAGATTGTGGATTTGGGGTTTTCATGAGCTGTAAGTCATAATCATCACAATTACGACAAATCACGGCTTGAACTATCTTGCTTTGCATGTAATAAGTAGGAATGGGCTGGCGGTTCGATCGGAACATGAGTTCGAATCGAACATTGGCTGTTCTGCGAACATCGAACATTTTCACGTGTTCGCCCACAATGGACCACAATGCACTTTTCCACTGGCCTGAAGCTCGTAATTGGCTACAGCCTTGCACCTGACCACAGGTCAGGTGCAAGACTATGCCAATCAGGGATCAGAGTCTTGATTTTGCAAATTTTGCCCAATCATGGGCTCACAGAGCTAAGTCCCGCAGCACACTATATAAGGCTTCCCTGCAGCCTCAGCACGTATTTTTTTTTGCAGGAGTGAGAGGAGATTGTTCTTTCAGTGTATGTCACAGATGTCTAGCAGATTTCTGGGAATTGTAATCTGTGTCTTCTCACTGCCAGCTGCTGCCAGGCTATCAGGCTGTATCACTGACGTATAGCATTGTTCTGCAAAATCTGTATATCTTTAATCTATATATCACTCACCATGTCAGAAAGACCAAAAAGGACAGGCAGACGCTCTAAGACACAGATAAGAGGGCAAGCAGCCTCTGTGTTGGAAGGCTGTGCCCCTGGTCATTGTGGACATGGTGCATCCTCTGCAGGGGCACGCTTGTCCTTGTTTCTAACTGGTGCTGGCCGTCTTAAGCAGCAGCAACATACAAAGGATTTGCAGGATTGGCTAACCAGGCCATCATCATCCTCCTCATCCTCTGCCAGCCAGGCTTGTAGTGGTTTACAATCCACCTCAGTTACCAAAACATCTAATTCAGCCTCCATGTCCACAGCTACTCCTGCCGTAGCCTCACTATCATACACGGAGGAGTCGGCTGAATTGTTTGACTACAGTGACAGTGACGTGCTGCTTGAGGATGCACAGCAACTCCAGTGCTCTGATTCAAACTCTGAGGTTGAGGAAGGGAGTATAATAAGCCTAGAGGGACGGGGTGCCAGTGAAACACAAAGAATTGGCACTCATGTTCCCCCAGCAGCTGCAGCATATTGCGAGGTTGGCTCCAGTGATGAAGAGATAAGGGGTGATGACAATGATCAATGATGATGAGGTCACTGACTCCACCTGGGTGCCTGATCGAACAGAGGAGTCAAGTGAGGAGGAGGAGGAGGCACAACAAACACGAGGCAGAACATACTCTATGAGCAACCGTAGCCAGTCCAAGGCATCAGATGTCAGAGCTGCTCAGGTGCAGAGCGCTGTTGTCTCGCAGCACACGTTCAGGATCTCTGGTGTCTGGGAGTTCTTCACGACATGTTCAGCAGACTGCAGCGTTGCTATTTGTAAGCTATGTCAGAAGAGGATCAAGCGTGGGAAAGACATCAGACACTTGGGTACCACGTGCTTGAAGCGACATATGACCACCTGCCGCGCATCCCATTGGCACAACACTTTGCATAGATCCTCCTCCTCATCTGTCTCTACCCCCAATATATGTCCTGCCATGTCATTGCCTACAATCTCCTCCACTGACAGGGATGATGCTACAGTAATGGGTGTACCACGACCTTCCTCTGAATCTGCCAGCATCCCATCAGCTGCAGATTTATGCAGTCAGATTTTGTTGCCCCAGCTGTTGCAACGGAATAAAAAATACTGTCCCAACCATCCACATGCACAACGTCTAAATGCCAGCTTGGCAAAATTACTCGCATTACAGCTGCTGCCTTTCCAGCTAGTGGACTCTGCTTCCTTCCGTGAATTTGCCAAATGTGCTGTACCACAGTGGCAGGTTCCAAAATGCCATTTCTTTTCACGGAAGGCAATTCCAGCACTATACCAGCACGTGGAAGACAATGTTATGGAGTTATGGTCCAGCAAGCATGGACAGGGTCGTTACATTTCCTTCACGGCACACTGGGTAACTCTGCTTGCAGCTGGGAGGGATCCAGGACGGGGCTCTGTGCTGGAGTTTGCTCATTCACCACGCCTCCAGAAAGCTGCTTATATGAGGTCTGTCTGCTCCACCACCTCTTCCTCCTCCTTCAATGTCTTTTGCGAAGTGGCAGTTAAACCATCGCGTGGCAGGGGCTACGCAATGGCTCAAGCAAAAAGATGCCATACTGTGCTTGAGCTGGTTTGTTTAGGGGACAGGAGCCACACCGGGCCAGAAATTCTGTCAGCTCTGCAGGGGCAGGTGCAGAGATGATTAACACCCCGCCAGCTTGAGCTGGGAATGGTTGTCTGTGATAATGGCAGCAACCTTCTCTCCGCCCTATGCCTGGGTAAGTTGATGCATGTACCATGCCTAGCACACGTCCTAAATCTGGTGGTACAGCATTTCCTAACCAGGTACCCAGGGCTGGCAGAGCTTCTCAGCCAGACCAGAAAAGTCTGCAGCCACTTCAGACGGTCATTCCCAGCAAGTGTTCGCCTGGCAGCAATTCAAAGAGAATTCCACCTTCCCACAAACCACCTGATCTGTGACATGCTCACCAGGTGGAACTCGACATTGGCAATGCTGCAGTGCCTGCACAAGCATCAGAGGGCCATCAATGAGTACCTGTGTGAGTATGGCACAAGGACAGGTTCAGGTCAACTGGTTCCCCCCCGCAGTGGCTGATGATCAAGGATGCATGCACTGTACTGTCACCATTTGAGGAGGCAACAAGGATGGTGAGCAGGGTCAGTGCATGCATCAGTGACACAATTCCTTTAGTGTTCCTGCTGGAGCGTACTCTGCGGGGAATTATAGATGTGGCACTAGAGGCAGAGCAGCGGGAGGAAGAGGAGGACTTCCCTAGCTCTCAAGGCCCCAGTCTTTCCGCAGACAGCATTCCTGCGGGTCCTACTCAGATCAGACATGAGGAGTATTTAAGTTGTGGGGCATTGAAGGTGGGGATTCCTCAAGGGAGGGTTTTGTGTCCCCAGAAACCCAAGGACTAGTACGTGGCTGGGAGGAGGTAGTGCACGATACGGTCATCCTCAGCGAACAGGAACACTCTGAAGCTAATGCCACCTCCAACCTACGCTGCATGGGCTCCCTTATCCTGCAAAGCCTGCTAAAGGACCCCAGGATTCGTGCTATCAAGGAGAGGGATCATTACTGGTTGGCAACCCTTCTTGATCCACGATACAAGGGTAAGGTTGCAGAGCTCATCATGCCCTCACAGAGGGAGCACAGGATGAAACAACTTTAGGAGGCTCTAAAGCGACACTTGTGTAACACCTTTCCAGACACTAGTAGGTTACCAACTGATGACACAGGTGCTTCTGAGGCTGCTGTTTATCAGAGGAAGAGCGGTGAAGGGGGGCGCTTGACTGATGCCTTTTCCAATTTTTTTAGTCCACGTCGCCCAGGGACGTCAAATGTAGGCACCCATTGCCAGCGTCTTCACCATATGGTGCAGGACTATCTAGGGGCAAGGGCAGACCTGGATACCTTTACAGTGGATGATCCACTGGCTTACTGGGTGTTGAGATTGGATCACTGGCCAGAACTTAGCCAATATCCTATGGAGCTGCTAGGTTACCCTTCATCCAGCGTGCTTTCTGAAAGGACGTTCAGTGCTGCTGGAGGTTTTGTCACAGACAGAGTGCGTCTGTCCACCAACTCTGTAGACTGGCTGACATTTATAAAAATGAATCAGTCCTGGATCAGCAGCTATCACTCCCCTGATAGAGGCCAAAACAGTAATTGAATTTAAGCAGGCATGGGATAGGCAAAAGGCTATCCTAAACAAAAGATAAATCCAGGTAAAGTATCCACGTAATTGGGTAGACTAGATGGGCCAAAAGGTTCTTATCTGCCGACATTTTCTATGATGCTGATGTAACTGAATAGATCGGGGATCTCTTCTGCATTCCCAAAACCTCCACCACTGCACTCTTCCACAATACCTCAGAGGGGTTACGGTGTGAAGGCACTAGCTGGCACCAAAGGCCCAATATTTGGGTGCACTGATGTGTGTACCAGATTCATATCATTTTAATATTTGACTGCAGAGTCCACCCCTGCACTCTTCCACAATACCTCAGAGGGATTATGGTGTGAAGGCACTAGCTGGCACCAAAGGTCCAATTTTAATGCACCGGTTGTTACTTTCATCCAAAGCCTGCATAAGTTTCACCATAATTTAGCCAAAAAATCACTAAACTTGTTCTGCGTGTCCTAAAACGTCTCCTCTTTTCATACAGGCTGCCGCCCCAAGCAGTTGTTTATGAATAGATTAAAGGAAAAACATTTACCGTCATTTGAAATGTCATTTTTTTATTTTTAAATCTTTATATACATCCGACAAATCCGCCACTTCACGGGCAGGTTATGGGGACCTCCTAAGCACGATATTTGAAGGAATTTTTCGTTTTTATTCTTAAGCTTTATTTCATGGAAAAATCACTGTTACTTTAAAAACGGCTGGATTTTAAACTTTTTTTTCCTTGTTTCCTGTCCCCCAGGGCACTACCCGGACCCCCATACACCTTTTATGGCAAATATCTTGCATATATGCACTCTTGCAGGGCACTCTAAAAATCGAACGTTCGAGTCCCATTGACTTGGATTGAGTTCGGATCGTGTTCGCGTCCGAACTCGAACTTTTGAAATTGTTCGAGTTCGAATGCGAACTGAACACGGGGGTGTTCGGCTCATCCCTAGTAATGAGTCTATTAGTTTCAATTTTTAAGTTGCATTACTGAAATAAATTAACTTTTGCACGATATTCTAATTTTTCGAGTTTCACCTGTAGACATTGAAATTTATATATATATATATTTTTTTTTTAAATATTTAAGATTTGTATTTTGGAAAATAATGGTCACATAACGACCTGCAAGGTTGGCCTCGCAGGGCCAAAAAGCAAACACATAAAACAAAAGGGAGGGGGGGGTCTCAAGAAAGCATCTATATGCGTAAAAATGAGGGGTGGGATTTCTCATCAAAAAGTAAAAGTCCTCGAACAGAGTCCTCAAAAATAAGTGTCACCTAAACATGGGGGTCCTAAAAGGGAACAAAAAAGGCACATCTAACGAGGGTTAGGAAGAAGGGCAGAAGGGGGGCAGAAATTAAACATTGTGGGGGGGCACTGGGATTTCGAGCAGGCCTGTTGTCGGAGCCGCCTCAGCCAGTATTCAGCCAGAGACTCGTGGATGTCGCTTCGCCAAACACAACCATGACATCCAAGGCTCATCGAGCAGTATCAGCCGCGTTATAGGCCTCTCTTCGGGGCCGAGCTCCCATCAGCACCACTCTGGAGGGCAGTGCGCCCGCCACGGGAAGCACCACCGCCTCGTGCATCTCAAGGAGGCAACCGCTGTACCGCTCCACAGCGACCTCTGCATCTCTTCTCTTCTCTGGTGGGTGAGCGCCTCCCCAGCAGCTAGAACGGACTCAGCGCACTGCAACAGAGGAGCCTGCTCCCGGTCATCTTCCACAACTCCCAGCTCAGCGTAGACGACCACCTCTTCCACCTCCTCATCACGGCCTGCCACATTGTCTGTGAGTATAACCGCCACCGGATTACCACAGAGGGCCTCCTTCTCACTGCAGCCTCAACGCGACCATCATCAGGCGCCACGTTCCCCGCGTCATCGGGCCCGAGTCATCCTCCCCCTGCAGTTGCAAGCAGGCATCTAGGCCTGCGATCGCGGCCATTTTAACATCGGGGGAAGGGGTACGGGCCGCCACAGCTTCCTCAACGCAGCTCTCGGCTCCAGCACTACAACCATCACAGCATACAGGGGATGGGGCCCTCCATCATCCTGGCTGACAGCAGGCGTCCATCCGGCAAAGATCTGCACACAAATCAGGGAGGCAACGCAGCAATCTGGGGACCAGGCCCCAAGGTGGCCGCTGACAAAGGACCTCAGCCAAGGACCCGGCAGTCCAACTCGCGTCTCCACTCTGGAGGGGGGCAATACAGGCTCCAGAGAGAACACCCCTATGGTCAGCAGCCCAGGGACCCTGTAGAGTGCAATCAGCTGAGGGTCTCCCAGAAAAACCCTCTTTTGTGGAGACATCAGACAGAGCTCCAGCGTTATGCGTCCTCTTCCCTGCATATACAGTTGTGTTCAAAATTATTCAACCCCCACTGAAATTGAGTGTTTTGGCCAGTTTGACATTGATTTTGATCATTCAGTCATCTTGCTTACAATTAAATCAAAGAGGCACGTGTAGGTCAGACAAATATAACATAATATTTATAATGAAATAACCACAAATGTCTTTTCTGTGCTCACATCATTATCAGTTTTATTCAACCCCCAAGTGACATTCAATCTTAGTACAACATCCTTTTACAGTTATAACAGCTTTTAAACGTGAAGCATAGCTTGACACAAGTGTCTTGCAGCGATCTACGGGTATCTTCGCCCATTCGTCATGGGCAAAAGCCTCCAGTTCAGTCACATTCTTAGGCTTGCGCACTGCAACTGCTTTCTTTAAGTCCCACCAGAGGTTCTCAATCGGATTTAAGTCAGGTGACTGCGATGGCCACTCCAAAATGTTCCAGCCTTTAATCTGCAACCATGCTCTAGTGGACTTGGAGGTATGCTTGGGATCATTGTCCTGTTGAAAGGTCCAACGTCTCCCAAGCCTCAGGTTTGTGACGGACTGCATCACATTGTCATCCAATATCGCCTGGTACTGAAGAGAATTCATGGTACCTTGCACACGCTGAAGCTTCCCTGTACCTGCAGAAGCAAAACAGCCCCAAAGCATGATTGACCCCCCGCCATGCTTCACAGTAGGCAAGGTGTTCTTTTCTTCATAGGCCTTGTTCTTCCTCCTCCAAACATAGCGTTGATCCATGGGCCCAAACAGTTCTAATTTTGTTTCATCAGTCCACAGAACACTATCCCAAAACTTCTGTGGTTTGTCCACATGACTTTTGGCATACTGCAGTCGACTCTTCTTATTCTTTGGAGACAGCAAGGGGGTGCGCCTGGGAGTTCTGGCATGGAGGCCTTCATTACGCAGTGTGCGCCGTATTGTCTGAGCTGAAACTTCAGTACCCACATCTGACAAATCTTTTCTCAGTTCCTCAGCAGTCACACGGGGACTTTTCTCCACTCTACGCTTCAGGTAGCGCACAGCAGTCGAAGTCAGCATCTTCTTTCTGCCACGACCAGGTAGCGTTTCAACAGTGCCCTTTGCCTTGAATTTGCGAATGATGCTTCCTATGGTCTCTCTTGGTATGTTTAACATCTTTGCAATCTTCTTATAGCCATTGCCCTTCCTGTGAAGAGTAATCACCTCTTCTCTTGTCTTCCTGGACCATTCTCTTGACTTCACCATGTTTGTAACCACACCAGTAAATGTCTAGAAGGAGCTGAGTATCACAGTCATTTTAAAGCTGCCTAATTGGTGCTTATTATGCTTTATTGCTGCTCCGTGACATCCACAGGTTTTTTCAATACCTGATTGAAAACACTTGAATGAACCTCTGTTCTTCAGAGTGGTAGTCTTTAAGGGGTTGAATAATTGTGTCAATGAAGAATTCACAAAAGAAACATTTACTACTGTATTACAAAACCAATTGATGTCATTTTAGTTGCATATGGTTCTTTAAAAAGTCCTTGTAGGATTTCATTCTGAATACAATTGCAAATGTACACTAAATTCCCTAAAACCCTTTACAGCATTGGGGGTTGAATAATTTTGAACACAACTGTATATATATATTTTTTATCTCCTGAGTCCACTGAAAAAACAATATACTGTATATGTAATTTCTCTGGGTTCTACAATAAAACATGACTTCCAATCGTGATTAAACATGATGAGCAAAAACTGCTGGCTCCATAGAAAGGGGTGAAATGGCTCAGAAGCAAAAGGTTTAAAGTATACGCTGATATTTTTTTAAATGTATCTCCCTCTGAAGCAATTCATCATAACGTTAATTTTAATTTCTCTCATTAAAGCTGAATTTTGTCTACAGCACACACTGGTTCTAGAGTTGCCATGTTTTCCTGGACACACAGGGCCCTATTACATTCTTCGCATTTGTTTTGCGCGCGCGCAAATGCGCATTTGCAAAACCATTTGCGCAGAACGTCGTATTACAACGTTCGCGCAAACGATGCACGTAATCGTCTACCGCGATTGACACTGCGCAAACAAATTTTCCTGCGTGCATCCTATACTTAACATTGTCAGCGCAAATGCGTTCGGTATTACAATCTTTGCGCAACGAAAGTTTGCACGCATTTTCGTAACGTTTTTGAAAAGCAGGTGGTAACTGTCTGTAAATGTGATCGTTCTGAGCGAAACGAAAAACAAGTTACACATTCTACACATAGCCAAACATTAAAATTAATAAATTGTGTCATTGTTAATTTTTTTGGCTGGTGGTTGTTAATTCTTTTTTTTTAGTTTGTAAATATTTTATTCGAAATGGGTGATTGATGTTGGCTGAATCCCGTGACAAAACAGTCTGCACACCGATTCCTGCACGCAACGTTCATTTGCGAACGGCTTTGCGCGTCAGATTTGAGCACGAAAAATCTTGAAGGAAGAAAAAATGCGCTCGGATCGTAATACCACGTTAATTTTCGCGCGATCACGTTTTTTTGTGCGCAAAACAAAATTGTGCTGCGCGAGCGCAATTGCGCAGAGAATGTAATAGAGCCCACAGAGTTTATTAATGGCGATGGGCTTGGCATGAAAAATGCAGGCCTGCAGTTTATAGAATCCATGAGGCAGGTAAGAAATCAAAGGGGAATCCCAGGTGACCTGCCTGGTTTCCTTCCTGCAGCATATGAATTATACATGGTGTAGGGCAGTAATTTTCCTGTGTACCTCTCTACATGAAATGGTAACGTCCAGAAAACCATGGCCAATCTGGCAAATGTAACTGGCACTTTGTGAATAACCACCATTGAGGGTTATTCAGAGAAAGGCGAAAACCAGGAGAACTGGCAGAAGAGAACAATCTAAACCAAATAGAGAATTTTTCTGGGTTGGCTAATGCTATTTTGACATACACAGGGTTATTCAGAGAGTGGTGAAAAGCAGGATATTGACTGGAGAATGGAAACTTCTAGGTCAAAATAGCCGATTTGGAAAGTGAGATGAAAGGGAGATTTTTTCTGGTTTGGCTATTTTGACCTAGAATTTTCAATTCTCCAGTCATTCTCCTGGTTTTCACTGCTCTCTGAATAATCCTGATAGGAGAATGACTGGAGAAGAGAAAGTTCTGAGTTTCACCTTTCTTTGAATAGAACCTTATTGTGTCAAAAACCACTTGATTAGAATGTTCTTGCGAGCTTTTTCCCATTAGCCCTGGTGGAAGAGGCACTAAGCAGGCTCATCACGTAATAATGTTCTGTCGTCACTAATGAAAAGTGGTGCTTGCATCCTAGCTGGTGACACAGCCAGTGTAAACAGCCAGGCAGTTGGCTGAGAGGACTCTGGAAGCTGAATAACGCATCCCTAGCTAGAGCTACACGCTCGGGAACATTCAATTCAAGTAAGCTTTATTAGCAGGACCAAATACATTTTAGCATTGCCAAAGCAGATGGGGGAGGTTATATGGGATGGGGGGAATGGGCAAGTCCATGGACATTATCGGGGTAAGGGATAATATGAAGGGGGATGGGGGCGAGTCAGTTTGGTTTCCCTCTGTAAGGATTTGTAAATGGTGAGTTTCTGGGAATTTGCCGTTGCCTAGAGTATCGGTTTCATGATTGGCTAAGACCCTCCACCCCACTTGAGGGCAGTGCACGCTAGTATGAAGGCTCCTGGGGCTGGCCTGGAATTGCCTGTTTGGATTGTAAAGCACTTGTAGCTCTCATTCCTATTTTAGCCAGTGGTTTTACCATTGGGAGACGTAATGTGGGCGTATCGTCGGACATTCACTTCCGGGGTCCTCAGGCCGCCATTGCTCCTCCTCCTCCTGTGTCTATCGCTGTTGTACACTGTGAGGACTCGCAGGTCACATTGAGGACAGGAGATCCGGAGCCATGATCAGCCGCGTCCTGGGCCCTCGGTATCAGCAACTGGCGAAAAACTGGTAAGACGTGTTACTGACCTTTTTACAAGACACTCGTGTTTGCTCCATTTTTCTCCCTGGTGACTCGTGTGACTTGTTGGAGGCTCCGACAGCTGCATGTCCCTATGTGTTCTGTCACAGGGATAATTCCTGTCGGTGTCTTCGGAGGGGGGATTGCACCTTTTTTTTATTGTTTCTTAAATCCCATTTATGAAGCACAATCCACATGATTTCCCCCTCCTGTCAGTCAGAGGGGGCGCTGCACCTGCTCATTATTCGGCAGACACACAGCATGGATTAGCTCTGACCCTATTCCAAGTGAGCAGCTGTTGGGTATTAATATGGAGTTGGGTGTTGCACTTACATGCACTCCTTAGCACTGAAGGATCATTGTAATATACAAATTGAATGCTGTCAGCGCCTACTGTAAATTATTCTTCATATCCTTCGTATAGGAAGGGTTAATTTTACAGGCTGGCAGAGAATAAGGAGCCAAGGAAATAACACTTATTCTCATCTCGAGCCTGTATTATAAAACAAATCCTATATTCACTCGTCTCCGTAGTTTTGTGACTTTACTTTTGCAAATAAATAACTTAAATCCGTTCCCTAGTGCACAGGGCGGCCTGATTCTCACTACAAAAGGACACGAGAACAAATGGTTCTGCGTGTCTTGCTGTCCCCAGTTATTGAATGGTGTCGGTTAACGGCACCTTTTTCTATTCTCCTGCCGCTGATATTGTCTCACACTCTATCGAGCCGGGTAAGGCTGGTGTCAGACGAGCGCACTGTGTGCCCGTACTGACGTGCCTCCCGGCGTCCGTCGCAGCGTTGTAACGGCCAGCCACCCGCTGTAGCATGCGCACGATTTGAGTGGGCTAAAGCAGGTGTGCTGTGTCCGTTTACAAAGCCTCCCCGTCGAAGCGTTATGACGCGCGTTCAACGTGGCATCGAGCCTTGCAGCGCTGAGCGCACTAACTGTGCTCAGCGAGGTGGCCAGTTGGACGCCATAGTGGAAGGAACGTCCACTCTCACGGACGTTCCTTCCGCTCGTCTGACACCAGCCTGTAGGGACACACACTACTCATCCTGATCACATTACATTTATAAAGTAGTCAGGATGTGAAGAGTGTGGCCCCCCCCCCCCGCTTCACAGATCCGTTTTTTTTTTTTAATTATTTTTTTCTTCCCCTAGGTGATATGGAGAGCAAGCTGATGTCACACTGTGACCAAACGCAGGGAAGCAATTGGTCTCAGAGTCGCATGTAGCATTTCTGATCCATCATTCTGTGCAGTTTGTGGTTCTTACGCTGCGCAAGTTGCACTGAATTGAAATTGCATTAGAAAGTTTAAAGGATGTCTCTGTTTGGGAGTCCCTGAGCCGAAGAGGAGCTGCGTGCAACATTGCCCAATTAAGGGAATCGTGGGAGTTGTAGTTCAGAACCATGGGTGGAGAGGCGGGCAGGGTTTGAGATCCCTATGTGTCATTTATATCATAACCTCTTCCAAATCAATTCTTGTGTTTTTTACTTCTTCTTCCAAAATTCTTCAGTTTGTGGTTTCCCTTTTTTCACGGGTTTATTTGGCCCCAGTAATTTCAGGAATGCCCTCCGTGTCCTATGTTGCTGATTAATCTCTCGGATTCATCTCTTGCAGGGCACCTATCCTCACCACATGGGGAGCAGTAGGAGGAGTGGGACTGATCTGGGCCACAGACTGGAGGCTTTTTCTGGACTATGTACCCTATATAAATGGAAAATTTAAGAATTGAATCTTGTAGTAGCAGACAAAGGAACTCCTTGAGTAAGTTATCAGTTTGTTGCTTTTCATTGTGTTAGGATTGAGGATTTCTTGTATAATGTTTGCATCTATTTATAGATTTTCTTGCATTTTTGTCATTTGCCATTTATTTTTTTTCTAGGTTTGCTAGTGTATTCAACAGGGCCCAATACCGCAACTATGTTATGGTGATCAATTTCACGACAATCCTCAACAGTGTTAACCTGTATGTTGTGATTTGTATTTCATCACATGGGTGTTGCACTTACTCACAGGATTTGTTTTTTCTTCCTCTCTAGATCTTTATTTTCTAGTCAAAGACAATGTGCACATTAGTTTGTGATCTGTTGGAACTACATAGTCCATAACTTTTTAAAGGGACACTGCCACCAAAAAATTAAATGCTTTGTTTATGATATCTTACATGTGAATCGTTCATGTTTTAGGCTGGGGTCAGACGAGCGCATTTTTAACGTGCGTTCTGGCGCACTTAATCACGACCGCACTAGCAGCAAATGACGGGCAATGACAGCCAATATACGAAGTACGGTCGCACGAAAGTCTGGCCGCGCAACGCAAGTGGAAAATGAACGCATTTTTTCGAGAACGCAGAACCCCTAGTACGGACGTACAGAGTGCGCTGCGCCCGCTAGCGGTGTGTGTGTGATTTGGAGACGTCAGACCCTGCTCGTGTCCGGCCAACATAATGTCCAGACGCAAAAAGTTTCCTGGTTTGGATTCGTGAAACATACGCACGAACATGCGCATCGTATGACCGTTTTCGTATATTCCGTGAAAAAATACATCAATGCGTTCGGACGCACTTTTTTACGTTCGCGTGTAAAAATGCTTTCGTTTGACCCTAGCCTAAGTTAAAATATTTTTTTTACTTTATAGGTGTCACTGCATTTTTTTTTTTTTTTTTTTTGTGACCTTTTGTGTTGTTAACTGCACCCACAGTAGCTTTAAGGCTAATGTCAGATGAACGCATTCTGCGTGCGTAACGGACGTACTGACAGAAGATAATGTAGACACCACACAGTCCCTTTTTTGTTCTAAATCTGTTAAAAAAAAAAAAATTAAATGACGGGTACAGTCAGACCATAACCTGAGCGTCAACGTTATGGACGTTGCAAATGCGCTGCATCTGACGTTGCAGCATAAAGCACGCAGGCTGCTACGCGGACTTGGTGCACTCTGCGCGTCCGTCTTAGCGGTTTTACATTCTTGCCTAACTTGCATCCGTTTGCGCAGTTCAGTGAGTATGTACTTTATGTGTGGGTCTCTATTGATCATGATTCTATGCTGCGGCGACACAGATGTGATCACTGCGTTCGTCTGACACGGGCCTTGCTCCTCACTGGCTTTGGACACAGTGACTAGGTCAGATGGTTCAGTAAACAAAGGACATAAAGTCTTAAGGTTTCATTCATTCGACTTAGCCCCTTGCAGCCTTATAAAACCATTCACTCCTCCAACCCTTGGCCTCTTTACAGCTGTGTTTTAACTTCTGTTAAAGTGAAACTTTGAAGATTTTGGTAAATGTTGCATCATGGGAAAAATCCACAAAATTGAAACGGATAAAAACCTAACTAGCTTATTTTTTTTATTTATTTTCCCCCCCCCCCCTTTTTTCCTTACATGCAATTACTTCAAACAAAAAACAGCATATGGTTTTCTTTACTGCACAAGTTGGCTAGTTACAGAATCTGTTAGTGTTCCTTTAAACCTTTCCCACGTGGGGCTTACAATGCTGTCCTTGCAGTGTGTGGGCCTTAACGCTGCATAACACACCCTACTAGCATCTAATGGCTGCAACAGTCCCACCCACCAGTTGTCTCGTGTGTATTGGCTGACGCCTGAATTCAAGCCGTCCCCCTGCAGCCATTGACGTGCGCCAGTCAGTATAGGCAGACTGGAGGAGGGGCGTGCCGCAGCAGCTGGTGTTCTGTCGAATAATGCTAGAGCATCAGATAGTGTGACGCTCTGCGTTTGTGTCAGTGCCGCTACGTCACGGCAGCTGTGTGCGCAAATCGGCCACGAGCGTCGGATCGTGTAAGGGACGCTCAGCGCATGTGCCCCCCGGAGTCGGTGACGTATGCACAAATAGGGAAGCCCCCCCCCCCCTCAACACGTGCACATGTAGCACGAGGAATTATCTGACCCGTCAGATAACGCCTCGTGCCATGTGTGCTCATCTCAAGGTGATTCCCTATTTGCACATACGTCACGGACTCCAGTGGCGCAAATGCAGAGCGACCCTTGCACAATCCGACGCTCGTGACCGATTTGCGAATACGTCACGGATTCCAGCTGTTTGGCAGATCAGGTGGCGTGACGTAACGGCACCGACTCTCAAGTGATGCTCTGCATTTGTGTCGGTGCCGCTACGTCACGTCAGCTAATCTGCCAATCAGCTGGAATCCGTGACGTATTCGCAAATCTGTCACGAGCGTCGGATTGTGCAAGGGACACTCTGCGTTTGTGCCACTGGAGTCAGTGACGTATGTGCAAATAGGGAATCACCTTGACATGAGCACACATGGCACGAGGCGTTATCTGACCTGTCAGATAATGCCTCGTGCTTGTGCGTGCCGATGCCTTGGAGAAAAACGTTTGCTTGAAATTTGAAACTTTTTTTTTTTTTTCTACTGGTGGCGTCGGCACACGCATGCGAGGCATTATCTATTTGTGTGCGTGTTGAGGGGGGGATTCCCTATTTGTGCATATGTCACCAACTCCAGTGGACACATGCGCAGAGTGTCCCTTACACCAGTGGTCCCCAACCCTGGTCCTCAGGGCCCACTAACAGGCCAGATTTTGCAGATCACCTTGGGGAAATGCAGACTGAATCCTGCAATCACTGAGCAGCAAATCATATCACCTGTGCTGTGCTTCAGATATCTGGCAAACCTGGCCTGTTAGTGGGCCCTGAGGGCCTGGGTTGGGGACCACTGCCTTACACAATCCGATTCGTGTGGCAGATTTGCGCACATGCCACGGATTCCAGCTGATTGGCAGATCAGCTGCTGTGATGTAGCGAGACCGGCGCATGCGCAGAGTCCGATGCTCTGGCATTATTCAACGAACTCTGGCAAGTGGGGCTTTTCATGGAGTTGGCTAATTACTATACAGGAGAGCTCTGCCAGCACAGAGTTTTTTTTTTATTTTGTTTTGGGTGCACTATATGTTTGCCATTTGAGTATGGGTGAAACCAAATTTCCCTTTTGTGCTTCTGGTTGCATACATAGATTTCCTGCATTTCATGGCAACATTGTCTACATTCGTTAGATTGGTGCTTGAATTTTTAGCTACATTACTCCTACACTACACACTCCCTGCTGTTAGCCTTTGTAGTTGAAATACACATTTGCAACATGTCCATATCTGCAGTCGTCGGTATTAGGGATAGACCGATATATCAGTTTTGCCGATTATTCAGTAAATTTCTGAAATCGCCATTTTATTTGCCGATAATTGGACAAGTTGGCTCACTGTAGCTACGACACGCAAGGTCCCATGACAACAGAAATGGGGCTTTCATCCTATCTGACAGACCCTGCATCTCCTGTATGGGGGATTCCCCATTTCCTACAGCAGGGGTCAGCAACCTGGGCCCTTCAGATGTTTTGGAACTGCATCTCCCATGAGGCTCCAAGAACCTAATGAGAAGCGGAGCATCATGGATGGAATTTCAAAACGTGGGGCAATATAACAAAGTTGGTGCTAACTTAACCAGAGCGGTTGTAAACTTACATTATAGTCTATGGGGTCATGTTTACAACAGCTCTGGTTAAGTTAGCACCAACTTTGTAATATGGCCCTTGGAGGCCAAGGTTGCTGAACACCTTACATACAGGGTCATATGAGGGATCTTTAACCTCCCTGGTGGTATTCCCGAGTGTGACTCGGGGTTAAATTTCGCTACCGCGAACGGTAACCCCAAGCCACACTCCGACTGTATACTTAACGCATCCTGCGCTCCCGCAGTGTGATTGCGGTGTCTTGCTTCCTGGTAAGGCTCCCTGCGAGTCACGAGAAGCGGGACCAGGCAGCAAAATGTGAATAAAAATATTTCACTGTAAAGTTCCTAACATGCAGTTCTCATGAGCAGCCACTAGGTAGCAGTAACATATTAGAAACAGACCATACACATGAAGATCACTTATATGAAATTATAATTATTGATACTGTATGCTGTATAAATAAGTGTACATAATTGAAATATGTCATACCAAGGATGTTTACACTGAGGCAATATGCAGAGACTAATATTGCACCCTTGTTTTCTGAAAGATTTTAGTGTTTTTGATTTTTTATTATTGAATATAATTTATTTGCATTATTCTTGAGATAATTTATTTTGTGCTTCAAACTTTATCTGACTCGTGTGTTTACTTGACGCTTGCTTGCATGGATTTCAGTGAGTTATACCTACGGAATACAGGCTTACTATATAAAAAAAAAAAATCCTTTCCAAAATATGTAAACGCTTTTAGACACAATTTGGAAAAAATTAGACTGCAAGGGAGGTTAAGAAAGCCAAAGACACTGTCTTATTGTTTGTAAAAAAAAAAAAAAAAAAAAAAAAAACTTAAATGAAGAAAAAATTCTTATGAAATTGAATAAATGAAGTGGTCGTGGTGCAATGTTTAAATGTTAAACACATTGAGTTCATGGCATAATGTCAGATTTGTGCTTTTTTTTTTTTTTCCCCCACAACTTTTAAATTTACAGAATATCGGCCAGAAAAGCTGCCGATAATCGGTATCGGCCCTGGAAAAAAATGATATTGGTCTATTCCTAGTCGGTATTATGTTTTAATCTTTGTGTTTTTTTTTTTTCTATTTTAGGTTAATTCTTTTGCAACGATGGGCAAGTCAAACGCATATTTTAAAGAGCACTGAATACTCAAGCCCTGTGAAGAATCTGTACGTGTTAAAACAAGAGAATGTAAAACAACAATGTATTAAAGATAAATATTTATAATTTCTCTAGTGTCACATTGTATAAACGTTTAGTAGTTTCTTTCTGTTAAGCAGGTAACCTTCAACATTCTGTGCCCTGGCGTAAATTCACTGTATGGCTTTGAACCCTTTCACTTGCAAATAACATTTTTGCACTGAAAAACTAAATTTGATATACTATTCTACATTTACACTTTTTTTTCTTAAATCACTTCACAGTGAAGGGTTAAAGTGTATATAATTATAGATTTTATTTTTTTTTTAAATCCCTTTTTACCACCTTATTGCTACACTAGTATTTTTACCAATTTGACAAGTTTCTATGCGCTTCCCAAGGATTACTACTCCTGGTGATCCCTGTCTTGGACACAGAATCCCAGTGTGTTTTCACTTGGAATCCAGACTGTTCCAAAAGTTAAAGTCTATTCCCTTGCAATGATCCAGCATAGCCTCAGGTCCTGTTAACCTGGTCTTTTGGCTGCTGTGTCTGCTACTGCTGATCATGTAAATGTGTTTTGAAGAGGTTAATGCAGGATGTTGTCCATTTTGAAAGTAATTATTTAGACCAGTGTTTCTCAAACCTCTCCCCGGGACCCCCCAACCAGGCCAGATATCTGAAGCACAGATGATCTGATCTCGGGACATCCTAAAACATTTAATGTGAAAATGGCTTAATGTGCCTAAACCTCAATCGATTGCCTTGAAACTTTGCACAACCTAAGTTCTCAGCTTCCCAAACCTATCCTGGAAGTTTCATGGATTTTGGTTACGCACAGGGCAAATGAGTGACCATTAAGCTTGTTTTTTGGGGAGCTTAACGTACAAAAAACAACTTTGTTAACCAATTTCCCCCAAACTTTCCATACCACAAGGCTCTATGCCAACATAGTCTGAAGATTTGGGGTCATTTGATAAAACCTACCAAAAGTTATTCACATTAAATGTTTTAGAATTGTAATATATTTTTAATGTGAACAACTTAAGGCAATTGAGGTTTTAGATACTTTAACTTGGCACACTTTATTTTTTTAAATGGGTTGTGCAATGTCTTTTAGTAAAAGTCGTTTTTTTGTTTTTTTTTTCACATTAAGCTGTTTCCATTTAAATTTATTTATAAAGGATTTTAAATGTTTTAGGATTGTAATAAAAGTTTAATCAAATGACCCCCAAATCTTCAGAATATGTTGGCATTGAGTCTTGTGGTATGGGAACTTTGGGGGACATTGGTTAAGCCACATTAAGCTTATTTGCCCTGTGGGTAACCAAAATCTAAACTTCCAGGATAGGTTTGGGAAGCTGAGAACTTGGGTTGTGCAAAGTACCGTCTTGGTGGAGTAGAGGTAACATCACCGCACTGCATGGAGAGAGCCTGTAGAGTCACAGGTTAGATCCCAGCGAGCCACCTCTCCAGTAAGTGTCCTTAGGGGTCTTGCCCAACGGTACATACTCGCCACCCAGGACATACTTAAACGAGTGAAATCTCAATGTATCCTTCCTGGTAATCCTTTCTCCAAAAAAAATGAGGTTTAGGCACATTATGGTACATTAAGACATTTTCACATGTTTTAGGATGTCCCTATGATTTGCTGCTCAGTGATTGCAGGATTCAGTCTGCATTTCCTTTAAAAGTTTTTTTTTAAAAACTTTGTCTAAAAGCATCAAAAAAAATAAAATAATTAATAATAATTTGGAATCACACACTGAAATTCATTCAAGAGCCCCTACTGGTAAATTCCTTTTTATAAATAAAAAAAATTAAATAGTAAATACACGGAGTCCGATTTTAAAGTTTGAAACACAACATAATAATTTATCCAAATAAATGATCTTCAATAAAAAACACTGAGATCTGTCTGAAGACTAAGGTATGGTCTGTTTCTTATCCTGTAGTGCCACCTAGTGGCCGTTCATAAACATTGCACATTGGAATGACAGTGTATTATAAAAAAAATTTTGTTTGCTGCCTGGTGTCTGTCTCCTCCCCTCCTGCATCGTGTGACTCGCAGGGAGCCTTACCAGGAAGCAACTTGCCACGATCACACTGCGGGGGACAGCCAGGTAGCTAGGAGGAGGTGAGTATGCATCCAGCCCGAGTGTGGCTCGAAGTTACCGTTCGCGGTAGTGAAATTTAACCCCGAGTCACACTCGGGAATACCACCAGGGAGGTTATGGTGCTCTGCAAGATCTAGCCTGGTTGGGGCTCCAAGGACAGGTTTGAGATACACCTAATTTTAGACCATAGTTCTAGAAGGGGATGCTCTACCATTTAATGCCACTGAAACCATTCCAATGAACATTTCTTTAATTTCCTGGTTACATGTGCACAGTCGTTAATGTGCTTTCTCATTCAGGAAGTCTGAAGTGGAAGCCCATGGGGTCGGGGGGGGGCAACAGGGCAATTGCTGCTGCCCCCACCCACCCCTGAGAAAATATTGCCGGCGGCCGCCTTACTATCCTCTTACGAGCTGCCGCCAGCGTAAAGCTCTGCTGCTCGCCTGGGATCTATCCACCTGCCAGCAATGACTCGGAGGGGCCTGGTAGAGTAGACCAGATGGCAGAGGAGTGGTGAGCTGGGGGCAATATTTCCATGTGTGAGCTGGGGGCAAATCTATCCATGTGTGAGTTGGGGGGTACCCTGGGCCCATGGTATGGAAAGGGTTCGCAGGGCTGCGCAGATGGGGTGCCACGTGTGTTCTGGCAGCATGGAAAGGGTGCACTGGGCAGCCCACACCTGGGTAAACCTACACTGCATAGCTGCAAGGGGTATGTGCTGGGAGGGGGGTACCCTGGGCCCCTCGCATGGAAAGGGTTCACAGGGCTCATGAGCCACATGAGGACAGACCCTGTGCAATGTTCTGGGGAGAGTGAGTGTAACGAGAACAGCTTGCAATTAGGCACTTTTCTGCCTGTCACTGCGAACCCAACACCAGCTCTTAGCCAAAACTGGTAGAATGCCCCCCCCCCTGCGAAACTTGTCTGGATCCACCCCTGCATGGGGTATGGGGCAAAGTGGAAGTAGAAACACAGCATAACAAGTGCCTTCGGAATCCCTGGCTACTTATTGGCTGACAAAGTGAAGACAAGGAAGCGATACTGCTTAGTAACAGCCAAGCCGGAAGCAAGTTTGTGGCTGGCTCGATTTGAATGGCAGTGTTGTTTATTTGAGGACATTGAAGGGGCTGTAAGCCTTTTTGGAGTAGTAAATGCAATCAAAGCCCATATCCTGCTAGGATTTTCGTTTGCTTCTTGTTTGAATAAAGCTCCATGTATGTCTCATTTGGAAAATAAACAGGCTGTAAAGGTTGATTTAGTATAATTCAGTCTCCAAATAGCTGTAAAATGTTTTCAGCACCATGGACATACGAACTGCAGTTCGTTATATGAAGTGGAAGCCCACGTAACATCCCAGGTTCTAAAGGCATGGACATCACAAATTGGGAGACATCTTTGCAGTATAAAAGAACGGAAACAAAAGGTCGATTCATAGTGTAATTGTTAACAGGCTATTAAAAGTCTTGGGCAAAAGTATCAACACTAAGAGACATAACTATATATGACGGGGTGTTCCACTCAACCTAAACATGCATATTTCATAACTGTATCAGATCATAGAATACAAGAAAGTTCACGGCATATTTTTAGGGCTGGTACTGATTAAAGTTTGTGTTCGATTAATCAAATTATTTTTTTTAAAATCGATTTAATTATAACGCACGTACAGATCCAACTACTTTTAGCTGATCTGCTTTGGTCTTGGGTCTTGAATCTGGTCTGGGGCCTGCTGTGTGCCTGGGGTCTGGGACCTGTCGGGGTTTGGCTGGGTTCGAGGCTGGACTGAGACATGCAGCAGCATACTCACCGCTCCTCCGTTGCCTTCTCGTCTGCCGTCTTCTTCCTGCGCCAGTTGCGGTGTGTGACGCGTGCTTCGCACGCTGCTGTAGGGCTGCCCAGGAAGCCAATACAGCTCCAGATTCGGACTCCTAGAGCTCGATACCGGAGCGGATGGGCCCCCTGATCAAAATGAATCAACAATTTTACCGATTAATTAATCGTTAATTTCCACAGCCCTACATATTTTGCAACCAAATCCTCAATTTCAAACACTAGGAAGTTGTTAAATCCTACTGGTATGTGTGCGTTGACATTTGTGTGTACGTATAAAAGATTTGCGTATACATTCCAACACAAACTAGATATTACTTTTCAACAATGTGGAACCATTCATCAACTCCTTCACTGCCTAGCCATTTCACCCCTTCAGGCTGAGCTCATTTTTACCATTGTGTGCTCATCATGTTTAAATGTGTTACCCAGACAAGTTATATATCCTTATTTTCAGCAGACATTTCAGATTCCTAAGCTATCCCATGTATACATTGGGCCTTATTACATACTTCAAGCTAATGTTAGCTTTGGTGGCCCTAGTGCGGGTTGATCATATTACATTCCGAATGCGAATCTGTTAGTGATACAGAGATCAAGCTTTTCAGCGCAAGCTTACTGTACTTTGCTCTCCCCAGGTTAAGCATAGGGAGCGTTAAGTGTTAATTAGCGTTAGGATTACAAAGTCCAAACGCTAATTACGTCCCGCTGCGGTTAATTGAAAAGTCAGTTTCTGTGGAATCAGTCAGCAAAATCTGAAAAAGAACCCAAAAACCAGATACTCACCTCTCATCCTGCGGCGAGAATGGCGGCATGATCCACTTCTTGCCACCAGGAGTAGAGAGAGACTGGGGGGAAAAAAGTCCCCCAGTCACCCTTATATATTCTATGAGCTACTCTTGTTAAAAAGAATGAGGAATTGGAGTCTTACTGTGTTTTTCTGAGAAAATACAGGATTTTAACTAAAATTTAAAAAACTTCTCATCATGGGAAATGAGAAGATGAGTTAGTGCAACATCATTGTTCACATTATAACTGAAAAGTGAACAATAATGCTGCATTATAAATTTAAAATATATATTTTTATTTATTTGTACATATAACCTGGGCAGATTTGGTATCATTGGAAACCACATCAGCTAGCCTTTTCAACAATACCAAACATGACCTTGTAGGATCTACTGATTGGGAGATACGTGGGGCCAAAGGACCCCCGTATCCACAATATTTTTTAGCCAGGTTTCAATCCAAGAACAAGAATTTTCATCTAGATCAATTTTTCGTTAATTTAAATGACTAACCTCTTCGGCAGAACTGTGTCGAAAGCTTTGGCAAAATGCAAGTAATTCACATCCACTGCGACCCCCTGACCTTTACAGCGCTGCCTTACTTTTAAGCTCTACCCCTTACCGTTGGGGTGATAAAGGGTTCCATCCCTTCAGGCACTCTCCCGTGATGGCACCTGAAAAGACATCATCACTCGCCTGCACAATGACATCAGTCTGCTGGCAGGGGTTCCGTGGAACAGTCTGACTTCTAGGAAGTTAGACCACCATGGGACTCATACCGGATAGGTATGGCCCTCTTGGCTGCAGATCCCCCAAGACGGATAGCGGGGAGCCCGTGGACGTTCCCCACACGTCATCCGAAGCCAAGGGGTTACAGTGAAATACAGACTAGGCCATCTCAAAAGAAGGGTCAAGCACTAGGTTGTCTAGGCCCTAATGCTGAACAGCTCACCCCTACGGGGTTGGGTTCAAGACCTCTGATTTGACTTTCCAAATTCCATGGTGTAAATTGAAATGTGCTAGACCAGTACAAATAGGTACTGGAAGGTGAGGGGCCAATGTCCTTATATATTGCATAAACCCAAACCCAGTCATTATGGAATATTTCTGTCTTGGCCTCGTAATAGGCAGAAAGACCACCTCTTTTTCTATGCAATCACCTGTCTCTAGGATAACCTAGAGACAACACCCTTGTGGTGGAGGATTAAGGCTAAGGTCAGACGATCGCATTCTGAGCACACTGTGCGTCCGTGCACAACTGACGTACTTTCTGACTGATGATAATGTAGACACCACACGGTCCGTTTTTTTTGAGTGACGTTTTTTTGACTGATGTAGATGGGAAATAAAATATGTAAAATGAAAAAAAATTGATACATGATATGAAAAACCATTTTGCCCGTCAAAAATGCTGGACGTCAAAAATGCAGTCCATCTGACTACGTTCCATCACTCACACACAAAGCTACGCGAACGTGGCGCACTCTGTGCGTCTGTCCGAGCGGTTTGATGTTCTTGCCTAAATTGCGTCTGGTGCCACGTGCGTTGTGAGTCCTCACTTCTGTGCGGACGTACTTCGTGTGTGGGTCTCTTGATCATAATTTTATGCTACGACAGACGTTAAAATGTGCAACAACACGGACGTGATCACTGCGTTCGTCTGACACGGGCCTAAGGCCTCACAAAGTCTAGAGCCGCCTCTGCATAGATGGTGGAGCACCGCTCCTCTGAATCTCTTTCTACTCTTTATCCACTTCAATGCGGTGGACGCGCTGAGCGCGTCCAACCGCATTGGTACTTCGCTGCGGAGGACGCGCTGAGCGCGTCCTCCCTTTGCAGCTGCGATCAGCCGGTATTCCGGCTGATCGCTCGGCCCCCCGGTGCGGGCTGACATCATTGATGTCAGCCCAGCCTCCGGGACCCCGGCGGGCACGATAGGCGTCATCGCGCATGCGCGATGACGTCTATTTCAGGCACCCCCCCCACGCCATTGCAGGGAAGGTGCCTGAAGGGGAGGGGAAGGTCCTTCGGACCTCTCCCCCTCCCCGCGGGCCAGCGATTAAAGGCAGGCACCGCCTGGAAGGGCACAGCCTGCCCTTCCAAGCGGCGGCTGTCTTTAACCCCTAGGGGGCTGGATCGCGATATGGCGCCAACATGTGCCGTATCGCGTCCCCTCCCGGAGCTGGCCGACATCTTGGATGTCGGCCAAGCTTCCGGGATATCCCCCTAATGACTGGCGTCATCGCGCAGAGCGCGATGGCGCCAGTTTTGAAATTAACCCCTTGCTGCCACCTATTGTGGAGATAGGGGGTTCCAATGAACCCCCTATCTTCCGATCCGTGACAGGGGTTAATGTTTGCTATCATTGGAACGGCCAGAGCGTGGCCTTTCCAATGACACCAAACGTGACCATGTAAAATGTAAAAAAAAAAAAATATTATTCCCATTTCAATTATAATGTGAACAATGATGCTGCACTAACGATTTTTTCTATGGGGGGCGGTTGCTTTTTTTCAACACGTAATTTTCCCCAAAAAAAGTAACGATTCCTCATTTCTAATTTTTTTAACAAGCGCACCCCATAGAAAATATAACTGCAAACGATCGCATTTTAAAATGTGAAAAAAAACAATTTACACATTGTAAATTATTGAAAATTCACATTTTATTGCATTTTTTGTTATATACAGACATGACATAACGTATACATATAATAATGACATATTCTGAATCTTCACAGTCTGCCGGAAAGAACTATATATAATATGTCTGGGTCATATATTAAAATAAGGCTTCAAAACGCGGTTAAACATGATGAGCGAAACCGGTTAAAATGAGCTCAGCACAGAGGTGGGAAAAGACTCAGCAGCGAAAGGGTTAACAGCGGCTAGCATTAAAGCTGAGTGCTGATCCTATTTTTACCTGCATTGGCATGACCAAGCCTTAGGGGTGCCCTTATGGAGCTCACTCCTTGGCCAGGGCCTTTGGACAGTGTTCTATTGACCTAATAGCCAGACTGCCCCTGCCTTTGAATGCTACAGCTTAGGCTAGGGTCAGACTAACGCATTTTTCGCGTTGTCCGTGAAAAAGTGCGTTCGAACGAATGGACGTATTTTTTCACGGAATACGCGATAGCGGTCATACGATGCGCATTTTCGTCCGTGATTTTGTACGGATCATCAATAAAACCCTTTTTGCGTCTGGACGTTATGTTGGCCGGACGTGTGCAGCGTCTGACGTCTCCCAATCACGCAAACACGCCGCTATGCGGACGCAGCGCACTCTGTACGTCAGTAGTAGCGGTTTGACGTTCTAGAAAAAATGCGTTCGTTTGCCACTTGCGTTGCGCGGATGAACTTTCGTGCGGCCGTTCTTCGTATGTTACCCGGCATTGGACGTCATTTGCTGCTAGCACGGCCGTGATTTCGTGCGGTTAAACGCACGTTAAAAATGCTTTCGTCTGACCTTAGCCTAAATCAGCAGTGGAAAAACAATAGGGGAAAAATTTATGATGTAAGAAAAATTTATAAAATCTCTAACAATTATTTGGAGCAAACGGTAGGTGCACTAAAAAAAGTGTGGCAAGAAATAAGAGTTAATTTTAATTTGGACTTTAGAAATATAACTTATAAACAAGCGTACCTTATTTATATTAGAACTTGGCAAACGCTACATGATTTATAGCTGTTCAGGTCACCCTATTAGTAAATAGTAGAAGTCCTAGGCATATACAGATGACCTAATATGACACATCCAGAAGGTCTAGAATGGAGAAAGACGGCTGTGTCATTTTTAAAATGAAAATAAATATAATTTTTTTAAAAATTTTGCGTAGTTATTAAACCTAGTCCATCCCCCTGCACCTTAGTCTCATTTGGGGGAATGTTTTCATGACATAAAGATTTAATTTACAATGTCTCAACAATCATTTGGAATCTTGTTTGTATCCAGGTATTGTTATTTAGTAGTAGGACACATTTTCTTTTCAAATGCAATATTATTTAACATTTAATTTTGTAAGGGTTATAGATAGAAATTTAAAAGTACTTTGATAAGGCTAGGGTCAGACGAAGGCATTCTGTGTGGACTGTGCACCCGTGCACAACTTACGGACGTTCTGACTAACGACAAGGTAGTGGCCACACGGTCCGTTTTTGTGACTGAGGTTTTTTTTGACTGATGTAGATGGGAAATAAAATTAATATGAAAAAACATTTTGTCTGTCAAAAATGCTGGACGTCAAAAATGCAGTCCGTCTGACTACGTTCCATCACTCACACACAAAGCTATGCGGACGTTGCGGACATGGTGCACTACAAAGTCCTAACGCTGATTAACGTCCGACTCTGGTTAGCAGAAAGTTAACCAGAGCCAGGACTTGGTGTTAACGGATTCAGCTTCTGCAGAATCCGTTAACACTATCCAAAAAGAATTAAAAAACAAGTCAGATACTCCACTCCTGTACCGCGGCAAGGACCACGGCACCGACCGCCGCCTCCGTCCGGCGGGAGCAGGGAAAGACTGGGGGAAAAAGTCCCCCCAGTGTCTCCCTGCGTATAACTACGCCGACTGGCCGGATCTCGCGAGGCGAGATCCGGCTGGTCATGTGACCGGCAGGGGGAAACTCAATGGAGTCCTATGGACTCCATCGAGTGGATGCTCGCAGCTGCGCTCAGCGTTGCCGTGAACATCGCGGGGCCGTAGCGCCCGCTAACAATGCAGGCAGCATTTTTTGAGCATGCATTGGAATCTAGTGTTAAAACGCGGGCGCAAGGGGGAAAACTGCGGGCACAGTTTTTCCTCCCTTGTGCCCACGTTTAACGCTAGGATCGTAATGTGGCCCTTGTTTTATCTTGTGAATTAATTTTCTAACATTCAGGTAATAGGCTTAATAGAAATAATTTGCCTGCATCCCTCTCCTTGGGTGCCTAGTTTGATGGAACGATCAGTGCTTTTAAATTTTTCCAAAACCTTTCCCGTAGTGTTTCTCTGAAAACGTTTTTGTTTTCTTCGAATAATAGCATTTCCTGGAGTAATTGTGGAATCTGAAAGCATAAAAAAATATTTTTACTCTATTTGGTTTTATACTTAAAACGGTGTAGCAAGCCTGAATGGGAAGTGACCGCCAACCTGTGATGTCAGAAATCTGTGATACAACTTCTTGTGACTTTCGTTGAGAACTGAATGAAGTTCAGTATAGGAATCGACACACTAGTTTTATTGCCCAAGTCATGTTTTCATCTCCTGTATTATGCCCCATAACACGCATGTCTCCTCAGTCCTCATCATTTGACAGGTCTTTCGCTTACTGCACTCAACAGAAACGGCTCTTGCAAAACTGACCAATGACCTTGCAACTGCTAAATCTAATGGGTGCTACTCGCTGCTGATCCTTCTTGACATCTCTGCCGCCTTCGATACAGTTGACCACTCAATCCTCCTTCAAACTCTTAGTGATATAGGCCTTCAAAGTACTGTTCTTTCATGGTTGCTTCCTACCAGTCCCAACGTACATTTAGTGTCTCACTTGCAGGAAGTACCTCCTCCCGGCAGCCTGTCTCAGTTGGGGTGCTCCAAGGTTCAGTACTGGGCCCTCTACTTTTTCAATCTACACTGCCTCTCTAGGAAAACTGATCAGCTCCTTTGGATTCCAGTACCACCTATACGCTGATGACACCCAAATATACCACTCCTCCCCTGATCTCTCTCCAGCTTTCCTGGATCGAGTCACTGTCTCTCCATTGTCTCGAATTGGATGTCTTCCCGCTTCCTTAACCCTTTCCATGCGGAGGACGCACTCAGCGCGTCCTGCCGCATGTCCACTTCGCTCAGCGCGTCCTCCCTTTGCAGCGGCGATCGGCCGGGATTCCGGCCAATCGCGGCGGCCCCCCGGTGCGGGCTGACATTCTCGATGTCAGCCCAGCTTCCGGGACCCAGGCGGGCACGATAAACGTCACCACGCTGGCGCGTTGATGTCTATTGCAGGCACCCCCTCCCCATTGCGGGGAAGGTGCCTGTAGGGGAGGGGGGGGAGGTCCTTCGTACCTCTCTCCCTCCCCATCTGTGTGGGCCACGAGTTAAAGGCAGGCACCGTTTGGAAGGGCGCAGCCTGCCCTTCCAAGCGGAGGCTGTCTTTAACCCCTAGAGGGCTGGATCACGATTCAGCGGCAAAAGGCGCTGTATCGTGATCCCCTCCAGGAGCTGGCCGACATCTTGGATGTAGGCCAAGCTTCCAGGATATCCCCCTGACAGCTGGCGTCATCGTGCATAGCGCGATGACGTCAGTTCCGGAAATAACCCCTTGCTGCCACGTATGGTGGAGATAGGGGGTTCCAATGAACCTCCTATCTCCCGATCCGTGCAGCTAGGGGTTAATGTTTGGTATCCTTGGAACGGCCAGAGCATGGCCTTTCCAATGATATCAAACATGACCATGTAAAATGTGAAAAAAAAACTTTTTTGGGTTTATTAATGCAGCAATATTGTTCTCATTCCATTTATAATGTGAACAATGATGCTGCACTAACGATTTTTTCTATGGGGGTGTTTGCTAAAAAAACACGTAATTTCCCCCCCAAAAAAAATTAACGATTCCCCATTTCTAATTTTTTTAACAAGCGCACCCCATAGAAAATATAACCGCATGATAAAATGTGAAAAAAACACTTTACACAATGTAGATGATTGAAAATGTAATTTTTATTGTATTTTTTGTTATAATATTCAGGCAGGACATGACGTATACATATAATAATGATATATTCTGAATCTGCCGAGTCTGCCGGAAAGAACGATATATAATATGTCTGGGTTGTATAATAAAACGTGGCTTCAAATCGCATTTAAACATGAGCGAAACCGGTAAAAATGAGCTCAGCACAGAGGTGTGAAATGGCTCCGCAGCGAAAGGGTTAAACTCAATCTTGCCAAAACTGAAATTCTCGTTATTCCTCCCTCCAAGAGGAACCCAATACCACCTCTCTATGAGTAAAAGGAACGCTCATTAGCCCAACGCCTCAAGCGCGCTGCCTTGGTGTCACTTTTGACACTGTCCTAACATTCTCTCCCCACATCCAGACAGTAACCAAATACTGTTACTTTCAACAACATTGCCCGTGTCCGCCCCTTTCTGACACAACGATACCGCAAAGGTGCTGGTTCATGCTCTTGTCATTTCACGGCTTGATTACTGCTTGATTTTGGCCTCCAACTCCCGTATTGCCCCTTTGCAATCTGTAATGAATGCAGGCACCACTTCAACTTTCTCTACTAATGAATTTTTGCATGTGGTAGAACCTATCTGTATAAAATTTCAGGGTAATAACGGGCTTAAGGTTCAAGTGTAGCAATACACAGGAGACTTCACTATGAGCGCTACAGGGCTACAATACGAAGCACTGTTTGAAGGGTGAAGCGGCCATATGCAGGGAATCCGTCAGTGCATGATTGTGCACACCTGTTTGTGCATGCTGAGGCAGGGAAGACCAGGACTGGATATACTTATATCTGGGATGGAGTATCAGTATCAAAACCTGTTCTGGAATGTAGTGACTTGAAGGGGGCAGCCAAGATCATACCGCTGCTGTACATCCTCAGCCATGGCTCTTCCTGTGGTTATCCTGTGGTGCCTGGCATGGCCTGTGACAGGTCCTCGATGAACTCAGTTCCTCCCAGACTTGTGTATGCAAAAAACAGTTTTTATATCATTTTTGTATCTTTATATAGTGACATTCACTCTCTGATAATCTAAGTATACATCATGACCCTTCCCCAACCTACCAATGAGATTTTTTATCCTCACAAGAATAACAATTCCAGGAAAAATTAACGCATACATTATTTCCCTTCATAGGACTGGATTCAGTAACTGACACTTTTTTTTTGTTGCAAATTGCATCTTGCAATATTTCACGTTTATCTTGTCACAAGAAAATCGCACAATTCACTACCTTCTCTGATTAGCCAAATTGGTTACACATGGCCAAAATACATCAAACAGGGGGCGTGGCCGGCCGCTGGAGGGAGCAGTCGCATACTACTAGAGCTCCGTGATGAAGACTTGGTTCTGGGGACTTTTGATGTTTTTTTTGCCGCTGAGAAACCTTTCCTGTGGCTCCTTAGCGGCTGGCCATCGGAATATGCAGACCGGAGTCCGTTTCTCCCCCCCCTCTGGTCTAGAGACTCGCCTGCTCCCTGCCGTTCTTGATCGGAGTTTGGCCCCGGCGGCCATTTTGAGGCCTACTTACTGACTTTCGTCGCTCCCCTGCGCGGCTGTTTTGGGTGCCCTGACCCTGCTGAGTGCTATGTTGAGGGCTGTGGAGACGGAGGGCCCCCGTTTCCCGGCCTTGCTGGATGCCCTGCTGCTGCTGCTGGGGGACGATGATCGGCCGGTGACGCGAGGCGACATGCGCCGCATCATGGCCGTGCTGCGGACGGGCCGAGATGCTAAGACGCCGTGCAACAGTGATCCTGGAGATAGCTTGCCTCAGAAGGATCCCTCCGGCTGTGGGGGGCTGGGGATGGAGAGGGCTGCCATGTCTCAACGAGATGGGGCTGGAGTGGCGGATGGCGTGCTGCAGCTGTCTGAGGTGCCGCGGGACAGACAGTCCACGTGGCGCGATTTGGAGGTACCTCTCTGCCGTGGGGAGTTGGTCCGGGCGGAGTCGGTGGGTGCGCTGGGGGGCGCCCGCTGAGACCGATCGGAGCCTGGTAAACGTGAAGATCCCCCTCATGGCTGAGAGGATGGCGACGCTTGGTCTCCACCTGCCGTTCCCCGCTCCGACACCGCCTGAAACGGATTATCGCCTAGACTTGTGCCTCCCCCGCTGGCCTGGCCTGCCTTGGGTCGCTCTGCCCGCAGGTTGCTTGCTGCCGTTCCGAGACACTGGCTGAGTCTGCTTTTTCCTTCTTCCCTGACTGCCTGTTTCCTGTGGTGACCTGGATCTTTGTGTGCTTATTCCTGATATTCTGAGACATCGTTTTTGCTGGACTGTTGACCTTTTTTTTTTTTTTTCGATGAGACCCCCCAATCGGGGATGTTTTTGACCTATCTTATTCGGAAGAGTATACCTGCGGACTCCCCCGTTTGATCTCTATACTGACTGATGACCCCCCGCTTATGTTCTGGATGTTTTTCTGAGACCCTTATTGAGGACATTTCTATTAGACACTTTTTCTGAGTTGTTCTCTCCCACCCCCCCCCCCCCCATTTAATTCAGAGACGCTTAAAGCTTTATTTTCTCTTGTTTTTCCTGATGACTTTCCCCGGATGGGGACATAGATGAGGCTTTCTGGTTTTATTTTTATTTTCGAGCAGTCTTAACGCAGTTCCCCCTTCCCCTGAGTTACACTTTATTTTTATGTTATCTCCCCCTCATTCGTTTTTTTTTTATTTCTCTTACAAGCGTTATGTTTGCAGACTCGCTTATGCGCAGATGAGACCCCCCTATTAGGGGATGTTTATTGCTGTTTTATGTATGTCAATAGAAGACTTCTTTATAGGCTTTACACTGATGTGTTCTTTATGAAGACAATTCTTGGCCCTGTGTGGCCCTTTCTAGCATGATTGTTAAGCTGACTTTTTCCAAAATAAAAAATTTTGAATTTAAAAAAAAAAAATACATCAAACAATCAGATCAAAATGTTTGGTGGTAAAAATAAAATACAAAACAATATAAACATCTTGAAGGATGGAATTAAATTTCAAGCAGTTGGATCATTGACATGAAGTCCCTGCTGCTTAAGGCTAGGGTCAGACTAATGCATTTTTCGCGTTGTCCGTGAAAAAGTGCGTTCGAACGAATGGACGCATTTTTTCACGGAATACGCGATAGCAGTCATACGATGCGCATTTTCGTTCGTGATTTTGTATGGTTATCAATACACATCAATATCAACACTTTTTGCGTCTGGACGTTATGTTGGCCGGACATTAGCAGCGTCTGACGTCTCCTAATCACGCACACACGCCGCTAGCGGACGCAGCGCACTGTGTACGTCAGTACTAGCGGTTTGACGTTCTCGAAAAAATGCGTTCGTTTGCCACTTGCATTGTGCGGCCGCACTTTTGTGCGGCCGTTCTTCGTATGCTGCCCGGCATTGGACATAATTTGCTGCTAGTACGACCGTGATTTAGTGCGGCTAAACGCACGTTAATACTGCGTTCGTCTGACCTTAGTCTTAGAGATCGCCACATAATTCCTTTGTGGATTTAAAATGGTCTAGAATTTGAATTGGGCCTCTTTGAAAGGTGCTGATAGTAGTCCCCATTTTGTAATATCTTTGATAGGTGAGGGGAATGATTTGCGATGACATGAATATTCCCTCTATGTTTGTAAGAGAGGATTGGGATGTTTGAGCTCAGGAGGGCAATATATGTTTTTAAATTGATCCTTGCTGCAAAGTTGCCCCCACATGCTAATCAAGCCCTTAAATATTTTCTGGGTGGAAGGAAACAGAGAGAAGGAGTAGGAGACACAGAGAGAGCAAGGTAAAGGCAAAGGTTTTAATCTTTGTTAGTTCACCCAAAGTAGAGAGGGTAAAATCATGTGCTGATCTTGTTCAGTAATAAAGCCCGTGACTGTCATGATAAGGATCGTCTGCCGACTTTCTTGGCGACCTCAAATCTTCCTATGGATTTCAAGATCATCTTTATGCTGACGACACCCAAATCTACCTTTCCTCTTCCAACCTCTCTCTCTTGTGTTGTGCCGTGTTACTGCATGCCTATCAGCTGTCTCTGACTGGGTGACTTCCCATTTCCTAAAGCTCAACCTTTCTAAAGCTGAACTTCTTGTCTTCCCTCCCTCTAACTCTAACATTCCTGCACCCATTTCCTTTCAGGTGAATGGTGCCACCATTACTTCTACCTCGCAGGCTCGTTGTCTTGGTGTCCTCTTTGACTTTGATCTCTCCTCACATTCAGGCCCTGTTCACACTGCGTTTTATCGCGCGGATTTTCCCACAACGTCGCAGCAAAATCTGCGCAACGTCGCGCTGTGTAGCTTCTCCAATGCATTTCAATGGAGCTGTTCACATCTTGCCGCGCGACGTCACGCGTCACAGTAGAATGTCGCTGGTACATGACCCTTTTTTTGATTCCTTTAGAATCCAATTCAAAATATTGGTGTTCATGTACAAAGCTCTCCATAACTGAGACCCGGGCTACATCTCTCTTATTAGCAGCTATATCCCATCCACTTCACTCTGCCAATGATCTCATGTTATTTCCTCGTATCCGCACCCCAACTCTTGCCTTCAGAACTTCTCCCGAGCTGCCCCCTTTTTATGGAACTCTTCCTCGCAACATAAGACTCCCTGTCTCTCCAGTCCTTCAATAAGTCTCTGACACCACATTACTTTTGAGAAGTCTATCGGCTCGCTCCATCAACCTACGTATACCCCACTACTTCACATGCTGTGCTGTTTACCCTCATCTAGAGTGTCATCCTTTTAGATTGTAAGCTCTTCAGCAGGGTCATCTCTCATACTCTGTGTGTCTAACTATAATGGGGGGAATAGCGCCCACTAGATTGTAGCGGAGTTGAGATCCTTAAAGGCTGAGAAGTCTTTTTGGCGTATAAACACTGATTGGCAGGCACAGAATTATACAATTGCGGCAATGAGGATACATAAAACACTGAGTTGCTACTAAGCACTAAAGGTTTCGAGACCGATAGAGCACAAACAGAAATACACAGGTAAGTCAGACAGCTGGTGAATTTCGCGGATTGCAGGGCAGTCAGAAAATAAGCTGCTTTAACGTTTGCTGATAATCGGGAGCAGGTCAGCGGTACCTTAAGATAGTCAGAGACAACACATACCCCTTGGGGTCTGTCGTAAATACAGTAACGAGTATTGTTGCTGGTGTGCGCACACGGACCATGAGCATTAAATAAGCAGTATCTTGTGATCGCAGATTGTATCACTATGTGTGGCTGGAGAACATGAGCCCTCGGTTGGGTATAGGCACCTATAGAGGCCCCAGACAAGACCCACCGCTGAGAAGGGACACTTCCCCAGTAACGTGTAAACACCCCAGCGGCAAGCAAGGGGTTAAACCACCAAAGTACCACAGAGGTGATCGTAATCAAGCAGCAGGAGAATAGTCAAAAATCAAGCCGGGTCAAATAACAGGAGCAGGGATCGTATCCAGAAAACGGGTTGGCAATAGTGAGACAATGAAAATGAATAGTAGCGATGCGAGAATCAGACTCCACGACAGGGCGACGAGGCGACTCCTCGCGCCCTGTTTTAAACCTGGCGGCTCCTCGTGACCATGGTAGGCCCTGCCCCCTCGGACGCCGCTCGGCCATTCCCCAGTGCTAGCAGCCGGCCAGCTCCTGGCACAGGACCTTGCCCAGACCCCCCAGGCAGCGCAGCAGGGGCTGAGGACATGACAGAACCCCCCTGACGGTCAGACTCAGAACGACCACCAGGCACAGAAGGATGGGCCATATGAAACCGGCGAACCAGACGAGGCGCATGGACTTCGCAGGCAGGGCGCCAACAACGATCCTCAGGCCCATAACCCTCCCAGTCAACCAGGTACTGAAGGACACCACGGACCACACGGGACCTCAAGATGGCACGGACCTCGTACTCCTCCTCACCCTGTGACCTGATAGGCAGAGGTGGAGCAGTGACTCTTGTGTACCTATTACAGGTAAGGGGTTTCAAGAGGCTTACATAAAAAAATCATTATGGATACGCAGATATGGGGGCAAAGCCAAAGCATAAGAGACAGGGTTAACGCGTCTTAGCACCTTATAAGGACCAATAAACCTTGGAGCCATCTTCTTGGATGGCACCAACAGTTTGATGTATCGGGTTGACAGCCATACCTTGTCCCCAACCGTATACACCGGTGCAGGACCTCTGCGTCTGTCTGATTTTATTTTTTGTTTTTGTATATTGACCTCTGTGATTTCCTTAACCCTTTCCCATGTCTCTTTCAGATTGTACAGATGTTCATCCAAGGCTGGCACTGCAGTCCCTTGGAATATGGAGGGAAGCATGGGAGGATCATAACCATAAACCTTATGGAACAGTGAGTGACCTGTGGTTTCACTCACTGAGTTGTTTAATGCAACCTCTGCCCATGGTAACAGGTCTGCCCAGTCACTTTGCTTTTCTGAGACAAAACATCGTAAATATTGTTCGACACTCTGGTTGGCTCTCTCTGCGGCCCCATTTGTCTGTGGGTGATAAGCCGAGGAGAAACTCAACTTGATACCGAGGTTGTCACAAAACCCTCGCCAGAAACGAGACATGAATTGGGTTCCTCTGTCGGATACTATTCCCAGGGGAACCCCATTAAGTCTCACAATATTTTGCACAAATACTGGTACCAGCTCAATAGCTGAAGGGAGCTTGACCAGAGGCATGAAGTGCACCATCTTCGAGAGTCGTCTACCACCGTAAGGATCACCGTATGACCCTGAGACACAGGTAGATCGGTAATGAAGTTCATAGAGGAGGTGGGACCATGGTCTCTCAGGCACCAGCAACGTCTGCAATAGACCTATAGGTAAGGACCGGGGATTTTTGCTTCTACAGCACACTTCACATGTGGCTATGTAGTCCTTAATATCCCTTCGCATACCTGCCCACCAGAACTGTTTTTCAATAGAGGCCAGAGTCTTAGTTATCCCCATAAGGCTTGGAGTCATGGTATATTGTCATCATTTGTGTACTCTCCTCCTCAGGTACATAGACCTTACCAGGAGGTTTCTCAAGAGGAGCAACACCTTGAACAGCTTGAATTCTCTCCAACAATGGAGATGACACAGTCAGAACTGTAGTACCCAATATCCTTTTGTGAGGAATGATGGGACTGTGGTCGAATGTATGCTGTTCATAAGACTCGAATAGCCTGGACAAGGCATCAGCCTTCGTGTTTTTTGACCCAGGACGGTATGTCAACAGAAAATTTAAACTAGACAGGTACAAGGACCACCGGGCCTGCCTGGAATTCAAACATTTTGCGTCTCCCATGTAAATAAGATTCTTATGATCTGTTATTATTATCACGGGATCTTTCGTACCTTCTAGCAAATAGCACCATTCCTTGAGGGTTGCTATGACTGCTAGTAACTCTATTTCCTATGTCATAATTTCTCTCTGCAGGTGTCATTTTCCTGGAGAAAAACCCACAAGGTTGTACAGGTTCCTCAGGACTCTCTCTTTGAGACAGAACTGCACAGATTCCTATCTCGGACGCAGCAACCTCAAGTTGAAATGGCAAGCCTGGCTCTGGATGCCGTAGGATAGGTGCCGTGACAAATGCCTGTTTGAGTGACTCAAATGCCTGCATGGGGTCCTTTTGGAGCGTTGTGCGGTCTCTACAGGTAGGTCCCCCTCAGAGACAACGACATCCTCTGGATCTGAGGCATGTGGAGGATCTTGCTGGCTGGGAGTTGTGAGTGCTATCATGGGATCCTCTGAATGAAGCCCAGCCTCCTTGATTTTCTGTGCTTCTTCCAACCTGGTCTTCATAAATTGCCTGAGAGTGATGGGTGGTGTGGCTACGACCTGCATGGACATTATCTCCATTGGGGTTGGAAAATCTGACTCCACAGGCACAGTCTCATAGTCCATAGGAAGCGCAGGTTCCATTTCTATGGGCAAGGTGGTTTCTGTCTCCATAGGTCTGGGAAGCTCTTCCTCTTCTTCATGGTTAGCCTACAGCGATGCAGTGCTCCTGGGGACAGACCTTGATGCAGGAGGTTTCCTACGAGCGATCACAGGTGTAGGTAAAGCCAGCTTCAGACGGGGTGCATTTCTAGGAACCAGAGTTTTTTGTTTGGGGGCCGGCTTAGCTGCAGCAGGTCTCCTGGGTACCTGCGGTCTTTCAGAAGCAGGTTTACACACCAGGGCCTGTTTTGGAACAATAGCAGGTTTACACACACCGGGGCCTGTTTTGGAATGGTAGCAGGCTTTGGTGCCGGTGTTGGTCTGGTTCCTGCAGCGTCAGGTTTGGGGGGCTTATTTGGGCAACTAGATATCCAATGCCGTAAATCCCCACAGTACAGGCACCGGTTAGAGACCTTTCTCCAGACACGTTCCTCTTCGGTCAGCGGATTATGGTGCTGTTTTGCTCGAGGAACAAACACCTTAGGCGTGGTGCCTAAATTGCCTTGCAGCAACTCCTTAACCAGGTCAGTTAGGTGTTTAAGCAGGTCCTGGTAGATTCTGCTTATAAGCTCCACCACAATGGGCAGCACTGCGGGCTCAGGCTCACTCATGTTTGGGCTGTTCATTCTGTCAGGGTTGTGGGGATGGTACCGGGGTGGCACCAGGGTATTGGGATGTGGGGAGCCCAGCGTGCAGTGATCTGCACAGACAGAAGGGTGGAGGTGGAGGATGAATGGAAAAACTGACCGGTGATGAGTTTTGCAGAAGGAGAGGAGGCTGCTGGAATCTGGTGAGATGGTGGGGTCTGGTAATCAGGAACAGGTAGAGGGTTTGGGTCTCAGAACAGCTGGATAACTCAGGGCTAACAGAGAGTTTGAACTTGCTCTGTCAAGGAATGAGTTGCAATGAACAGCAAAGCAGTACCTGGGGCGGAGCCCTTTATTTTGAATGTGTGTTGCGTGTGCTTTGTGTTTAACTGGTTCACTGCTGAGTGTTAACCCTTACACTGCTTTCAGGTGTTATGCATGAATGCAGGTTTCAGGAACAGGGGCAGCATAGGAAGTTATGCTGCCAGGAGCCACAGAGGATGGGGTGCAGATGGGGGGGCATGACACCTGCCATCGATACTTTCGATAAGGAGAGGTACTACCCTCTCCACCTTGGTGAATAGCAGCGAAACCAGAGTCTATCAGTAGTGCTTCTGTGCTCAACCTGAATTTCTCCCAGGCTATGTACACAGGCACCACAACACGAGATAGTTTTTTTCTCTTTTTACTAGACACGAGAGACACAGTAGTAGTATGCAGAACCCGTCTCTCAGGAGATTCTAGGCCTGCTCGTTTCCCGACACATTAGATCTTTTTGGTCGCTTGGGGCATTGTAAACGGAAATGCCCTCTGTCAGCACAATATAGGCATAGCCCCTCACGGAGGCGATATTGTCTCTCCTCTCCTGTTATGCCAGAGCGACCTAGTATCATAGGCTCTGGTTCGGTGGGTACAGGCCAGGGAGGAGAGACAGCATGAGCTGATCGAGGAATAGAACAAGCCCCCTGCGACGGTTTATGCCCCTCGCTACGACCAGACCTCCTGTCACACATTTGGTCATCGAGAGCAATACAATAATCCACCAGATCCTCTAGCTCCTCATGTAAGACCATAGGTGCTAGTTCATGCATAAGACTCTCTGAGATGCCCTCGAGAAACGCGGTAACCATCACATCATTTGGCCAAGACAGTTCTGCTGCTACTGTTTTAAACTCTATTGCGTATTCTGCAACTCGGCGATTGCCCTGGGATATACGCCATAGTGCCCTAGCTGCCCCTGTTGCCCTTCTAGCAGGGTCAAACGTGCGTCGCAAGGCAGCCATAAATTCAGCATAATTGTAGACCACAGGTTTCTGTAGCTCCCACAGGGGGGTTGCCCATAGCAGAGCTTTCTCGGTTAGGTGGTTAATGACGTAACCAACCTTGGCTTTATCTGTGGGACACATACCAGGATTCAAATCAAACATAATCTGTATTTGGGTTATAAACCCTCTGCATGAACCTGAACTCCCATTAAAGCACGTAGGAGTTTTTAAACTGACATGAGCTACACCAGTAGCAACCATAAAGGACACAGAGACTGCTTGAGTAGACAAGCCAATCACAGGGGAAGGAGGCGAAGAGGCCTGGCCTAATTGTTTGAATTGCTTCATGAGTAGGCCCAAGGCCTGAGCCAAGTGATCCATGCGTTGGTCTTGTTTTTCTTGTTTGGTAATATCACCCAGTCTAGACACAAGTAAAGATAAATCAGCCGGATCCATATAAGGCCCTGTCGTGATGTAACGGGGGGAGTAGCGCCCACTAGATTGTAGCGGAGTTGAGATCCTTAAGGGCTGAGAAATCTTTTTGATGTATAAACACTGATTGGCAAGCACAGAATTATAAACTTGCGGCAACGAGGATACAGAAAACACTGACAGGGTTATCCAAAGAGATTCGAATTGCTTGAAAAGGTAACCGACGCTGAAAATCAGCCTTCGGTTACCTTTCCTGGCCATTCGGCTATCCAGAGAGCAGGCAATTCGCCAAATCCTGGCGAATTGCTGAACATACGGTGCCTGTTCGGTCCCTGTTCGAGGGCAGTGAAATCCCATGAAAAAGCACTGCTTCGGCTATTCAGAGAACACAACCAGCAGTGAAAGGTTCCCCTAATGTCCTGCCATTCGGTGGTTTCATTCGCAAATTATTCAGGAGAATCCCATAGCATCAATGTTAAAAATATTTCCGTTTTTATTCAATATCTAATAAACCGTTCATTATAAAATTCTGCAGCAAAAATCTCTTTATTTATAGATTTTTAGGATACTTTAAGCATTTTTCTGAATTTTTTAAAAAAAATTAAAAGTCCGATTTTTTTTTTTTTTTTCAGTTTACTTATTTTTTTTGTAACAGCCCTCTTTATTATCATTCCCTGGACCTCCTGTGAAAATTTCAGACATTTTCGCTCAGTAGTTTCTTTGCAAACAGCGTTTCTTTTTCCCAGATTCATACAAATGGTTTTTCTAATTTATTCACTGCCTCCTCTGCGTCACAGCTGCTTCGGCTCTGTGTGATTCGGCTCATGTTCGGCTCCTGTCGGCTTTTTCGAAGGTTAATCCAGATGTTTTTTGCTTGTTTTCAGCATGCATCGGTTAGTTTTCGTCAGGTTTGCGGCAGCTTTTCCCTGCAATTCGGGGACCCTGTGGTGTTTGCTGAATACACCGCAGGGTCACGAAATGCAATCGGCAAAAGGAACCGAATTGAAGAGAACGAAAAGTCACCGAACGTGCGGTGACTTTTCGAATCTCTTTGGATACCCTGTGAGTTGCTACCAAGCACTAAAGGTTTCGAGACCAATAGACTACTTAGAGCACAAACAGAAATACACAGATAAGTCAGTTGGTGAATTGCGCGGACTGCAGGGCAGTCAGGAAATAAGCTGCTTTAACGTTTGCTGATAATCGGGAGCAGGTCAGCGGTACCTTAAGATAGTCAGAGACAACACATACCCCTCGGGGTCTGTCGTAAATATAGTAACGAGTATTGTTGCTGGTGTGCGCACACTGACCATGACCATTAAATAAGCAGTACCTTGTGATCGCAGATTGTATCACTATGTGTGGCTGGAGAACATGAGCCCTCGGTTGAGTATAGGCACCTATAGAGGCCCCAGACAAGACCCACCGCTGAGAAGGGACACTTCCCCAGTAACGTGTAAACACCCCAGTGGCAAGCATGGGGTTAAAGCACCAAAGTACCACACAGGTGATCGTAATCAAGCAGCAGGAGAATAGTCACAAATCAAGCCGGGTCAAATAACAGGAGCTGGGATCGTATCCAGAAAACGGGTTGGCAACAGTGAGACAATGAAAACGAATAGCAGCGATGCGGGAATCAGACTCCACGACAGGGCGACGAAGCAACTCCTCGCACCCGGTTTTAAATCTGGCGGCTCCTCGTGACCATGCTAGGCCCTGCCCCCTCGGACGCCGCTCGGTCATTCCCCAGTGCTGGCAGCCGGCCAACTCCTGGCACAGGACCTTGCCCAGACCCCTCAGGCAGCGCAGCAGGGGCTGAGGACATGACACTAACTTGTATGTATATTTGTTCTATTCTTTTCATAATATTTTATGACATAATATTTTATTTTCAATACATTTCTAACTGCATGAGCAGCACTCCAGACTCTACACTCCTAAGGGCTCCAAAGCTCAACACACACAGCCAGCACACCAGACTCTACACTCCCTAGGACTCCAAAGCTCAACACACATGGCCAGCACACCAGACTCTACACTCCCAAGGACTCCAAAGGTATCCTGCACTCGACCATGACGTCATTCAAGCCACGCCACTGCTTCATTTCTCGTCGTTTTCATAGTCTGCCTTTTATGTACTAATTCCAGGCTGATAACTTTTCCCTTTAATGCCTTCCCTCCATTTTTGATAGCTCCAAACACTTTTGTTTTACCACCATGCTTCCGCTTACCCCTCCTCCACCTCACCCCTCCTCCTCCACCTCACCCCCCCTTGCATGTCATTAACTGCTTGAATACATACAGAACTCCTCTCCTGAAAGCTCTGCCTCTCCTCCCTACAGCTCAACACACACGGCCAGCACTCCAGACTCTACACTCCTAAGGACTCCAAAACTCAACACACACGGACAGCACTCCAGAATCTACACTCTGCAGTGCCACCTGCCCACCCAGTCCTAGGCCCAAACTCATTCATTCCCCTCCACCTGCAGCCACTTTATTCTAATCAACCTGTGGCTTGCTATTTTCTCTCTGGCCACCAAATCCACACTCCCCAGCTCCCCTTCTGTTTCCCCCACCCCTGTCCTTTAGATTTTAAGCTCATGGGATGTTTAGCTGAGCACTTGTGCAAAGTGCTGTTGTAACCGGAATCCACTTGGTTCACTCGGGACGAGGCCGGGCCGGCACGAACAAGGATTGTCTGAACACGAGTCTCTTCAGGAAAGGCAAACTTTATTGTGATATCACAGATGCTCAGACAGGATTGAATCGCAAAGACTGAGCCCCGAATCCCCAGCGACATGAGGTTTTATACCCCGAATACATAATTAGGTACATCCCAATTAGCCCACCTCCCGGTGACACTATCCCACCCCATGTGGGTCAGTACCTCCCTTGGTTAATTACAAAGACATTCCATACATTGGTCATAAATTGGCAAGCTTCATGTTAGTTTGACAGAAAATGATTTGCTACTACGCTGGATCCTGCCTATGCCCACCTCCCTTGGGCTTGTTTATTGTTTGCTTTAGATAAGGTCTGGTCTGCTTTCACACTCTTCTTTGTTTCAGCTACAGGCCCGTATGACCTTGATGTATCCATCCCTCATCCTGTCTCTTCGTGCCAGGAACGGCCCGGATCTTCCCTATTTTAATTGCTTCTCTGCTAATCTAACACATTCCTTAAACTCTATGTAAACTTCATTCTAATTCCAACTAAAATCTACCTAGTTATATTCAAGTGAGCCTATATTCTAAACAAGATGGCCGCCTGGCTCATAATGGCGACCATCTCCTGGCCTGAATCTCCTTCATTCCTCCCTTGGCTCAAGCCTCAGGTTCTCCTCCTGAGACTTGTAGCCACTACACCCCACTAATATTATCCTTGAACTCCTCGTACTTTGGGGGGCCTATTTTTGTCGGGAACATATTTTGTGGGATTATCAGTGGTATCTTTTGTGTCTGTGTAGGTGTCAGTGCTCTCTTGCATAGTGGCCATAGACATAGCCCTATGCGGTACAGTAGTGTCCCTACGACCAAGATCACCACCAACATCAGGATCATGGATCCAATCTGTGAAATAAATCTCAGGATGGATCCGAACCAATCTCCGAATGCTCCGAACCCACGAGTGGATTCCAACCTTCAGCAGCGATCCGTCTTGCTGTGTTCTGCAACTGTGCTACTTTCTCCTGGTGATCTTGGATTACCTGGTAATAGTCAGGGACGTCATGTGTGGTGTTCTTGATGAAGGTGCAACATTCATAATGCATTGTCATCTCACACAATCCATTCAGAGCCGCACTGATCTGGTCCAGTGCCATATCATGTATCATTTGTACCTTTCGTAACTCTCGTACTTCCAGATTCAGCAACTGAATATCCATACTAGTCTTATTCATAATTTCGTCCATCAGACTGGCATAACTGTTCATTCTTACCATTAACTCCCCCCCCATCCAGTCCATGCTGGGAACCATGCCCACACTCGATCCGCTTTCCTAAACAACTCTCTCTTCTGTTTCTCAAACACCAGTGGGTACCTAGGGTGTAATGCAGTATCTGTATCAGTGTCATCTCCCCTTACTCTCTGAATTGGAATCAGTTTAGCCAGATAGCACATTCCCGTTATTGTAGGTGGTACCCATATGTAACACACCCTTTCACAACACACCTGGTACCCCCCTTTCAATATAAATGGTGATAAATGTAGTGTTCCCTTTGATATTTCTATCATCAGTTGTCTCAGTCGTCTCATCATGTCCAATGCACTCTGCCTACCATTGGTCACATTCGCAATCACCACCTCTTGGTCTCTAGTGAGCTTTCTACACCGTATATATAGAAAATTCGCCTTCTCTTTTGTGTTGAATGTGTAAATGTACGATGTCCAGTTGAACTTACTTGAATTACACAACCCACCCTCGTTACTTGTTTCTTTATCGGGTCCTAATTGAAAACACCATTCCGCTGGGTACACTGGTCCTGTTATTGGGTACCCGGGACTGAATGCCTCTGTTTTTTCTCGTGGTGCATCAAAAGCATGTATTGTGACATTTCCCGGCGCAAACATACTTAAATTCATTGGAACAGAAGCAAATGGTACATGAATTGTCTCTGGGTGCAGTCTACTACACACCCAGCATGCGGTTTGCCCAGACTTTTTAGCATAGTCATATTTGAATTGCACAAGTAAATGTCCTCTTGGCATAATCTCGGATATTGCCTCTCACTTCTGTCTCCACATGGTACGATTCTCCATCATCGGGTGCGTACCATTCCAGATATGGGAGATATCCACTTTCTCGGCGGTGCTTGGGCACCTGGGGCATGCTCCATGTGATAGTCCATAAATCTAATTTGCAAGGTACAAAATCAGTACCACAAATGCCCCAAATGTCAAAATCCCCTGGGCAATTCTTTTCACGGTCACATAAACCCAATCCCTCCCCTCCGGAATTTCAAAAACAAAATACATTTCTGGTTGATCAACGGTCGGGGCCGGGCCCCTAAAAATAGCCCTTGGGTAGCCCCCGGGGGATCCCTTTGCTCCTCTGTTGGTGGATGGTCAGGCATTATTGTGTCCGTCAAAACATCCACGTGTTGAGTCTTTTAGGTGCTCACAACTGTGGTCTTTGTCAGCTTTAGCCTCAATGGATTGGTCTCGTTGGTGATGACCTTCCACTCTGGTTCAGGATTGGCTGCAGCTACCTTCAGTCTGGAGTGATGTATCTACGGGACCACCTCGGCAACCTTCACTGCTGTGGGGGTTGATAACAGGACAAGGTAAGGACCTCTCCATTTTGGGCCTAGTGGGTCATTTTTCCACTCCTTCACCCAAACCGAGTCACCTGGACAATACTTATACAATGGGGGATATAAAAAGTGAGGTATATTATCTCCCACCCAAGTATTCAATTTCTGCATTGATTTACCTAACAGTACAACCTGATCATTTAGTTTAGTTTCCCCCAATGCCCGAAGGTCCCCCCTTAGTCCATTAATCAGAGGGGTAGTCAGAGGGGTAGGCCGTCCGAACATAAGCTCGTACGGACTTAGCTTCAATTGGGGGGTTGGCCTGCACCTGATGTGCAATAGGACTATTGGCAGCACATCCAACCAGCCTAGTGACGTCTCTTGGCACAATTTGGACATTAGAGTTTTTAGGGTGCGGTTCATTCTTTCGACTTTTCCCGAGCTTTGGGGCCTGTAAGCTGTATATAGCTTCCAGGTGATGCCCAACAGATGGGCAAGCTGTTGTAAACAGTTCTGTATGAATGCTGGGCCATTGTCTGACCCTATCTCGAGGGGAAGTCCATAGCGTGGTATTATTTCTTTCATTAAGCTCCTCACCACTTCCGTTGTTTTCTCTGTCCTCGACGCGAAGGCTTCCACCCATCCAGTGAGAGTACACACCATCACCAGTAAATATTTATATCCCTTGCAGGGTGGCAGCACTGTGAAGTCTATCTGTATTCTGGCTGGCTGGGCTGTACTGCCGTGTAGAGCTGCCACTCTCAGGCAGGTCTAATCTAGCGTGACCCCCGGGAAGAAATGTGATTTGGGCTTGCAATTTGCAAAGGATATCCCGCCCCAGGAGCTGGATGGGACATTCGGGCATATACAAAAATTCATGTTCTACATTGCGCCCACCCACACTACATTTTCGAGAAGCAAGAAAGGGGTACTTAGCAGACACCCCCATTGCTCCCATTATATCAACTTAATTTCCCATTGGGGTGCAATTTGCTGTGTTACAACAGAATATTCGGCACCGGTATCTACCATAAAAATTTCATCTTTATCTCCCACTCTTACTGTGACCGTGGGCTCGTGATTTCCGAGCGGGATGGGCCCAGGTCCGTGTCAATATGTACCTTGCCCTTCAAATGACGTTCCTGCCAAACCAACAAACCCTGAACCGGCACCATCATTTCTCTCATATCTGCCGTTTGTTACCTGGCCATTGGAGGCCTGACCTCCCGATTCCCCAGCCTCCCCCTGTACCCCAAATTTAGCCAAAAATGCAGGACATTCATTTTTCCAGTGACCTTCACCCCGGCACCACGCGCACTGGTTGGGCCCCAGGGGTTCCCTAGGGGCTCCCTTGCCTCTACCCCCTCGGCCCCTTGCTCTCCCTCTCTCCGGGGCACCTCTTCCCCCTCCGTTATTCATGTAACCGACCACCCCGGTATGTCCTCTTTGTTTTCTTATTTCTTCCCGCTTTTCTTCCAAATCCCGGTTATAAAACACTTTATTAGCAATTTCTACCAATTCACTAATACCTTTACCTAAAAACCCATCTATTCTCTGTATTTTATTCCGTATGTCTCTTTGTGACTGACTCACAAAGGAAGAATTAACTAACCTCTGATTTTCCACAGCCTCAGGGTCAATAGGACTATACATCCTATATGCATCTAGTAATCTTTCTAAAAATGCACTTGGGGTTTCTTTAAAATCTTGCACAATGTCCGCTATCTTCCCCATGTTCGTGGGTTTCTTCCCTCCCACCTTAACACCCATTATTACCGCTGTCCGGTATGTCTGTAGGTGGGCAATACCCTTACCAGTATTGTATGGCCATTTGGGATCTGTTTTGGGGTAGTGTTCCTCTGCCCACGCTTCTGGCTGAGCTTTGCTATCTTCTACGGCTTGGGCAAGTAGAATTTTTTTGCGCGCTATTGTTTATTCGGCTCTTTCCTCAGTTGTGAACATTGTCAGCAATAGTTGCTGACAGTCTGCCCATGTGGGGTTATGTGTAAGCATAACTGACTCTATCATACTGGCCACTGCCGCGGGATTAGTGGAGTACAGTGGTGTGTGTGTTTTCCAGTTGAATAAATCTGTCGTTGTAAATGGGACATATGTGTATTGTACTGGCCCAGGTCCTCCATTCTCCAGTAAGGGACCTGGCACCTCCCGCAGGGGCATTTGAATTTTACTCTTGCCGGTGTTATGCTGGTATGGATCGCGGGGTTTATATATATTGTTCACTGCGCGAGTGGTGGCCCCTGGATTTACATCTCCACCCTCATCCCCACTGTCTTCTGGGGTTACCCATTTATATACGTTCCCATTGGGCATTTCAATTGTTTCTGGTAAGACCTCTCTGTCTCCTCCACCCGCAGCCCCCTCCTCTTCTTCCTCCGCGATACCACGAGCCAGAGCAGTGGGAGCTGGCCGGGAAATAGCAGCTGCCTGCTCCCTCCTCTTGCACTCTTTGTATTAACTCCGGGTCCATAGACCCCTGTTCTGGCCATTCTGGAACCAACAGTGGCCATGCCATTGTACACAATAATTTCAATTTCTTTTTACTCAAATCCACACCATAATCATGTGTTGCATACAACACTTCAAAATTCCGCACCATATACTCCAAGGGCGTCTCACCCTTCTTAACCTTCTTGGGTTTGGACGACCCGTTACCCATTATTACTCTTAAGAGCAGTAACTTTTTCACAATGCAGATATTACTTTCAGCAAAAACACCTGAAATCAACCGTCTGGTACTTCAGTCAACAATTCATATATATCGTATTTGCTTCCTCCGTCAGTGGCCAACTGCCTGAGCCGAAAACGTACTTTAGGAGTCCACTCTCAGATTTGCTTCCTTGCGAGGTAAGTAGGCGCACAATCACTCACAACACTCTCAGCAGCATTCACAGCACACACTGTACCAGATACATCCAGCACAAAACAATACATAAACAATTCTACTCTTTCTACTAGCCGGGGGCTCGCCGACCCTCCTCTTGGCTCCTTATACCCAGTTAGTTGATCTCTAACTCTTGTCTGCTTGTGACTATGTGCACCCCGTTCTATAACAACACTCCTGTCTGCAATTCCAATTTGCCTATGGGCAATCTACCCACTTGGCACCACTCCCGCTGCACCTACCGCTGGCCCCAATTGGCCCCCTTCACTACACAACATACACACTAGCACTGACTCAGGGCTCTTAGCCCAGTCACAGAAATCCCTCCTCCTTTCCTTGTCCACGTGCAGAAGCTTTATTTACAAACACTGACTGACTATGCAACTCCACGTGGCTACCCTCTCCCTCTCATACAGAACTACCCTTTGGTTAACATCCGATCCCCCGGGTTCAGACACGCGCTAGCCACTCTGGCTCCTTTGCTTGTACGTGCTGTCGGCGGCGAGTTCGGTATGTCAATGAAACCGTGGCCGCAGGTTTCCTTATCCAACTATGGTCGGACGTTCCCCTTATACCGGTATCTCCAATACACATACAAACATAGAAGACACTTTACCTATCGCCACGCTGCTCCCTGTTTCCTCAGACTCGGGTGTCCCAGCTTCCTGGGCGGGGGGTCCGTTTAGGACGAGACGAGGTCCACTGAACAGGAAATCCTGCTTGGCACCTGCAGATGTCAGCTCACCTTCAAGGGACGCCCAACCGGTGGGATCACTCGCACCTGCAGTCAACCGCTACAGTGTCCAGCAGTCGTTGCCGTGCTGGCAAAGGCCCGAATCCCGGCTCACGAGCCCCCAGAAATGTAACCGGAATCCACTTGGTTCACTCGGGACGAGGCCGGGCCGGCACGAACAAGGATTGTCTGAACATGAGTCTCTTCAGGAAAGGCAAACTTTATTGTGATATCACAGATGCTCAGACAGGATTGAATCGCAAAGACTGAGCCCCGAATCCCCAGCGACATGAGGTTTTATACCCCGAATACATAATTAGGTACATCCCAATTAGCCCACCTCCCGGTGACACTATCCCACCCCACGTGGGTCAGTACCTCCCTTGGTTAATTACAAAGACATTCCATACATTGGTCATAAATTGGCAAGCTTCATGTTAGTGTAGCGCTCACTCCCGGAGGAGCCGCTGAAAATGAACCATGGGTCAGTCTCCCCGCACTAGGGAATAAATATACTCCAACACCGCTGTGAGTTTTTATAATTTAAATAGTTTACTAAAATATTACGCAGACGTTGAGACATGGTATTCACAGGTATTATTACAGTACTTTCGTATCGCGGTAAAAACGCGTAGCGGAAAAGAAACGAAACACGAGGCTTTGTATTTCGATAAAAACAATATATTCGCAACCGAACAGAAAAGAATGCAATTGCACGAAATTCTGGAAAAAGGCACGTAGCGGAACCAAAAATACAATCTCTTCGTATTTCGATAAACGCGCAGCGGAAAAGAGAAAATATATATATTCGGAACGTGTCGTTAACCCCTGTTCCGAATCGTAACAAAATGAGTCCTGCACAGGTTAAGTCCCGAAATATAAAGAGTGTGTATGTATGTGTGTAAGGTACCCGGGTACTGTTCAACTGGCCAGTGAATTTACTTAAAGGATGTCTTCGACTAGTCAAGTTGGGGCCCGGTGGACTTTAGAGAGAAAACAGCAGCGTGTTCCTTATTTACAAACGGCCTTGGAGGCCTCTCACCCATCCACCGATTGCTTTAGGCTCCGCTGACCCAGGACGTCTCTCCGCTCGATATTGACTGGGGATACTTGCGGCCGAATCCGTTGTCTGACTCTCCGTAGCTTGTCCACGACTTGTCCCGCTCACCGCCTGCTTTCTGTATCCGATCAACTCGCGGTAACTCCTCACTCCAGGTCTTCGGTTCCTTAACTGCAGCAATCTCGGGAACTTGGAGGTCTCCTTCTCCTAAGGCTCGATGACCCGGTGTAAGGAACTGACAGGTCTCAGTCGCGCTCTGGCCTAGGCCCTCTAGCGATCTCTGGCACTGCGTCTGCTCTCTCTCGTTCCCTGGCGCGCTCTGGCGCGTTCTCCACGAGGCTCAGGATGTCCAGCGTCTGTGTCCCACCCACTTCCTGTCTGGTTGCAAAGCACGCCGGGAAATGTAGTCCCAATGTCCAGTGTCTCTGATCTTGATTGTCTCCATCTTGTGGCCAAAAATAGGTACTGCCACAGCAAGATTTTAACACAGCGCTACATTAGTTTGACAGAAAATGATTTGCTACTACGCTGGATCCTGCCTATGCCCACCTCCCTTGGGCTTGTTTATTGTTTGCTTTAGATAAGGTCTGGTCTGCTTTCACACTCTTCTTTGTTTCAGCTACAGGCCCCTGTGACCTTGATGTATCCATCCCTCATCCTGTCTCTTCGTGCCAGGAACGGCCCGGATCTTCCCTATTTTAATTGCTTCTCTGCTAATCTAACACATTCCTAAAACTCTATGTAAACTTCATTCTAATTCCAACTAAAATCTACCTAGTTATATTCAAGTGAACCAATATTCTGAACAAGATGGCCGCCTGGCTCATAATGGCGACCATCTCCTGGCCTGAATCTCCTTCACTGTATCAGTAGAACAATTATCCGAAGGGCATGGCCATCTGTTCCTTATGTGTTTTAGTATGTCTCATTTCTGCACTCCCCCATTGTACAGCGCTGTGGAATATGCTGGCGCTTTATAAATACAGAATAATAATATAATAAAAATGCACATTATTATTATTGACTGTATTGGTGTGTATACAGTACACCTAACATTATAGGGATTATCCACTAACTGCCATTGCTTACAGGGTAATTCAAAGAGAATCGAAAAGTCACCGCACATTCAGCAAGCACCACAGGGTCCCTGAATTGCAGGGAAAGGTCGCCGCAAACCCGCCGAATACGAACCGCAAAACCCAGCGAATGCATGCCGAAAACCCGCAAAAACATCTGGATTAACCTGCCGAAAACGCCAGAAAAACCCGAGCAGGAGACGATCACACGCAGCGCAGCCGCCGGAAAAAGCCGACACCGCAGACGAAGGCAGTGAATAAATTAGCAAAACAGTTTGCTTGAATGTTTGAAAAGTGAAACGCTGTTTGCAAACAAACTACTGAGCGAAAATATCTGAAATTTAAATATGAGGTCCAAGGAATGATAATAAAAAGGGCTGTTACAGAAAAAATCAAGAAAAAAAAATCCAGAGCAATGCTTAAAATATCCTAAAAAATCTATAAAGAGACTCTTAACTGCAGAATTTTATAATGAATGGTTTATTAGATATGGAATTTATGGCTGTAAGCCATAATCATCACAATTATGACAAATCACGGCTTGAACTATCTCATATATTAGTTTCACCTTTTAAGTTGCATTACTGGAATAAATGAACATTTGCACGATATTCAAATTTTTCGAGTTTCACCTGTATATACATATATTCGTATGTTATAGTTGTAATTAAGGTTCCCTGATTAAATATACATTATTATAAACAAGCGATTACATACAACATTATATTTAACACTCTAGATGCTAGATTCAGGCCACCCATAACAAATGAATGACACTATGCAAACTATAAAATACTCTAGAATAAACTTTTTTATAATTTTATATAAATTCCATGTGCACATACAAAGCAAAATGCACACTGCTGTTTAAAAGTGCTTAATATAGAATAGCAAAAAAAAAAAATGTTGGCTTAAAAGACCTCAACATTTTCCCCTAATATTTATCAGATATTTACAAAAGGTCATACTTAGTCATGTATATAAGATATATATAATATGATAACATTATTGGTACTTGTTCCCCTTCAACCAGAGAGGGTAATTTTTGTAATACTAGCAGCAATATTATCTGATTATTTCAACCAACACCATCATGTGATATGCCGATTACAAAAGTTCACTAGACTTAATGTCAAAGATAATGAAACATGTTATCACTGCACTGAATGTTTCTTGCATAGATATCTATTAATAACACATACACACACTTCAACATGTGAAATAATGCTATTTATTGAAAAGAAAAAGTGGCAAACAATGTGTGTTCCATACAAAGGAACAGAATGGAAAGGAGCTTTTTGGGAACTGCACGTTTTGGTGCTGCTACAGGACCTTTCTTTAGAAAGCGACCACTTTAGAAAGGTCCAGTGTACAGACTGAAACAACATATTTCCCAAAAAAGGTTCCTTTCAAACATTGTCTTATGTGACCAGACCCTTTCTTCATTGAATGTACAATTTTTGGCCGGAGACCGTGGACTTCTCTAACTGTGGGTGGTGCATTATATGTACATGTGTCCCTCTATCTGCATTCCTAACGGAGGCAGATCAGCACAGCCATGTGGCAAATGTGAAGGCTGTCACATCGACCACATGTAATTTGATGAAGGGCGATAGTGTAGCGCTCACTCCCGGAGGAGCCGCTGAATTTAACCTCGGGTTAGTCTCACCGCACTAGGGAATAATTATACACCAGCACTGTTGTGGATTTTATAGATTATATACTTTACTGATCCCAATAAAGCAGCATATATAATGTAAACACGGTATATGAACGACAGGACTTCGTAATGCGGGAAAAAACCACGCAGCGGAAAAAAGGAAAATTTATCCCCTTTGTTTCTGGAATGTAAGTCCCACGAAAGTAATGTCTCAAAAAGGTGTGTGTGTGTGTGTGATCTCAGGTACCCGGGTACTATATTCAACTGGCCAGTGAATGGAATGAACAAATCTTTAGATTTAAACAATAATGCAGCGTACTTCGTTAAACTTGGGACTGTGGCCTGGAAGGCCTCTCACCCATCCGTTAGACAATCTGTTCCGCTACCCGATCAAGGATGTCTCTCCGCTGGATTACACTGGAACTCTGTGCCACCGGATCTGCTTCTCCTGCTTGTCTGATCTCCGCAACAAGAACTACGGCCTACCGCCTGCACTCCCAATGAATCATCGTGGTCTCCTTACTCGGGGTCCAAACCGGAACTATGTCTCTGTGCAAAACCTCTCAGCGATATTTCAGGTCTCCACCAAGTCACTGTCTCTGATTAGCAGCACCCGCGAGGCAGCGCCTGCTCTCTGGCCTGGTCTCGATCCCTGGCAGTCTCACGTGCGTCTTCTACCTTTCGTCGCTCGGCTCACACTGGCTCTCCTTCATGCGAGGCTGCGGATGTCCTTCTCTCTCTCCCACCCACTTCCTGTCTCTCTCGCAAAGCACGATGGAATTTGTAGTTCCGTTTGTGTCCAGTATAGTTCATATTGCGCCTGTCTCCCTCTGGTGGCCAAACCAAGTAAATGCAGCAAACATATTTTAAAACAGCGCTACACTCCCCTCCCCTTGAATTCTTGGGTCTCTCCAAGGAAGTGTAACAGTTACATGACATTTCAGCATTTACATTAAGCAATATATTCTGGTTCAGCAGCAAATATACAATGAGTCAGATATACATCCTCAAGTTGACTCATATTCCTGACTACCTCAGCTAGCATAGCAGACACTTCAGGCAACCTTCGCACTGTGGTAACAGCCTCTTCAGTGCCATCCTGGTGAATCGTAGGTGAGTCTCTGAGGGGGTCGGATAGAACGTTTAGACTCTGGTTCAATCATCTCTTTGGGTGGGAATGCCACATTTTCGGGCTCAATTCTTTCGTCCACAACTGGAGCAGACATCTCTTCTGAATATGAGCCTTCCCGTGAAGGCATAGAACTATAATCTAAAGACACATTTTCGGGAACTACAGGGATTTCCAAAGTCTCGGAAACTTCCAATTGGAATTCAGGAGCCTCAGGCCTCCGGTTACTTTCCCACCGTTCGGAAACTGGAATGATGTCTTCGGGCTCAGGCGAGCGCACCCAGTCCAGACAAAAACTTCCTTCTTCACTATCCCCTTCACTCTCTTCAACAACCCGTGTCTGCTGAGACCGAGTAACGGGAGTCAAGCGTGGAACAGGCGGATTCGGCAAAGAAAGTTTGTCTCCAACTGGTATCCTTACAGCTTCCCTCAAAGGCAACAGATGATTTCGGTGCCAGTTTTTAAGAGGCCGGCCTTTCCATCCGGTCGGATTTGGTAAACTGGCAGACCCGGCAGTTGCTTGCAGACAATGTAGACTTGAGAACTCCATCTATCCGCCAACTTATGCCTTGCAGAAACACCCACGTTCTTCAACAAAACCCTATCACCGGGTTGTAGATCCTGTATCCGAACTCTCAAGTCATAGTTTCGCTTATTCCTCTGTTCTCTGTTTCCTGAGATCAAACGGGTCTGTTCAAACGCAAAAGGCAAATTTTTCCGAAGTCTATCCACATAATCTTTATGAGAGGCCACAGACGTCTGATCAAGAGATAACCCAAATGCCAAGTCAACAGGCAGTCGAGCTTCTCTTCCGAACATGAGACGGTATGGCGAGTATCCAGGTAGCGTCACTCTCCGTACTGTTATACGCATGCACCAGCGTACAGTTGTGTTCAAAATTATTCAACCCCCAATGCTGTAAAGGGTTTTAGGGAATTTAGTGTACATTTGTAATTGTATTCAGAATGAAATCCTACAAGGACTTTTTAAAGAACCATATGCAACTAAAATGACATCAATTGGTTTTGTAATACAGTAGTAAATGTTTCTTTTGTGAATTCTTCATTGACACAATTATTCAACCCCTTAAAGACTACCACTCTGAAGAACAGAGGTTCATTCAAGTGTTTTCAATCAGGTATTGAAAACACCTGTGGATGTCACGGAGCAGCAATAAAGCATAATAAGCACCAATTAGGCAGCTTTAAAATGACTGTGATACTCAGCTCCTTCTAGACATTTACTGGTGTGGTTACAAACATGGTGAAGTCAAGAGAATGGTCCAGGAAGACAAGAGAAGAGGTGATTACTCTTCACAGGAAGGGCAATGGCTATAAGAAGATTGCAAAGATGTTAAACATACCAAGAGAGACCATAGGAAGCATCATTCGCAAATTCAAGGCAAAGGGCACTGTTGAAACGCTACCTGGTCGTGGCAGAAAGAAGATGCTGACTTTGACTGCTGTGCGCTACCTGAAGCGTAGAGTGGAGAAATGTCTCTGTGTGACTGCTGAGGAACTGAGAAGATTTGTCAGATGTGGGTACTGAAGTTTCAGCTCAGACAATACGGCGCACACTGCGTAATGAAGGCCTCCATGCCAGAACTCCCAGGCGCACCCCCTTGCTGTCTCCAAAGAATAAGAAGAGTCGACTGCAGTATGCCAAAAGTCATGTGGACAAACCACAGAAGTTTTGGGATAGTGTTCTGTGGACTGATGAAACAAAATTAGAACTGTTTGGGCCCATGGATCAACGCTATGTTTGGAGGAGGAAGAACAAGGCCTATGAAGAAAAGAACACCTTGCCTACTGTGAAGCATGGCGGGGGGTCAATCATGCTTTGGGGCTGATTTGCTTCTGCAGGTACAGGGAAGCTTCAGCGTGTGCAAGGTACCATGAATTCTCTTCAGTACCAGGAGATATTGGATGACAATGTGATGCAGTCCGTCACAAACCTGAGGCTTGGGAGACGTTGGACCTTTCAACAGGACAATGATCCCAAGCATGCCTCCAAGTCCACTAGAGCATGGTTGCAGATTAAAGGCTGGAACATTTTGGAGTGGCCATCGCAGTCACCTGACTTAAATCCGATTGAGAACCTCTGGTGGGACTTAAAGAAAGCAGTTGCAGTGCGCAAGCCTAAGAATGTGACTGAACTGGAGGCTTTTGCCCATGACGAATGGGCGAAGATACCCGTAGATCGCTGCAAGACACTTGTGTCAAGCTATGCTTCACGTTTAAAAGCTGTTATAACTGTAAAAGGATGTTGTACTAAGTACTAAGATTGAATGTCACTTGGGGGTTGAATAAAACTGATAATGATGTGAGCACAGAAAAGACATTTGTGGTCATTTCATTATAAATGTTATGTTATATTTGTCTGACCTACACGTGCCTCTTTGATTTAATTGTAAGCAAGATGACTGAATGATCAAAATCAATGTCAAACTGGCCAAAACACTCAATTTCAGTGGGGGTTGAATAATTTTGAACACAACTGTAGCTATGTGACGACTCCAATTCTGCTTCTCTCGGTTTGACAGTGTCCCCAACATATTTAGCAGCGTGCGATTAAATCTTTCAGGTTGGGCGTCACCTTGAGGGTGATATGGAGTGGTTCGGGTCTTCTGAATTCCTAACAGTTCCAGCAATTGCCCAACAAGCCAGCTCTCAAAGTCTCTGCCCTGATCCGAGTGGATTCTCCTTGGTAGGCCATAATGAACAAAAAACTTCTCCATCAAAACCTTTGCTACTGTAGGAGCACGTTGGTCTTTAGTAGAGAAAGCTTGGGCATAACGTGTGAAATGATCAGTCACTACTAGAATATTTCCCTGCCCACTAGCATCCGGCTCTAAGCACAGGAAATCAATGCACACCAAATCCATGGGTCCTTGACTTTGTAGGTGGCCCATTGGAGCAGTTCGAGTTGGTAGGGTCTTCCTCAGGATACACCTCAGACACAAATGGCAGTAACTTTCAACTTCAGATCTCATACAGGGCCAATAAAATCTGTCTCGCACTAACTTAAAAGTTCTCTCTGCACCCAAATGCCCATGGTCATCGTGTAATGATCTCAGCACACCCTCTCTGTGTTTGGTGGTAAGGAACAACTGTTGTGTCTCTTCAGCATTGTTCGAGGGGCCCCTTCAGTAGACCACCCCATCCAACATCTTCAGCCATTCCCACTCTTAGTATACCAATCGGGCCCCTTCAGGGGAACTTGTCAGTAGAATTTCCCTTTGGTTCGTGTTTATGGCTTTTACTGTTAACGCAATCAGAGGATCTCTAGCCTGATCGGCTCTCAGGTCCTGTTTCGAAAACGTAGGCAGACTTTCATCCCTCAGCTGTGTAGGATTACAATAAAACTCTGGGACGGCCGCAGCCATGACTCCTATAGCCTCTGCTTCATCTACTCCCTTGACCCGGCGCTCTGCTCCTTGACACAAGGCTTGTACCCCATCTGGAGTTAGCTGAGTCCATTCTGTAGTGTATGGTCTTCTTGACAAAGCATCTGCATCTCGATTATTCATTCCAGGGCGATACCTAAGGCTGAACCGAAACCCTGACAGAGTGGCCAATCACCGAAGTCCTGTTGCATCCAGTTTCGCCGTAGTAAGGACGTACGTAAGAGGATTGTTGTCAGTCTTTATCACAAATTTGGCTCCATACAGATAATCTTTCAGCTTGTCTACTACCACCCACTTCAAGGCTAGGAACTCTAATTTGTGAGTAGGATAGTTCTTCTCCGAAGGCGTAAGGCTTCGACTCACATACGCTACAGGCCTCAACAACCCACCATATTCTTGGTATAGGACTCCCCCTAGACCTTCTCTGCTGGCATCCACATGCAATTTGTACAGCTTATGAGGATCAGCGTAAGCCAGGACAGGAGCTCGAGTTAGACTCTCTTTCATTTTCATGAAAGCACTTTCGCATTGATTAGTCCATTCTTCTTGGATGGATTCTCGAGCCTTCCTTGGCCCCGGAGCCGACGAACTTTGATCAGAGGCCTTGGGGCTTTCTCCTGCGTCTTCCTTCTGTAGGAGCTTGTTCAGGGGTTGAGCTATCTTGGCAAATCCTCCTACGAATCTTCGGTAATATTATTATTATTCTTTATTTATAAAGCGTCAGCATATTCCGCAGCGCTGTACAATAAGAACAGTATAGACAGGGTTACAATACATTGAACAACATTTGACAAACAGTACAGGAGGAGATGAGGGCCCTATTCCCGTAGGAACTCACAATCTGGGAGGGTTGGGGTTGGAAACAGGAGGAGAGGACTGTAAGGTGAGAGTGATTGATGGTTGCGTCAGTGAGTTGGGTGGTAGGCTTCCTTAAATAGGAATGTTTTCAGGGAGCGTTTGAAGGAAGAGAACAGTTATGAGCAGAACCCCAGGAAAGATCTAAGTTCAGTAACATTTCGGGGTCTAGGCCAGGAAGCTACGGCTTCCAACTTTCGGGGATCCGTCGAAACGCCTTCTGCTGAAACATGTCCCAAGTACGTAAAGGAAGGTAGACAAAATTGACACTTCTCCAAAGACAGTTTCAACCCTTCTTCGTGGAGCCGCTTCAAGACCTTTTCCAACCGCTGCTCATGTTCTTCCAGAGTCTTCCCGAACACATTAATATCATCGAGATACACCAACACTTCGATCAGGTTCATGTCCCCGACTGTCTTCTCCATTAACCGTTCGAACGTGGTGGGAGGCTGGAGCCCCCGTAAGGCCCTGAGGCATTCTGTTGAACTCAAAGAACCCCAGTGGGCAGATGAACGCAGTCTTCTCTTTGTCCTCAGGATGCATTGGTATCTGATGATACCCACTTCGCAGGTCTAGTACACTAAACCACTTTGCTCCAGACAAACACTGTAAGGCATCTTCTATCTGAGGAGTGGCATATTGATCCGGAATGGTTCTCTGATTTAGCGTGCGATAGTCTATACATAGACGGATAGAACCATTCTTCTTCCGAACCATCACTATTGGAGAGGCGTACGGACTCCTGGACTCTTAAATCACCTTAGTCCTCTGTAGTTCATTCAGCTGTTCTCGTAGATCATCCAAGTCTCCCAGCGGAACTCGTCTTGACCTTTCTCGAAATGGCTTATCTTCCTGTAGTCGAATGCGATGCTCAGTACTCTTAGCTAAACCCACGTCGAACTCATCCTTCGAGAACAAGTCCCTCCATTTTAGGATCTGGGACTGAAGACGTTTCTTCCATTCAGGTGAAATGGGAGTGTCCTTGGGATAGAACCTTTCAGCTGGAATCTCTTTATTCACCCCCCCCCTAAATCGGTAGGGGAGAGAGGCGTAGCGGACGCTACTTGCCCGACAGGCATTCGTGCTTTCAGGATCACTGGAGAATCGGACACATTACACACACTAACTGAGACTCTTCCTCGTGTCCGTTTCAAAGCTCTTGTGGAGATTATTTCAGGGATTACTTCTACTCCGGCTTCACTCCCATAATTGAGAGCAGTTTCCAGTACCACGTAGGGACCCGGTTGTGATCCGTTCAACTTGACTGAAGCCCGGAAACTCTCCACTTCTCCTGATTGCAGAACCTTCTCTGTTCCTCCCAATCTCCACAGGCGCCCCACTTCGGCAGGTGCCTTCTGTTCTTCGACCATTCGCTGATAGACCGGACGTAACATCGGGTGTACTCCCATGGTAGAACCTTCTTCCATTACTATAGGAGTCAGAAGACGTTGCACCAGATCAGTATTCGTCCCCACTATCATAGAACTTCTGTTGGCCCCTGAAGGCCGAGGACACACAATGGGCAATGCATCACAACAACCTCCAGACTGTCCGATGACTTCGGATCCGATTTCTAACTTCACCTGTAGATATCCATCATAGGGAAGCTTTTCAGTTCCGATACCCCAGATCTCAAGGTCCTTTAATTTCTGTAGAGGTATGTGCTTCAAGTGTTTCTCGTAGAAGTCTCGATAGATCAACGTCACTTGAGCCCCTGAGTCTAACAGAGCTTTAGTGTAGACTCCCTCCACTTGGATTGGAACGATGGGAGAAGGACCTATCAGCTGGTCAGGAAACTTTGTCGTAGCCGCAGGAGGTTTAGACCCAGTTCGCTGTACCCTGGCCTTCTTCTTGACCCGTGTAGGTTTTGGGTGTGCATTGCTTCCCCATGACATAGGACCAGACACTAAGGGAGTAACTCTTTCAGTCCTGGTAGGCTCAGCAGTTGGCAAAACTCTGGGCCCTCTCGGCCTTTCGGTTCTGGCTTTAATTTTGGAGCGGTTTTCAACCATTGGGCACCTAGTTTGCTCCTTCACTTGGGCCCTCTGGCGTTTCCGCCTGTGAGGTAGATAGCAGCCGTTCCAAGGCTTTTAGGAACTCTTCTACTCTATTTCCTTCAGGCCTTTGCATTGTGCTCGGAAATGACCTATTTCCCCACAGTTGAAACATCTCTTCTTTGAAGACGGAGACGCACTTGTTCGTGGTGACTCGGTTGAAGGACCCAGGCCAGACGCCATAGCAACTCCCGCTGTCCCCATGTCAGTGAGGAACTTCTGCATATCGGTCTGTGTCTCTGCCACCTTCAAAAGTACTCGGCACAGGTCAGTGCGCGCTTGTTTCAGCTCATCTTGAGCTTCTTGTACCTTCTTAACCGTCTTGTGTTACTCACTATATGCAGGAAGGGTTGGCTCTTTGGCAGTACTCTCTGTGAATATAGGAACTAACAGATGCTCTTGTCCGTCAACTTCAGATCCATAGGCGTCCAACGAATCATCTTCAGTTTGCAGATATTCGTTATGTCTTACTGGTTGTGCGTAGACTCTTTCTCCTCTCCTTAAAGACTTTTCTTCTAGCAGAGCCTCTTCCTCTCTAACAGCTCGAATTAGTTCCAGGTATTTCAATTCTCGGTTACCTTCTCTGGTTCTTAGCTGTAACATCACAGGATCTAGAGGTTGAGCGCCCCTCAATATCTGCTGCATTCGGATTTTATCTATTGTGGCCGGTTCGGCCCCTTTCTTAAGAAGTATCTGGTACAGAATCTTATCTAGGCGCCTCATATATTCAGTCATCTTCTCACCCTTTCGCTGGTAAGTATGTTCATACTGGTACATGAGCTCAGCAGCCTTTTCTGTTCGCCCAAAGACCTCCTGTAATACGTTTAGGTAATCTAAAACAGTGCAGTCTTGTTTACTCAATTTTAGGTTTCTGACAGCCTCTGACGCAGGTCCCTTTAAGCTCTCAGTAATTCATTGCTTCTTCTGTGCTTCAGGGACGTTCCACTCATCCGGAGCCTGCATCGCCTGTTCTACCCATTCTTCAAAGGTTTCTTCTCACGCCGGAGTTGGTACGTTTCCTGTAAAATTCCTCAACCGTCGATAACCAAAGTTAGTGTGTGATGGGCTTGTTCTTTGACATTTAGCCAGCAAATCTTCAATAGCCACTATGAATTCAGGCCCGATCATGGCCAGCAGACTGGGCGCGGGAACACTTGCGGGATCACCACGTGGCGCACTTGGCTGAATCAGTTGAACTTCCACCTCATCGGTCAGCTTCACGCTCGCGCCCTGAAAACACACTGGAACACCCTTTCTCCACTCAAAAAGAACATACGTGTGAGAAGTATCCGGGTTCGCCTTAATGTCCAGGATTAACCCCCGATGATCTGGTGTCAGCGCAGCCACGGCCCGGCGAATCTGATCTTCGGCCCAAGTGTCTGCAGGAATATCCATGACTATGCTTAACTCTATCTGGCTATCTTGCTCCTGACACCATTTGGCAGCAGTGTCTGGATCCATAATTAACCCTTTAAATGCAGTTCTATTATAGAGACCGGAATCCCGGAACGAGCTCCCACATGTAGCGCTCACTCCCGGAGGAGCCGCTGAATTTAACCTCGGGTTAGTCTCACCACACTAGGGAATAATTATACACCAGCACTGTTTTGGATTTTATAGATTATATACTTTACTGATCCCAATAAAGCGGCATATATAATGTAAACACGGTATATGAACGACAGGACTTCGTAATGCGGGGAAAAAACACGCGGCGGCAAAAAGGAAAATTTAACCCCTTCGTTTCTGGAATGTAAGTCCCGCGAAAGTAATGTCTCAAAAAGGTGTGTGTGTGTGTGAACTCAGGTACCCGGGTACTATATTCAACTGGCCATTGAATGGAATGAGCAAATCTTCGACTAGTCACGTTGGGGCCCTGTAGATTTAAACAATAATGCAGCGTGCTTCATTAAACTTGGGACTGTGGCCTGGAAGGCCTCTCACCCATCTGTTAGACAATCTGTTCCGCTACCTGATCAAGGATGTCTCTCCGCTGGATTACACTGGAACTCTGTACCACCAGATCCGCTTCTCCTGCTTGTCTGATCTCCGCAACGAGAACTACGGCCTACCGCCTGCACTCCCAATGGATCATCGCGGTCTCCTTACTCGGGGTCCAAACCGGAACTATGTCTCTGTGCAAAACCTCTCAGCGATATATAGATAGGTCTCCGCCAAGTCACTGTCTCTGATCAGCAGCACTCGCGAGGCAGTGCCTGCTCTCCGGCCTGGTCTCGATCCCTGGGAGTCTCACGTGCGTCTTCTACCTTTCGTCACTCGGCTCACACTGGCTCTCCTTCGCAAGAGGCTGTGGATGTCCTTCTCTCTCTCCCACCCACTTCCTGTCTCTCTCGCAAAGCACGATGGAATTTGTAGTTCCGTTTGTGTCCAGTATAGTTCATATTGCGCCTGTCTCCCTCTGGTGGCCAAACCAAGTAAATGCAGCAACATATCTTAAAACAGCGCTACATTAGAATTGTGCATTTGTGTTCATAAGAATTGTATCCGTATTTCATCCGTCGCTCTAGGCAGCACAGTGGCTTGGGCCGGCCCTGCGCAGGCCTAACTGCCAACCAAGATACACTAAATACTTAAGATATCTTCGCCAATGTTCCAGGGCAGCTGAACGAGGATGGAGGAAGTCTCACACTTCAGCTGACTTCGTACACTACAAATTCATGCTCTGTTCCTACAGTCTCGCTGTATCCATCGCTAAACAAACTTATTTCTCATTCCTTATCTCATCTTTTTCTCATGATTCCAGACATCTGTTTCATACTTTCCTTCTGTTGATGCGCCCCTCTTCCACTCAACCTTCTGCAGACCTCACTGCTGTCAGCTTTTAACACTGGCCCCCTAAGGGTTACACTCACAAGATTGTGGAAATATTCAGGCACATCAATAATGGCTGCTCTCTGTTACTCCACTCTGGTCGCTTTTTGGAGTTGCCGGGCTTGGGACATAACCTCCGTGTTGCTCCCTTGGTGGAAAAAAGGAAGACAGCCGCTACCAATTTAAGGCGCTGGTGTAATCACCAAATGAAGTCCCAGAAGTCAGCAGAAGGACATATACACTGACTCATCCATAGTAATCATGTTGGAACTTTATTAAAACAATAAAATTGGGTTAAAGCACCGAAGATTTGACGCATTTCGTGGTCTAACCACTTCCTCAAGAATCTGAATGTCCATTGTCTCTTACCCACTATATATAGCCCCCCATTCGCGGTCTCTATCTTCCTCGATCTTCCAATTCACTTTCTTCTCCGCCCGCTGACCGGAAACTACAGTCCTTCACTTTCATTTTTGATAACCAATCAGCGATCGCTAATCCGCGCATGCGCGTGTGCTCTGACTACCATCTTTGAAGTCCCTTTAGCCTGGCCTTCTTCTTCTCTCAGTACTCGCGCTGTGTTTTTCTCACGAATCTCGGAGCCAACTAGCTTCAACTTCATGTGCCTATTTATATGCATATAGCATGACATCTGGCGTTTTTCTGGTAGAAAAAAAAATACATATAACTATTTAAAAACATCATAAAATTAATGTATAGAAAATCTGGATAACATGTAATAGCCATATAGAATATATATATAATATATATATATATATATATAAAATAATATATCTATATAATAAAACAGTTTTAAAGTCCGTTGCCGTCAAGCGCTAAGTGCGCATGCACGATGGACATTTAAAAACTGTTAAAAAAAAAAAAGCGGAGCCGTTGGAGAGGCGCGCGCAAAGCACCTCTCCCTGTCTCACCTCCTCACAGCTCAGTCACTGAGGAGGTGAGAGGTGCTTTGCGCGCGCCTCTCCAACGGCTCCACTTTCTTTTTTCTGGCGGACCTACCGCCGGCGTGCATCCCTGCTCGCCCGAGGCTGGGCCCATGTATGCCCACCTGCGAGCAGGGACTTGAAGTTAGCTGGCGACGGGCTCCCTCTGATGTCAGGGCGGTGGGCCTATCGGCGAGCAGGGACTTCAAGATGGCTGCCGGCAGGCCCCTCTGATGTCAGGGCCATCGGCGGCGGCCATCTTTAAGTCCCTGCTCGCCGGTGGGCTCAGCCTCCGGCGAGCAGGGACTTCAAGATGGCCGCTGGTGGGCCCCCTCTGATGATGTCAGAGGAAGCCTGCCGGAGGCCATCTTGAAGTCCCTGCTCGCCGGTGCTCTCAGCCTCCGGCAAGCAGGGACTTCAATATGGCAGCCGGCGGCTCCCCTCTGATGTCAGAGGGGGGCTGTTGGCGGTCAGGACTGCTCTTCCTTGAGCAGGGGGGCAATTCTACCTCCATGTGAGCAGGGGGGCAATTCTACCTCCATGTGAGCAGGGGGGCAATTCTACCTCCATGTGAGCAGGGGGGCAATTCTACCCCCATGTGAGCAGGGGGCAATTCTACCCCCATGTGAGCAGGGGGGCAATTCTACCCCCATGTGAGCTGGGGGGCAATTCTACCCCCATGTGAGCTGGGGGGCAATTCTACCCATGTGAGCTGGGGGGCAATTATACCCATGTGAGCTGGGGGCAATTATACCCATGTGTGCTGGTGGCAATTATACCCATGTGTGCTGGTGGCAATTATACCCATGTGAACCCGGGGTTCAAATATACCCATGTGAGCTGGGGGCAATATATACCCATGTGAGCTGGGGGCAATATATACCCATGTGAGCTGGGGGGCAATATATACCCATGTGAGCTGGGGGGCAATATATACCCATGTGAGCTGAGGGTACTATATACCCATATGAGCATATGCAAGCACAGACGACCTGCTATTAGGAGAAAAAAAATGGTCTTTCCTTGACGTTGCTGTGCTTTCATTTCGGCGAACATTCATGCACACCTCACTTAACAATAGACTGCCATCTGGGCAGGCTTTCCACCTAGTATATAATAAATATAAAATATATAAAAACGATATTATAGAACACTTTGCTTATGCTGATGTACTTTACAGACAGTTAACAATATCAATTTCCGAATTTAACCCCCCATACTGCCACGTTCTTAATTTATAAATCCAGCTACTTTCTTTCTTAGCTAAAATCTTAATAAAATCTCCTCCTCTCCAATCAGGGGATACCAGTTCAATACCGATCCAGATTAAATTCTCCTCTTTAAATAAAGGACATTTCCCACAATGATTAGAGACACTATGTTCAATTTTTTTCCTTATATTATTCATATGTTCTAAAATGCGTACTTTTCTCTTTTTGTCCTACCTACATATTGGGCCCCACAGGCACATATAAGGAGATAGATCACACTTTTGCTTCTGCAATTTATGAAATTCTTAATACCAAAGGTTTCTCCTGTTTTGCTGCACATAAAAGATCTTGTTTTTCTGTTTTTTAAAATTTTACATGCTTTACAATTCCCGCATTTATAAAAACCTGGTTGTTTTAAAAGGGAATCTATTGCTTTATCTTTCTGTTGTTTCGGCGAAAGAGTAGGTGCTAACTGATTTTTTAATGTAGAGGCTTTTCTAAAAATCACCACCGGGGATTTCGGAATTATATCTTTTTTGTCCTATGACCAGGGAATTTTATTTTGAAGGAAGCGTACAGATTATTAGGGGATCAAGATACCTATAAAACTTTAGATAGGGATCCCACGAAAGAATTCCAAGTGGAATTGGAGATATTATTGACAGAAGAAAAAGAGAAGGGCATTATCCAAGAAAAATAATTAGATTTTTTATTAAATAAACATAACAGAATTGCTTCGTCTTATTTTCTCCCGAAAATTCATAAAAATGGAACCCTCCAGGAAGACCGATAATAAGTGGGATTCAGTCGCTCACCAGTAATTTATCACACTATATTGATGTATTTTTGCAGCCACTTGTAAAGAAGACACCATCATATATTAAAGACACAGGGCAAATCATAAGAGAATTAGTTGAAGTTACGTGGCAAGAAGATTTCTATTTTGCAACTGTGGATGTTACTTCTTTATACACTTGTATTCCTCACCTTAAAGGTGTAGAGGCAATTCGGAAATGCCTGTCCGATGAAGGCACTCTACCAGATGATCAAATAGAATTTTTAACTGATTCAATCTTATTTATATTACAGCACAATTTCTTCTGGTTTGAGTTCCAGTTTTTTCTCCAGATCTGTGGGACAACTATGGGGACAAGGTTCGCCCCAAAATGTGCCAAGCTCTATATGTCAGGACTCACCTCAGACTGGAACCACATGGTGGGGGAAGATGCTGACTGGGAGACACAGCCCCGACGTCGGTAGAAGGAACAGGATACAATGTGGTTTCCCCAGCACAGCAACCAGGCCCTGCCCCGCCTGTGTTTGGGGAGTTCCCCCACAGGGATTGGACAGGGAGGTGATGACAGCAGCTGGGAGGCTGGGCCATGAGTCTATGACCTCAGGAGACAGGGAACCCCAGTCAATCATGCTGAGTCACACTCCACCTCCAGAGGGGGTGGACCAAGGAGGCGGGGCTCTGACTATATAAACCAGTAACACAATCATATCATTGCTTAGTTGTTGTCTAACCTGCCTATAGACACAAGCAAGCTCAATAGTTCCTACCTGGGACCTGACCCTTCTTCAAAGACCTTCAGTACCTAACCTTTGACTCCCTTCATCGACTCTTTGCCTGATTTACCGACCACGAGATTTGCCTGCCGATATTGTACTTCGCCAACCAACCCTGCATATCGAGGTTCAACCTAGAGACTCTTGACACTATATGCATTAATGGGAGAAAGAACAACTATGGTCCTCTCAAGAGCTGGGGGCGAGCCTCGTCCTCTGGAAAAGATTTATTGATGATATTTTAATTATCTGGAGGGGTAGTCTGGAATCTTTAAATGAATTTATTGGTTCTTTAAATGATAATTCTTTTAATTTAAACTTTACTTCATGTGTAGATAAACATACTATCAATTTTTTAGATTTGACCATTTATATTAAGGATAATATTAAAAATACTAAAATATTTCTTTGAACAAACCGATTCTGACTCTGCCATCAATTTCTCCAGTTCACATGCTAGAGGTTGGTTAGACAATATACCGAAAGGTCAATTAACTCGACTATGAAGAAATTGTACAGACCCGCAAATTTTTAAAGAACAAGCTAAAATAATTGAAAAGAAATACATTAATAAAGGGTACAATAAAGGTAAATTTGAAAAAGATATGAATGAAATACTAAAGAAAGATAGAGGTGAATTTATTAAGGAGAAGGTTGAATTAAAGAAACAAGATTAAGATAAATTTGCCTTTTCATTCTGTACACAATTTAATCCGCATGCCAATGCGATTAGAAAAGTTTTCAAAAAACATTGGCACATTCTGAAAGCAGATGAGATTTTAAAAGAATTTTGCAATTCATCATCCCCTGCACCATTACAATTCATCACCCCCTGCACCATTACAATTCATCACCCCCCTGCACCATTACAATTCATCACCCCCCTGCACCATTACAATTCATCACCCCAGCACCATTATAATTCATCGCCAACACCATTACAATTCATCACCCCCCTGCACCATTACAATTCATCACCCCAACACCATTACAATCCATCACCCGTCCCGCACCATTACAATTCATCACCCCCTGCACCATTACAATACATCACCCGCCCTGCACCATTACAATTCATCACCCCCCTGCACCATTACAATTCATCACCCCCCTGCACCATTACAATTCATCACCCCCTCCACTCAACATTCACCCCCCCTCCGCTCAACATTCACCCCCTCCTGCTCACCACACCCCCCCCCCTCCGCTCACCATTAAAAAAAACATCCATAGCTGGCTCCGTCGGACCTCTCCTGCTTCTGCCATCTTCTGGCGCTACGTGGCGTGAGGGGGCGGCGCCAGTGCAGCGTGCCATGCACATGGTAAGAACGAGGAAGTGAGACAGGCACGCTGCAGCGCCCGCCGCCGCAACGGTTTGGGAGGGCCCCCTGAGCCGGCTGTCAAGGATTCATCATTTCACCCCCCTACCAAAACCGGGACCCTACCAACCCGCGGGCCCTCGGGCAGCGCCCGACGGGTCAGTCCGCCCCGGATAAATATTCATTTGTCTAATTATATTTTAGCCCTGAAAAAAGGGGGGGCTGTGTATAAAAATGGATGCAATTCCTAAATTTGTACTTGATTTTTCTGTTCAACCCCTTGAATTAAAGCTGAAAGTCTGCACTTCAAATTCATTTGAATTGTTTTGTATTAATTTTATTCTGGTGGCATACAGAGCCAAAAGAATGAAAATTGGGCCTGTGTCCAAATATATCTAGACCTAACTGTATAATATGTCCGGGGCCTGTAATAAAACATGACTTCGAATCGCGTTTCAACATGATAAAGATGACAAAACAGTGAAAATGAACTCAGCACACAGGGGCGAAATGGCACAGAAGTGAAGGGTTGCACTCTTTTGCTGCTGCTTACTCCCGGTCACAGCTTCCTGCTGTGGACAGTTGTGGCTGCGATTGATAAAAGAAGAGAAAATCTGTGTGGAGGCTATGAGTAAGGGCAGAGATGATTGACCGACACGTTTAAGGCCAAAGGTTCCTAAGTCAGCCCCTGGTAGTGGCACATTGGGAGGTGAAAAGAAGGGTGCAGAGGCACACCCATCTGTTCCACTCCAGGCCCATGAAGGGTTTAATGTGGCATATAATACCAATTATTTTATCCGGAGTTCCTGTTTTGTGACTGTCAGGTTTATTCGGAGAGAGGTGAAAACCAGGAGAATGACTGGGAGAAGTGAAAATTCTAGGTCAAAATAGCCAAACAGAAAACTTCCCCCATTTATCTCACTTTCCAAATCAGCTATTAGGTCTAGATTGTTCTATTCTCCTGGTTTTCACCTCTCTCTCTCTGAATAACCCGGTGTGTGATTATGGAGGTCTCAACTCAACCCATAAAGGTGTCCAACTACAAATGTATTGTTTGTGGTAACCTTGTCCCCCCCCAATACTTTCCTAGCAGCATTAAAAGGTATTTTTTTCTACTCAGGCAGACAATAGTTCCACCCCCTGTGGGGAATTGCTTTGCTATCAGCAAACCAGGTTTACTTGTTGGGGGAGTAAATTGCCATTAGCTGCTTAGATGGGAGCAGATGTCCCTTCTACAGGACACAAGAACAAAGCTTGGGTGGAATCTATTATTAGAAAGTACCAGGAGTCCTACAACAAAAAGCAGTGGAATTCACCAAGATTTCTGCCCTCCTCCACAGCATCTACTATGTCATATACTCGCCCTTCACTCCACATTTAAATTTCATATTGCTATTGTATATATAACTAACACAAGACTGGCGTGAATCATTCTAATAATCTTCATAAGGCTAGGGTCAGACGAGCGTGATTTCTACGGACTGTACGTCCGTGCACACGGACGTACGTCAGTACGGAAGACACAGTAGTGGCCACACAGTCCGTTTATTCACTGATGTATTTTTGTAGAAGGGAAAATAAAATAAAAAGCAAAACCATTTTGTCTGTGAAAAATGCTGGACGTATAAATGCAGTCCGTCTGACCACGTTCCATCACTCACACACAAAGCTATGCAGACGTTGCGGACGCAGCGCACTTTGTGCGGCCGTTCTAGCGGTTGTACGTTCTTGCCTGCCTTGCGTCCGTGGGCCGCAGCCGTTGTGCGTCCGCAGTTCAGTGCGGTCATATTTCGTGTAACGGGCTCCGATGGGCTTCCTGTCATGCTATCACGGACGTACTTTTAGGCGCAATCACGGATGTAAACACTACGCTCGTCTGACAGCAGCCTAAACAGGAACAAATAAAATGGGACAGAAACCTAAAAAAAATAAAAAAAAATAAAAAAGCTTTACGTGTGTGCTGATTTTGAACTCTGTCCCCTCTGCAAAGATAGTGGTGCTGTGACAGGCAGAAAAGGTGCTGATGAGACATAAAATCTGTTATGGTATAGAAAGGGTTGGGAGGCCAATAAGGAGGAAGTTACAGTAATCAATATATAATGAAAGCATGAACCTGCAGCTTAGCATTATTTGTGTTTGAAAAAGGCAGGCATAAGAGATGGTTTTCAGTATTTTAGTAGCAGGTACTTTTAAATTCAGTCGATTAATTAAAAATAAATGTTACTACTTATTTAATAAAATGTTCCATGCACATAAAGCAAAAAAAAAAAAGATGAAAGCCTCAATAAACCACAGTTACACAAAGTCTTGCATAAAACACTGAGTCAGGGATTACTGGATGAAATGTGTAATACTAGAATAAATAACAGAGGAGCAGTACAGGAAAAGGGATTTCCCCAGTGACTTCCTGTTTGGCCATAATCGGCGGAAAGGTACCTGATTGCACAACTCCCAATAAATATCCCATACCCCCTCACTCTGCCAGGTACCACACTATAAGCAGCTATCCCTAGCCCATGCAGGGTTAAAACTACACAGAGCTCTATAAACACAGTTAATTACATATAAAACATGATACACTGTCCCGTGTGGTCTCACAGCACTTATTTTCCCTATATTTCTATACTTTAGACACACAGGGCAAAAAAGACACGCTCCCCAGAGCCCGCCCGCGCAAGGCTATGGTTAAACCGCCCGAGTCACGAGACTGGTAGGAGGGAGCAGATGAGTTATTCCTCCTGAACACCGCGCCTCTGATGACGTTTGTAATGTATTGTGTTTTGCCTATGTTTCTTTTTGAGCCATCCTGACCACCGTAGTTAGTCTTCCTGATCCCTCCCCCCCCTCCATTTTGTGTTCAGTTATAGATTAAACATCTACAGGAGCACAGCTCTGTTTTGAAGCTCTGTGTCTGTCACATTACTTTACATGGTGTCAGAAGTCTGACTGGAACAGATCTCACGCTTACTATGGCATTATCGCAGTTTGAACACCCCAAGATTGACTGGGAAGCTCCAGACTTGTACCAAGAGTTTGAAAGATTTCGCAGCCACGTCTCCTTTGTGTTTGATGGACCGCTCTCAGAACAAACACTGAAGCAGCGCACAGGTTGGTTGGGAACGTGGATTGGCGAGCAGGGCAGAGAGATATATAAAACGCTACCCTGGGGAGAAGGGGAGAAGGATGATCCATCTAAAGTACTGGATAAATTTGCCAGCTATATAAGGCCAAGAAAGAATAAGAGAATTGCCAGACACCGCTTTAAGCAGAGAAAACAAGGAGTCACTGAGGGATTTGACCACTTTGTGAAGGATTTAAGACTTCTGCTAATGGATTGCGAGTATGCTGATCCAGATGATATGTTAATCGATACAATAATCGCTGGAATCAAAGAAAAGCGCGTCCAGGAGAGACTCTTAGACAAAGGGGAAGATCTAACACTATCAAAAGCAATTGAAATTGCCCAACAGTTTGAACTGTCACAGAAGCAAATTAAAATAATCAGAGAAGAAGAATCTCAAGTGCAAGCAATAAATGTGAATACACAATTCCAAACTGCAAATAAAAAAGCCTATCTACAATATCAGCCAAAATCTGTGCAGAAAGACATGAATACTTACCGGACATACAACTGTTTAAATTGTGGAAAAGATCCCCAGCATAAGTGGACCCAGGGCAGATGTCCAGCGAAAGGTTCTGTCTGCTCGTACTGCCACAAACCAAACCACTGGGTGGCAGTGTGTCGCAAAAGGTCAGTAAACACAGTTAGTGTGCAGCAGCAATCAGAAACTGAGGATGAGGAGGTACTGGGCATAAATCTCACACGAACGGATGAGCACTATGATGACAAATGGACTGCGGACATTGAAATCCTGTCTCGGCAAGTGCCATTCAGAATTGATACTGGTGCAAAGTGCAACACATTGACTTTAAGTAATTATCAGACACTCCCGCATGTAGGTGAGCTTAAGCGCTCTAATCGAGTGCTAAAGTCCTACTCTAACCACAGGCTGAAGCCCATAGCTGCGGTGGACCTTCTAATCAAATTCAAGAATACAGAGATACCAGCAGAATTTGAGATTGTGGACATTTTGCAAGAAAATGTGCTTAGTGGCGCAACAGCAGAAGCCTTAGGTTTAGTGATGCGGCTCCATGCGCTGCAGCCTACTATGAAAAGCAACACACGACACTCTATCCAAGTGGCAACAACAGGACCTCTGCCAGTTGGGCTAGATGATTACCCAGAACTGACTCGCACTACTGGAACCTTGCCGGGCAAGTACACAATCAAAATTGATCCTGAAGCACAAGGTGTGGTTCATCCTGTCCGCCGTCAACCAGCTGCACTGAGAAATAAGATACTAGAGAAACTACAAGAGATGGTTAAAGATGGCTACATCACCAAAGTTAACCAACCAACCGAGTGGGTGAGTTCTATGGTGGCAGCTGTACGTAATGGCAAAATAAGAATCTGTATTGACCCGAGCGACTTAAATAAAGTCATTAAGAGGGAACATTACCCAATGCGCACCATCGAGGAGGTAGTCTCTGCAATACCTGGTGCTAAAGTTTTCTCTGTTTTGGATGCAAAATCTGGGTTCCTACAAATAGAATTGGATGAAGCGTCATCATTCCTGACAACCTTCAACACGCCCATTGGCAGATTTAGGTGGCTTAGGCTTCCTTTTGGTCTAAAATGTGCACCTGAAATATTCCAGCGTATTATGGACGAAATGCTTGAGGGTATTAGCGGCGCAATCAGTGTGATGGATGACATTCTCATTGCGGCCCCTTCAGTACCGGAACATGATGAGATTCTCCGTAAGGTAATTCAGAGAGCCACAAGCTACAACCTGAGTCTCAACTTTGATAAATGCCACGTCAAGCAATCTTCTGTGCCCTATGTAGGACACCTGATAACAGCAGATGGCCTGAAGGCAGACCCTGCAAAAATAGAGGCTGTGAAATCCATGCCAACACCAAGAGACAAGGATGGTGTCCGTCGCTTCTTAGGGTTTGTCACCTACCTCTCGAAATTCCTGCCCAATCTCAGCGAAGTTGATGCACCTCTGAGACAACTTCTTAAAACTGATGTGGAATTTGCCTGGCAGCCAGCTCAACAACAAGCCTTTGACACACTCAAAGACATGTGCACTGAGTCTCCTGTGCTACAATTTTTTGATCCATCCAAGTCTGTCGAAATTTTCTGTGATGCCAGCAGCAACGGCCTCGGTGCAGTATTGTTGCAGGACAGCCACCCCATTGCCTTTTCGTCCAGGTCACTAACAGACACTGAAACTCGTTATGCGCAAATCGAGAAGGAGATGCTGTCAATTGTTCATGCATGTGTCAAGTTTCATAATTACATATTTGGAAACCACGTTACCGTCTACAATGACCATAAGCCTCTGGAGGATATTTTTAGGAAGCCATTGCTCTCTACCCCCATGCGCATTCAGAGGATGCGCCTTCGCTTGCAGTGGTATGATCTCACCGTTAAGTACAGACGGGGCAAAGATATGGAACTGCCGGATACGCTGTCGAGAGCCCAGTTACCTGTGAACAAGCCTGAGATGGAAGGCTTAGAGTGCGTCTCCATGCTTCATTTTGTTTCAGTCAGTGAGCAGAAATACTCAGAGCTGCAGAACTGCACAAGAGAAGAGCTCAGCTGTCTTCAAAGGATAATCCGGCAAGGCTGGCCAGACCACAGGCATGATCTCCCTAATGAACTACAACCATACTGGGACTCGCGAAGCCAGCTTGTTGTCTCCGATGGCGTTGTGTACAAAGGCCTGCGTATAGTGGTTCCCCCTTCTATGCAAGCTCACATGTTGAAGCTCATACATCAGTCCCACTTGGGAATAGTGAAGAGCAAGCAGAGAGCCCGAGAGGTCCTATACTGGCCAGGTATGAGCTCTGTAATTGAACAAATGGTAAAGAACTGTGGCAAGTGTGCAGACTTCCAGAATAAACTGCCAAGACAACCCCTACGTCCAACAGAAACCCCCAGTTTTCCCTTTGAAGAAGTAGCCTCGGACCTGTTTGAGTTCGAAGGGACCCATTACATTCTGCTGGTGGATTACTACTCGAAGTTCATCGAAGTGGACACGCTGAAGAATCTACATTGTCGCAGTATCATAGAAAAGCTGAAGGCTCAGTTTAGCAGGCATGGGATCCCTGTCATCCTTCGAACAGACAATGGCCCTCAATATGCAGCAGAGGAATTTAAGGTGTTCTGCCAAAGTTATGGAATTACTCACAGAACTTCGTCACCCCACACACCACATTCCAATGGTGAAGCCGAGCGTGCAGTCCAGACTGTTAAAAAACTTTGGGCCAAAGCGTCAGACAAACACCTTGCACTGCTTGATTACAGGACAACTCCACTGGATTCTGTAGGCTTTTCGCCTGCTCAACTGCTGATGGGCAGGCGGCCCCGAAATAGCCTGCCTACTGCTCGTCTGCTGCTCGCACCTGCAGCTTATGATCCCATCAAAGTCAAACAGCGCCTAGACAGAAGCAAATGCATTCAGAAATTCTACTATGACCATAAAAGAGCAAGTGGCCCCCGTGCTGAATTGAAGCCTGGAGATGAAGTTCGGATGCAGCCGCACCCAGGCAGTAACAGGTGGTCGCCTGGAGTAGTAGTGAGGTCTCACGATGCCCCTCGATCCTATATTGTAGAAAGTGGAAATAAGGAATACCGTCGCAACGTCCAGCACCTTCGTAAGAGCACACCAGATGCCAATGACTCCCGTCACAGACTTATCAATGATCATTGGGCTGAGTTGATGGAGCCAGTGAGTGCCGAGGAGCCCGAGCCTGTGGAACATACTAACTCCCAGCAAGAATCTGCTCCAGTACCACAGACTGCTAGGGGAATGACGTCAACCGGGCAGTACATCACCAGGCTAGGCAGAGTTGTGAAACCTCCGGACCGGCTTTCCTTGTAGCCAGAGACATGCGTAGCAAACGCGAATGGCGACAGCAGTGTGCCAATAACTGTTCCAGTTCCACTTGCTTATGTACAATGGTGCACTGTTCTGGATGATATGTTATCGTTTGAGTCTCGTTTAAAATGTGCTAACCTTTCTTTTGTTCTTTTGAGGGATGCAAGTTTTCTGTTTATGTAAATTGAGAAGTTTAAAGAAATATCACCGATTTAATATTTGCGATATCTATACCTGTATCCCAAGTGACTATGCTAGTTAAGGGTTTGTTTTATACTTACGAAGGGAGATGTAATGTATTGTGTTTTGCCTATGTTTCTTTTTGAGCCATCCTGACCACCGTAGTTAGTCTTCCTGATCCCTCCCCCCCTCCATTTTGTGTTCAGTTATAGATTAAACATCTACAGGAGCACAGCTCTGTTTTGAAGCTCTGTGTCTGTCACATTACTTTACAACGTTCACGCTTCTGATTGGCTGCAGGCCTTGTGGTCTAGGCTTGTGGAGTGTTTGGGTTGATGTGGCCGGCTGGGGCTTAGCAGAGGCAGCGGCGCAGGGTCTAGCGGCAGCGCGTGGCTGGTTTGGTAAGGTCACAGCCCGGCAGGTATAGCGGCGGGTTTAGATGACGTGCCTTTGCTCACGAGGTCTCTCTGTGTTCAACAGCTAGGAGCTGCCTGGCTCAGTCACACCCCTTGTCCACTTCACCCTCATTCCCCTATGTCTCAAGTAGTCATTCCCTCCTGGTCCTGCCCGCCCGTAGACATCAGGTAACAGATGAATTTATACAGACTGCTGCCTCTTGGGACTTTATATTGAATAGAAAGGAGATCTGTGACAAACATGATTCTACCTCTGTGCCAGCGCCTCAGCTATGCCACCGGGCATTTTCTCAATGACTTATGTGCCTCTATGTGGTTCACCTATTTCTTAGTTTATTTCCACTCTGTTCTGGGTTTCACATCTTTCAACGCCGGAGTCCTGCTATTGGTCGGCCAAGTTGCCGATGGAATATGCACGCCGTTGGTCGGTTATGAATCGGATCGCCAAGTCGGGTCTCTGCGGTATGGGCGTAGGAAATCCTGGCATTTGATTGGTAGGTACTTTTGTATTTACACATCAAAAAATGTTAAGCACGCATGTCACAGTTACTCGAATTTCTGTGTGTGTGTGTGTGTGTATATATATTATACAAATCCGAGTATCCAGCACACAAACGATGGCCTTAGCGATGTCCTATGCCGTGGTGCTGTACAAATCCCCAAAGATATATATATATATATATATATATGTAGAAAGTGGGAGCACTCGCGGTCTTTTGCTTAAAAATTAACAATTTATTGGTGTCGCATTAAAAAAATCTCCAACGTTTCGGCTCACTTACGAGCCTTAATCATGGACCATATATATAGTAGATTTGGTTAGAATATTGTTCAGTTCTATTATTTTGGTCCTATTGATGATGATTAGAGACACTATGTTCAATTTTTTTCCTTATATTATTCATATGTTCTAAAATGCGTACTTTTCTCTTTTTGTCCTACCTACATATTGGGCCCCACAGGCACATATAAGGAGATAGATCACACTTTTGCTTCTGCAATTTATGAAATTCTTAATACCAAAGGTTTCTCCTGTTTTGCTGCACATAAAAGATCTTGTTTTTCTGTTTTTTAAAATTTTACATGCTTTACAATTCCCGCATTTATAAAAACCTGGTTGTTTTAAAAGGGAATCTATTGCTTTATCTTTCTGTTGTTTCGGCGAAAGAGTAGGTGCTAACTGATTTTTTAATGTAGAGGCTTTTCTAAAAATCACCACCGGGGATTTCGGAATTATATCTTTTTTGTCCTATGACCAGGGAATTTTATTTTGAAGGAAGCGTACAGATTATTAGGGGATCAAGATACCTATAAAACTTTAGATAGGGATCCCACGAAAGAATTCCAAGTGGAATTGGAGATATTATTGACAGAAGAAAAAGAGAAGGGCATTATCCAAGAAAAATAATTAGATTTTTTATTAAATAAACATAACAGGATTGCTTCGTCTTATTTTCTCCCGAAAATTCATAAAAATGGAACCCTCCAGGAAGACCGATAATAAGTGGGATTCAGTCGCTCACCAGTAATTTATCACATTATATTGATGTATTTTTGCAGCCACTTGTAAAGAAGACACCATCATATAATAAAGACACAGGGCAAATCATAAGAGAATTAGTTGAAGTTACGTGGCAAGAAGATTTCTATTTTGCAACTGTGGATGTTACTTCTTTATACACTTGTATTCCTCACCTTAAAGGTGTAGAGGCAATTCGGAAATGCCTGTCCGATGAAGGCACTCTACCAGATGATCAAATAGAATTTTTAACTGATTCAATCTTATTTATATTACAGCACAATTTCTTCTGGTTTGAGTTCCAGTTTTTTCTCCAGATCTGTGGGACAAATATGGGGACAAGGTTCGCCCCAAAATGTGCCAATCTCTATATGTCAGGACTCACTTCAGACTGGAACCACATGGTGGGGGAAGATGCTGACTGGGAGACACAGCCCCGACGTCGGTAGAAGGAACAGGATACAATGTGGTTTCCCCAGCACAGCAACCAGGCCCTGCCCCGCCTGTGTTTGGGGAGTTCCCCCACAGGGATTGGACAGGGAGGTGATGACAGCAGCTGGGAGGCTGGGCCATGAGTCTATGACCTCAGGAGACAGGGAACCCCAGTCAATCATGCTGAGTCACACTCCACCTCCAGAGGGGGTGGACCAAGGAGGCGGGGCTCTGACTATATAAACCAGTAACACAATCATATCATTGCTTAGTTGTTGTCTAACCTGCCTATAGACACAAGCAAGCTCAATAGTTCCTACCTGGGACCTGACCCTTCTTCAAAGACCTTCAGTACCTAACCTTTGACTCCCTTCATCGACTCTTTGCCTGATTTACCGACCACGAGATTTGCCTGCCGATATTGTACTTCGCCAACCAACCCTGCATATCGAGGTTCAACCTAGAGACTCTTGACACTATATGCATTAATGGGAGAAAGAACAACTATGGTCCTCTCAAGAGCTGGGGGCGAGCCTCGTCCTCTGGAAAAGATTTATTGATGATATTTTAATTATCTGGAGGGGTAGTCTGGAATCTTTAAATGAATTTATTGGTTCTTTAAATGATAATTCTTTTAATTTAAACTTTACTTCATGTGTAGATAAACATACTATCAATTTTTTAGATTTGACCATTTATATTAAGGATAATATTAAAAATACTAAAATATTTTTTTGAACAAACCGATTCTGACTCTGCCATCAATTTCTCCAGTTCACATGCTAGAGGTTGGTTAGACAATATACCGAAAGGTCAATTAACTCGACTATGAAGAAATTGTACAGACCCGCAAATTTTTAAAGAACAAGCTAAAATAATTGAAAAGAAATACATTAATAAAGGGTACAATAAAGGTAAATTTGAAAAAGATATGAATGAAATACTAAAGAAAGATAGAGGTGAATTTATTAAGGAGAAGGTTGAATTAAAGAAACAAGATTAAGATAAATTTGCCTTTTCATTCTGTACACAATTTAATCCGCATGCCAATGCGATTAGAAAAGTTTTCAAAAAACATTGGCACATTCTGAAAGCAGATGAGATTTTAAAAGAATTTTGCAATTCATCATCCCCTGCACCATTACAATTCATCACCCCCTGCACCATTACAATTCATCACCCCCTGCACCATTACAATTCATCACCCCCCTGCACCATTACAATTCATCACCCCAGCACCATTATAATTCATCGCCAACACCATTACAATTCATCACCCCCCTGCACCATTACAATTCATCACCCCAACACCATTACAATCCATCACCCGTCCCGCACCATTACAATTCATCACCCCCTGCACCATTACAATACATCACCCGCCCTGCACCATTACAATTCATCACCCCCTGCACCATTACAATTCATCACCCCCCTGCACCATTACAATTCATCATCCCCCCTGCACCATTACAATTCATCACCCCCTCCACTCAACATTCACCCCCCCTCCGCTCAACATTCACCCCCTCCTGCTCACCACACCCCCCCTCCGCTCACCATTAAAAAAAACATCCATAGCTGGCTCCGTCGGACCTCTCCTGCTTCTGCCATCTTCTGGCGCTACGTGGCGTGAGGGGGCGGCGCCAGTGCAGCGTGCCATGCACATGGTAAGAACGAGGAAGTGAGACAGGCACGCTGCAGCGCCCGCCGCCGCAACGGTTTGGGAGGGCCCCCCTGAGCCGGCTGTCAAGGATTCATCATTTCACCCCCCTACCAAAACCGGGACCCTACCAACCCGCGGGCCCTCGGGCAGCGCCCGACGGGTCAGTCCGCCCCGGATAAATATTCATTTGTCTAATTATATTTTAGCCCTGAAAAAAGGGGGGGCTGTGTATAAAAATGGATGCAATTCCTAAATTTGTACTTGATTTTTCTGTTCAACCCCTTGAATTAAAGCTGAAAGTCTGCACTTCAAATTCATTTGAATTGTTTTGTATTAATTTTATTCTGGTGGCATACAGAGCCAAAAGAATGAAAATTGGGCCTGTGTCCAAATATATCTAGACCTAACTGTATAATATGTCCGGGGCCTGTAATAAAACATGACTTCGAATCGCGTTTCAACATGATAAAGATGACAAAACAGTGAAAATGAACTCAGCACACAGGGGCGAAATGGCACAGAAGTGAAGGGTTGCACTCTTTTGCTGCTGCTTACTCCCGGTCACAGCTTCCTGCTGTGGACAGTTGTGGCTGCGATTGATAAAAGAAGAGAAAATCTGTGTGGAGGCTATGAGTAAGGGCAGAGATGATTGACCGACACGTTTAAGGCCAAAGGTTCCTAAGTCAGCCCCTGGTAGTGGCACATTGGGAGGTGAAAAGAAGGGTGCAGAGGCACACCCATCTGTTCCACTCCAGGCCCATGAAGGGTTTAATGTGGCATATAATACCAATTATTTTATCCGGAGTTCCTGTTTTGTGACTGTCAGGTTTATTCGGAGAGAGGTGAAAACCAGGAGAATGACTGGGAGAAGTGAAAATTCTAGGTCAAAATAGCCAAACAGAAAACTTCCCCCATTTATCTCACTTTCCAAATCAGCTATTAGGTCTAGATTGTTCTATTCTCCTGGTTTTCACCTCTCTCTCTCTGAATAACCCGGTGTGTGATTATGGAGGTCTCAACTCAACCCATAAAGGTGTCCAACTACAAATGTATTGTTTGTGGTAACCTTGTCCCCCCCCAATACTTTCCTAGCAGCATTAAAAGGTATTTTTTTCTACTCAGGCAGACAATAGTTCCACCCCCTGTGGGGAATTGCTTTGCTATCAGCAAACCAGGTTTACTTGTTGGGGGAGTAAATTGCCATTAGCTGCTTAGATGGGAGCAGATGTCCCTTCTACAGGACACAAGAACAAAGCTTGGGTGGAATCTATTATTAGAAAGTACCAGGAGTCCTACAACAAAAAGCAGTGGAATTCACCAAGATTTCTGCCCTCCTCCACAGCATCTACTATGTCATATACTCGCCCTTCACTCCACATTTAAATTTCATATTGCTATTGTATATATAACTAACACAAGACTGGCGTGAATCATTCTAATAATCTTCATAAGGCTAGGGTCAGACGAGCGTGATTTCTACGGACTGTACGTCCGTGCACACGGACGTACGTCAGTACGGAAGACACAGTAGTGGCCACACAGTCCGTTTATTCACTGATGTATTTTTGTAGAAGGGAAAATAAAATAAAAAGCAAAACCATTTTGTCTGTGAAAAATGCTGGACGTATAAATGCAGTCCGTCTGACCACGTTCCATCACTCACACACAAAGCTATGCAGACGTTGCGGACGCAGCGCACTTTGTGCGGCCGTTCTAGCGGTTGTACGTTCTTGCCTGCCTTGCGTCCGCAGTTCAGTGCGGTCATATTTCGTGTAACGGGCTCCGATGGGCTTCCTGTCATGCTATCACGGACGTACTTTTAGGCGCAATCACGGATGTAAACACTACGCTCGTCTGACAGCAGCCTAAACAGGAACAAATAAAATGGGACAGAAACCTAAAAAAAATAAAAAATAAATAAAAAGCTTTACGTGTGTGCTGATTTTGAACTCTGTCCCCTCTGCAAAGATAGTGGTGCTGTGACAGGCAGAAAAGGTGCTGATGAGACATAAAATCTGTTATGGTATAGAAAGGGTTGGGAGGCCAATAAGGAGGAAGTTACAGTAATCAATATATAATGAAAGCATGAACCTGCAGCTTAGCATTATTTGTGTTTGAAAAAGGCAGGCATAAGAGATGGTTTTCAGTATTTTAGTAGCAGGTACTTTTAAATTCAGTCGATTAATTAAAAATAAATGTTACTACTTATTTAATAAAATGTTCCATGCACATAAAGCAAAAAAAAAAAAAGATGAAAGCCTCAATAAACCACAGTTACACAAAGTCTTGCATAAAACACTGAGTCAGGGATTACTGGATGAAATGTGTAATACTAGAATAAATAACAGAGGAGCAGTACAGGAAAAGGGATTTCCCCAGTGACTTCCTGTTTGGCCATAATCGGCGGAAAGGTACCTGATTGCACAACTCCCAATAAATATCCCATACCCCCTCACTCTGCCAGGTACCACACTATAAGCAGCTATCCCTAGCCCATGCAGGGTTAAAACTACACAGAGCTCTATAAACACAGTTAATTACATATAAAACATGATACACTGTCCCGTGTGGTCTCACAGCACTTATTTTCCCTATATTTCTATACTTTAGACACACAGGGCAAAAAAGACACGCTCCCCAGAGCCCGCCCGCGCAAGGCTATGGTTAAACCGCCCGAGTCACGAGACTGGTAGGAGGGAGCAGATGAGTTATTCCTCCTGAACACCGCGCCTCTGATGACGTTCACGCTTCTGATTGGCTGCAGGCCTTGTGGTCTAGGCTTGTGGAGTGTTTGGGTTGATGTGGCCGGCTGGGGCTTAGCAGAGGCAGCGGCGCAGGGTCTAGCAGCAGCGCGTGGCTGGTTTGGTAAGGTCACAGCCCGGCAGGTATAGCGGCGGGTTTAGATGACGTGCCTTTGCTCACGAGGTCTCTCTGTGTTCAACAGCTAGGAGCTGCCTGGCTCAGTCACACCCCTTGTCCACTTCACCCTCATTCCCCTATGTCTCAAGTAGCCATTCCCTCCTGGTCCTGCCCGCCCGTAGACATCAGGTAACAGATGAATTTATACAGACTGCTGCCTCTTGGGACTTTATATTGAATAGAAAGGAGATCTGTGACAAACATGATTCTACCTCTGTGCCAGCGCCTCAGCTATGCCACCGGGCATTTTCTCAATGACTTATGTGCCTCTATGTGGTTCACCTATTTCTTAGTTTATTTCCACTCTGTTCTGGGTTTCACATCTTTCAACGCCGGAGTCCTGCTATTGGTCGGCCAAGTTGCCGATGGAATATGCACGCCGTTGGTCGGTTATGAATCGGATCGCCAAGTCGGGTCTCTGCGGTATGGGCGTAGGAAATCCTGGCATTTGATTGGTAGGTACTTTTGTATTTACACATCAAAAAATGTTAAGCACGCATGTCACAGTTACTCGAATTTCTGTGTGTGTGTGTGTGTATATATATTATACAAATCCGAGTATCCAGCACACAAACGATGGCCTTAGCGATGTCCTATGCCGTGGTGCTGTACAAATCCCCAAAGATATATATATATATATATATATATGTAGAAAGTGGGAGCACTCGCGGTCTTTTGCTTAAAAATTAACAATTTATTGGTGTCGCATTAAAAAAATCTCCAACGTTTCGGCTCACTTACGAGCCTTAATCATGGACCATATATATAGTAGATTTGGTTAGAATATTGTTCAGTTCTATTATTTTGGTCCTGTTTAACGTCAAGCTTTTGAGAGTGTTCCTCTCCTTCAGGTCTTATCTTTTTTAACTGTATCACTGCGCAATACTATACATATATATCAATTACAGATGTCATTTGCATATCTTACCCAGAGTTCTGTGATGCAGTTCTTTGAACTGCTGGGATGTGCTAATGACGTCTGCAATAATAAACTTATATATGTGTTTATTATTGCAGAAGCCACTTGCACATCACAGCAGTTCAAAGAACTGCATCCCAGAGGCCCAGTACTGCATTCCCCATATGTAGCAAGGAACTCTGGGTAAGACATGCAAATTACCTCTGTCTCACTTTTATGAATCCTGGGTCTGTTTTCACACAGAACCCTTAAATCAATGCCATGCCATATTAGATGGCTTTTTAGCAGAGATCAGGTTTATGCAACTGGTCAAAGCCACATCTGGACAGTGCTGTTTTGGGTATATTGGACCCTCGTCAGCAGAGGCTAGGCATGACCAGTTGTAGTGGATGCTTAGACCCGTAGGGCAGATGTATATAAATATATATATATCTCCGTTCACCAAACCATGTGTTTTCTAAATATGGGAAGAATATATGACAGGTTATTTTGGTGACGTATACAAATATTTTTGTGATCATGGCACTGACTGAAAATTCAGGTAACTATTGCAATGTAAAGTTTAAAGCTGGGATCCGCAACATCGGCCCTCCATCTCCTTTGACCCTTTAGCAACTCATCTGTTTTGTAGAGCCTTGTGGGAATTGTAGTTCCAAAATACCTGAAGGGCCGAGGTTGCTGTCCTGATTTAAAGGGATGTTCTAGTAGTGTCTGTTTCTTAAACTGCTCCATTGTTCATTCCCTTTAACTAAGCTTACCAAATAATGACATATTTTACCTCTTTAGAAAAGAATGAATCGTTTGTCCTTTACAGGTGAGCTTTCAGTCTAACAGCCCCTCCAGTCTGGGCTACATTCGCTAACTGCCAAGTACGCTTCTCTGTGATTAGCCGGGCCGACGCAGACAAGTACAACCTGGCAGTTACAGTGCACTATTTGGCATTAATGCATTCCAGCTGTAACCTGATATCAATGCTCTTTCCTCAACACAGAGTAGCAATAATCATTCCCCATACTGTGAACAAAGTATGTAGGGAACAGAATGCTGAGTTTGTAGTATCTTGAAGGCTGCTGATGGCATAGGACTAATTTATTGCAAAATGTCAATGGGGCTCAATAGCTAAATTCTTACTTTGCCAGTCTGGGTTTAAAAAAAAAAAGTAGTAGAATAAACATTTTTTTAAATGGATGTTAACATGTATTAGAGACGCAGCGTGTCCCAATTGCGAACCATCATCAGAGCCGCTCACTCCACCGGCAGAGGAAGAGCTGTTCCCAACCAGCTTCAGGACTGTGGCAGTGTTCCTGGGACTGTGTAGTCCAGTCATAGGAACGCTGTCCTGGGATACAATGACTTGATCGGTGTTGGTGTTCATGCCTCTCTCTCTCCCTGCCTCAATTATTCTCAAGGAGAAAGACAAGGTTGTCAAGTACAATACAGTGATCGGCTGAGCAACATTTTTTTATTTTTACTTAATGGGTTATTCAAACAGTGCTGAATTTCGCTGAACAGTGCAATTTTGTGGCTATTTAGAATGCTGGCATTTCGCCAAATATTGGCGAATTGCCATTGAAATACTGTGCAATTTGCCTCAGATCGGTGCAATTCGACAGCAATGAAATTCCCCATAGAGATGTATATGGTTAATATAGTCAGAGAACGCCAAACAGCACTGAAATGTTGACTAAAGCTAGGGGCAGACGAACGCTTTCTGTGCGTCCGTGCACAACGGACGTACTTTCTGACTGACGACAAGGTAGTAACCACGCAGTCCGTTTTTGTGACTGAGGTTTTTTTTGACTGATGTAGAAGGGAAATAAAATTAATAAGAAAAAACATTTTGTCCATCAAAAATGCAGTCCATCTGACTACGTTCCATCACTCACACACAAAGCTATGCGGACGTGGCGCACTCCGCACGTCCGTTCTAGCAGTTTTACGTTCTTGCCTAACTTGCGTCCGTTTGCCGCGTCCGTACTGTGCGGACGTACTTCGTGTGTGGGTCTCTTGATCATAGTTGTATGTTACCACGGACGTTAAAATGTGCGGCGACATGGACGTGAACACTGCTCGTCTGACCCTAGCCTTAATGCCCAGGTTTTCAGTCCTTTAGTTCGACGGGCTTAAACGGGCAAATCCCATAGGTTTCAATGTAAAAATAAATTAAAATTTTTACTTTATTTTATTTATTTTTCTTGACATTTGTTACCCATTTTTTTATTTTATTGGGTTTAATTTTTTAAATTCTGTAACACTGTTTTATTATAGGACCTTTTTTTTTTCTTCATGCTTTTGGGTATTTTTGTAAAAAAAAAATATATTTTTTTTTTCCTTTAACGCCAGATCGGTGGCTTCATTCAGCAGATTCCTTCAGTGCACTTCGGGGACCCTGCGGTGAATGCTGGATTCACTGCAGGGTCGGCAAATCGAGAGTACCAAAAGTTCGTTGCTCTCTGAATAACCCCTTATTTGTTTATTGATTTTTTTATTGTGTCCTTTCTGCGTTATGAAAGAACTCGAACCTGTGTCATGTAGTGTCTAAATCAGCGTTTCCCAAACTTGTCCTCGGGACCTTCAACCAGGCCAGATTTTGCAGAACACCTTGGGGAAATGCAGACTGAATCCTGCAATCACTGAGCAGCAAATCATATCACCTGTGCTGTGCTTCAGCTATCTGGCAAACCTGGCGAGGCAGAGGGTCCTGAGGACAGGTTTGGGAACTACTGGTCTATGATATTTAACCAGGCAATAAGTTGCATGCACTTTTTAGGTTCAAGTGATTTTTGTCCATGGGAAAGGAATTGTCCTTTGGGACATTTTAAGTTTGTGGGATGTTGGAATTTGTCTACAGCCATGGCCAAAGGTTTTGAGAATGACGCAAATATGAATATTTGCAAAGTCTGCTGATTCAGTGTTTTTATATGAATGCTGGCAGAATGCTGTTAATGCATTCTGCCAGCAACCCCATCCCATCGAATACCTGCAAGCCAGCCCAGCGCTGGCTCACAGGTATGGGTGCATCCCTAGTTTGTGCTATAGTTCTACTACTGCTAAACTAAATAGAAACTGTGACGGTACAGCTGCCACTTTTATTGTTGACTTTAATATTGCATGTATACGGATATAGTGTACGACTTTTACCCCTGGCCTAGCCTGAGTTATCCGACTGATGCCTGACAGACCCCGCTCTGCTTTCTGCCCGGAGCACTCCAGCTGCCCATCAGCCTACAATGGTGCTTTTTTATTATTATTCTTTATTTATAAAGCGCCAGCATATTCCGCAGCGCTGTACAATAAGCACAGTATAGACAGGGTTACAATACATTGAACAACATTTGACAAACAGTACAGGAGGAGATGAGGGCCCTATTCCCGTAGGAACTCACAATCTAGGAGGGTTGGGGTTGGAAACAGGAGGAGAGGACTGTAAGGTGAGAGTGATTGATGGTTGTGTCAGTGAGTTGGGTGGTAGGCTTCCCTAAATAGGAACGTTTTAAGGGAGCGTTTGAAGGAAGAGAAGTTAGGGGAAAGTCTGACAGTACGAGGGAGAGCGTTCCAGAGAGTGGGGGCTGCGCGTGAGAAATCCTGCAGTCTATCATGGGAAGAGGTGATGCGGGGAGAAGCTAGGCGCAGGTCGCTGTTTGACCTTAGGGAGCGGGCTGGGTTGTATTTGGTGATTAGTGAGGACAGGTAGTGGGGCGCTGAGTTAGTGAGGGTTTTGTAGGTAAGGATAAGGATTTTGAACTTAATTCTGCAGTGGATGGGGAGCCAGTGAAGGGACTCGCAGAGGGGAGCGGCAGAGACAGAGCGGCGGGTGAGGTGAATTAGCCTGGCGGAGGCGTTCAGGATGGATTGTAGGGGGGAGAGGCGGGACAGAGGGAGGCCAGATAAGAGATTATTGCAATAGTCGAGTCGGGAGATTACCAGGGCGTGTATGAGTTGTTTTGTGGTGACAGCGGTAAGAAATGGCCGAATTCTGGAAATATTACGCAGTTGGTATCGGCAGGAGGAGGAAAGAGACTGGATGTGGGGGATGAAGGAAAGAGCAGAGTCAAGTGTAACTCCAAGACAGCGAACTTGGTTTGATGGGGAGATGGTGATACCCTCCACTGTGATAGAGAAGTCAGGAGGTGGGGAGGCATTGGAGGGAGGAATAAGTAGGAGCTCAGTCTTTGACATGTTGATCTTTAGGTGGTGGGAGGCCATCCAGGAGGAGATGCCAGATAAACAGTCACTGACTTTTGAAAGGACAGGGGGAGAGAGATCAGGGGTAGAGAGGTAGATCTGAGTGTCATCAGCGTAGAGGTGGTAATTAAAGCCAAAGCTGTTGATGATTTTGCCCAGGGAGGAGGTGTAGATGGAAAAGAGCAGAGGACCAAGGACAGAGCCTTGAGGTACACCAACAGATAGAGGCAATGAATAGGAAGACTTGCCCACCATAGGGAGAGCCTGCCTTGGGGTGATTCCTGGGAGGGAGCTCCATCGTCGGGAACCCCATCAATCAACTCACCCCCCCCCCATCTCACTCTGGGAGCGCAGCCTCTCATATGGAGCTATATCCCAACCAGCCACTGGACACCTTTCCATCAATGCCGCTCAGTCCCCCGCTCGTGGATTAAGGCACTTTTTGGACAGTTATTTGGGGTACCAGAGCACCTGGGAAGTGCCACCTTTTCACCAGGATTACCCCTAAATCTGCCAAACATTCGTGGCAGGACATCAGGTTGGCTTTAGACTTCCCATTATGCAGCTAAGTGACCTTGAGTTGAGGGCGCATTCCAACGATACTGGGCTCTGGCTGAGGGTAGGGGCCCCGTCTATTGTCTTACAGAATTGGGCTCGAGGCGAAGGCAGTTTTGCCCGACGCTGGGATGTCTGTGGAGGACAATAAACAATGTAGTCTTATTGTATATTTTGGATAAAAAGGCTCAAACACCCTATTCTCTTCGCCCTACGCTCGACAAGTGATTGGGGGGAATTAAGATGATTTTCTACTACTCCTTGGTATCTCGGGAGCATGGAAGAAACGAGCAGCGGATCTACTCTGCCTGAGTAGCGGCTTCCGTCACAGAAACAAATTGGTTTTGTTTGACATAGCCCTATAACTAAATCACACGTAGTAAAGCAGCAGCCCATTTTCTGCAAACAACTTCGAAGCAGCTTCTGGAGGTTTTTAAAGTTTGACTCTGTATGACTGTTAACAGTGCGTGCTGCACACCGATCAATTTAATTGATAATGAAAATAGTTGATATTCTCATAATAGTTGTTCCAGCCCTAGTCTTTTTCTTTAAAACCACGTTTCGGTACTTTAGTCAACCCATATATTCAATATTTTGTCTCATTTGAAGACTATCTCAATACTTTAATGAGACACGTGAGTGCCATTCAGCTTCTTCACGTGTGTATATCCTATATAACTGTTACATCTTAAAAATGAGTGACTCTCAGTGTGGATATCACAAGACTTTCAAAGCATTCGAAAGTTCCCCCATGACTGGAGATGCTGATTGGGGTTCACAGACAGCTTGCTCAGCAAAGTCAGTATCAGTCAGCAAAAACAAAAGGCTTATTTCCTTAAAAACACATCCTGTTTTTACAGCACACACTGCTTCGACCCCCTATTTCTGTCAACAACCAAAGACCACTTTCAGATATGTCTAGGTGTAAATTGCAAGCCACTTTGTGCAGGGTGTGGAGGATATATACTGTGTGTGTAATATATATATATATATATATATATATATATATAATTATATTTTTCAGGTCAAGAAATATTGGGACATCGACACAATTCTAACATCTTTGGCTCTATACACCACCACAATGGAGATGGAATGAAACAAACACAATGTGCTTTAACGTCAGACTATCAGCTTTAATTTGAGGGTATGTACATCCAACTCAGGTGATCAGTGTAGGACTTACAGCAGTTTGCAGATGTGCCTCCCACTTGTTAAGGGACCAAAGGTAATGGGACAGAATAATAATCATAAATCAAACTTTCCCTTCTTAATACTTGGTTGCAAATCCTTTGCAGTCAATCACAGCCTGAAGTCTGGAACGCATAGACATCACCAGACGCTGGGTTTCATCCCTGGTGATGCTCTGCCAGGCCTCTACTGCAACTGTCTTCAGTTCCTATAGACAAAAAAGATAAGGTAGCGCTGATAAATGAATCAGTGTAGGAAATCGCTCATACACCTAATGGTCCTTGTTGCTCAACCATCACATAAATAAACAAAAATGAAAAAATGGTTTAGCGATGTCAATGTCCTTCACAGGATATGGTCAATGTCTGTTTATAATCTTTTTCTCCAAGTTTTCTTCTTGTGATGTCCCTCAGAGAAAACACAGAAAGTACATCATAGTGCGACCTATGTATTATAACACATATATATGGATAAGGTGGTAGCACTCACATGTGATAGAACCCTCTTGGTTCTAGGTATATTCACTGTAGGGATATTGTTGGCTTCCCAATAACCTTTTCAAAGAAGAATCACTGGATCCCAATCAGGTTTCCAAGGATGGAGATGGAATAAATTTGCTTCAGCAAACGCAATTGGAATCAGATGAAGTTCCGTGTTGGTGGCGGCTGGTGTGGAGATTCTCAAAAAATAAAGAGAAGCTCCAAAGCAAGTTTAAAATATTTAATAAAATAAAAACAAATAGACCAGAACGCGTTTCACCAATACATTTGTTTTTATTTTATTAAATATTTTAATCTTGCTTTGGAGCTTCTCTTTATTTTTTGAGAATCTCCACACCATCAGCCACCAACACGGAACTTCATCTGATTCCAATTGCGTTTGCTGAAGCAAATTTATTCCATCTCCATCCTTGGAAACCTGATTGGGATCCAGTAATTCTTCTTTGAAAAGGTTATTGGGAAGCCAACAATATCCCTACAGTGAATATACCTAGAACCCTCCTGGTTCTATCACATGTGAGTGCTACCACCTTATCCATATATATGTGTTATTATACATAGGTCGCACTATGATGTACTTTCTGTGTTTTCTCTGAGGGACATCACAAGAAGAAAACTTGGAGAAAAAGATTATAAACGGGACATTGACCATATCCTGTGAAGGACATTGACATCGCTACACCATTTTTTAATTTTTGTCTTCAGTTCCTGCTTGGTCTTGGGGCATTTTCCCTTCAGTTTTGTCTTCAGCAAGTGAAATGCATGCTCAATGGGATTCAGGTCAGGTGATTGACTTAGCCATTGCATAACATTCCACTTCTGTCCCTTCAAAAACTCTTTGGTTGCTTTTGCAGTATGCTTTGGGTCATTGTCCATCTGCCCTGTGAAGCGCTGTCCAATGAGTTCTGCAGCATTTGGCTGAATGTGAGCAGATAATATTGCCCGAAACACTTCCGAATTCATCCTGCTGCTTTTGTCAGCAGTCACATCATCAATAAATACACTCCAATCCTGCCTTCCTGTTTTGAGGCTCACCAATGGTTTACATCTTGTGGTGAACCCTCTGCATTTACTCTGGTGAAGTCTTCTCTTGATTGTTGACTTTGACACACATACACCTACCTCCTGGAGAGTGTTCTTGATCTGGCCAACTGTTGTGAAGGGTGTTTTCTTCACCAGGGAAAGAATTCTCCGGTCATCCACCACAGTTGTTTTCCGTGGTCTCCCGGGTCTTTTGCTGTTGCTGAGCTCACTTCTTTTTGAGAATGTTCCAAACAGTTGTTTTGGCCACACCTAATGTTCTTGCTATCTCTCTGAGGGTTTGTTTTGTTTCTTCAGCCTAATGATGGCTTCCTTCACTGCTAGTGACAGCTCTTTGGATCTCATCTTGAGAGTTGACAGCAACAGATTCCAAATGCAATAGCACACTTGAAATTAACTCTGGGCCTTTTATCTGCACCTCGTAGTTGGGGTAATGAGGGAATCACACATCTGGCCATGGAACAGCTGAGAAGCCAATTGTCCCTTTTACCTTTGGTCCATTAACAAGTGGGAGGCACATCTGCAAACTGCTATAAGTTCTACACCGTTTACCTGAGTTGGATGTACATACCATCAAATTTAAGCTGACAGTCTGCAGTTGAAGCACATTGTGTTTGTTTCATTCCAACTCCATCGTGGTGGTGTATTGAGCCAAAGCTGTTAGAATTGTTTCGCTGTCCCAATATTTCTGGACCTGACTGTATTTATTAGTACTTACGCTGCCACTCTTTGGTGTACGATAAAGGTGTATATTGTGACTCCGTTTTAAATTTATATTTTTAAATACAGCCGCTATTAGTTTTTAAAGTAATTTTTATAAATATTCAAAATATGCTCGCCAATGCCTCTCAATGTATTTACTCCCAGAGCTGGGAAAAAAGCAGAGGTTTTAAAGATATCTTAAGATAAAAAAAAGTCTTTTAGCTTAGAATATCCTGCCTTCCTTTTGTTGAATTTGTAAATAAAAGTTCCCATATGGACATACTAGGTTTTTGCTTTGTTCTATTTCAGCATCTTCTGTGCGGAGCTTTTTGACACCCTTAACCCTGCGTTGTATTTGGTCACCAATTTCTTTTCAGAAGGACCTGCACAAATTATATCTTATTTCAGTGGATCCTCCTCTTTTAGACAGTAACTTTAATTTGAAAAATTACTCAAGTGGAAAAATGTCATCACGAGTAAGGCTGGGGTCAGACCAGCGCATTTTTAACGCACTTAATCACGGCCGCACTAGCAGCAGATGACGGGCAATGACGGCCAATATACGAAGTACGGTCGCACGAAAGTCCGGCCATGCAACGCAAGTGGAAAATGAACGCAGAACCGCTAGTACGGACGTACAGAGTGCGCAGCTGCGGCATAGCGGCGTGTGTGCTTGATTAGGAGATGTCAGACCCTGCTCATGTCCTTCCAACATAACGTCCGGACACCCAAAGCTTCCTGGTTTGGATCCGTAAAAAATCACGCACAAAAATGCGCATCGTATGACCGTTTTCGCGTATTCCGTGAAAAAATATGTCAATGCGTTCGGACGCACTTTTTTACGTTCGCGTGTAAAAATGCTTTCGTTTGACCCTAGCCCTAATAGGACAATTTTGTGTCATAGCATGGATCCCAGACTACAGCCGAGGGAGTCATATTTTAAATATTTTAATATTTCTGTTTACAGGTCTACATTTTAGGATCACTTCATCTTAATATGCAAATTAAAAATGGGATTTTGGACCCATTTTTTTTATTTGACGTTCATGAATTAATGGTTTGAAGATAAAATATCAGTTACATGGCTGAAAAAAAGACATACGATCATCAATTTCAGCCTTTCCCACATCACCTACTGCTGTTGATGCAAAAGGTGGCAAGAAACCCAGTCTAAAGCATTCGCCAATATTTATTTATTTATAAAGGATTTTACCAGGAAGGATACATTGAGATTTCTCTCGTTTTCAAGTATGTCCTGGGTTCAAGAACATATAATTGTTACAGAAATACAAAGTAATAAAATGCAAGATATTAAAGTGACATTAAACCCTCATATTTTTTAACATAAACCAATACTGTAATGTGTGTCTTACTGTAATCCATGGTTGTTTTCCTTTTCTTTGCTGTTCTTCCTTTTTAAATCTGTATCTCTTCTCATACTGGGGGAGAACTTCCTTTTGCAGCTGGCTGCCACTTCCTGTAATACTGGCTCAGGTTGCAAACCTATACACAGACACCATATATCCATTCCAGAGAAACAGGAAGTTCTCCCCTAGCATGAGAAGGGATAAGGATTTAAAAGGAAGAGCAGCAAAGAGAAGGAAAACTACAATGGATTACAGTAAATCACACATTACAGTATTGTTTTATGTTAAAAAATCTGAGGGTTTGATGTCACTTTAAAAAAATAGCACAAATATACAGATTAACAGAAAATTAAATATATTCACTGTTACATGTTTACAGGTGCATTCTGTATATAGTCACTATGTTGCATGCTTACAGGTGCATTCTGTATTGAGGTATGTTAATAGGGAGCTCTTAAGTGACTTTAGACGGGGGGAAGATTTGATGGCGTCTGGGAGGTTATTCCATAATTGTGGTGCTCGGTAGGAAAATGAGGATCGAGCCACTGTCTTTTTGTACTGTGGTATTCCAGCGATGGCCAGTTTAGTTCTTTTAACATGTCACAATGGTGTGTCATGTAGTTACATTGTAGCACAAAGCGACAGAATGAGTTATACAATGTAGTAAGTTTCTGGAGGTATTTGCGGGGCAGCTGCATACACTACAATATGCAACACACTGGGAAAAAATTCCTTCTTGACCCCAGAATGGCCGTCAGATTTCTCCCAGTATCAAGCAGCTTAATATTCTGTGTCTGCAGGAAGTCATCCAGTCGTTGTTTAATAGTCTGTACAGTCTCTGACCCAACCACCTCAACAGCCAGAGAATTTCCAGAGCTGTATTGTTCTCACTGTAAAATTACCCTTCCTATGCTTTAGGTTGAATTTACTTGAGTCCAGTATTAATGACCCCGTGTCCTGTGTATGAATAGGTTTCCAATAGTGATGCACCAAAATGAAAATTTGGTACCGATACCGAAAATACACGATGAGCTTGGCCGAAGACCGAAACCGAAAATGACTTTCTATATATGACTATATATACACATACTGTGTATACATGTGTCTGGTGTGTGGAATATATAATGCTCCGAAATGAAAATTTTGGAACGAAACCAAAAAAAGACTTTTCACCTACAATTTATTTTAAGATAGTTTTTTTTTGTATACCTGTATTAATACTAGACTTTATTAAATTAATATCATGAATTTAAATTAATCCACATTATAAAGTTTATTATTTGTTGGGTGGAGGCTTTTAATCTAATTTTTTTGCCCTCCATCACAATTTAAATGAGTAGATATATATCTATAATCTATAATGGCTCAGATGGAGCCTAAACCTCAGTCTGTTTATAGTAGAGATGCACCGATACCAATACTAGTATCGGTATCGGGGCCGATATTGCCGTTTGCACGAGTACTTGTTACTCGTGCAAACGGCCCGATACATCACGCCGATACCGGAAGCCGGCGCTGGGCCGGCTTGCCGGTATCCGCGGGGCTGGGGAAGCTGGCCGCGTGCATGAAAAGCACGCGGCCAGCGTTCCCCACCGGCGCGCCAAATACTCACCCTTCCTGAAGGTCCGGTCGCTGGGCAGTGATGCGTTCCCGCGGCCACTGGGCGCTCCTGTGACGCGGCCTCTCGGCTGGAGGCAGCGTCACAGATGCGCCCGGCGGCCACGTGACCGCATCACTGCCCAGAGACCGGAACTTCAGGAAGGGTGAGTATTTGGCGCGCCGGAGGGGAACGCTGGCCGCGTGCTTTACATTCACACGGCCAGCTTCCCCAGCGTTCGAGCTGGGGGTAAATCCATGAGACCTGGGGGCCAATCCATGAGACCTGGGGGCCAATCCATGAGACCTGGGGGCCAATCCATGAGACCTGGGGGCCAATCCATGAGACCTGGGGGCCATATCCATGAGACCTGGGGGCCATATCCATGAGACCTGGGGGCCATATCCATGAGACCTGGGGGCCATATCCATGAGACCTGGGGGCCATATCCATGAGACCTGGGGGCCATATCCATGAGACCTGGGGGCCATATCCATGAGACCTGGGGGCCATATCCATGAGACCTGGGGGCCATATCCATGAGACCTGGGGGCCATATCCATGAGACCTGGGGGCCATATCCATGTGAGCTGGGGTCAAACCCATGTGAGCTGGGGTCAAACCCATGTGAGCTGCGGTCAATCTCATTATAAATTTTTATATGAGGTCTGTTCCTATTGGAAAGCGTCACATGACATTAAATAAAAGTATCGGTACTCGGTATCGGTGAGTACTTTTAAAAAGTATCGGTACTCGGTCTTAAAGTGGTATCGGTGCATCCCTAGTTTATAGGTTTACTAAATAAAAGATATGATTTAAATTATGTCTCTACTCCGTTGTATGTTTTTGGATGCTGCACCCAGACTCCTACAGCTATTGTGCCCGTGATGTTTTGTGTGTTTTATTTTTTGTGTGTGTGTATATGTTACTCTCTTAGTAATCTGTTTGTTTTTCTGCACTTTAAAAAAAAAAAAAGCATTATAAAGGGGCCTTTTAAGATGCAAAGGAAAAGACAAACCATTGCAAAATGAATGCGTATAAGTTCCATTAACTTTATGGAGGCATAGATGTAAACTCCTATGAGCAGGGCCCTCTACACTTCATGTTTCCATCCTATGTCCATTTAGCTGTATCTTGTTCCCTTTGGTTATTGTAAACCGCTGCAGAAACTGTTGGTGCTATATAAATGTGATAATAAAAATGTCTTTGAAGACAGTCTGGCTGTGATGTGACACGGCCCCACATTAACCCCCCTCTTGTCCTCCGAGCAGACACCGCTGGCAGGAGGTCAGTGATAAATCACTTGTTCCTTGTCACTGAGAGGCCAGAGGTTTCTGCTTGCCCTGATAGTGTGGATCATGCAGTTAACCCTTTGTGTGCAGAAATAAATATGTGAAACAGCTCCTGCCTCTTTCCAATTACAATTATCTCCAGCTAAACGGCATTGAAAGAGTGCTCGCTCAGTGTCAGCTGGGATCATGAATTTTTCAGCTGACCTTTTCGGCTGGTGTTTTGCTTTCGGGCCGAAACCGATAACCCCATTATCGGCAGATATCTATCAGTGGCCGAAATTCCGGTGCATCACTCGTTTCCAGTCAATGGTTTATAATTTCCCTGTATATATTTATATAAAATTATCAGATCCCCTCTAAGGCACTGTTTCTCTAAACCAAACAGGTTTAAGCTTGTTAGCCTTTACTCATAAGTTAAAGTGATATTGATTGATGGAAGATTTATCATATCTGCGCCATCTTGCCATTTTTTTAATGAAAAAGAGCTTGGATTAAGCAGAAGGAATTTCCCAGAGGGGTGGCGTGCTATTCTTAACACCGTATGTGTGACCGTATGCCTGTCCAAACGAATAAATGGTAATGAAAAATTACACCTCGTTCCTAAAACATCATGTACCTGAAATCCTATCTAGAACATTCAGTTCTACCATTATTGTTACCGTCTGCAATTATGCTTTTTATGACATTAAAACCAATGTAAAATTTGGAGGTTACTGACTTGTTATCATGGTCACTTGACAGCTATATGAATAAGAAATCCTTCGTTTAAATGGTGGGAAATACTCTTTCAGATAAGGGGCTACGAGATAGATTTCTGAATTGAAGGTGTAATATCGGCTCCTTTTTGATAATCTTTCAGAATTCCAAAATTAAATATGGATGTCATGGCAATGACTATCAGCTGGCATGCTGGACAAGCACAAGGCCGAATGTTTGAAAGAACAATGGTTTCAAATAACTGCTCTCAAGCTCATGCTTTATGGCCCTGCTGTGATGTCCTTATAATCACCTCTGTATTTAAATTCTCGGAAGAAAAAGTGCGGAATCTATTACTAAAATATGGTCTTAAAGTGATTCTATACTACTTTCCATTGATACAACTCATAAGCAGATAATCACAACATTGGTTTCTTCAGAATTTCGGTGCAGTTCGTTGTTCTGTGAATAGAAGACATGATAGTCTTCTATGGGGCAATTTTGGTGCTGCCGAACTGCAGCAAATTTCACTGTATTTGACAGCTTCATGAATAAACGAATTGGCCCTTAATTGCACCGAACGATGACATTCACCATCCGGTGCAATTCAGGGCCAATTTGGAGGTTAGTTAATAAACTCTATAGTTTCTGAGCACAGTCTGCATTCAACTCCGATGCACAGAATGAGGGGAAAAACCCAACCAAGCCAAAGAGATTCAAAACGAAACCGGCTGATAAGGAGATCGTTACAGACACTGCACCTAGTCGCAACTGGTGAAAACAATGTTTAAAATGGGAGGGGGAGACTATCATCACATCAGAGACCATAACTTTTTTTGGGCTATTGGGAGCATGGAATTCCAAGAAAAAAATAATGCTGCTTAAACAAAAATAAGTTTGGAATAATTTTCAATAATTATCCATATCCCTTTTTTTTTTTTTTCATTTTTTCCCCTTGTGTTTTTAAGCCTTTTCACCTTATGTGGTCATGGTGGCAGGAGTATGTCCCTCCATATCTCATTTGTTTTTGTTTGCCTAAAGCAGGGCCGTCATTCTCCGGATCCCCAAATGTTGTTGATGGCCTAAAATTCCCATAACATCCCGGGGGAGGGAGGATTTGACAGCCTTGTAACAATGTACTATTGGTCTCTTTGTGCATTCATGCCTGTCTGGATCAGGGATGTCAAGCTCTGCCCTACCATATGTTGGTGGCATACAATTCCCAGAAATCCTGGAATGCAATAGACTACTAGAGAATCATGGGAGTTTCCTTCAGGAACATCTGTCGGACCAGAGTTTGATGTCCTTGCTCTAGATTAAGGCCTTTCATGACTCGTTAAAAGAAATTAGAAATGACTTGTGTGTTCTTACTATCTTGGAAGGTCCTGACAGGATGTTGCAGCCGCTTTCATTCTAAAGCGATACAAGCTTTTGATGGCTTATCTATGCGTAACAGAGAATGTTTTTCCTCAATCCGTTTGACATGGCCCTCTCTATTTGTGTGTCGTCCCCCCCCCCCCGTTACTTTCAAAATGCATAATAAGTGTACTATTAAAAACCCGTGTAGAACATGAGTTTACAAATACTTGTATAACCTGTTGTTTATTCTGCGCATGTTGCTGCTAGGAAACTTTTAGTGTTATACAAATGATGATTATAATAGTTGTTGAACTTAAGAGGAAATAAAAAAAGAAGCCCTGCTTTTTAAAGAATGTCGTTTTTGATCTGAATAACCTATTGACGTGCATGTTTAAACCTCTGCAGAGGGCATGCAGTTGACTTGTGCGCTTTTGCCTGTGTTTTTTTTAATTGTCATTATGCCAACACTTAGCTTGGCTGGAAAAGAAAAAGAAAACTAAAACAATCAACGCAAGCGGCAAACGAGCGCATTTTTTTGAGAACGTGGAACCGCTAGTACTGCCGCACAGAGTGCGCTGCGTCGGATAGCGGCGTGTGTGCGTGATTAGGAGACGTCAGACGCTGCACTGTCTTGCCAACATCACGTCCATTTGTTTCTTATAGCTCCGTCAAAAAATACGGCCGAAATTGTGCATTGTATGATCGCTATCACGTCTTCCGTGAAAAAATGCGTTTGGACGCATCATCGCACTTTTTCCACGGTAGACGTGAAAAATGCGTTTGTTTGAGCCTAGCCTAATGGTACATACTCGCCACCCAGGACATACTTGAAAACGAGAGAAATCTCAATGTATCCTTCCTGGTAAAAATCCTTTCTCCAAAAACTTCTTACTAAATTTCCAAATTTTTTCATACCTTTTTCTAGCTCCTTAAATGTATAGCTTGCTCATGTTTATTATAAAACCCTGAAGTAACATAGGACATGGCATTTTTTCCAGTAGATTGTCCCTTTTTTAATGAGTGGTGTTCACATTCGCTATGTTAAATAGAAGCTGATCGTGGAAGGAGAGCGAAGCTTGTGATTAACAAATTCTGAGTTTGCATACAATGCCCCGTAGCTATGTCAACAGAAGGTTGAACTTGTAAAACTTGTTTTTTGTTTATCTCCTTTGAAGGGTTAATCAGGATGGAGAATCATCTTTATTTATTTTTTTGTGTTGTATGTCTTACAATAGTTACATAGTTACATAGTTACATAGTTATATAGGCTGAAAAAAGACATGCGCCCATCGGGTTCAGCCTCTCCCACATAACCTACTGCTGTTGATCCAAAAGAAGGCAAAAAACCCAGTCTGAATGCTTGCCAATATGCAACATACTGGGAAAAAATTCCTTCTTGACCCCAGAATGGCAGTCAGATTTCTCCTTGGATCAAGAAGCTTTTACCCACATATTAAATATTATAACCCTTAATATTCTGTGTCTGCAGGAAGTCATCCAGTCGTTTTTTAAAAGTCTGTACAGACTCTGACCCAACCACCTCAACAGGCAGAGAATTCCACAGCTTTATTGTTCTCACCGTAAAATAACCTTCCTATGCTTTAAGCTAAATTTTCTTTCTTCCAGTCTAAATGGATGACCCCTTGTCCTATGTATAGTCCTGTTAATGAATAGGCTATCAGACAATGGTTGATAATGGCCCCGTATATATTTATATAAGGTTATCAGATCCCCTCTAAGGCGCCTTTTCTCTAAACTAAACAGGTTTAAGCTTGTTAGTCTTTCCTCATAACTTAACCCTTCCATCCCCCTTATTAATTTAGTTGCCCGTCTCTGCACTTTTTCTAGCGATATAATATCTTTTTTTAAGACTGGTGCCCAAAATTGCACGGCATATTCAAGGTGCGGCCTGACCATTGATTTATACAGAGGCAAAATTATGTTTTCATCCCGTGAGTGAACTCCCCTTTTAATGCATGCCAGTACTTTGCTGGCCTTGGCGGCTGCTGTTTGACATTGCACATTGTTACTTAGTTTGAAGTCTATGATTATTCCCAAATCCTTCTCCTGCTTGGATTTCCCTAACTCCGTACCATTTAGGGTATACATTGCTTGTGTGTTCTTCACTCCAAAGTCCAATAGATGTTCGATAAAGGGCTACAGCAGGGGTCAGCAACCTTTTGTCCTCTGGTTTTGCACTACATCTCCCTGGATTCTGAGCCACTCATTACATACATTGGCTGGGCCTCATGGGAAAAGTAGTTCCAAAACATCAGAAAGGCCAAGATTGCTGACCCCTGGGCTACACTATACTCCAGATGAAAGTTGTTGTACGCTGTTGTTTCGTTTTTTTAATTGTGACTGTTAGGGTTTTTTTTTTTTTTTTCTTGTTTCTTTCTTCTCTACCGTAAAGCACGGCTTAGCAAACATTTTCAAGCCAATCCAAAAAAAAATCTGGCGTATCTTAATTTATATTATTATTATGTAGGAAAAAAAAAACACCGCACTACTTAACTTCTCTGTTTAGTGGTCTTCGCTCTGAGAGTCCTGGTGCACTCCAAATAATAGAAATGTATAAAAAATACAGAAGGGAGTCCTACAATAGCAGAAAGCAGGTGCATTTAAGGCTAGGGTCAAATGAACGCATTATTTGCAGCGACTGTCAAAAAGTGCGTCCGAACGCATTGACGTATTTTTTCACGGAATGCGCGAAAATGGCCATACGATGCACATTTTCGTGCGTGATTTGTTACGGATCCAAACAAGGAAACTTTGGGTGTCTGGACGTTATGTTGGCCGAACATGAGCAGCGTCTGACGTCTCCTAATCACGCACACACGTCGCTATGCCGCCGCAGCGCACTCTGTATGTCAGTACTAGCGGTTCTGCATTCTCGAAAAAATGCATTCATTTTCCACTTGCGTTGCACGGCCGGACTTTCGTGCGACCGTACTTCGTATATTGGCTGTCATTGCGCGTCATTTGCTGCTACTGCGACTGTGATTAAGTGCGCCTAAACGCATGTTAAAAAATGCGCTAGTCTGACCCCAGCCTTAGTAAATCCACAAGTTAGAATTGAAAAACTACGTGTAAAGAGTCTCAATTATATAGGAATCAAATACCAAAGTGATTTAATGGATATCATCCCTTCAGGACACCTCTCCTGTAGGTTCACTTGATTTTATTTCAAAGCGTGTTATCACTCGTGCTTGCTCCTGAGGAACTCTAAGGGTTAGATGAAACGTGTTGAGCTTATTGCACGATTTTATAATTGCTTTTATGCTACAATAAATTTGGAATTGTTTAATCAATTTGATTATATTTTCTTTTTTTTTTAAAAAAAAAAAATCACATACCAATCACCAGACATGTAAAGAGTGGAGGCAACATGGTGATTGCAGGAGACGTGGCCTGCTGAAGTGGGGATATCCCCTTTTAATTACTTTGGTATTTGATTCCTCGACTATATGCACGTGGTTTTTTCAATTCTAACTTGTGGATTTACTTATATGCACCTGGTTTCCATTATTGTAGGACTCCCCTCTTTATTTTTTTTATACCTTATTCCCTGTGTTGGAATGCAGCATTTTAGATTTCGGCCAGTGTTGATCAGATCTATGCAATGTTTCAAAATACCGTGTTGCAACTTGAAGAAACGTCACAAACCTTGTAACAATGAAACTGAACTGCTGTTAGGGCATTTACTAACTGAATAGAATCCCTTTCTTCCTATTAACCCCTGCAATGCCTCCTAGTGATTAGAAATCAACCCCTTTTCCAATTAACCCCTGCAATGCCAATATTAACCTCCCTGGCGGTCTAATTTTTTCAAAATTTCGTGTCTAAAAGCGTCTCAATTTTTTTTTAAAGGAAACGTGTTTTTGTACATAGTTAGCCTGTAATAATTAGGAATCATGCACTGAAATCCGTGCAATCAAGAGTTCTTACTGGTAAAATCCTATATAAATAAATTAATAAATAAATAAATAGTAAATACACTGAGTCCGATAAAGTTTGAAACACGACATAATAATTTATTATCCCAAAAATAATTCTCCAAAATAATGCAAATAAATGATATTCAATAAAATACAACAAAAAACACTGAAATCTGTCTGCAAGCAAGGGTTAGATGTATGGTCTATTTCTTATCCTGTACTGCCACCTAGTGGCCGTTCATAAACATTACACTGTATAATCCAAAATGTAAACTGTAAAAAATATTCCTTTTATGCTAGCCCCGCCCCCTGCATCGTGTGACTCTCAGGAAGCAGCTCGCCGCGATCACACTGCGGGGGACAGCGAGGGAGCCAGGAGGAGATGAGTATGCATCCAGCCCGAGTGTGGCTCGGGGTTTCCGTTCGCAGTAGCAAAATTTAACCCCGAGTCACACTCGGGAATACCGCCAGGGAGGTTAAAGGGTTATTCACGAACTTCTGAAATGTAACCATAATACAAGCAAATTGACCGGGAAATACCTTGCAATTCGGCAGCTTTCACCGGCACAGAAATTGTCCCATAGACCAATGGTTCCCAACCGCGGTTCTCAAGTACCCCCAACAGGCCAGGTTTTGCAGATTACCTTGGGGAAATGCAGACTGAATCCTGCAATCACCTGAGCAGCAAATCATATCACCTCTGCTGTGCTCTGGATATCTGGCAAACCTGATCTGTTGGGGGTACTCGAGGACTGCGGTTGGCAACCACTGCCATAGACTAACTTCTAGTCTTCTTGTCACAGGATGCCAAATTGCACAGAAATCACAGCAAAATTCTTTCATTTTTCAGTGTTTCAATTTGGCGGGTTTAAACAGGCGAATACCATAGGATTCAATGTAATAAATGGAATGTTTTTAAAGTTTTCTTTTTAAAGACAGTTTATTCTTTTTAAAAGACCTTTTTGCATTTTTGGAAGGCATTTTTTTAAAGACTCTTTAAAATTTTGTAGCAGACCTTTTTATTTTTTAACGAAGGACCTTTTTAATTATTTAGACACATTTTTCTACAATTTTATTGATTTAATCTCCTAATAGGAGACTTCTCTCCCCACCCTCAGTTCGTTGGAATTCGCCATGGCCTTTTCAGTGCAATTAGGCAGTTATAGGACTCCAATGTCTGCAAAATAATAATGAACGTTCTCTAAATAGTGTAGTCATATTTTCTGTGACAAGCAAAGCGCTGAAATTGCAAGCAATTTTGGTGCTTTGTGAATAGACCCTTTGGTCTCCCTGCAGCTACAATAAGCTCTTTCACCCCTTTACTCATCTCTATAACTGCAATCCTTACAGCAACTCACCAATCCTATTTCTCCCGTCTAGTTTAAGCCATGCAATGCCAATATTGGTCTCCCTGCAACTATATTAACCTGGTTTTCCCCACATACTCTAGGTCTCTAGGGCTGAAACAACTAATCGATGATGAAAATAGTTGTCAACTATTTTCATTATCGATTAAACGGCTGTCGCTTTCTCGTCCTGTATATAGCACCCACTGTTTAGAGTCAGACTGAGTTAAACGTAAATAACCTCAGCTTCAGTGCTGATTGGAGATGACACACCGCTGCTTTACTCCGTATGATTTAGTTGTACGGTTATTTAAGACACAACCAGTGTTTTTATTTAGTTTACAACAGTGGAAACCACGGGATACTGCCATTGGGTGAAGGAGCTGTACACCTGTGTTTTAGAGTTGACGCTAGAGTCCTGTGCATCATCATCTCTATCCCCAGCACTCGTAGCCGCGTTCATTTGGGGAGAAAGCAAACATGGGCTTAAGCTGCACATGCAGCATCAACCCATCACTCTGACCAAGCACTCGCATATCTACCGTATGTACAGAAGTTGTGTACACTACGCAAATTGCTTATTTATTTTTTCCTTAAAAGGAACATTAAGTAAACACTTATTTTTTTTAATCCAATAAATCGATTAATCAAAATCCTAATCGGCCAACTAATCGATTTTATGAGCATAATCATTAGTTGCAGCCCTATTAGTCTCTACAAATAACACACACTGCAGTCACTACAGCAAAAGAAAAAGGTTTAACAGCAATGAATAGTTATTTCAGGTCATTTTGAATTTTTGTATAATGAATAGAAAGAAATACCGTAATGGTGTAAGATGGGATTTGAGTTGCAATTCATCTGGTATTTGTAGTTTCACACAGCTGATGGGGCAAGCTGTGCTACTGCACACCAGCAAGAGCTGTCATAGCACAAGAATGGCAATGATGGGTAGCTACCAGTATACCATGAAAAATAAAACGTTAGAAGCTATGAACTGTTTTCAATTGTGCTTTTTTTCCCTTCTCAGGTTACCAGGTTTTTCAGCCTTGGTATCTACATGCTTTTAGATTTGTCTAATGATAATTGATTTTTATTTTCGTCTCCTTTTCCTTAAACTCCAGGCACACTGAGTGTCATTTTATCATTCCCGTTCATCTTCAACCCTTGTCTGGGATGTACAGAGAACACACCAGAGTGGGTCGGCTTGATCTACTTCATCCCGTTCATCATCATCTTCCAGTTCGGTTGGGCAGCAACACAGATTTCCCATCTCGCTCTCATTCCTGAATTGGCAAAAAATGACCATGACAAAGTGGAACTCACAGCCTTCAGGTAAGTCTTGATTTTTAAAGGGCCATTACAACCAAAAATGAAATGTAATTAAGTGTACTTTGTTATTCTCTTGTATGTTTTAGTTAGGAAAACCTTTTACTTTATATGTGTCACTGGATGCATTCATTTTATGATCTTTTAGGGTGTACTCACAAACCACCGACATTTCTGTGCTTTTCACTTGGGCGATTCCATTTCGCTAAAATTTCAATGAATTACATAGTTATGTAGGCTGAAAAAAGACATGCGTTCAGCTTTTCACACATTACCTACTGCTGTTGATCCAAAAGAAGGCAAAAAACCCAGTTTGAAGCGCTCGCCAATATGCAACATACTGTGAAAAATTCCTTTGTGACCCCAGAATGGCAGTCAGATTTCTCCCTGGATCAAGTAACTTTTACCCACATATTAAATATCATAACCCTTAATATTATGTTTCTGCAGGAAGTCATCCAGTCGTTTTTTAAAAGTCTGTACAGTCTCTGACCCAACCACCTCAACAGGTGCATAATTCCACAGCTTTATTGTTCTCACCATAAATAACACTTCCTGTGCCTTAGGCTGAATTTCCTTTCATCCAGTCTAAATGGGTGACCTCTATTCACTGTTTAGTGAATGGTCACTGTAGTGCGCCGAAGATGGAGTCAGCGAAGCCTCAGAAAAAAGTTGGAGTATGTCCCTGAAGAGCACAGACGTGACGAATTCCACCAATCTGCTAAAAAAAAAAAAACTGAACTTTCCTATTCTCCTAATAGATGTTTAAACCAGTATGTGTACTAAAATGTGTCTTGATAATAAAAAGGTCCTTTTAAAAAAACAAATAGGTCTGTTACAGAATAAAAGAAACGGCTTAAAAAACCCTAAAAAACTTGGAAACAAAAATGCTGTCAAAAAAAAAAATACAAGTGTTCTAAAAAATTTCTTTTTGCTGAAAATAAAAAAAAATAATAAAATGAAAACTGATATTACTGCTTTACCTCAAAACCTATGGGATTAACCTGTTTATACCTGTCAAACTTAAACACCGAAAATCTGTTCATTTCGCTATTACTTGGTTGTAGTTCGGCTTTCTGTGAATAGACGAACCTTTACTTCTCTATGGGGCAATCTCACTACTGCTGAAGATTGCCGAACTGCACTATATTTCACCGTCAGTTCACATGTATTTTTGCATACTGACAGATTAGTGAATAGCCAAACTGCCCCGAAATTGAAACAAACGGTGAAATCCACTGTTCAGTGCAATGAAAGTTCAGTGCTTAGTGAACAGACCTTTTTGTGTTGTAAAATGACCCCCCCCCCTCCCCATATCTTTATCTCACTTGGTCTTCACTATGTGGCAATGGCCCTATAATGGAGTCTATGGGTCAGGTAGCCGTCTCAAATCATTGTATTGTGTGGGATGTATTCAAAGGACATCACCAGGGTGTAGATTAGAAGTATTTTAAAATCCCTGTTTTATGTAATTTAGCTGCCATCTTTTGTCTCAGGTAGCCTGGAGAACAATAGCCTTAACTGTTAATTATTGTAGATTAATAGCCACAAAGCAAATATTGCATCATGGGAAATATCCAGAAACTGGAACCTGGAGATAAAATACCTACTATAGTTTTATTTTTCCTTTTTTACATGCATTTACTTCAAAGAAGAAAAAAACCAGCAGCATGTGTTACATCTTCTGTAAATGGTAGTGTCCATTTTAAGCAGAAATGAATGTAGAGAGTGGATGACATTGGATGAAATGATTGTGTGGTTCTGGTTGCTGTCTCTTATTCCTTTCCCCTTTCTCCATTTTGACAATGTAGATGTCCATTGAAAAAAAATTACTGCTTGCTTTTTTATTGGGGCAGTAACTGATAAAAACACATTTCTAAAAAATAGAAACGTTGCACAACATTTTGTGACGATGAACGATAGAAGCCACTTTTGTATCATGATAATGTCTAACTATTTTTAACTTTATCAAAGTGTCATGGATCAATGGGCTGGAATAATCTGAGCCCCCTAGAAGACCCAGAAATAGGCCGCAAAATCTCATGGTTCCACCAGACAAAATCACGAAGGGCCGGCCCCACAAGGTCCACACTATTTAAAATATGACCCTTAGGTAAACCAGCCCCTGGCCAGTCCAAGATACCAGAACCCACCTTCAGATCCAGCAGGGAGCCCCGGTGAATCCAGCCCTTTGACACATATCTTTCTTAAAAGTAGTATTTCATTTGTAGATGGGAAGGTTTGTTAGTGCACGTTTTTGTATTTTCACTTTTTATTGTTTTTTTTTTTTTTTTGTAAATTGTTTTCGTTAGAGGTTTTCAATATTTTTGTAAAAAGAGGAAATGTGGTATGTACAAGGCAAGGCAGATTACGAAATATAATATTACAATAATACAAGTTCCATATAGATGACAAATGGGTAATCTGAGAAATGAGAGTATAGGGGTGGAGATCACAATGGTCGGAAACAAAACTTGTGCCATTTAGTCCGTGGGTTGGAAGCAAAAGACCGTAGTTGTTTAAAATATTAAAAGAGGAAGAAACTGAAGGGAGGGGGGGATGAGGAGTGTCAAGAGGGTGGGGGGGATGTATGTATACTCATTTAGGGCATTGGGTTGCTGAGCCACTAGGCCTAGGTCTGCAGGTAGGTATGAGGAGTGTTGTGCGATTGAAAAGGGAGTTGCTCCATAGTATGGACATCTGGTGTAGTTCTGGGAACGTGGGAAGAGTCGGTTTATTCCAGTGTGTAGCTAGAGCTCTGCAAGCTCCTAGGGAACAACATTCCCTGCCACCATTGCTGATGGTACGTCCCAAGTTGACTTCAACCCTTCCAGCACAAATTTGTAGTAAGGGGTAAGGTGTCAGCGGAATAATGTTTTTATTCCTTATTTTGTATGCATCACGCAGCACAAACGTTTAGAAGTGGCCTTCCAGATGTCTGTCCAGTCCTCAAAGTCTAATTCCTCTCCTATATCAGCTTGCAATTTGAGCATGGAAGGGTAACGTTCCTGGGTCCCACCATTGGGTACAACCCACCCAGCAGCAAGGGATTAGTATCTATAGGATCTACATTAGTATCTATTCTTTAAGGGGCACAATCCCTGTTTTTGTAGTCTTGCCCTTCTGTTGGGTACCCCCTTACCGTGGCTATGGATAATCTCCTGTACATTGTACTCGCTGTTGCTCTGGCCCCTGCCCACGGATCAGGGTGGTTTTCAGACACTAACATCTGGGAGTTCGGAACTATTTAACGGTACTACTGGCAGGCTGCTGCACCCTTGGGATCACCCTGAAAAGAACGATATTTAGGGTGCGGACGGTTTAGTTAATGGGATTATGATTTTATCTGATCGTGTACTGTAGAAGGCCACTGTCAGACGACCGCACTAGGTGCGCATGTACTGACGTGGCTTAGTATTGTTAAAAGCAAATACTTATTAAACAAACATTACATTCAAATGAGTTTTAATCCACAAATGAGTTTTCTGAGGACCTAATGCAAAATCCCGTATACATATTTTTGGTTGGAAAAGGGGTTAAATATGCTAGTACATGAGCTGTCACAAGGGAATTAACTTCTGAGAGTATCTAAGAGTTATAGGGTTGTTATGGTTCAGGATTTCTTGCTCTTGCATTCCGAAGTCACTCAGACAATAATTTCTTCAGAACTATTCAATGCAAGGTATAATACGAGATCTGCGGCTGCTGATTACAATGACCACAACCACAGTGTGAAGATGCAGTAAGATGTAACTTCTTTCTACTGTCTCACACGTCAATGTCACACATCGGTTAGTTGTTAAAAAGCCTTTGTCACTCCATAGAAGTCCTAAAAGGCCATGCATTTTCATTTTATTTCCACTTGTTATGTCCAGAAAATAACTTGTTTTATGAAGTTGTTTGTTGTTGTTTTTTTTTTTTTTACTCTATCAGGGTTATTCAGAGAGAGGTGAAAAGCAGGAGAATGACTGGAGAATGGAAAATTCTAGGTCAAAATAGCCAAACCAGAAAAATTCTCCCTTTCATCTCACTTTCCAAATCGCCTATTTTGACCTAGAATTTTCTCCTGCTTTTCACCTCTCTCTGAATAACCCTGATTGTTACATTTAGCCTGGGTAGATTGCAGTCAGGAAGTTTAACTGTGAGATAACACTGAAAACCCAGGAGTCTGGAACCTGTTGCCAGGTATATCAGAAGGAATATGTCTCCTGCCTTGATTATTCTTAATCCTCTCACTACATTAAAGTGTCTGTCTTTTCCTATTGTGTTTCTCAATCTTCAAGTATCTGTACTTCCATGTATGTCTCTCTTTGACTTTGTGATTTAAGAGTATGCATTTCTCGTGTGAACTTTTGCATGATGGGGGACACTCTGTAGCATCTAGAACTTTTCCCCAAAACACTTGTGTAAAATATGAAGAGATGAAAATATTTAAATGGTGTTCAAAAAAAAATAATTAAAAAAAAATGTTTTTCTCTACTTTTAAGTGGCGGCTGTGAATCTCTTTTTTTTCAAACTAATGTTATGCTAGTATTGCTGTAATGTGCTTGGCAGTGGAGGAGATAAAATAAGTTTTTTCTAAAGTTCCAAATGCTCAATCACATTGCCAAACTGTGAGTATTTTTTTTCCTTAACTCTTAGTAATTTTAGAGTGGGACATTCTTGAAAACGAGAGAAATCGATATCTAGCATTCCTGGTAAAATACTTTGAATTTATAGAAGATTTATTTATAAAGAATCGTCGCTCATCCATGAATGACAGCCAATCTGTAAATATTCTAGTAGTAACAGCTCATTGATTCTTTGCATTGCTGCTATGCATGGACAAGTATCTACTTTGGATCTAGTGTAGTGTTTTGGTTCTGTTTTTTTGTTGTTTTTTAATTCAAATGCCAGAATTGCTTCAGTTCAGGAGAAAAATGGGGCAGTAGGCTGACACCCGGCTCCACAATCCTTCCAGACTTGCACCCCATACACTGCAGAGATCTCGTCAGATTAGGAGGGGATCAAATAATAAACTATTTTGTTAATGTTTGCACATAAACATTGCTTTTAGCCTAATCAGGGGTTATAGCTGTTTTGTTCCTAAATTGTCAACCTAGGGGGGCATAGCTACATCAAAGGCTCAATGTTTGGCTAGTCAGAACTCCTGTCAGCCTCTCCCTAATTGTTTTAAAATTATGCTACACAAAACTTAAGGGGTTCCATGCAAGGTCGCCAAAGTGCAGCGACCATAGAGACATCAAACCAATTGTTTAAACCAACAGAAAATGCATGAAAATAATAAAAAGGTCTGGTACAGCATTCTAAAGGCCCTTTAGAAAAACTGGGAATCAAAAATTATGTCTTTAAATAGACTGTTTGCTAAAAAGGAAAAGAAAATAAACGGTTGAATAAAATGTTTTTGCATTGAATCTTATGGGATCCGCCTGTCGAACGGAATCACCAAAAATCAGGGAATTTCAGACACTTCAGTGCAGTTCAGCATTCTGTGACTATATGAACACTTCGCTGCTGAGCTGTTTCACTCCTGGCCGCTGATATAATTTTCTCTATTTTTGATTTGAAGTCCTGTTTTATTGTAGAACCCAGATGAATTGTATTTTTTTTTTTCTAGCAGACTTGGCTAGGAGAATTGGCAGGAGAAGAGAACAATCTAGACCAAATAGCCAAACCAGAAAAATTTTCATTTATCTTACTTTCCAAATCGGCTATTTAGTCTTGATTGTTCTCTTCTCCTGCCAATTCTGAGTTTCACCTTTTAGTAAATAGACTTGTATGTGTAACAACAAAAAATGTCAATCGTTTGCAGCGTGTACATTTATTATATCCCACATTTTATCTTCCAAAACATTGTGGTTTATAAATTCTAGGGGTTAATCTATATGAATAAAATCCTAATTGGAGAACCTTTTACTCTTTTGGGGGGGGGGAGCATTTTTAACAAAAACTGGGAAGAAAACCCCACACACTCTTACTAAAAAAATAAATTTAAAAAAAATGGCCATGTTTAATATAATTGGAAGGGCCAGACTCTGACCTGCCTTATGACACTTGACAAAGTGGGAGGTAAAGAGTGGCGATGTGAGGGTCCAAATGACACCTGCCTCTGCTTGCAGTGGTATGCCATCACTTCAAAATGTACTGACTTCTGGGAAATGACAAGGTTAATTAGTGCAGCAACATTGTTCGCACTAGAAGCGAATAATGCTGCTGCCTTAAAACAGAGGGGGGGGGGCGTTTGACAATTTATTTTTTAGATTTCACTTTTTTATTTTTACACATTACACCAATTTTCTATTTTTTTTGTTCTAAAAGTGGCAGCATTCCCCCCCCCCCACTCATATAGATAACAATGCAGTTGCACGCTCTCGTTTATTATTATTTTTTTTAAATATATATTTTATGTATCTTATTTTAATACTATACTGTATTTTGGTATTTATATACTTTAATTTACTAAATAAGTTTATTAATTTAATTCAAATAGCATAGGTTTTGAGTTTTATTACTATGGAGCTCTGTGATTCACTCATACACATCGCACATTTCAGTGCTTTCTCATTCAGTGCGCTTCAGCGATTCCATTTCGCCAACCCTGCGGTGAATTCACCATTCGCAGCAGGGTCTCCGAACTGCACGATCATGGCGCTGCCAAACTGCAAAACAAAAAAGAATTCTGCGATTCTTCTAATAGGTGTTTAAACAAATTAAATTGTGTCCTAAATAATAAAAAGGTCCTATGAAAAGGTTTGTTACAGGGAAAAAAACTCTTTAAAACAAATCGGGAATCAAAAGTTTAATCTAAAAATTACAAAATATACAGTAATATGTTCCCTAAAAATAACGGTTTTCCAACAATAAAAAATGAAATATAAAAGATATATATATTTTTTTTTTACATTGAATCCTATGGGATTCGCCTGTTTAAATCTGTCGCACTGAATCACCGAAAATCAGGGCATTTCCCTGACACGTCTGTACAGTTCGTCATTCTTTGAATAGATTAACCATTACCACTCTATGGGACAATTTCGTTGCCACTGAATTTTGCTGATCTGTGTCAGTCTGCACCATATTTCGCTGTCAATTCGCAAGTATTTGGCGAATTGACCGTTTAGTGAATAAACGATTATCCCCGAAATTGCACCATATGGGGCAATTCATTTGGAAGTTCGGAGCTTATTGAATAACCCCTTTATGAGTTTTATTGCTGTGGAGTTCAGTGATTAGCTCATACACCATGCACATTGCTGTGAGTTTTATTACTGTGATCTGTAAAGTGTATAGTATAGGAGTGTGAGTAAACTGCAATGCAATAAGTGTTCTTTAAATCTACTCCCCTGTGTAGGGCTAAAATGAACTATTATTGTCATAATCCATTAGTTGACTTTTTTTTTCGATTTAGGCTGGCGTCACGAGCGTGAGAGTGGTCGTTCCTTCCACTCGACGCCCGTCTGGCCACCTTGCTGAGCGCACTTATACAATTAATTTTTTTCATGTAACTTGGACCGGCTCGTCCGATTTTATCTGACAAAATCCCCTTCAAATTGGAAAGATCGCTAATCTGTTGTAGTCGAAAAAAAATTCTGAAATCTTCCGATGGTGGTCGGTTGCAGTGGAAGAGTGCTGATTCACCTCCATGTTGTGGGATCGGTCGAATGAATCAGGCGATATAAGGTGATCGCACCATCACAGAAATACATGAAGTGGATGGCCAGCCTAAAGAGAGAAGAATCAAAGCAATTGCAGGAAACCAGTGCAAAAAACCTAAAAACCTATTTCAGACTGCTTTATGCTATTCTGCTCCTACCATACTCTCAAAGATTCTAGTGGATCCGTTCCAAGACTGGGTACACCTGTCATACCTTGGATGGCTGGTTAGTCCTCGCATCCTCCAAAGTACTCTTGGTTCATCTACAAAAGATCTGGGCTTTTTTTTTTTTTTGTCAGCCCACGTCTAGTAGGTGCTAGTGGTCCCTACTACTATGTCATGTGTTCAAGAGTCACTAGAGCTATTTCCACTTGCAATTACTCAGAGCTGTTAGTAGTTTCGGGCTACGTCCACGAATGCTAAATGGCTAAGAACATGCATGTTTTGTTTTTCCTATTAACGAGTTCTGAGTTTTGATCTCCATTTTGGTTGTAAACACAGTATGCTATTTACTGTTCCTTATTCTATTTTCATAGAATCAGTGTTTGTGTGAATTTTAAAATTTCCTGTTTAATGTCGTTTTTCAACACCATAACCACAATTGTCTTGATACAACAGTTTTACCATGAAAGAGGAACTAGCTTTTCTTTCTTTTAACCTGTTGTTTTGTGGACAGAAGTGTATAACCTAGTAGTAGAAAAGTAATTTTTTTAATGGGCTAAAGTGAGTCGGAACGTTTTGCTGTAAAAGCCACAAGCTGTTTAAACTAGTGTGCTAAAATAAATTCTATGTCTATGTTTTGTTTTACTAAAGCTAGACCTGTATGTTTTGAGCAGAAAGTAACACCTGTTACGTTTTAGAGCCCAAAACTTCCAAGTACCAGTTGGTCAGTTATTCCTCTAGTATATTTTGTTCTCTTGCTGTAATGATTTACTAGCAACAAATTTATTCCATACAAAAAAAATGAATTCTTGCATTTGAGGGTGGTTGGGGTAAACCATTCTTAAAGTAAGAGCTTGCATAGGTGTAAATTATTAACCATGTGGTTACAGTTCAGGGAATCTGTTCCTGCTTTGTAACAGTCAAATATCTTGTGAGTGCAAAATGTCAAGACTCTGCCTCCCCTCCTCACCATGTGATCTCATAAAGTAGACTAGTTCCCTGTTTGTATGACGTGGCTTCCGGTCTATCGTATCCTATTCCTATGGCTTTTATCGTTTCATAGGGAAGTTTCTGCTTAATCTTTGTAAATGACATTAACTTGTTTCGTTTGACCAATTTGAAGGGGGGTTGTTTTGTGTCTAACCAGTGTTGTAATATGTGCAAAGAAAAACTCAAACCTCGTGCTCAAATACCTTTTTTGAGCTTACCAAAACTGTGGAGAACACTATAGAATATATAAATACGTTAGAATCAATAAATAACCATATATAAGAATATGTTTATAAAACCCTGTACAGCAGGGGAAAAAAACGCATATCAAAATGCCAAATGCAACAAGGTGCAGTGGTAATCCTGCGCAATAAAGTGCCGAATATATAAAGTGTGATAAGTATCACGTGCAAAATTTGGTGGGAGTTGTATATAGTGGAAAACAAAATATATAAAAATGAAAATAGATCTAAAAAATGGAATCTATAGTAAATACGCGGTTTTAAGAAAGTGTGTTTGGTCAGTTCTGTTACTTCTCAATATTCTTCACATCCTGTGGAATATAGGTCTCAGAAAAAGTATAAAAAATATAACGTTCAGTCACGAGAATAAAACGTACAATAGTGCAAATGTTCTAACCAATCTAAAAAATGTCCTTAAAAAATATGCAGAAAATGGCCTGGAGAGACTGTATCAAGCATACAGTATAGAAAATATTCAGAGTATGTAGTAAGCAGTAGTGGGTATCCCACCCAATTTATGCGCTGTGTATTTTGTCTGCTTTAAAGGAGTAAAACAATCCACCGCCTTCCAGGAAGTATTCAAGTCTCCTCAAGGGGAAAGGAGCTGAAAAAGCGTCATGGTGTAGTATGTCCTTATAGTATAGGGTTCTTTTGCACTCTTCTGAATTTATTTATTTTTTAATTCTTTATTTAGAGAATTATACATAACAAGAAATTCACGAAATCAAACGTAGAAAAAGACAGCCGTCTAGGGCTGGCCAAACTAACTACGGTCAGCCAGTCAGATAATGTAAGATGCTAGTAGTAACAGGTCAATAAGGGAATAATAAAAACAAAAAGCAAGAAGTCCCAACCTCAGTGAAGGAAGAAAACACAAAAGAAACACATAAGCATGTAGGACTATCAACGTAAATGCCATAAATTGTCCTGATAGATTATACTCAGAGCTTATCTATAGACCAGTGACACGTAAACACAGAAGAAAAAAGCTGGGGGGGGTAAACAATATCGCTCAGGTCTCAGTCTGGCTGAAGTTCCGGAGGGTCCGGCGAGATGCCCGCCGCTTCAAGGTCGGACCAGGTGGTTTCAGGATCAGTGATGGTGTAGGGGACATTATTATGTGTCACCACCAATGCTCCCGCCAAGCCCCACCGATAACGGATCCCCCTCCGACGAAGAACCGCAGTCACAGGACGGAACCGCCTGCGAGCAAGCAGAGTCTGGAATGGAAGGTCGTGATACAAAGCCAACGTGGAGCCCTCAAATTTCACTGGATCTCTTGCGCCAGGAGCAGACATAAGCTTGACCTTAAATGCTACGTCACGAAAGGCCACCACGACATCACGGGGTGTCCCCTTCGAAAGCGCCGCAGGTTTCCGAACCCTGAACACCGATCCGATCACATCTGGCTTGTCAGGAGGGAGTCCCGCCATCCGAAGGGCCAAACGAGACACATAAGCTGGGAGTTCATCCGACGACACAGAGTCCGGGATGCCTCTGACCCTGACGTTACGACGGCGGTGTCTTGTTTCCAGCATCTCCACAGAGCGGGACAAAAGCTCGACCTGGGATCTTAGACCAGCGACCTGTCCCAACAGGTGAGTATGTTCCGATAGCACTGTAGAAGTCGTCGCCTGCACTGCTGTCACCTGCGCACGGATTGTTGCAACCTCCTCCCGAACCGCCGCCACTTCAGGTTTCCACACCCCCCGGATCTCCCGGAGTTCGTCCAGGATCCTCCGAAGGTCTCTTTTCGTAAGAGGAAGATCATCATCATCCTCCTCCTGCCGACTTTCTTCAGGCTGTGTCATACGGGTTTCGAGTGAGGTCGCTCTCATTTGTTGCGGTTGGGCACCCGGTCTCAAAACGTCCTGTCGTAATGAAGCCACACTACTGCTGGCTAAAAGCTGGGGTTCCTCAGCCGAATCCCTGTCAGAGAGGCCACCAGCAGTAAGTGAGGCACTCAAAGACGCCGTCAGCGCTGCTTTTCGTTTCTTTTGCGCCCTTTTTTTTGCTGCTGCAGATAGTGGTTGGGAGTCTGGTGTCTGAGATTGTGGGGAGATCCAGGTCATCGCAGAGCTACCACCCGAGTGCCAGGGGTCCTCTTCATCGTCCGAAAAGTCATAGCCCGGGGGGAGGGGGGAGGGAGGAGGAGATCGCATCTCCCTTCGAAGTGGACCCACCTCTCATGGAGTCCCGAATGTCCCTCTGTCTGGACCCCAGCTTCTGTGAGCGACCGGTGGGCATGTCACCAAAAGCGCAGGCACAAAGAAGAAGAGCGGTAAAAGGTCTCAGAAATCTCCTTCCAGGCTTCTAAAATGGCCGCTAGTACTAGGCCCCGATTGTGCTTCGGGGGTTAATCCACTCCGGAGCGTCAATTTCGGGGGTAAGGCAAACTCACCGAGTCCCCCAGTGCCCCCAGAGACCGTAGAGCGTTTCTCAAGTGCGAGCAAGCGGCGGAAATAACTTTAAAAACCGTGTTTATCACGGAGCTCCTTCAACATGCAGCCGCTCGCTTCCTCAGCTAGCTCCGCCCTCTCTTCTGAATTTATTTACATTTGCACTATTGTACGTTTTATTCTGCCTTTCAAACCTTTTTTTTTTTTCTTGACTGACATTTCTTTTTTTTATACATTTTCTGACACCTATATTCCACTGGATTTGAAGAATATTGAGAAGTAACAGAACTGACCACACATTTTCTATATATTAAAAAATACAATTTTTTTTTTTTTCATATACTTTTTTTAATATATTTTTTTTTTTACATAGGTTTCCATTTTTTTATTTTTAGATATTTTGTTTTCCACTACATAAAGTGCAAAATTGGTGTGTGTTATTGCACACTAGGTGTTAAGCCTGCCCAGAGGGCAGTCTTTTGTTGTAGAGTGTGGTTTGCAGGAAATAAAAATCCACCCAGGGCAGGAAATGTAGACCCCCTTGTGTGTTCATTCCCATGTTTATTTTTATCGGTCTTGTTTTTCTGCCTACTTTGAATATATTGCTGAGGGGCTATTTATTGGGTTGGGAGTGGAGGTAAATTTTTCCTGCTGGGATATTTATTGTGAGGGGTGGGATAAGGCAGTATTTCCCTTTTTATAAAATGGTATCTCCCACAATAGTGCAGCATCATTGTCAAAATTATAATTGAAATGGGAACAATATTGCTGCATTAAGAAAAAAAACACGTTAGATTTTTTAAAACCTTTTTGATACTTTTAACATGGTCATGTTTGGTATCATTGGAAAGGCCATGCTCTGGCCTTTCCAATGATTCCAAACATTAACCTCTAACCTCATTAACCTCTGCCACGGATCAGGAAATAGGGGGATTCTTTGAATCCCCGATCTCCACCATAGGGTTTCCATAGGGAAACCTCTTGGCAGCTAGGGGTTAATTCTAACACTGATGTCATCGCGCCATGCATGGGGAGAGGCCCCGGAGGCTTGGCTGACATCCTCAGGGGATAAAGACAGGCATCACTTGAAAGGGCAGACTCTGCTTTTTTCCAGCGGTGCCTGTCTTTAACGTTTACTTCCTCCCGCTCGGGAGAGAGAGGGGTCAGAAAGGACCACCTCTCATTTCAGGCGATCTGGCTTTGCTGGGGGGCCCGCATAAAAATGATGTGATTGCTCTGGGCGGGGGTCTTAAAAGAAACGTCTGATTTCAAGGAAGTCAGATCGCCACAGGACCCCTGAAGAGAGCGTGGAGTATCAGAGGGAGCTCTGGATATGCGCATCCGGCGACAGACTTGTTACAAGCTGATTTAATTGTATAAGATGATACTTTAGCACACTTTATATATTCAGCGCTTTATTGCGCAGGTTTACCAGTGCACTTTGTTGCATTTGGCACTTAAAATACGTCTTCTTTTCTGCATGCTGTACAGGGTTTTATAAACTCCACATTCATATATATGGTTATTTATTTATACTATGTGTTCTCCAGTTTGGTAAGCACATTCATTGAACTATATTTGTGCTCGACGTTTGTTTTTCTTTGCACTTGGTCACTTTTTGGTATTATTTGGGAGGATTTGTACCCACTGATTCCATTGTAGAGCAGCATCTGTAAACGCTTCGACACCCTGTAAGGGGCACACTTTAATAAATTTAGTCACGATCAGGGCTGCAACTAATATTTTTCTAATCGATTAGTTGCCCAATTATTTTTTTTGATTAAACGGTTCATCGGATAAAAAGAATAAAATTTTGTGTTTTACTAAAAAGGAACTTTATGTTTAAAAAAAAAAAAAATCAACCGTTGCCTTTTTTTCGTAAGCAATTTGGTTGGTGTACCGAACGTTCGTACGTACAGACGCAAATTGCATACTTTTCGCAAAAAGGTACACAAGCACCAGGTCAGAGTGATGGATTGATGCTGCTGCTTTCTCCCCAAGCGAAGGCTGCTCTGAGTGCTCAGACATGACGATGTCAGAGTTTCTTCAAAATAATTTCATTAAAAAATTGTGTGGGAAGAGGGTCTGGAGGTGGAAGGGAGTGAGTTTGTTCAAGGGACTTCACCTGAGTGTGAGAGGGAGTGGGTTTTGGCAAAAGACTGGATTGGAGTGTGGGAGGGAGATCGTGGGAAGGGACCGGACCAAACAGAGAATGGCAGCTCCATAGCAAAAGAGGGGGTGGCAGGCAGGTTGGGGTTGGTGGCACAGGACTTCTGCTTCAAGGAAGGATAAAACACAAGCGGTATAGCGCCCCTACCCAGTGGAAGTATCCCAGGGTTTGTGCTATAATGCTGCTTCCGTTGTAAACTGAATAAAAACAAACTGGTTATGTCTGACATAACTCTAGAAATAAATCCTACTGCGTAAAGAAGCGGTACATCTTCTGCAATCAGCTCCGAAGCAAAGTCTGAGGTTATCAGCCCTAGTCACGATTCAAACCCTTGGTGGAAGGAGGCTGGGATACAGCACTGACATACACGTTTCTTTTTTTTCTAGTGTTGTAATATGGCCTTATGGCTGCAAGGGTTGTGAGCAGTAGTCTAGCCTCTAGTCAGTCTTCCTCTCCCTTCTATAGACAGTGTCAAATATGGCCCATTGGGGGTTAGTAAGACGTGACAATTTAATAGATGGCTGGCAAATTTATGCGTTTTGTGACAATAAATTTTGAATTAACGGGCATGACCAAAGACAATGAAACGGCGTTGCTTCTGGGTTTAGGCATGAACTGAAAGACCACATGCCGATGGTGTAGCCAAGTGTTGGGGAAACGTATGGTCTGTGAAGTAGTTTAAGTCAGAGTTGGGAGTTGTGCAGCTGGCAGGGTTTTGTTCCGAGCCATGGTATCAACTGCGTCTTTCATGGTAAGTTCTGGTATATTCTCAGAGCATCTGGCCAGTCCACAGGAATGTACAGTATCTCACAGAAGTGAGTACACCCCTCACATTTTTGTTAATATTTTATTATAGCTTTCATGTGACATGCGTGAAGAAATGACACTTTGCTACAATGTAAAGTAGTCAGTGTACAACTTGTATAACAGTGTAAATTTGCTGTCCCTGCAAAATAACGCAACACAATTAATTAATTGTGTAAACCGCTTGCAGCAAAAGTGAGTACACCCAAGTGAAAATGTCCAAATTTGCCACTTTCCCTCCTGGTGTCATGTGACTCGTGATCTCAAGTGTGTTAAATTTGGTGTTATCGCTCTCACTCTCTTGCTGGTCACTGGAAGTTCAACATGGCACCCCATGGCAAAGAACTCTCTTATCTGGGGGGGGAAAAAAAGGAACTATTACTCTACATAAAGATGGCCTAATCTATAAGAAGATTGCCAAGCCCCCTGAAACTTAACTGCAGCACGGTGGCCAAGACCATACAGCGGTTTAACAGGACAGGTTCCACTCAGAGCAGGCCTAGCCATGGTGGCCCAAAGAGGTTGTGCCAGTGCTCGACGTCATATCCAGAGGTTGTCTTAGGGAAATAGACGTATGAGTTCTGCCAGCATTACTGCAGAGATTGAAAGGGTGGGGTCAGCCTGTCAGTCCTCAGACCATATGCCGCACACTGCATCAATTTGGTCTGCATGGCTGTCGTCTCAGAAGGAAGCCTATTCTAAAGATGATGCACAAGAAAGCCCACAAACGGTTTGCTGAAGACAAGCAGACTAAGGACACGGATCTGTGGTCTGATGAGACCAAGATAAATTTATTTGGTTCAGATGGTGTCAAGCGTGTGTGGTGGCAATCAGGTGAGGAGTACAAAGACAAGTGTGTCTTGCTTACAGTCATGCATGTTGGCTGCCTGGCTCTTGGAAGCCCTGTTGTTATAGTAGAGGCTTATTGGGACTGAGAATGTATGACCGAATCGGTCTGCAGTAAACAAAAAATCCATTTTGTGCTCCACTGTTTACATTATGTATTTTAATTTTTTTTATATTTTTTTTCCCCAGATATGCATTCACAGTCATGGCAAATATTGCAGTTTATGCTGTAGCTTGGCTCCTGCTACATTTCCAGGTTGGCCAGACCGATCCTGGTGATACGGAACACTTGGGTCGACAGGACATTCCAATATTTAGGGTGAGTGTTAAATATTTAAAAAAAAAAATATTTTGTATGAAAGGTCACAGATTAACCAGCAGAAATTGCCTCGCAGGGCCCTAAAGTATACTTCACAAAAAACACTGAGAAACAAAAGGGAGGGGGGGATCTCAAAGGAGCAGCTAGTTGTGCAAAATCAAGCAGGGTTTCTTATCAAAAATCAAAGTCCCTCGAGTAAGTCTTCAGGTAAACAGCGTATGACAAAGAAAAACAAAAGGCATCCGAGTACATCATAGCGTCAAAAAACAAAAAGAAGGGGGGAATCAAAAATGTCCGGTGGAAGCTGCCAAAAGGTAAAAGGGGAGCAAAAAACATCTTCCAAGTAACTCACAGCCGGGGGGGGGGGGGGGGCAAAAATATAAGAGTCATATCAAAAAGTGCGGGTCGGCAACGGAGAGGTAACATAACAAATCAAGGTCTCTTCAGCCCATGTCCATCACTCTGATGCCACAACAGGAGAGTGCGGCAGCCAGATATCCAGCAAGCCAGCCCCACCACAGCTCGGGTTACATCTCCTGAACCAGGAAAGCGCTGCCACTCTTCAGCGCGCGTCCCATCGGTAATCCGCGCAGTCCCAACACAGACGGCGCGGTTGGAGAGACGGCGAATCGCATAGAATCCTCCTCAGCTCCGTTGGATCTGTCAACCAACTGCTCTGCTGCGGCTGGTGGCTCCGGAGTCCCGTGTTCCATCGTGGCCAATGAGCCACTGGGCATCTCCTCGGGCGCACTTTTGGGTTCCTCGACCCCCTCCATTTCTCCTTCAGGCATAGCTCCACTCGGGGTACTCACGACTCTGTAGATCCTCAGGATTTCCGTGAAGTGCCATAAGACGCCTCACGTCAGCAGGCAACTCCTACTCTCCCTCCTCCATCAAAAGGCGCTCGATGTGTGAGAACGCTGCCTCCAGGCCGAGCATTGGGGAATGCGAAGGTACATCAGCCTGCCACTGGAAGTTCGTTCCACCCGCCTCCTTTGTCAGAACGTCCGCAGCGGACGGGAGACGGGGGGGCCCTCCGGTGTCAGGGGCAGCAGAGGCGCCGCAGTGTGGGGCAAAGCTTCCGTATGGACGCTGGGGGAACTCTCCGGCGGGACAGCACCCATTGCATCCGGTGCAAGGAGCAGCCAAGTAATAGGCCCCAAGATGGCCGCCGGCAGCATACCTTGTCCGCTAAACGACAGTCTCTGGTCCTGGGGGGGGGGGGCGGACAAAACGGGCCCCGGACATCTCAAATCTGATGGCTGGCCGCTCCGGGTTCCAGGGAAGAGAACTCGGCAGATAAAGACAGCTAGGGAACCTAGTGAGAGAGAGACAGAGTGTTAAATAATTTAAAGTCTTGAATGGCAAACTTAACTGTCACTTTTTTTTTTTTTTTTTTTATAGAGTATTTTACCAGGAAGGATACTTTGAGATATCTCTCGTTTTCAAGTATGTCCTGGGTGGCGAGTATGTAATGTTAGGACACTTACTGGAGGTGCTCTTGCTGGATTCAAACTCCTGTCTCCACAGGCTCTCTCCACGCAGATACTACGCGGTACTATTAGGAGTATGATATTTGAAACCTGGATTGAAAATAAAATTAGTATTTATAAAACCTCTATTTACTAGATGGGTCCATTAAGCAGCAGTCATTTTTGCTAAAAAACTTAATGGTGTTCCCCAAGTTTCTCATGCATCAAACAGATCCTTACATATGCAGCAGTTTACAGTTGTAAATAAGGTATTATAGTGCAAAAATGACACCACCTATTGCCAATTGGGATTTAGTGTTTTAGCTGAATTTCCTGCTCCTTCGTGTTTTATTCCAAGAACAGTGGTTAAATGGCAGTAGTGGCAGTACTGTAATTTACTTGTTTTCTTCCGCACCGCGCACTACTTCTCCTCTTCATCTCAAGGACTCCCAAACCGAGAAGACCCTGAAGCTTTCTATCACTATTTGCGCTCCTACGCAATTTGCGTAAAGTAGGAGAAGCAAATTGCGCAGCATAAAGAGAATCAGAGTTGTGCGTATGCTCAGATCCAATCCATCAGTTGCCTCCCTGAGACCTATCGTTACAGCAATTTGGTCTTGGCGAGAGTAATGCCAGAAACTCCTCCACTTCACACAGAAGTATCTCCAGATTGAGGGGGAGGGGTACTCCTCATATCCAGACCACTTTATAACTGTAAAGTGGTCAGGATAAGTAGGGTGTCCCTTTTTAAAGACCGGTTTTCCTGCCTCGCAACCCTAGCCCCCAGGCTGTCATGCTTCCAATGCAGAGAATAATGTTTACTGTTCTTTTGTTTTTGTCTTCTACGTTTTACAGTATATTTTGGTATGTAGATTCCTCCTTGTGGTGGTTTTGTAATGTTCGTCATCGGAATGGTTTATGTAACTCAAGCTTGCAAACACCTTTTTAATAATCAAGAGAAAGTCTCTACTTATGGCGCCATCTGGTGGCTCTTTATGAGAGAGGAAATGTTATTTCTGGCAGCAGTGATAAAACCGAGTAGTATCAAGCAGCAAACGAAGTTGCATAAAGTGCAATATATAGCAATGGTAAAACAACAAATGTCATAAACAATCCCTGTAAAGTTAGTTATAGCAGCAGTGTTAGGTAGCAGCAATACATAACATCAAGTGTATCCACTTGCAATCTTATATGTGCAAAACTAGAAAACTTAGAAAAATATGTGCAGCATAAACCGGTTCGTTTAAAAGTGCATCTTTGCAGTTTTTAGCAAGTGATAGCGCAACTAGAGTAGTTGATTCTATGGATAATGATGAACACTTTTAAAATTCACTGTGCAAAAGTCACAAAACACATGAGATTGTGCACTGCACATAAAATAGAAGTTAAAATCCGTCCATTTGTATCGTCATAAGTGCAGAGCTGTGATGCGGAGTGTGTAATTCGATAAGGGGAGCAGAATACAGCAGCAGGTAAAGCTCACAAGTAGTGGTATATTCCAAACCACTCAAAGTCTCATGTAGCGGAGGTTATGAGCAAAGTCAGCGCTTCCTTCTGTTTATTCCTTCATTAGATGGAAAACCATTCGATAGGCCTTCAGCGTTGGTCTGAGTTGCAAGAGTGCCTCCAAGAGAAAGAATTCATACAAAGCATAGAGTAGTAAAGCTTAACATGCATGTATATGATGAAAATGAAAGGGTTTCACTCACATGATTCAGTGTCCTCAATCAGACACTCGATATGCAGGCAGCTGGCAGATTGGGTAGGGAATGCCAGATTTCCCTTCTTTGTTGGTGGAGATGCAGGGCTTTTCAGAATCCTGTAGTATGCTGGGACCAGGCACTGGGATCCCTTAAGTTTGAACAGGCTGGTGCTCTGGAAATGTAACCTCAGCAGCAGAGGAAAAATGGAAAAAGATGTGATAAAACGTTTTATTGCTAAATGAATCACATAAAATCGATCATAACAGCAAAGTACACTGGTGTACTTTGTTGTTCTGATCAATTTTATTTGATTTCATTTAGCAATAAAACGTTTCTTGAGAGGCCAGTGCACGCCCTGTCCAATGATCCCAAACCTGACCAGGTTTTATGTAACTATATAAAGATAAAATATTTATTTTTCTAACAAGGGAATATTTTTCATTTTTCAATTATAAAGTGAACAATGATGCTGTGCTAACTCACCATCTCATTTCTCATGTCACCAACAAGTTTGGAGACGATGGCACAATCCGTTACTACGAATTGTTAGATAAAAAAAACTAAACCACTGCAGTGCAGCGAAGAGCACTGGGGGGGGGGGGCTTTGGACCTCTGGTTCACTAATCTTTACACCTCACAAGGTCAAGTGAGGTGTCATGTCATTGGACAGGTCAGAGTCTGACCTTTGCAATGATCCCAAACATGACATGTAAAATGTAAAAGAAAAGCAAACCTTTTTTATCTATTAGTTCCAAAGCGATGGCATTGTCCATTTGTCACATATAAAATGAGCAATACCACTGCCATTACCTCATTTCCCACGCTGGGAATAAGGTCAGTGTCACTTAAAGGGTTATTCAAAGAGCTCCGAATTGTGGCCGAAAGGTAACCGAATGCTGAAATTCAGCATACGGTTACCTTTCCTGGCCATTCGGCTATTCGGAGAGCAGGCAGTTTGCCAAATGTTGGCGAATTGCCTGCACATACGGTGCCTGTTCGAGGGCAGTGAAATCCCGATGGAGAAGCAATGCTTTGTCTATTCGGAGAACACAAAACGGCTGAGAAAGGTTGCCGAAATGCCCTGCCATTCGGTGGTTTCTTTCGACAGGTTTATTCAGGAGAATCCCATAGGCTTCAGTGTTAAAAATATTCCTATCTAATAAACCGTTTATTATTTTATTCTGCAGTAAAAAGTCTGTTTTAGATTTATTTTTTTTTTAAAAAAAAAAATTTGTGTGAAAGCCCACGAAGTCCTTTAATTTTAAGAAAAGTCTCCATATACATTTGTCGGTTTCTTTTTGATGAATACATCCATATATGGCAATAGGGTGCATCTAAAATAAGGGGTAAACAGCTATTTTTGTGTCTAAACCAGTTGTATTGTGTGTGCTTCTTAGAGCATAGCCAGCCTAACACAAATGCCGCTATAAAATGGACCTCTAGTCCTCATCCCCTACAAGGGCTTACTATTTATTTTTTTTATTTTTAATTTAAAGTTTATTTTGTACGAAAGGTCACAGACCGACCAGCATAAATGGTCTCGCAGGACCTAAAGGAAAAACCGACTTAAGGAACGACATAGGAAATAAAGTGGGAAGGGTGTCTCAAGGGAAAACTCTAAGATACACAGAATCGGGGGGGGGGGAGGGGTATGGCACCAATAAATCTCAGCAGGTGGGGGGAAAATAAAATACATCACATATTACGGCTCAATGAAGTCATAAGTTCAGCAAATAAGGAAAAAGAGTCCTCAGAAAATGTCTCAAAATTCAAAATGAAAATAGGAGGGTGAGGGGGGGGATAGAAAAGAGTCCTCAGAAAACAGAGCTGAATAAAAGGGAAATAAAGTCAAAAAGGGGGGGCTGTCGACGGGCGATCGGAAAAAGGAAAGTAAAATTACAAAAGAAATGATGTCACAAGAATCCATTCAACCTGCGTCCCGGATTGTTACCTCTCGTCATACAGGCAATGCAAGGGCTCCGCCATTCACGTGAATGGCGCATCGGGAAGGACATGGATCACGGTGTGCGCTCTGCCTCCAGGGCTCTCCCGGAGCCGTACAAACCAACCACCGGGACCCAGGCCAACACATCCACCCCTCGACTTCTAGGCCTCCACATCCCGTTGCCACCAGCACAGACGCGGCCACCGCCGCTCTCTCGGTGACCGCCACCTCCACAGGGTCCCCGCAGGCATGTTTCACAACGTCTCCTCGTGAGTCAGGGATCTCCTCGGTAATCTGACATCTCGAGCCCGACTCAGAAGCCGGCCGCTCCGGATCAGCTCCGTGCGGTACATTCTCCCCGATATCCTCCTTATGCGCCGAGCGCCCAACAAACATCCCGGCCCTCTCCTCTTCACCCTCCGGGTCTGCAGTCACCAGGCCAGCTGTCAGTGTGGTCAGAAGCCGATGCCAAGAGCCACACAGAACCAGTTCTCCCTCCTCAGGTGTCCACAGCAAGCACTGCTCCATGGCTGCAAACCTAGCCTCCATTCCGCTCACTGGGGGGAGGGGCGCTCCCGGTCCAGCCATGCCATACACTCCTTTGTCCCTTCCATCAAGGGGATCCCGGGTGCAGCCTGAAGATGGGGGCCCTCCATCCTCACTGCTCGCAGCCAGCAAGTACACACCACAGGGGAAAGCTGGAGACCCGACAGGCAATTCAGGGGAGGCTGCAAAATGGCCGACAGCTGACCAGGCCTTAAAAAACAAAACCACAAAAATTCTCAGCTGTGCACCGGGGGGGGGGACGACAGAAACGGGCCTCGGTGCAATCCACGTAGTAGCCAGCCCCACAGGAACTCCAGTAGTGGGTTTTCTAGGTGGAGACTCCAGTAAAAATAGCTGGTTTCAGAAAAGTCCTGCGGAGCTCCACCAAAGCACGTCTGCTTCCATGCGGTGCTGGCCACGCCCCCCTATTTTTAGATATTTTTTTTTAGGATATTTTAGGCTTTTTTATTTTAAATCGTTTTTACTTTTTTCTGTTGTAACCGGAATCAGACGGGTTCACTCAGGACGAGGCCAGACCGGACACGAGCAAGGATTGTCTGAACACAAGTCTCTTCAGGAAAGGCAAACTTTATTGTGATATCACAACAGATGCTCACACAGGATTCAATCACAAAGAATGAGCCCCGAGTCCCTCGTGACATCCAATCTTATACCCCAAATACACAATTAGGTACATCCCAATCAGCCCACCTCCCGATGACACTCTCCCACCCCACGTGGGTTAATACCTCCCTTTAGTCTAATACAAAGACATTCCATTACTTTGGCTGTAAATTGGCAAACTTTATGTTAGTTTCAGTGAATCATAATTAGTTGCTTTTCCCATCCCGGGCTGCGCCCTCCTCCCTTGCGCCTACAATCACTTGTTACAGCTAACACCTGGTCTGATCTCTATGCTCCTTTTGTCTTTCAGCGGGCCTCAACTACCTTGGTAAATCTACTCCTCTTTCTGCCCTTCCGTCCCAGGAACAGCCTAGACCTTTCTCAAACTTCTAATTACTTTTCTGCTACTCTAAACACATTCCTAAATTTCTACGCATACCTTATTCTAGTTTCAGCTACAAACTTGCCTAGTTATTTTCAAGTGAACCAATATTCTGTACAAGATGGTCGCCTGGCTTATAATGGCGGCCATCTTCCAGTCTATTTCCACTTCACTGTAACAACACTTTTTATTATCATTCTTTGGATCTTATGCGTAAATTTCAGACATTTTGGTTCTGTAGTTTCTTTGCAAACAGCGTTTCACTTTTCAAACCTTCAAGCGTACTGTTTTTTCTTTTCACTCCATTAATCTGCGGTGTCAGCTTTTTCTGGCGGCTGCTCGGATTTCTCCGGCAGGGTTAATCCAGCTGTTTTTGCGGGTTTTGGTGTGTGTTCGTCGGGTTTGCGGCGGCTTTTCCCTGCACTACGACAGCCCTGTGGTTCTTGCTGAATACACCGCAGGGTCACCGAAATGGGATCACCGAATTGCACCGAATTGAACGAAAAGTCACCGAACGTGCGGTGGCTTTTCGATTCTCTTTGAATAACCCTGATAGTCATCTATATATATAAACGCGAAAGTCCTGACTGACTGACTCATCAACGCCCAGCTGAAACCCAGCTGGGGGGGGGGCGAAGGGGGTTGAATATTTTAAATATTTTAACAGGATACCTCTCTCAAAAACAGAAGATATTACAGACATGAAAATCTGTATTTAGATTCATCCTGAAAAATAAAAAAACATGTATTTTACCATTTTCTGAAAATTCCTTGGGGGGCAAAAAGGGGGTTGAATACTTTTATCAGTATACCTATATTTCAAAAACCAAAGATGTTACGCGTGTGAAATTTGGAATTTACAATCTTCGTGAGAAAAACCTATGTTTTACCATTTCCCAAAATTCCCAAGTGGGGGGGGGGGGTTTAAAAAAATGGGAGGGGTGGATACTTTTAAACAGGATACCTATATCTCAAGAACAAAAGATGTTACAGATGTGAAAATTGGTATTTAGATTTGTCTTAAAAATTAAAAACACAAAAAAATTGGACGCAATTGAATGAAACAACTTTGTTTTGTTGCCAATATGCCCTGACTAACGTCTGCAATAAACCTTACTTCTTACTTTAAGACATCAACCTGTAAATTATATTTTGAACAAAAGAAACCTCACGTTGCTTTTAAAAACTATTTTAACAAATCCCAAAATCCAGCGAAGCCGCGGGCAAAAGCTAGTTATTCATAAAACACCATCCTCCCAGAACACAAGGGAAAGATTTCCTTTTTTTTTCCCAGTTAAAATTGTGTATTTTCTCAGAAAAATGCAGTAACAGGTTCCCATTTAATTTTTTTTAACGCGTGACCTATAGAATATATAACCACAAATGTTTGGATGATAAAATGTGAAAAAATTATTTTACACGCTGTAAATGATTAAAATCTGAACGGGAAGTTATTCACACAGTATCTGCCTCAGGGCCGGCCCGACCATGGAGCGGTTCAGAGCAACCGCTCCAGGCGGCAGATTTTGGGGAGCAGCAATTTTTTTTCCGCTAAGCCCCTGCACTATTTTTAAAGCTGTGCCGGCATCTATTGGAGTCCAGCGCAGCGGGGCCGCTCTGAGCCGAACATCCGGCCTCACTCCCTGTCTGGGTGCCGCCTGGCGGCATCACCAGACCATTGCATGCAGGGGGATGTAGTTCTAGACTGGATTACTGAATATTGCAGAAAACAAGTCTAAAACGACACCTCCCGGCATGCAATGCTCCTGTGATGCCACTAGGCGGCGCCTGGACAGTGAGTGAACACGGAAGTTCACAGATGGGGGGGAACAGCGCCTGTGAAGGCAGAGAAACAGGAGCTGGGCTGCATGGAGGGAGACAGAACCTGCTGGTAAGTACAAGTCCGTCTCTCTCACCCCCTCATTCATTCCTCTCGCGCTCATCTCCCCCCCTTCTTCCTGCACTCCCATCTCTCTCTTCCCCCTCCTTCCTGCACTCCCATCTCTCTCTTCCCCCTCCTTCCTGCACTCCCATCTCTCTCTCCCCCCTCCATCCTGCACTCCCATCTCTCTCTCCCCCCTCCTTACTGGGTATGTGAGACACTGGGCTCTGCTGCGTATGTGAAACACTGGGCTATGCTGGGTATGCTCTGCTGCTGGTTATGTGAAACACTGGGCTGTGCTGGGTATGTGAAACACTGGGCTTTGCTTATGTCAAATTCTGGGCTCTGCTGGGTATGTCAAATTCTGGGCTCTGCGGAGTATGTCAAATTCAGTGTGGCGCACTGTGATACACTTATACACACTGTGTGGTGTTTTTTTTTGGGTGGGGGCAGCATTTTCCATCCTTCGCTCCAGGCAGCACAATGTCTTGGGCTGGCCCAGATCTGCCTGGTTAGATTTACCTGTATCTGCACTATTAAATTGCCTAAAATATGTTTTAATTTCCCTAAATTCCAAGAAAATCCCACCAAAATCTTCAGCTCCAGGCCCATAGAGATCTTAATCCGCCCCTGGTTGTGATACAGAAGTGAAATAGTCTTTACTCTTATGTTCGTTGCCGTAACTGGTTTATGATAAATTAGCTTTTAGTGGATATCACACTATGCACATTTTTCAGTGTACTAGTTCTGTTGTAGTTTCTTTATTTCTGTATGTCTATATATAATATACGCATATTTACGTAGGTGATTGATTTGATTTGTTTCTTTTGCAGACTTTATCCCTAATCATGATAGGTTTGGGAATTGTGTTCTCACTTATTTTCCATGTTGGAACAAAGGAAAAGCAAAATAGTTTTGAACACCTTGTGAACTCGGAAGATACGGATGCCGAGTCCATCGCTGATCAACTAAATTCAAGTCCACCAAAGCCTCTGCTTCTTTGGTACAGGTGGCTTTTGGAACCGTCTTTTTACCAGGTAAAATACAAACTGTTGGTGGGGAGGGGCGACTTTATTCATGGCATTTCTCACCTGGTCTTCTTCCTTTCAGATGGCTTTTCTGTATATGTGTACGCGGCTTATAGTGAACCTGTCTCAAACGTATATAGCTGTTTTTCTGACCAATTCCTTGAATTTACCAAAGGTAAGTCTTTTCATAAATGACTGCTCAGACCACCTCTTTGAAATCTTTGTCACGTTTACACACAAAATCATGTGTATTCTGATACCAGCCTTTTTTACAATCCTTAAAGGGACACTCTAGCATCCATGACCCATTTTATACAAGTCTGCAGGACTGCCAGAAGTCTGAATTTCCTTGCATGGAAAGCTGTCAGACAGCATGCCCTTGTCCAACCTAAACCCTTGAAGGTTGTTATGTTCAGCTTCGTTCTTTCCCAAGAAGCCAATGGAACTCACAATTCTGGCATTGGATTCTGTTGATGAACGCGTGCCCCTTGCAAAACGTGTTTTTTTTGTTTCCGTATTCTATCTACCATGTCCTCTCTCATTATTAACACTATTTTTTCCCTTTGAACAGATTTTGTCCAAATTTTTAATCCGTTTCGGTACTGTTTTTCTAGAACTACATCGCTACCATTCCTCTGGTCATGTACGTAAGCGGCTTTGTTTCTTCGTTCCTTATGAAACCCGTCAACAAACTGATTGGACGCAATGTGAGTTCTGTAGAATGCTTTATTCTTTGTTTGTGACTTGAGGTAGTAAGTGCATAATGGACCCTTTGTCTTGCTGCCTTTTTGTTCCTTTTTTATGTTGTGTCCATTCTTTTGATTATTTAATATAATAACAAGTGAATTATAAAGGTGATTGGATAATGGAGAGAGCGCACAACATTTCTAATTGCCCATTCGTGCTTGGCAAGTTGAAATTGAGCAGCCACAACTGCTAATCAGAAATTTGGACAGTTACAGGGGCATGTGATTGATGGAAACTAACAAAGATGATGGGGTTGAATTATACAGATTTTTTTTGTCCATATTATTATCATTTATATAGCGCCAGATCAGTTTCTACATCACTATATAACGCCATGTCTTACTCTGAATAATCAATTTCTCACATTCCAGCTCACCTACTTCATCGGTCTTCTAGCCATTGCAGCTTTCTCAGCCTGGGTCGCACTAGATCCTGATCTAGGAGTTGCAGTCTATGGTGCTGCTGTGATCTTGGGATCAGGATCTGCCACAATCTTGGTTACCTCCCTCTCCATGACAGCGGATCTCATTGGGTCGTACTCGGTATGCGTTTTCTTGTTTGTATGTGTTAGTGTGCAGTATCATGGTGGTGCCTTTCATTTTGCACATCAAGTTGACTTTGTATAAAATTCTTTGATGTACAATCTATATAAATAGGTAATATTAAATTAATAACTATTGCCTCCTTACCAGCTGCTCGGCCAAAAGTTGTGCCATAGTTTGTTATGGCAGTAAACTAGCCAATAGTGGTCAATTTGAGGAGTACACAATGACACCATATCCAGGTATATAACAGATTTAAGCCTTATGTCTCCACTAGGGGGCACTGTTTCATAATTTGATGATGCGTGTGGATAATGGAGGAAAAAAATGTCTTGATAGAAATTCAAAATGAAACGCTTTCTAGTTTTAGTTTATCAAAAAACAACTTTGCTTAGTTTTCACTACCTAGAGAAAATGGACTATGGCCTCCATTTGCTTGTTCAAAAATGCTCATTCCCTCCATAATTAATAAGATAAATAGTAAATCCACGTTGAAGCATCCTTTTGATTTGTCTTTGAAAATGGTATTTTATAGATTAATCTTAAAATGTACATTTGTGGTCTTCACAAACTATAAATATCCCTCTGCCTTATATCATTGCAGCACAGTGCGGCCTTTGTGTACGGGGCAATGAGTTTCACCGACAAAGTAGCCAATGGATTGGCAGTGGTGATTATCCAGTCTCTGCATCCTTGTCAGTGAGTATTCACAAAGTGTCTTAAATCATGTACAATGTATGTGGTGCCATAGTAAACATACCGCATACAGGGACTGGAGATGTATTTTCTAAAGCAAGTAAAAATATTTAGATTGTTTTATTTTTTTTGTAAAATATATATGCGAGAGAAAAATAACTCAATCTTTGCATTTCTTCCTTAGCACCCAGATGTGTTGCCCGGCTTGTACTCCCTTCTACCACTGGGTCATGGTGGCTGTTACTGGAGGTGTAGCGTTTGTGGCTGCTTTGTCATTGAGTTCCATTATGATCTGGCCTATCAAAATTCGGTTTTGTAAGTTAAATGTGCTTAATTATTAAGTATAAACGTAATTATTATTTATATTTTTTCTTTGCGGCATTAAGAGGTCTGTAGAATTTGTCAGTGTAGTGTACATTTCAAGCCAGTTTTTACTGGCAGCATTATAAAGCACCTCTACATACTTGTCTTGGGTTGCTAATGGATGATGGGAGTCACAGTACCCGACTGTAGCTGTGTAGTCCAGAAACTGCAATTGATTACTGATGTTTTCTAGGCTTAGGCACGGAGAAGGGACATTTTAGTTATTTTTGAGTTTTGAGTAAAACCATTCAACACCTGCAAAGAAGCCTTTTTCCTAATTTCTATCTGTTATTTTATTTATACATGTAGCAGGCTACACCTACTTAAAACAAGAGTTCTCCCACCTGACCTAAATTCAAATGCCTTATCTAAGTTTTCTGTTTCACCACAAGATCTGACTGTGCACCTCTGTCTAGAGGTGGGGACATGGCACATATGTAAGTGCATGATCCAGTGCATTTTGTAGCATTTTACATTTTTATTACAGTAGCCTTAAAGGGACACTACCACTTAAATAAGCTGTAATTACATTACTTGTGCATTACAAATAAAACCCCCTTATAAAGCACATGCTGCTGTTTTTGTTTTCCTTTTTATTTAAGTAATTGCATGTAAAAAAGGAAAAAAAATAGGTGTTTTTTTCCATTTTCTGGATTTTTCCCCATGATGCAACATTTACCAACATCTGCAGAAGCTTTACTTCTGTTGTTTATTCAATCTATGGTATTTAACAGTTAATATGATGGAGAAGGTAATGTTTAGCTAAGGAGGTAAGTGGCTATTGTTCTGGAGGCTAATTGAGATTAGAGATGGCAGCTCAGTGAGATATAACAGGGAGTTTAAAAGATTTCTAATCTACCCCCTGATGATGTCCTTTTAACACGTGTTGTTCAACACAAAAAAAAAGGATTTGAGATGATCGACTATTTACTCCATTCAATGGCCATTGCCACACAGTGAAGAGCAAGTGATGGAAAGATGCTGTGGGGGGGGGGGAAGGGTGCAGTTAACAATACAAAAGATCAGAAGATGGATGCACACAGTGCCACATATAGAGTAAAATATTTTCATAACTAAACCTACAAGAGAAAAACAAAGCACATGTAAGATATCGGCATCTTAACAAATACAAGAAGGGCATTTCATGTTTTGGTGGTAGTGGCCCTTTAATGCGGGGGGTGTTCCTCAGGATGATTACAAACTTAAGACCAAAATCCATAAAATAAAGCAATGTCACAGTTGAATAAACTTTTATATACATCTGTGACCTGCAGTCCTTAATCAATTCACCACTAAAGGGGTAATGAGGCTCCGAACAAAGCTTGCATTTCACAAAAGTAAAATCCTAAGAGCAAAATGAGAAACTTTACAATAAAGTTTCCCCTGTCACTATTTGGACTCTACTTTTTTAAAATACAAGCGTTTTTTTGTTGTATTGTTTTGTTTTTAATTCAAATTCACTTATCCTGATTTTCATTCTGGTTATTCCGTTTGTGTTTATTGCTACATGCCTTCACATCCTTGTGAGCTCATTCTACATTTAAATTACATAATGACCGGATATGAGATAATCTATTGGTACAATGTGATTTGTGATTTGCCCTGTTGGTCTGTCTGCTTGCTGGGCTTTGCTGATTGTTTAGCGTCATTGTGGGTATTTGGTTAATATTATACTAATTATTGTCCCGCTACAGTCTAGAATGAATGTCTCTTCCAGACTCCTCCACCTCACATCCTGTGACTCTGACAACTCAGCCCTTTGTCAACCTCAGTGCTTTCTTCCAGTGTCTTTTACTATTTTTAATTAAAAAATACTGGTCCTCACATACAAAGCTCTTCATACCTGTGCCACAGCAGGTTATGTCTATTATTATCATCTCCTTGTACCCGCACTCCCCACTCTTGCCTTCAGGACTTTCCCAGGTTGCCCCTTATCTATGGAAATCTCCCAGTGTCTCTAGTCTTTCAAGCAGTCTCTAAAAATATATTCCTTTACAGAAGCCCTCAACTCATTCTATAATCTCACCTTATTGCACCCTTCCGAATGTGTCTCCCACACAGGCATCATGCATCCTATTAATTCTCATACTCGGCTATTTACCCTCACCTCTCTGTGTCAATCCACATTTCTTGGGTTGTAAACTGTTGTCCATTTTTTCTACAGTTTTCTGTGTGCCAAACTTATTTGTTATTTTTAATTGCACAGCGCTGCGGAATATGTTGGAGCTTTATAAACAATTGTACTTGTTTTGTGCAGGAGAGAATGGTTTACAGTTGCATTTATTAGGAAATTGCAATCTAATAAAGGGACAATTATGTAACGTGAAAATGGCGCATGGTAGAGTATTGTTACGGGAAAGTTGAATGGATAATGTATTAAACAGTCACTGAACTGTGAAGCCAATCTACGTGTAAATGTTTTGAGACACTTTGGCCCAGTAAGCAATACACAGAGCTTTTACTTTGCTTTTAACCCTTTCACTGCTGAGGACGTGTGGGGAACGTCCTCATTGACTCCTAAGGAAAGATGGGGTGGAGATAGGGGGTTCATTTGAACCCCGATATCTCCTGACTGTTGGCAGCTAGCAGGGTCATGTTTGGTATCATTAGAAAGGCCAGAGCATGGCCTTTCCAATGATACCAAGCATGACCATGTTTAAAGTAAAGAAACAAATTAATAAAAAAAAAAAAAACTTGTTTTTTTTTAAGACGTGAAATGGCTCAGCAGTGAAGGGGTTAAAGGCTATCAAAGCCATGGGAACACCTGTGAGGTGGGGGGGGGGAGCTGACAGCTCCCCATAAGCAATTAAATTAGTTGTGGTGGCTACAGTGTCCCTATAATTTTGTCAATGTCCATGAGTTCCACTTTAGACTTGATGTTCATGCACACCACAGTCACTTCTCTCAAATATCTAGGTATGTGGTTGGACCCTAATCTATCCTTTGGCCCCCACATCGAAAAACTCTCATCTAAACTTTACCCCAAACTAGGTGCCCTGTACAGAAACAAATCCTGCCTGAGTCCCGCGGTAAGAAAGCAGATTGTACAGCAAATGCTTATGCCAGCTATTGATTACGGAGATGTAGTGTATGCAGCCGCCCCGCAAACACACCTTCATAAACTTACTACATTGTATAACTCATTGTGCCGCTTTGCGCTACAATGTAACTACATGACCCACCATTGTGACATGTTAAAAGAGCTAAACTGGCCATCACTGGAATCCAGACGCACCCTTCACCTTTCCAGCCTGGTGTTTAAGAGCATCTCTGGGAAGCTGCCACCCTACCTGAATAGACTGCTTCCCCCAGCAGCTCCCTCATCCTATAACCTCCGATCCAGGACCAGCACCTTACTTGCTATACCACAATACAAAAAGACAGTGGCTCGGTCCTCATTTTCCTACAGAGCACCACAATTATGGAATAACCTCCCAGACACCATCAAATCTTCCCCCGTCTTAAGTCACTCAAAAGCTCCTTACTAACATACCTCAATACAGAATGCACCTGTAAACATGTAACCTAGTGACTATATTTCCTACATATTTTTCTGTTAATCTGTATATTTGTGTTGTTTTCTTAATATCTTGCATTGTATTACTTTGTATTTCTGTAACTGTAACACTTCATTGTTCTTGAACCCAGGACATACTTGAAAACGAGAGAAATCTCAATGTATCCTTCCTGGTAAAATCCTTTATAAATAAATAAATAACTATGGTCTAAGAGGGATAGGCATCTTTCCTTAAGAGTCAATGAGGACGTTCCCCACACGTCCTCAGCAGTGAAAGGGTTAAAATTACTAGCACAGTTGTCTTTCAAGTCAAAGGGGTTTTACATTTCAAGAAATTTCAAACACAAAATAGATTCCAGAGCTCTCGCCCTAATCAATAGTTGATGGTAAAATGAAGACCGTAAACAGGAAAATCTGCCTGCAGATTTTCATTACAGTCTCCATTTTACCTCTGTATTCCAGGGTATGTGCTTTATTAGCACCTGGAGCTGGAATGAAGTGCAAAGCTGGCAGATACCAGCAGCAGCGCAGTACACTGCCACGAGTATTGCCTCATGTAGTCCATAGGACTCAATGGAGTCCTGCACGTCCTGGCCTCACGTTTACTCGCACGAGATCGTGCAGCGCTGTGGATTAATCTCGGAGGGAGACTAGGAACTATTCGTTCCCAATCTAACTCTGATTCCGGCAACAAGAAAAGGAGGATCACGTCGCCCTTTTCACCGCGGGTTGAGAGGTGAGTATGTAATTTAATGGGGGGTTTCCACAGCATGTTACATGATTTTGCATTTGGAAACTCTGGCTACTTTGGAATAGCCTGCGCCTCAACGTGGAGGTACACATTAACGTCTCCCATAATAAGTATAGGAGACGGTAATGTGTAACATTTTCTGTAGTTAGCTTATCAACAACTATGGAATATTGCCCCTGGTTGGGTATCGGGGTTGTCATTTATCTATAGGACAGATGCCATTTTTATAATCTAGCTCTGTGGTTTCTCATGGTTGAATGATGTGGCTTCATGTTCTGCATTTAGCACATTTACAAACTTGTACGTGACGCTGATAATAGGATAGGGGCCGTAAGGTGCTGCAAATTACAATACCACATACTTAAGTAATTTGGGCCAGATCTGGGTTGTTGACATATCTATTCAAAAAGAAGGTGATAAAGGTACACCAGACTTCTTGTTCAGGGCAAATGTATTGCATAAATATCATGAGTGGTTCAATGTTTCATCTTTTTCCATGTCTTTTTGGATAAGTATTGTGGGAATCGGCTTGTTCCCGACAGTGGCGTAGCGTGGGTTGTCAGCGCCCGGGGCCAGCCAAGAATTGTGCGCCCCCCCCCAACCTGTGGACACGTTATCGATATTGCCCCAGCTCTCACATGGATTTGCCCCAGCTCACACATGGATATTGCCCCAGCTCATGGAAATGCCCCAGCTCATGGAAATGCCCCAGCTCATGGATACTGCCCCAGCTCATGGATACTGCCCCAGCTCATGGATTTGCCCCAGCTCATGGATTTGCCCCAGCTCGCACATGGATTTGCCCCAGCTCGCACATGGATTTGCCCCAGCTCGCACATGGATTTGCCCCAGCTCGCACATGGATTTGCCCCAGCTCGCACATGGATTTGCCCCAGCTCGCACATGGATTTGCCCCAGCTCGCACATGGATTTGCCCCAGCTCGCACATGGATTTGCCCCAGCTCGCACATGGATTTGCCCCAGCTCGCACATGGATTTGCCCCAGCTCGCACATGGATTTGCCCCAGCTCGCACATGGATTTGCCCCAGCTCGCACATGGATTTGCCCCAGCTCGCACATGGATTTGCCCCAGCTCGCACATGGATTTGCCCCAGCTCGCACATGGATTTGCCCCAGCTCGCACATGGATTTGCCCCAGCTCGCACATGGATTTGCCCCAGCTCACACATGGATACTGCCCCAGCTCATGGATACTGCCCCAGCTCATGGATACTGCCCCAGCTCATGGATACTGCCCCAGCTCATGGATATGCCCCAGCTCTCACCTGGATATTGCCCCAGCTCATGGATACTGCCCCAGCTCATGGATATTGCCCCAGCTCTCACCTGGATATTGCCCCAGCTCCGGATCCAGCAGGGGTTGAGGGGGCCCAGATGCCGGGCAGCGGGAGTGCCTGCCGGCTGCCCGGTCCTGAACAGCATGAGTCCGTCCTGTTGAAGGGGAGGCGGCTGCGTGCGTGCGCAGGTCACGCGGCCCGGCCAGTCAGGTGGTACAGAGACTCAGTACCACCTGATTAGATGGACCACGTGACCTGCGCCTGCACACAGCCGCCTCCCCTTCAACAGGACGGACTCACTGTTCAGGACCGGGCAGCCGGCAGGCACTCCCGCTGCCCAGCATCTGGGTCCCCTCAACCCGCGGGCCCTTGATCGGCGCCCGGCGGGTCAGTCCGGGCCACAAGTTTTAGGGGCGCAAATTTCTTTTGAAATTATGCGCCCCTAAGAAAACTGCGCCCGGGGCCACGGCCCCCCCAGCCCCCCCACGCTACGCCACTGGTTCCCGATATGTGTTGGGTTTATCATTATATAAATATATGTATTGTTTGAGTGCTGTTGCTGCTTATAATTTGTTGGACTCTTAACCTATATATTATCAGACTTAAAGGAACACTCTAGGCTAAAAATCCCCCCCTTTTTTCTTACATTAAAACATACCTATTCCCTACCTAGTTATTTGTGTGTGTGTGTGTGTGTGTGTGTGTGTGTATATATATATATATATTTTTTTTTTAAATGTAATACTTACCCTAAAAACCACTTCTTTCCAACGGCGTTTTTTTTTTATTTTTATATACTCACCTCCCTCCTCTTCTTCTCCCGTCCTTCTAACTCTGTAACTCTCACTTAAGCCAGCCAATCAGCAGGCTTCCTCTTCTAATTGAATTAGTGTCACGCGCAGAGGATGCACGCAACACTAATCCCAGCCGCAGACTATGCCGCCAGCTACTGCGGTGAGTTGGAGATGTCATAGCGCTACAAGCGCGATGACGTCTCCTACTCGGCAATAGTCGGCAGAAGCGGGAAATATGAATCCCGCTCTGCTGACTGACAGCTGGGAGGGCGGAGTAAAGTTCTCTGCGTCTCTCAGCTGTTTTCAGCTTTTACAGCCGATCGGCTGAGTGGAGGGAGGGGGGAAAGGCGAGGGCATACTCAGGGCATCATGACCACCTAAAAAAGCTTAGGTGGTCATGTTGCCTAGAGTATCCCTTTTAAAGTGCCGTGTCAATGTCACGGGCAAACAAAGTTTTTCTCATTTGACAGGGCATTATTCCCTTTTTTATAAATTGATCAGCCACAACATTAAAACCACCATCTGCCTAATTTCTCATCCTGCTGCCAAAACAGCTCAGGTGCATCGAGGCATGGCCTCCACAAGACCCCTGAATGTGTCCTATGGTATCTGGCACCAAGATTTTAGCACCTTTTTAAGCCCCAAATTTATTTCTCAAAAATGCAATTTTTTTTGTGGTAAATTGTGAGCCCCTGGTTTTTATTAATTTTAGATTATTAAAGGTATTCCTCATGATTACTTAAAGGATTTTAAATGGTAACAGTATGCTGCGTCCCACAGCCCCTTTCTGGCTATCTTTAGGTACTGTGGTCACTAATACTGGTCTTCTCTCTGTCCTGAAAGCTGTCGCTCTCAGCTTCTGCAGGACAGCCTTGTGGGGTTGAGTTAGTCCAGGTTAATTGACTTCAATCAAGACCTCCATGGGATTTGACAAGTTTACTGATAGCATGAAGATGTTTTAATAATTCAAAAGGTGTTCAGGATTAGCGATGCCATATTTAGTAGATAAATGTACCACTTGTTACTAGTATCTTGTTACGAAAAAAAGTGTCTTAAAAGGACAAATGTGCACATACGTGCTGGCACCAAAGTTGGTCACTAACTCATATCAGAGCAAAACCTAAAAATGAAAATAAAGGTATATATATGAAGACTAAATGGATTTGCCACAAAGGAAAATAAATTGATAAACACAAGGAAGTCAGTGTTGCAAAGAAGCTCCCTTTTGAAAAACCTATCTTATACTGTGTGAATAAATTCTGAGTTGACCAGTAGTGTCGTCAACACGTATCAGGAAGGGTTACTGTGACGATCCAACCAAGAACTGCCTTGTGCTGTTAAGGAAGCACCCCATTAAGAACCTGCTTTACTTAGTGTGACCATGGGTAGATAGACTGATACATACAGGGGAACTGCCACTAAGTGACTCCTTCATTGCTTAAAAAGATGGAAACGAACCTTCATGGGTCTGTGTATGGAGAGAGAAAGCAGGCAGAAAGTCAAAAAGTCTGAACGTTCAGCGTATGATTCTTAGTCAACCTGGGGGACAAGCCAGACTGGCTGCCCCTCCTTGGTAATTTGCCTGCAGAGGCAATATATAGGCAAGAGGAAACACAGACTTTTGGAATCCCAAAATATCAGTCTACTTCAGCCCTCAGAGTGCACAGGTCTTGTCCTGCCGGAACCTGAGCACTGATCTTCGGTTCCTGGCTAATAGGACTTCTAGGAACCAGCGTCCACAATGGCTCTCAATGCACTTGGTATTGGAGTGGCTGCCTCTCTCCAAAGACGTGACAGCTGTGGGTTACAGCAAGCAGTAGCATGTCACATCTGGACCAGTGCAGAGGATGCCTGGTGGAGGATGCCAAGTGTTTTTAATTTTATACGTAGATATATATATATATATCACACACACACACTATATTGCCAAAAGTATTTGCTCACCCATCCAAATAATCAGAATCCGGTGTTCCAATCACTTCCATGGCCACAGGTATATAAAATCCAGCACCTAGACATGCAGACTGTTTTTACAAACATTTGTGAAAGAATGGATCACTCTCAGGAGCTCAGTGAATTCCAGCGTGGAACAGTGGTAGGATGCCACCTGTGAAACAAATCCAGTCGTGAAATTTCCTTGCTCCTAAATATTCCACAGTCAACTGTCAGCTGTATTATAAGAACATGGAAGTGTTTGGGAACGACAGCAACTCAGCCACGAAGTGGTAGGCCACATAAACTGATGGAGCGGGGTCAGCGGATGCTGAGGCGCATAGTGCGAAGAGGTCGCAAACTTTCTGCAGAGTCAATCGCTACAGACCTCCAAGCTTCATGTGGCCTTCAGATTAGCTCAAGAACAGTGCGCAGAGGGCTTCATGGAATGGGTTTCCATGGCCGAGCAGCTGCATCCAAGCCATACATCACCAAGTGCAATGCAAAGCGTCAGATGCAGTGGTGTAAAGCACGCCGCCACTGGACTCTAGAGCAGTGGAGACGCATTCTCTGGAGTGACGAATCGTGCTTCTCCATCTGGCAATCTGATGGACGAGTCTGGGTTTGGCGGTTGCCAGGAGAACGGTACTTGTCTGACTGCATTGTGCCAAGTGTAAAGTTTGGAGGGGGGGGTTGGTTTTCAGGAGCTGGGCTTGGCCCCTTAGTTCCAGTGAAAGGAACTCTGAATGCTTCAGCATACCAAGACATTTTGGAGAATTCCATGCTCCCAACTTTGTGGGAACAGTTTGGAGCTGGCCCCTTCCTCTTCCAACATAACTGTGCACCAGTGCACAAAGCAAGGTCCAGAAAGACCGGGATGACAGAGTCTGGTGTGGATGAACTTGACTGGCGTGCACAGAGTCCTGACCTCAACCTGATAGAACACCTTTTGGGATGAATTCGAGTGGAGACTGAGAGCCAGGCCTTCTCGTCCAACATCAGTGTGTGACCTCACAAATTCGCTTCTGAAAGAATGATCAAAAATTCCTATAAACACACTCCTAAACCTTGTGGACAGCCTTCCCAGAAGAGTTGAAGCTGTTATAGCTGCAAAGGGTGGACCGACGTCATATTGAACCCTATGGATTAGGAATGGGATGTCACTTAAGTTCATATGCGAGTCAAGGCAGGTGAGCGAATACTTTTGGCAATCTAGTGTATATATATATCTGAAGGGTTAAAGCAGGTGAGGGTGACAGAGTAATTATTTAACCCCTTGGTCCCCCACTTCCATTTTAACATTTTATCCCAGTAGTATTTGTTTATTCATAAATAGGTAACCGTTGAAGCCATTCCCAGAAACGGAGCTTTGGGCATGGTTTGTGTCAAGCAAGGTGCAATAGCAGAGTTGCAACAAGTTCGTTTTGTGTAACTAGGACCCGTATGTACAGGATTCAGTGTTGCATAACACCTAGAAAACAGTTAAATTCTTGAAATGTTCTGCAAACATAGTCTAGGTCAGTCTGGCATTCTTCCACCCTGTGAAGTAACGTACAGTCAAAAAAACAAATGTCACACAACCCATGCTAATTAGACCCTACCTGTTCCCCATTGCTAGTCGACAGAGTACTAATCAAAAGTATTTTTTCTCCCGTCAAACAAAACCATTGTTTTACCCTGTAATGTAAGTATGAACTACGCATCTTGGTTTTTGAAATAAATGTTTTTTTGTTTTTTTTATTCTTTCTGAATTGTTCTTGGCAGTGGACAAAGACCTATTTAGTACATGGTGTAGTCTGAAACATCCACTAGTGATGTGCTACCATAATGTGATTAAAGAACTCTGTCGTGTAATTCATTAACATGAGAAGTGGAGAAAAGTAGTACGCTTCATTTGTCTTGTACGCTTTCTATGTTTGTGGTTGTTTTTTGGTGTCTTCATCCCATGGTTGTCTTTGTTTCACGTTTGACATAGGTCTTGTGCATTGATTGTGCAGCCTGTTTGTAGCTTCCCTGTGCTTGCATAGCAATGTTTTTTTTTTTAAAGATGCCATCTTTTAAATTGCAATGTTGGTTTCAAGGTGATATTGATGTTAAATGTACATCACAGCAAAATGTGTATGTGTGCAAGGCATTACATTATCTGTCCTTGAAAACCACACTCTCATTTAGTCCCCTTTGTATTTTTAGAGCATATGATGTGAACTTTTTCTGGAAAGTGTCACAGCTTCTGACTTGATTCCTGGGGGTAAAGACTAAAGCATCTGGTGCTATTTTGATTTGGTGATTGAGTCCTACCAGGAATTGTGATAGGTCATGGAAATGTTTCTTTATTAGTAAAATGACCTCTACTTCAGGCTTTGAGTACCAACTCTGGTTGGAGCCTCTGGATATTCCACCATAGATGAGGTTGATGAGCGAGTCGTCTCAAGATATATCAGGAAAGATCTGCTACCTAATGAACAATATGGAACATGGCAGTATAATGTTCTCTTCTTCATCGTTGCCAAAACTGGGATGAATTGAACTTGTAAGTAATGATGTATGTTCATCCTTCCGTCTTCTATTTACTGATCCACTTCTACTGTATTCAGCAATTGCCTTTAGGTGAATTCCAGTATTTTATATGGTGAATGTTTACTGAACTTACCCTGTACGTGTTTGTTTTTTGAGTATAACTATATTTACCAAAAGCACGCCTTTTTATGTTAAACGTAGACTCAAATAAGCGATCATAGGAGTCAACACATTTATAGGAGCCAGAAGCAAAACTCAAGTAGGCGATGGCAACCTGCTTTTTCTAATTATTTTCAAACCTTTAGTTATCATTTAAAGTCAAATAGTAGCCATCTTTTAATTCTGTCTATGCTAGGTTTTGGATTTCGAAAATGTTAGCCAAGCAGATAAGTGGAATAAATTAAAAATGTGGTCATTTTAATTAACAGAGGTCTAGTCGATTTGTCTGTCCCTTTGCCTTAAAAGGAAAAAATAAAATTTCACATGACCCCATAATGATTGCCCTACACATAGACACTAATAAACTTATACATATGGGCCAACAGTTCTCTTTGTGTAGAACAAAATATTACAATGCCACATACTAATAATAAGTCTACTTTAATTGGTATAAAACGTTGCCGTTCTTCAGTGACCAGTCTCAATCGTCATCCATAGATTTCTGAAGTAACCTTTTTAAGTAAATACAGAAAAAATGGCGTCGCGCCCATACTCACTTATTTTTGGAGCGGCGGCAACTGCCAGGAGTAACAGCCCAGTAAATGTATAAAACATAACAAGGAAGGAGAGTGTCATCTGCGCTCATTCCTATGTGTTCCATGTACAACAAAAATGAGGTTTTGTTTGTTTCAATGGCCATTGCAACGTAAGCCACTCGCCACTTCAAGGCACCTCTTTAGAGTGGGTACCTAACAATTGTAACCAAAAGGCCGCTCTACTGAGCAGCTCCAAGCCCCTCCAGCTGCTTTTCAGCAAGGAGAGACAGAGATGGTGGGTTTTATTTATACACGCACCAAGCACTTCCCATTTGGGATCAAAAACAAAAACATGGAAAGAGGAACAGCTGCAAAACGACGGACTGGCGTTACAAGCATGATATACATAAATACAGAAAAAATGGCGTCGCGCCCATACTCACTTATTTTTGGAGCGGCGGCAACTGCCAGGAGTAACAGCCCAGTAAATGTATAAAACATAACAAGGAAGGAGAGTGTCATCTGCGCTCATTCCTATGTGTTCCATGTACAACAAAAATGAGGTTTTGTTTGTTTCAATGGCCATTGCAACGTAAGCCCACTCGCCACTTCAAGGCACCTCTTTAGAGTGGGTACCTAACAATTGTAACCAAAAGGCCGCTCTACTGAGCAGCTCCAAGCCCCTCCAGCTGCTTTTCAGCAAGGAGAGACAGAGATGGTGGGTTTTATTTATACACGCACCAAGCACTTCCCATTTGGGATCAAAAACAAAAACATGGAAAGAGGAACAGCTGCAAAACGACGGACTGGCGTTACAAGCATGATATACATAAATACAGAAAAAATGGCGTCGCGCCCATACTCACTTATTTTTGGAGCGGCGGCAACTGCCAGGAGTAACAGCCCAGTAAATGTATAAAACATAACAACACTCTCCTTCCTTGTTATGTTTTATACATTTACTGGGCTGTTACTCCTGGCAGTTGCCGCCGCTCCAAAAATAAGTGAGTATGGGCGCGACGCCATTTTTTCTGTATTTATGTATATCATGCTTGTAACGCCAGTCCGTCGTTTTGCAGCTGTTCCTCTTTCCATGTTTTTGTTTTTGATCCCAAATGGGAAGTGCTTGGTGCGTGTATAAATAAAACCCACCATCTCTGTCTCTCCTTGCTGAAAAGCAGCTGGAGGGGCTTGGAGCTGCTCAGTAGAGCGGCCTTTTGGTTACAATTGTTAGGTACCCACTCTAAAGAGGTGCCTTGAAGTGGCGAGTGGTCTTACGTTGCAATGGCCATTGAAACACACTAACCTTTTTAAGTGTTTAGTTCTACTTTTGTAACCATAATTTAGTCTTCCCTTTTCTATCTTTTAACCGTTGCCCAAACTGCTTATCTCTCACTTCTCCTTTCATACCCACTGCCCTCATATTCCTTTTATAAAGGTTTTGTACCAGATAATTCTAGACACGAGTTTGTATGCACATTTCAGATTCCTATAACCTAGATAATCAATATCAACACGTCCTGAGCATATTCACTTTTCAATGCCATCCTATCAGGTGTCAAGTCTAGGGGAAAAGCATGGGAACGCAGTTCCTGCACTATTTTTGCAGAGGGAACAAAGTTCCCTTTGGTCGGTCCCACACACTGTAAAGCTTGTATGCAGGTGGTCAATCATACGTTTCCCTGTTAAGTCCTAGATATATTGTGACTTATCATGCATTTTTGCTAAAATTCACATATTTACTTAAATATATCAAATTTGAGTGATGATAATGGCTAATCTGTGGACAGAAATCTCGGTGAGTTCCCACACTACGTTTTGTTAGGACTTTACCCCTGCATCCTATCCACGCTATGTAATATCAGATCCTGTTTTTTTTCTACATTCCTTAGGTGCTTCTGTTCCATCTATTCCGCATCTCCTTTCCACTAATGTCTCTTAGTCTGCTTAATGTTTGCCGATATCAACAGCTGCAAGAGCATTACCTGTTGGTGTTTAATATGGCACATAATACCCCCAAAGACTGCAATATTTACTCAATGACTGCCTACACAGCAGTTATCCTTTACTGTTGATATATATATATGTTTAAGGCTTGTCATAACTAGTCTTATGTATAGTTTTTCACAGGATCTAAAGGAGAGCGGTTATCTAAGTGTGAGTCTGTTCAAACTTGAGTAATAGCTGTAACAAAGGTGAGGTCATTGCTACAAGGCTTTGAGTACTTGTTACAGCTCATGTTGAGCGGCTTCTGACATGACCGCTGATATTCCTTGTGGTACTAGCACTGCTATTTATCAGTGACCACAAGTTAATAATTCAGACATTATAGCCAAATTTCATTTTCTATCAGCAGGTCAGTAATTTTTGTTAAAATCAATTGTATTGGCAAGCATTTTCTTAAGTTTATTTGGAAATTTTTCAACTATTATTTCAACATATTCAACTCTGATAAGCTAAACTGCACTAATCTTAATATGGGTTGAGAATACTGGTTGACAAATGCCATACTACCAAACCAGCGAACATTGCTTGTTCACACATTGAACAGAGTAATGCACTGGGATAGACCACAAATAACATCTCCCCTCAAAATGCAAAGACTTGATTCTTTGCTTTCTTAATGTTACAAGAAGGAATTGGATTGGGAGCATTACGCATTAGGAGAAAACTGGACTCCAATACCTTTTTACTTAATCAGGAAAACCCCTAGAGACGGGCAAGTGGGGTGGTTAATGCATTTGATCATGCAGATGTAATCCTCATGGAAGTCAGAGGCTTCCCTTCGTGACCGTTTCACTTTCCTGAAGGTGTTCAGTTCTCAGGGATGGACTGACCCATTGGACACCTGTTCACACACCTTCCAATGGCTAGTGGAGGTGGGGGGGTGGCTGAATTCAGGGCTTCATCAAGAAGGGATGCTGCCCTATTCTAGTGCTGGCGTATGTGGTGTGTCAAGGGGATTCCCTCCCCAGCACTGAGGATTCTCCACCCACGTCCTGTCTCTGTCCCTGCTTGGCATCGATTTGGTGCCGAGCAGGAGCTTCAGGCACATTGGGCTGGAGGTCAGCTCTCCCTGTGGGACTGCCACCCCAGCTACTGGAGTCATGGCCCATGTTCAATGACGTTACAACCAAGGATTCTCTTGCTCGCGGAAATATCCCATTACAGGCAATACAGGGGTCTTTTGGACCTCGAGATCGCAAGTCCTAGAAGGACGGTTGATGTGTTATTGGAAAAGCTTTTCCCATGATACCCAATATGATCATATATTTATAGAATATAAAAAAAATTGTTCTAAAACATCGCAATTGTCTACTTTTTAATTATAAAGTAAACAATGGTGCTGTAATTACAAACCTTCTAGAGTTGGGGTGAATTTGCTGGTATTCGCACCTCATATGAAAGGTCTGTGCACCAGGGAATTCACTGCTCACATTCACATCTTGCAGCCACAGGAAAACTTGTAGTTTGGGGGGATTCTGTGCATTAACCACTCAATTCTAGAGTTTAGGATGGTACTGTATCTAGTGCTGCACACAGTGGTGTATTTAAGTTTTGTGCTGCCCTAGGCCTGACTAAACTCGTGCACCCCCCAATTTAAATTTGAGGCACCCCTTCCTGTCAAGGGCACACCTCTTCCTGGTTAATCCCCACCCTTCCTCTTTAAGCTCCACCTTTTCCTCTTAGAGCTCCGCCTTTTCCTCTCTTTATATTAAAAGTGGATACCAAGTGCCTACTTGTATATTTTGTATACCATTTCAAATGTATCTATTGAGATAAATAAAATTATGAAATGTTTAAATTCAAGCATTTTTACAAAGAACAACCACGCATGTCAAGTATACTGGATCACAGCCGCTCTAATTGGTTGAACAATAAAATCCACAGAAACTTGCACTGCATATGAGCGTATCACAGAGCTGCACAGCAATAAAACCCACAGAAATGTGCAGTGTGTATGAGCGTATCCCAGAGCTCCAAGGCAATAAAACTCACAGTAATATGCAGTGTGTATCACAGAATCCACAGCAATAAAACTCCCAGCAATGCAATGTTTGGTGTGTGTCAGCGTATCAGAATCCACAGCAATAAAACTCCCAGCAATGCAATGTGCGGTGTGTAGGAGTGCATCAGAATTCACAGCAATAAAACTCACAGCAATGCAATGTGTGGTGTGTGTCAGCGTATCAGAATCCACAGCAATAAAACTCCCAGCAATGCAATGTGCGGTGTGTATGAGTGCATCAGAATCCACTGCAATAAAACTCCCAGCAAACCGAGTGTATATGAGCACACAGCAATTATGCTGTGGAGCCATCTTGTCAGCAGTGAGGTGCCACTGCCAGAGGGTGCACTGTAGCTTTGATTCCCTTCCCGGTGGGTGTTCAGTCCAGAATAGAGTTTGTGTTAACGAAAGGGCGGGCAGCTGTGCGCATGCGTTTCACGTAGTTCAGCCAGTCATGTGGTACTGAGACTCAGAGAAATGGCAGTGAAATGCCCTGATGTTCGGTGGTTTCAATCAGCAGGTTTATTCAGGCGAACCCCATAGGATTCAATGTTAAAAATATTCCCGTTTTTATGCAATATCTAATAAGTCATTTATTATTTTAATCTGCAGTAAAAAGTCTCTATTGATATTTTTTTTTTTTTTTAGTACCTCTTAGTCATTTTTCAGATTTTTTTTGGGCAAAATTTCCCCCCCTTTTTTTTTTAATAGCGTTTTTTCTTTTTTCTGTAACAGAACTTTTTATTATCAATCATAGGATCGTATATGTAAATTCCAGACATTTTCTTTCAGTAGTTCTTTTGAAAACAGCAGGCCACGGGTTTGCGGTGGCAGCATTCAGCGTCCGACTCCATGCACTTTGGGGACCCTGCGGTGAATGGTGAATTCACTGCAGGGTGGGGAAATTTTATTCTCCTAAGTGCAGGGAACTACAGAACACCAAAAAGTTGGCGTCCTTTCGGTGCTCTGTGAGTAACCCATTTAGTGGTGAGGTTTTTTGCTGCCCCCTGGAAAGTGAAAGCCTAGGCCTTGCCTACCCAGGACATACTTGAAAATTTGTGAAATCTCAATGTATCCTTCCTGGTAAAATACTTTGCAAAAGTAAAAAAAAATTAAATATTTTTTAGGGGTGGGTCCACCCAGTGCGGGCCGCCGCCCCCTGGAAAGTGCCGCCCTAGGCCTGGGCCTAGTTGGCCTAGGCCAAAATACACCACTGGCTGCACAGACATGTGTTACAATGCAGATACTGGAGTATAGGGCAACCTTGACACCTTATCAGCATTTGGAGCAAGTAAGAAAATTTAGGAGTTCCAGAAAATGTTCTATATAAGTTGTATAGGGTTTTATAGGTTAATAAAGAAATTTTGGTGGCTATAGCCATCTAGCCCCAGGATTTTTGGGTGTATTCGATAAAATTCAATGTTTGATAGTTTATCATAATGGTTTTTAGGGTCTTGGAGTATCCCTTCATTTAAAAATAGAGCTCACTTTTTTAACGCATAAATAATTGTGCAGATGTTGCTGATCACATCTGTCAATTATTTTTATTTATTTTATTTTAGGTGATTTTACTCCTGCTCCTCTTCAGCTCAGTGGCTTCTGAACCTGGAAGTCCCTGCAACTTTGCTACGAAATTTGCATGGCTACACAAATTGCATAGCGTAAGATCTGTAAATTGCGCATCGCTCGGGACTTGCGCAGTTTGCGTACAAACATTCTGTAGTGCCTGTGCAGAATGATGGATTGGAGCTGTGCAAACAACTAAACCATTGACTGCCTCTTGGAGAATGCTCTCTATCGCAGGCTGTGTGAGCGTATGCTGACATCAGTAGTGACTTGGTGAGCCAGGAAATTCAAAATTCTGGCTCCTGGTACTGCTGGATTTAGTATAGGAAATTCCTCCACTTCAGATTTGGGGCCCTATTGCCTGGTTAGCTTTAATACGGGTATGCTAATGGAGTAAATATGCACCTGCAGATTTCCCCGTCGCTTCCCCATTTTAGCATATGATTCCGGAGCAGGCGCTACCTCGGCATCTTTCCCCCGACAGCAGTGCTAACTGCTGGGATACTCGTAGTAGTGCTGCCCTGGAATAGAGGAGGGGACTCTCATCACATCCTCACACTTTGAAAGACTAAAGTGGTCAGGATGAGTACAGTGTTCCTTTAATAGAAGATTGCCAGTCCTGACTTAAAATGACTAAATTGCCTTTTAATATATTTGGTCTGTAACCCCTTTACTACCAAGGACTTCTTGTTCAAATAAAACAAATCTACTATAACCTTTATTTGAAATATGGGATGCAATGTTAACAAATATAGTAAAAAAAAATAAACTTTGCACATAAATTGTTCGGATATGGATGAAAGATTAAAAATGAGCTAACTTGCATTATTTAAAATGTTCTATGTATTAATTTGTCATTTAGAGAAATCTTGCTGGGATTAAAGCCTCTAAACTCTAGATGGCATCCCTTATGGTACACAATTTTACCGTCTGCATTGGTAGCATACAGGCAGAAGTGGCTTTTGTGTTGAATACAACAAATATGATAAAGATAATAAAAATGGTTAGCTATCCTGCTTATTTGGAGGATTTGTAGCAATCATGAGATTTTTTTAGCAATACAGCTCCCAAAATATAACCATAGAATATAAAATAATAGTTGTATGTGGCATAATGCCTGTAGTTTCTAATTTTTGTTACAATCATTGTAAGAGCTGCTTCTTTTGGCGGGTTTACATTAAGATAGGGTGAAAATGAGATGTATGAAATTGGGTTTTGATATGCTAAGGATTGCCTTTCAATGTATTACAATGCAAAAATTCTAGTTTGGTTGTGAAGGGGTTACTTATCTGTTTTTTTTACTTATTTAAACTAGAATGTAATGTGTTAGATGTGGTAGGTTTTCACTTGACCAGTATCCTGACATGGGAAGGTGACATCTTGTTGTTTTTAACAGTACATGTTTTGTGATTGTCTCTTTAATTTAAAGAATAGCAGACCCACAGGACCAGCCCAGAGTTTGGGATGTCACCTAGCACCTGGGCAGATTTCATAATCTCCTTGCATTGTGTGTATTCTGTGATCCTACTCTTTTTTTTTTTTTTTTTCTGCCTTTTACTTGAAGAGTTAAAGATCAACTGATCTATCACGTGCTTTGCTTATCCATGATGTTCATCTCTGTCATAAAGTTTAGTAATATAAATTTTCAAATATACATGAACGCGCCTGTGTTACCTTTTATTGGTGGCCAGTTTGGTCTTCCTGGAATTTATCACATGATCTCACACCTATTATACTGATGCAACCAGACTTTATTGCCTTTTATCACGTCTTCTCATCATGTGCATAATCACATGGCATCTAACGTATACGCTAGAGCATTGGCTTCTTACTTTTTCTCTAAAAGGTATATTTTCTGTTTAACTGTATATTCTATTCTGTATTAGGAGTGTGGTGTTTTGACCTTTCATTAAATTTTGTTTGCCCGTAGTCAAAGGAAGCATTTGTAACCAAGTTGTGTTTTTTATGACTTTTTCGGAGGGGCGGGGGGGATTGTGATGAGGTAAAGTACATGCCACGTCTCAATTTCTGAGGGAGTAGATTTTTATTTTTTTTATTTCCTGTAAAATCATTATAGACTTGGCCACAGGGGATAGGCTGCAGAGTCTTCTCATAGCTTTAACAGCTCCCAGCTAGAATTCCATAGACTTAGCTTGAATATAAACTAAATTAACTTTTAACTCTTGTCTAAAATCCTAAACTCCTTTTAGCTCATCTTGTGTTTTAGGTCCCAGACTTTTCAATTTTATTAGAGAGCGAGAGATATATCCATCTCTATCTTTAGAATATGAATACATAATTCCAAATGCTAAGTATTTAGCCACTATAAAAACCTGACCTTTTTATATATTTTTTTTCTTCTTTCAGGTACAATCTCACCGTCGTCCATACAGGATTCTTCCTGGGTTTCAGATCCTGCCATCAACTCGCCAGAAAGTGAGCCAGTGAACTCTTGAGGACTGCTTCATGACTATAAATACATTCCTTGTCGACTTCCTATCACCTGTGTTCTATTTTGGACTTCTGCTACAGCCTGGTGATAGAGGATGTCCATGATGACTCGCCAATCTATCTAGATCAGAGGGTTCCGGGGTGGGGGGGTTCTGGTTGCACTGATTCAGAAGCAATAGCATTGAATTGGAAGGAGTAGCAACTCAAAGCTTGGCATTCCAAAATAGCATCAGGATTGTGAACTTTAAAACCAGATCTGTGACCTTGTCAGTAAATCGCGTGTCAAGGGCAAGAAGAAGCAATAAAAAAAATAACCACTTTTAATACATGCTGTGACTGCTCCTTTTTACTCATGGAGTAAAAAAGCTAAATTATTACATCCTTATTGTCAGCAAGGGTTAATATTGACAAAAAATGGTTTCTGAAGGAAGTAAATTCCAGTAAAAAATAATTTCCTTCTCCTCTGCCAATTCTTTCAAAGCTCGGTAAATAGTTTGATGCAAGCAGGAAGGTGGGTAGATTCTGAGTGCAGTCATAATAGCTATACAGTCATTTATTTTACATGTGCCAAGTTTAGCAACGGCCTTTGTCAGTGGCACCTTTTATAGAGACGTTTATAGGCATGTTAAGAATACAATGGTACTGAATTAAATAGAGTGCATTTGAAAATGGAGAACTTTGCTTTGGAGTTTTAATCCATTGTTTGCAATTCATTTATAGATGTTGCAAATCCAATGATTCAGTGATGTCATGGGTGTGTGTGTGTATCAGTCAGTCATTGATAAAAATATTGGCACCCCTGCATTACTGTCCGATAATGCACCACTTCATCCAGAAATTTTGTTGCAATTACAAATGTTTAGGCATTCTCAGTCATGTTTATTTCTTTTGTTTGTATTGGTAGGACACAAGCGGGGGGGACCCAAATATGACACCTGCTGCGCAAAACTTCAAAAATGGGCTGGACAATTTAATATTTGGTATCACACCCCTTGGAAAAAATTAACTAAGATCAATCACTTTCTGTAACCATCAAGGAGTTTCTTTCACCTCTCTACTGGAATTTTGGACTCTTCTTTCACCAACTGCTCCAGGTCTCTCAGATTGTAACGGTGCCTCTTCCCAATTGCTGTTTTGCGATCTCTCCACAGGTGCTCTATGGGATTTAGATTCATTGCTGGCCAGTTCAGTACTCTCCAGTGCTTTGTCTTAAACCATTTGGGATTGTGCGACTGGTGGATAAAGAACTTTGATAACCTTCCAGACAAATTCAAGCTGACCTTCAGGTACGGTACAAGCTTGCACTATACGTCACCATCTGAATGAAAAGGGACGCTATGGTAGGAGACCTAGACGGACCCCACTCTTGACACAGAAACCTAAAAAAGCCGTATTGGAGTTTGCCAAAACTCATCTGAAGAAGCCTAAATCCTTTTGGGAAAATGTGCGGTGGACAGACGAAACAAAATTGCAGCTTTTTGATAAAGCCCATCATGCTATTGTTTTTCAGAAAAATAAATGAGGCCTTTAAAGAAAAGAATACAGTCCTTATTGTCAAACATAGTGGAGGTTCACTTATATTTTGGGGTTGTTTTGCTCCTTCAGGCACTGGATGTCTTGACTATGAACATGGCATTATGAAATTTGAAGACTTCCAAAGAATTCTGGGGTGCAATGTAGGGATCAGTGTCAAAGTTGAGTCTCTGGTAGAGGTCATGGGTCTTACAGCATTACAATGACCCAAAGCTAGGGATGCACCGATACAACTTTTTTAAGACCGAGTACCGATACTTTTCAAGTATTCACCGATACAGAGTACCGATACTTTTTTTATGTCATGTGACACTTTCCAATAAGAACAGACCTCATAAAAATGCCCCCCAGCTCATGGATACTGCCCCCCCAGCTCATGGATACTGCCCCCCCAGCTCATGGATACTGCCCCCCCAGCTCATGGATACTGCCCCCCCAGCTCATGGATACTGCCCCCCCAGCTCATGGGATATGCCCCAGCTCATGGATCCCCCCTCCCCCGCGCAAAGACTTTCCCGGCGGCGCCCAGGAAGGTAAGTATCGCGGAGAGCAGCTGCAGGGCCTGTCCGAATGACGATAGACCATTCGGACAGCCGTCCCAGCTCCTCGGATGCCGGCAAGCCGGCTCAATGCCGGCTTCCGGTATCAGGAAAAATATCGGGGGGTACTGCAGGAGTACCAAGTACTCCTGCAGTACCCGGTATCGGCACCGATACTAGTATCGGTATCGGTGCAACCCTACCCAAAGCACACATCAAAATGCACCCAGAAATGGTTCAAGACAAAGCGTAAATAAATTAGTCCATATCTAAATCCCATAGAGCACCTGTGGAGAGATCTCAAAGCAGCAGTTGGGAAGAAGAACCCTTCCAATCTGGGAGACCTAGAGCAGTTGGCGAAAGAGTGGTCTAAAATTCCATTAGAGGTGTAAGAAACGAATTGATGGTTACAGGAAGCAATTGATGTCAGTTAATTTTTCCAAGAGTTATGCTACCAAATATTCTATTGAGGGTGCCAATAATTTTGTCCAGTCCATTTTTGGAGTGTTCTGTGGAATGTGTCAGATTTGGCTTTTTTTTTTTTTTAATGCATTTTATTAGGCAAAGTAACAATACACATACAGACAGATCCATCATACATGAAAGAAAAAATATACACCAATAGTTAGTGCAACAGCCATAATAACTTCAAAATTATCAGGAAGAAGTGAAGAAGAGACAGGGGGAATGGAGCGGGAAGAGAAATCAAAAAAAAGAGGGAGGGCAGAGGGTCACCAGCGACAGGACAATAATTCCTCAAGTCCGAGCAGGAGTCAGTAATCCTCCATAGATCATAGTATAACTCGGTATACTCAAAGTCCAGCTTCAATCCAAGGATCCCACACCTTGTGGAAAACAGGCAAAGTAAGTTTTACCACAACCGTGCGTGCGTTCATCCATTAACAGTGCATCTGGAATTTTTGCAGATACCTTAGCCATAAAGGGGAGAGCCTGGTGTCGCCATGACTCCGCCACCACCTGTCTTGCCGCCATTGAGATTTTCAATATCAACTTATTTTCGTGTCTTGTAAAACCATGCAATGGCCGTGAGAGTAGTAAATTCCAGGGATCACGAGGGACTTCCTTTCCCAGAGCATCGGCTAGCAATGCAACGATTTCCGTCCAGAAGGATTCAATCTTTGGGCATGACCACTACATATGTATGAAAGTACTTCTAGAGCTGCAAGACCACCAACAGGTATCAAATTGGTCCGGAGACATATGCAAAAGCTGTGCTGGTGTCACATACCAGCATATAATTTTCAGAGGCTGCTTCTGCATGGTCGTGCATATGGAGACGCCTCGGGAGGCTTCCCAAATGTCCAGCCAGTCCAATTCCTCTCCCAATCAATTGGCGATGTCAGTTTAAAATACAGGATGGAGATCAGTCCCTTGAGGTACGTGCCCCTCGGGCATATAGATTCAAAAAAGGACAGTGTGGACTGGGAAGCAGCTTTAATGTGTTGGCACGTTGCGAATGCATGTAGTTGCAATGCCGGAAGAAACAGGCCCCTCGTGCCAAGGATGATAGTTCCGAGCGCATCCAGGGGCATAATAAGGCGACTGTCATGGTACAAATGACACAGGCGGTGGATTCCCGCATCGAGGAGCGGTTGAAAGGGGAGGGAACTCCCGGTTGCGAAAGATTGGTGTCAGAAGTGACAGCGTGGTGAATTTGCTTTTCACTTACAGCTTATCCCAGAGTCTGAGAGAGTTCAACATCACAGGACAGTCCGTTGACAGCAGGGGTCTATGCTCACAGGCCAGATCCAGTGATGCAGCAAATTAGGGGCCATGAACGCTCTTTGCAGCTCCACCCATCCCCTGCCTTGGCCCCTTCATGCCACGCCACAATTTGGACAAATTGAGCGGCAAAATAATAAGAGAAGCGGCTCGGGAGACCGAGGCCGCCCAGCCTATGAGGCCGATACAGGGTCGACCAAGCCACCATATGTCTCTTACCTGCCCATACAAAATCATCAATGGCTCTCTGCAGGGAGAGGACATCCGAGTGGTCAAGTGCTACCAGCAAGGTTTGAAAAAAATACAAGAGACGAGGCAGTACATTCATCTTAATGCAGTTCACCCTTCTCACCCACAATATGACATATTTATCCCAACATTCGAGATCACGTTTAATCGGGGTGTACAGGGTAGCATAATTCGCCTCGTATAAGCTGTTAGGAAAACAAGTCAATTTTAATACCTAGATAAGAAAGTTCTGAAGCGGAATTTGGATAGGGATCCCTGACGTCAAGCTCCGCAGAACAGCCGCGGGCACAAGAATCAGGAGGATCGTGGACTTGGTTACATTGACCTTGTATCCCGACAACCGGGAAAACTCTAGTTGGCATATTAAAGTCGGCAGTGAGGTCTCGGGGGCGGTCAAGACCGTAGGACGTCGTCCGCGTACTCCGAGACTTTATACTGCTGCCCCCCCACCAGGAAACCTTGGATGTTCACGTCGGCTCGGATAGTCCTCATGAGAGGCTCCAAAAATAAGGCAAAGAGAGAGGGCGAAAGAGGGCACACCTGTCTAGTGCCATTATGTATGGTAAAGGGAATCGGGTCTGTGCCCGGTATCAATATCTGAGCTCTAGGGGGGACCTATACAGGGCGCGTATCAGGCACTGGAAATGATTCAGGAAGCCTGCATGTGACAGAGCGAAAAGAAAAGGCCATCCTACCCTGTCAAACGCCTTCTCCGCATCCAATGAAAGGAAAAGACGACGCATTTTATGTGAACGGGTCCACCAAATCAGATCCACCGCCCTGCAGGTGTTCTCAAATGCCTGTCACTCGGGCATAAACCCCACCTGATCAGGGTGGCGTGCATGGGTTCCAACCTTATCGCCATCATTTTAGCAAGCACGTTAATGTCCGTCTTGATTAACGATATTGGCCTGTAGTTATCTATGCCCTGCGTGTCTTTCCCAGATTTAGGGATAAGTACCACGAGGCTATTAGGGCAGACGGTTCGCTCATACCTGACTCTCTAAGAGTTAAACAGTGTGCATAAACGGGGAACCAGCGTGGCGGCGAAGCATTTATAATATTGTCCCGTCAGGCCCCGGGGCTTTGTGCGATTTCCGCTCACCCACCGCCATCCGCAGTTCCTCCTCAGTGAAGGAGAGGCCAGGGACGCTATTTGTGGCTCGGTCAATTGTGGCGCGGCAGTCTCCACCAAATATCTGGTGTTGTCGTGCATTAGAGGCTGGTTGCGCTCTGAATGGGAGGGGCCGGGGTGGTAAAGCTTTGCAAAATAAGACTTGAAGGTGTCATGCACCGCCCTAGGAGTTTCGTGTAACGCACCCTTCTTATCAATAATTTTGGAGATCTGAGCCGAGCTATATTTCGGTCTGCTTTTAAGCGCTAGAGTGGTATCTATTTTATTAGAACTCTCAAAGCACCTCTGTCTGGACCATAGGACCGCCCGTCCCACATCATCCAAAAAGAGCCGGTTGAGATCTGCCCTCGTTTGTGACAAATGGTGATAAGAGGTCTCCTCAGAGGCCACCTTATGTGCCAGTTCCGGTTTTGCTCCTTTTTATGAAAGGAAGCCTGGCTCAGAAGCACACCCCTTATCACAGCTTTATGTGCCTCCCAAACGACTGCTGTTGGGACATTCAGGGTATCCTTAAGAGAAAAATAGGTATCCAATGCTTCCTGAACCACCTCTCAGACACCGCTCTTCTGTAAGAGCATGGGATCGAGCTGCCTGCACCTACCCTCCCTCCCGCATGAAAAGGCTGCATTTTAAGGGACACATCCGCATGGTCCGACCACGTGATAGAGCCGATGTGAGAAGTGAGTATCCGCGGCATGCAGTCCGAGGAGACAAACGGATAATAAATTCTCGAGTGTGAGGAGTGTGCTGCCGAATAAAAGGTGTAGTCTTTGACGTGTGGCGCTTGCACGTCAGTTAAACAGCTGATGAGCCGCCACAAACCCATGGAACTGCCTATCCTGAGAAGTCAAAGAATGCGCCGAAGCAAGTCGTGGAGAGGTTGACCTATCCAATGGCGGACATAGAGTGGCATTAAAATCTCCACCCACGATAAGCGTGCCTTGTGCATTCAGTGTCAAAGAGGATAAGTCATTCCAGAATGTTGCATCCGATCCGTTAGATGCATAAACCAACAGTAGAGTGAACCACTGGGTAGCAATCTTCCCCCTCACTAAAACATATCTATCTGCCTTATCTGTGTGGATGTCCTCCACCTGCAGGGGACACGAATTATGCAGGACAATCACCACACCGTTCCGTTTCGGCATGGCGCAGGAGGTATAAATGTTAGCATAGGACGGAGCGCCCAAGCGGAACGCCGTCTTACTAGGGATCCGTGTCTCCTGCAAAAAAGCTATACATGCAGACTTCCGTTTCAGTCCCCTAAACAATAAGCGGCGTTTGTGAGGCGAATTGAGGCCCTTCACATTCATAGAAACCACCGATACCTCAGGGGCCATCATGACTTTGTGACATACCAACTAAGCAATAGAAGAGAGACCTCGACTAAAAGCGACTATTTTAACACTTTAAAGACGAGACAACTGATTCAGCTGAAGCCCGCACGTCGGCCATCAGGTGTTGCAACCCCGGAGCTTGTCTAGTCCCCCCCTCCGGACCCGCAATTCGGGAGGAATACGTTTTAACGGCTACATCCCCGGTCGTCGGCAGCCATCTTGGAGGCCTGCAGTGGAGGCACTCGCCTAGCTCTGCACGAGGACGCTCTCCATAAGTATGGGGAAGAAGGGTAAGGGCGCCGGAGTGGTGGAGAGTCCCTGCACTCCTGATATCCGTCTCTCGCTAGGAGGGGGATTGGGACGGCGGCTGTTACGAACGGGTTCATCTGATGTTGGAGACCTGCAGACAGTGGAGGAGGCTGCTGATCCCCCTGCAGCGATGCTTGGCCCGAGGGACGATGCGCTTCCCGCCACAAAAGGAGACATCAGAACCCTGCTGGAAGATGCACGGAGGTCCTGGCAGGCAGACTTCCAAGCTCTTGAGGCGGCAGTTGAGGTGACCCAAACCCAGGTAGGGGACCTGCAGACCTGCGCACAGGCACTGGAGAGAACGCAGACCGCAACTACCTCATCTATGCAAACCTTGCAACCGCAAATTTGTACCCTACAATCTGCGGTGGTGATGCTGGAGTCGAGACACAGACGTAGGAATGCAAAGCTTCGAGGAGTGCCCGAGACCGTGTCGGATTCGGATCTTCAGTCCTACGTTATGCGTTTTTTGGAAGTGGTTATGGGTCCCTCAGACCTCCTGCAGAACTCTGCCTTCACCGCTTTCCGGGTGAGAAAGTCGGCCTTGGCTCCCACAAAAGCGCCGCGCGACGTCCTTATTACCTTCAAGGACGCAGCCTTCCCCTCAGCATTGTTTCGCGCTGCACGGAATACGCCGACAGTCTTGTTTGATGAGGCGCCCATTGCTGTGTATCGGGACCTACCTTTTTTAGTTCTGGCGGGTCGACGGCAGTTTCGGCCGGTTACAGCCCTACTCCGTGCCCACTCAATAGGATATAAATGGGGCACCTCTGGCTCTCTCATTATTACCCCTGCCGACGGACAGGTCCTTGTGGCTACATCGGCGGAAGATGCTGGGACTCATCTTCGGTCCCTGGGACTACTCCCCACTGCTAAGGGCCAGGAAGCTGCGATTCGACCTGGTGGCTCTCCATTACCCCCCAGCGACCTGGACTAAGACTATACTGCTAGGGGCACCTCATCTGATACCCCGAATATGTGGATTTTTGTTGTGTAGCTGTTGCTGCCTCTGCAGCCCCCCCCCTCGCGTATTATCCTTTCATCCTTTTTTCCATTTCTATCCTATTTTAACCAAGGTGTCTACCCCGCGGGAGGATCTGTTCTCTTCCTTCTTTAATCCCCCTACCTCTTCCCCCCCCCCCCCTTTTTTTTTTTTTTTTTTTTTTGGTATATTCCGGCTGTGTGTGAGGCGCGCCATCATGATGATACTTGTCGTGCCTGGCCCTCACACTCCCGGGCCTCGTGACATTACCCCTCCATGGCCTCCCTTGGGAGTGTGCCAGGAGAGTCACGGTTTTGGCTTTTGCCGCTTCCCACCCACTTCCCCCCCCCTTTTTTTTTTTTTTCTCTTTTCTTCTCTTCTTTCCATCCTCCCATCGGAGACATTCTCCTCCCCACAGTGAACTGTAACACACCCCTGTTTCCCGTTTTCCCTCTCTTCCCCCCCCCATGCATTATTGAATTTATGCAGTCAGTATATATCCAGTCTACTGTGGACTATGCATAGCCTGGGGACACTTTCGAACGCGAACTGTCATGACTTTCTGTGCAGTTACCTAACCCTTTCTCGTTCACATGTTGTTGATTTTTGATGTGGCCCTGCGAGTCCACTTTTGTTGGTCGACTTGTGACCCTCGTTCAGAAATAAAAATTTCAAATTTAAAAAAAAAAAAAAAAGAGAGAGATCTCCAGCCCGAGGGAGATATGAGAGAAAAGACACAGAACGGAAGGGAGGAAAAGAACAGAAAGTGGAATGGGAAGGGAAGGGAGAAAAAGGGAACCAGTGGGATCTCCGAACGACTAGGGATGCCAAGGGAACAGAACTCAGGGGAGGAGTATCGGGGGGAAAACCAGATCCAAGAATAGAACGACCGGCAACCCCATGCCACCGGCCGCCAAAGTATAATAAAACATACATAACCACTCAATACACATAGTAAGGAGAATGATCAGATCAACAAATCAAGCCCCCGTAACCACTTACGAGGAACGGTGCCCCCAGTCAAGGGAGCCCCAAGCCCAGTTGGCGAAGGACAGCTAGAAATATTGGATATTACTATACACCACATCGTTCTTCAATCGGCTGTCATAGACCACTCCTGCTGAAGTTAAGGCAAAGGTGAGGGTGGCAAAAGAAATGGCATCTGAGAGTCCCAATCGCTTCAGAAAATCAGATGCTTTACAGAGGTGTGAGCATGAATAAGAAGTGCCCTCCTTATGAACCAATATGCGAAACGGAATCCCCAGGTATATTTAACCCGTTGGCGTAAAAGCTCTGTCACGACTCTTCATTCCCTGCGCTTAGCAAGCGTCGCCGGATCCAAATCTTGATACAGGGTCAACCGGGCACCCTCATATGCCACGGTTTGCTCTCTTGCTGCTGCCAGGAGGGCCTCTTTGGTAGAGAAATAGTGAAAACGTGCCACAACATCCCGAGGGGCTGCATTGTTTGCCCATCTGGGGCCCAGTACTCTGGATTCTGTCCAGGAGGAACCGGGAGGGTAGGCAGCACCCAATATGCAATACCTCGAAGGGTGGCATCCAGTTGATCCGCCGGAACGTCTTCGAGCAGGCCTTGCAGCTGCACAATATTCCAACTGGATAAGTCTTCCAGCGCATCCTCCAGATGCGCCACGCAGTCAGTCATGTCGTCCACTTTTTGGGCCGTGGTGTTGTAGCAGGCTGCAATGTGCTCGGCCTCTCCAGGTGGGCCGTGGGCGTGCCAGTTGCGTGTACCTCGGCAGTTAGGGTCCGCGTGGTCTTCTCCAGCTCAGCCTCTATAAAGTCCTGCATGCGCCGGATGTCCTTCCTGATAGCAGGGGCCGGCGCTCCGATCAGAGGAAGAGGGAGATGCAGCCCAGCCGCCGGCGTCTCCCGCGACCTTGTGTTTAGGTGCAAAAATCTGCGCCACGAGCAGACCGTCCCGGGATTTTTTCTTGGGTCTTCATAATGCTCTTAGGAGTTAAGGCACCCCAGGGACGTGTGATGAGTGAGGTGAGAGTGGTTGAGACTCACATATAATTCAGGGTGATTATAAACCACTTATCTCGATTTCCCCAATTAAGTCTCCCCTTTTGAGACTGTTGAAAACACTTGCTATTGGTACTATGTTCGCAACCTGCTAGTTGGTGTATACAAATGCACATTATTCACTCCTATGCCACCCTTGTATGAGAAACCTGCACCTTCGTGGGTGTATTCAAATCAATTATGAGAGCTTATGTCCGTAAACCACCTCTGCGGTAATATCTGTTACGTGCAGGCAACCGTGGAGTATTCACCACTCTAGAAGAGCCGCATCTTCGTGGGTACTTTGAAATAAATTTTCAGAACATATGAACACCTTTACTGATCAGTCACCTCTGCGGCAATATCTGTTGCATACAGGCAACCACAGAGTATTCACCACTCTAGGAAAAGAGGGAAGCACGGACCTTCAAGGGTACGCAATTGATAGGAAAGATAGAAGGAAAAAATTATATATAAATTATGCTGCAAATTCCAAACCAGCTTTAGCAAATAGGCTCAAAATTACCAACTCAAGGGTAATAATCCATTCAGTCAACGCATTTCACTGATAAGTTCAGCATCCTCAGGAGTAGAGAGTGTCAACATACATCCTTACACACTCAGGCTCAAATAACGAGTTTGTTTTTATTTGTGAGTGTGTAAGGATGTATCAAAAAAAGAAGAAAAAAGGTGCGGCGCTTCCCAGTGTATAGATAAAAGGTAATCAATATTATTTACCCAGTATGGGATAACACGTCTTTTGTTGATAGAGGATCAATACCTCAAAGAAAGATAAACAGACATAGCGCAATATTGTTTGTACACATATATGTTTTTAAGGGATATATCAACTCTCACTCACGCTATAAAGAGCCGCACCCGGCTCTAGCAATGTTTGCCTGTGGGTAGAATTCATATGGGCCCTCCCACTGGCCACTTCAATGGATGGTACCATGGGAAGCGCCGCACCTTTTTTCTTCTTTTTTTGATTGTTTTCTATTTGTCACTTTAGGGATGACATATATGGGTGTAGTGGCGATCGTGTTTTAGGCTCTACCCCACTCAATTTTATAATTGTTGCGCCTATACCAATTTTTTCCTTTTTTGTGTAAGGATGTATGTTGACACTCTCTACTCCTGAGGATGCTGAATTTATCAGTGAAACGCATTGAGTGAATGGATTATTACCCTTGAGTTGGTAATTTGGAGACTATTTGCCAAAGCTGGTTTGGAATTTGCAGCATAATTTATATATATTTTTTTCCATTGCTGTATCCTCTGGAGACCCCTCATTGCTGTATCCAGGGAAATTACCTTCATCGTTGTATCCTGTTGTGACCCCCTCATTCCTGGAATCTATCTGGAACTCCCATCACTGCTTCAGATCCGCTAATCGATTGACCTGCCATGATATATACTGTTGTTTATTCCTTTTTTCCTTCTGTGTCTCTTGGTCCTCCACCCTCTGTTTATCCAGTACGTGTGTTCTTTAGTTCATCTGTATCTCCTTGTGTTATTCACTATTCAGTGTCCCGTCCTGTCTACCCCTTCCTATCCTGTCCAGTCTGTGTTCTCAACCTTCTGTATATAGTATCTCACCCAGCCAGTTCCTATACCCATTTATTATTTATCCAGTGTCCCCTCTCTGGTTTATTTCTATTTTTCTCATTTCCATTTTCCCCATTTGATGCTTTTACTCAAGGCTTGACATAAGCACACTTGTCTTCTAAGAAAGCAATTTCAGTCAGTTAACACTTGTCTTGTTTCCAAAGCTCAGGGACAATGGTGTTAAGCACTGATACTACGCTTTCAACAATTCTAGTGTCATATGACCTCAGAATTGTAATGATAGTATAGGCTGTGCATTCTGTGCACCTAAAGATAACATTTAAATTCCAAAGTATATTACAGATAAAGCACCTTGAGGTGAACTAAATGATATATTCAGTGGGACATGGCATTATAGATTTCAGTGAACCTGACCTCACATTTACAATATTTGTAGCGTTTGTGAAATTCATTATGTGACGAGTGGCGAATTGTTAGTGTACAAATTTTCAAAACACCTATAGAGAGTTACATAAGAAAAGAGTCATGAATTGTTTCTCCAAGTGCACATAAGTGAGGTAAAACAAGAATAAAGTAGCCAATATCTATAACAGCTACTTAATTTTTGTATAACCTTACTTTTTTGAAATTGTAGAAAATGCTAATGTTTCTAAATCTTTTTACTGATTCACATAGTTATGTTAGACTGGAGCCTATAGGCTTTCACATTGATCCTCTGTGGGCCTAGAGCAGGGCCGGCCCGACCATGGTGCAGAGTGGAGCAGCGGTGCCAGGCGGCAGAAAATCGGGGGCGTCACCAGGTCCCGGCTGGGTATGTGAAACTGGGCTCTGCTGGCTATGTCAAAGTCTGGGCTCAGTTATACACACCTCACATTACTGTATCACAGAGCTCCACAGCAATAAAATTCTAATCTACGGTGTGTATGAGTGTTCGAATTTTATTGCTGTGGTGCACTGTGATACGCTCATACACACTGCGTGTTTTATTTTCTGGGGGGGGGCAGCATTTCATCCTTCGCTCCAGGCAGCACAATGTCTTGTGCCAGCCCTGGTCTAGAGGGTCTGTACATTTGCTCTCCCAAGGTACCTGATGTCAAGTTAGGAGATACTGTAGAAAGATTAAAAAATTCACAAAATATATACAGGGTTATTCAAAGAGAATCGAAAAGTCATCGCACGTTTTTGTGACTTTTCGATTCTCTTCAATTCAGTGCGATTTGGCGATCCCATTTCGGCGACCCTGCGGTGTATTCAGCAAGCACCACAGGGCTGTCGTAGGGCAGGGAAAAGTTGCTGCAATCCCGCTGAACACTCACCGCAAAACCCGGCGAACGCACACTGAAACCCGCAAAAACATCTGGATTAACCCTGCCGGAGAAACCCGAGCAGCCGCCGAACACAGAGCAGAGCAGCTGCCGGAAAAAGCTGACACCGCAGAAGAATGGAGTGATAAAAAAAAACACATTTGCTTGAATGTTTGAAAAGTGAAACGCTGTTTGCAAAGAAACTACAGAACGAAAATGTCTGCAATTTACATATAAGATCCAATGAATGATAATAAAAAGGGCTGTTACAAAAAAAGAAAAACGATTAAAAAAAAAACCTGAAATTTTTTTATCAGAAAAAACCCGGAAAATGCCTAAAAGAGACTTTTTACTGCAGAATATTATAATCAACGGTTTATTAGATATTGCATTAAAAGAGGAATATTTATTACATTAACCACTTCGATGCGGAGGACGCGCTCAGCGCGTCCTCCGCATGGCTGCTGGTGTGCTGAGGACGCGCTGAGCGCGTCCTCACTTTGGGGTCAGCGTTCGGCCAAGTTCCGGCCGATCGCTGGCCCCCCCGGTGCGGGCTGACATCCTCGATGTCAGCCCGGCATCCGGAACCGCCGCCGGTGAAATTAGGTGTCATCGCGGCAGCGCGATGACACCTAATTCAGGCCCCCCCCCCCCGCGGAGGAGGCGCCTGAAAGGGAGGGGGGGGAGGTCCTTCGGACCTCTCTCCCTCCCGATTGGCGGCGTTGTGGGGGTTAACCCAGGCACCATTTGGAAGGGCACAGCCTGCCCTTCCAAATGGTGCCTGGCATTAACCCCTGGGGAGCTGGATCGCGAATCGGCGCTGAAAAGCGCCGGTTCGTGTTCCTTTCCCGGAGCTGGCCGACATCTTGGATGTCGGCCAAGCCTCTGGGAACTCCCCCTGAGGACTGGCGTCATCGTGCATAGCACGATGACGCCAGTCCTAGAGTTAACCCCTAACTGCCACCAACGGTGGAGATAGGGAGTTCCAATGAACTCCCTATCTCCCGATCCGTGGCAGCTAGGGGTTAATGTTTGGTATGGTTGGATCGGCCAGAGCATGGCCGTTCCAGCGATACCAAACACGAAAGTGAAAAAAGTTTTTTAATAAAAATATATTTAAAAAAAATAAACATTTTTTTTTCTTTTTTTTGGTTCGTTAATGCAGCAATATTGTTCCCATTTCAATTATAATGTGAACAATGATGCTGCACTATCGATTTTTGTATGCGGTGCGTTTGTTAAAAATTGTGTAATTTTCCCCAAAAAAAAAATGTAACGAGACCCCATCTCTAATTTTTTTAACAAGCGCACCCCATACAAAATATAACCGCAATTGCTCGCATGTTAAAATGTGAAAAAAACACTTTACACGTTGTAAATTATTGAAAATACATATTTTATTGCATTTTTTGTTATAATATACAGACATGACATAACGTATACATATAATAATGACATATTATGAATCTACCGAGTCTGATGGAAAGAACGATATATAATATGTCTGGGTCATATACTAAAATAAGCCTTAAAAACACGTTTAAACATGATGAGCAAAACCGGTAAAAATTACCTCAGCACAGAGGCGGGAAAAGCCTCAGCAGCGAAAGGGTTAAAGCCTATGGGATTCGCCTGAATAAACCTGTTGAATGAAACCACCTAACAGCAGGGAAATTCGTTAACTTTTCACTGCTGGTTTTTGTTCTCTGAATAGACAAAGCATTGCTTCTCTATGGGGATTTCACTGCCGTCGAACAGGCAGCGAACAGGCAACGAATGTGCAGGCAATTCGCCAACATTTGGCGAACTGCCTGCTCTCTGAATAACCGAATGGCCAGGAAAGGTAACCGAATGCTGCATTTCACTGTTCGGTTACATTTTGGCCACAATTCGGAGCTCTTTGAATAACCCTGATAGTGACCTATAATAAAAGAAACACGACGAGAACAGTACAGAGAGAAAGAAGCCCACAAAAAGGGGGGTAATCACAAGATAAAATTAATATCACCACTCAGGGTCCTCCCCAACCTTAGTGAGTCACGTAGCCCACTGAGGACTTCCACCCACTCAGAAGTTAGATGAGGCCCCTCAGGCCTCCTGCTCATTTTATAACGTTTTTCTTGGAATGGTGATGTGCCTAACATACCTAGCAAGAGGAAGAAAGAAGGTAGTGGCTCGGGTCACTAAGGACCTCTGCCAGTCAACTCGCCCCCGCCAGTACTGAGGGCGCCGGATGCATAGTGGCAGCTTTTTTTGCTGACCCTGGAAAGTGCTGGCCTAGACCTTGCCTACCCAGGACATACTTGAAAATCTCAATGTATACAATACTGGTAAAAAAAAAACGTGCATTCACTTCACCCTTGGGACGGTGGCACCGGTTGTGGGCCACACCCCCCTTGTGATGCCACTCATAGTATGCAGTGTAATGAGCGGATAGGTCCAATATTTTACTTCGGCCCCAGTGAATCGTTCGCCTTTGCCAGTTCCTGAATTCTCCCCTCAGCCCGCAGCCAGTGGTGTATTTAGGTTTTGTGCTGCCCTAGGCCTGACTAAACTCGTGCACCCCCTAATTTAAATTTGAGGCACCCCTTCCTGTCAAGGGCACACCTCTTCCTGGTTAGTCCACACCCTTCCTCTTTAAGCTCCACCTTTTCCTTAGAGCTCCGCCTTTTCCTCTCTTTATATTAAAAGTGGATACCAAGCGCCTACTTGTATATTTTGTATACCATTTCAAATGTATCTATTGAGATAAATAAAATTATGAAATGTTTAAATTCAAGCATTTTTACAAAGAACAGCCACGCATGTCAAGTATACTGGATCACAGCCGCTCTAATTGGTTGAACAATAAAATCCACTGCATATGAGCGTATCACAGAGCTGCACAGCAATAAAACCCACAGAAATGTGCACTGTGTATGAGCATATCACAGAACTGCACAGCAATAAAACTCACAGTAATGTGCAGTGTGTATGAGTGCATCCCAGAGCTCCAGGGCGATAAAACTCACAGTACTATGCAGTGTGTATCACAGAATCCACAGCAATAAAACTCCCAGCAATGCATTGTTTGGTGTGTGTCAGCGTATCAGAATCCAGAGCAATAAAACTCCCAGCAATGCAATGTGCGGTGTGTATGAGTGCATCAGAATCCACTGCAATAAAACTCCCAGCAAACCGAGTGTATATGAGCACACAGCAATTATTTATTCTACATTTACCGGCCTCCGCGGTAGGGCTGTGTGCAGAGTCAGCAGGGACTGTGTACAGACTCAGCAGGAGGTCCCTCCAGGCCACGTTAGGATTGCGGCTGTGCCTGTGCGTGGAGCCATCTTGTCAGCAGTAGGGTGCCACTGCCAGAGGGTGCACCGTGGCTTTGATTCCCTTCCCGGTGGGTGTTCAGTCCAGAATAGAGTGACAGTCCATGTTAACAAAAGGGCAGGCAGCTGCGTGCGTGCGTGTCACGTGGTTCAGCCAGTCAGGTGGTACTGAGACTCAGTACCACCTGACTGGCCGGACCGAGTGTGACCTGCACGCACGTAGCCTTACCAGGAGCCAGGCAGCTCAATGACAAATTTCTGCATTGCTGGTTAAGGAAAGGTCCACTTTAAACAGCAGTAAGCAGACAGGGCTTCATATTCTGCTGATACCCCCCCCCCTTTACCTGCCGTTTACTGTCATCTTCTCTCTCTGGACACAAATCACATCCCCCTCCCCTCTCCTAGAGCTGCTGCGGGGCAGGGGAGGAGCTATGGAGGGAGGAGAGGGGGATTTTTATTCTATTCGATTTTATTCCGTATGCAAACGCCCTGCTCGTTGTTTAAGAACACAGCTCAAAGCTGACACACAGTGACAGTGGCACCTCCTAGTACCCCCTAATGACACCCCAATAATCACTGGTACCTGGGGCGGCCCGCCCTCCGCCACTCCTAACTACAGCACTGCTCTGGTGATATGCTCACACACAAGTTTGGTGAACTGCCAGCAAGTACGGTGCTGTTTGAAGGCAGTGCAAATCCCCATAGAGAAGTAATGGTTAATCTATTCAGAGAACCCCAAACAGCAGAGAAATGTCAGTGAAATGCCCTGATGTTCGGTGGTTTCAATCAGCAGGTTTATTCAGGCGAACCCCATAGGTTTCAATGTTAAAAATATTCCCGTTTTTATGCAATATCTAATAAACCATTTATTATTTTAATCTGCAGTAAAAATGTCTTTTATTTATTGATATTATTTTTTTAGTACCTTTTAGTAATTTTTCTGAATTTTTTTGGCAAAATCCCCCCCCTTTTTTTTAAATAGTGGTTCTTCTTTTTCTTTAACAGAACTTTTTATTATCAATCATAGGATCTTATATGTAAATTCCAGACATTTTCGTTCAGTAGTGCTTTTGAAAACAGCAGGCCATGGGTTTGCGGTGGCAGCATTCAGCGGCCGACTCCATGCACTTTGGGGACCCTGCGGTGAATGGTGAATTCACTGCAGGGTGGAGAAATTTTATTCCCCAAAGTGCAGGGAACTACAGAACACCAAAATGTTGGCGTCATTTCGGTGCTCTGTGAGTAACCCAATTAGTGGTGAGGTTTTTTGTTGCCCCCTGGAAAGTGAAAGCCTAGGCCTTGCCTACCCAGGACATACACTTTAAAATTAGTGACATCTCAAGGTTTCCTTCCTGGTAAAATAGTTTGCAAAAGTATTATTTTTTTTATTTTTGGGGGTGGGGCCACCCAGCAGGCCGCCGCCCCCTGGAAAGTGCCGCCCTAGGCCAAAATACACCAGTGCGGCCGCAGCACTGGAACAATGTCAGATCTTAATTTCTCCCAATAAAGCAGATGACACTCTTCATATTGGGTTAAGCAGACTCTCTGGCCATTTCACATGGCCCCTGTTTATTTGGTACAGAATCTGATAACAACAGTTAACATCCCAGCCCACCCAGACATTCTGGCACCGCAGGTCCCTTGTTCTCTATCAGGCCCTCCTCACAGATTGCAAGCTCTTGAGCAGGATCCTCTATCCCACTGCTCTATGTGTCCAACCTGCATGTATGCTGGCCATTCCATCTTTCCCATTGTACCACGCTACGGAACCTGGTGGCGCCCCATAAATAACTGTAGACCTACAGAGCAAGGGTATTTGAATTATATTCTGACTAGTTGTTAAGCCTGCCCGGAGGACAATCTAGTGTTGTTGCCAGCTCAGAATTCATGTCCACATATTTGTTTTTCCAATGTCCTACCCAAGAGTATCTCCATATATAAAAAGGTGTTTGAAATGCGTCTGGCGCCATCCCATCCGCAACAGGAGGGCCAAGTGAGCAGCTGTGAGGAGTGTGCGCGCAGCTGACAGCGCATTACAAAGGCATTTATATATTAGATTGCAAGCTCACGGGAACAGGACCCCTCTTAGATTGTAAACTCATGGAGCCAGGACCCCTTAGACTGTAAGCTCATGGGGTCAGGACCCCTTAGACTGTAAGCTCATGGGGTCAGGACCCCTTAGACTGTAAGCTCATGGGACCCCTTAGAATGCAAACTCATGGGACTGTCAGGTGCTGGTTCTGGGGTGGTAGGATTGAGCCCAGTGTGCAATGAAACTTGCTGAGAAACGTGGATGTAAGAATGAAGACAGGGTTTATTAGGAAATCATAAAACATAAAAAGGAAACATGAATATAGAAGGGATCACACTAAACAAACAATAATAAACTTTAACGGAAGGCAAGATAGGACAGAACTAAACTACAACAAAAGAGAAATATACGGAGGCAGGGTGTTTCTAGAGGCAGAGGTTCCTGGGTCTGTAAAGGATCTTGGTAATACAGAGTAACGGGCTTTGGGATTTTTACAGGATACCGGGCAGCGGATTCTGCGGGATACAGGTTCTGAGATTTTCTGTGGCATACGAGGTAGCGGATTCTGTGGAATGCAGGGCAGCGACGCTTGGAGAGTCTGCGACGTGCAGGGCAGCGACGCTTGGAGAGTCTGCGACGTGCAGGGCAGCGACGCTTGGAGAGTCTGCGACGTGCAGGGCAGCGACGCTTGGAGAGTCTGCGACGTGCAGGCAGCGACGCTTGGAGAGTCTGCGACGTGCAGGGCAGCGACGCTTGGAGAGTCTGCGACGTGCAGGGCAGCGACGCTTGGAGAGTCTGCGACGTGCAGGGCAGCGACGCTTGGAGAGTCTGCGACGTGCAGGGCAGCGACGCTTGGGGAGTCTGCGACGTGCAGGGCAGCGACGCTTGGGGAGTCTGCGACGTGCAGGGCAGCGACGCCTGGGGAGTCTGCGACGTGCAGGGCAGCGACGCCTGGAGAGTCTGCGACGTGCAGGGCAGCGACGCCTGGGGAGTCTGCGACGTGCAGGGCAGCGACGCTTGGAGAGTCTGCGACGTGCAGGGCAGCGACGCTGGAGAGTCTGCGACGTGCAAGGCAGCGACGTTGGAGAGTCTGCGATGTGCAGGGCAGCGATGCTTGGAGAATCTGCGACGTGCAGGCAGCGACGCTTGGGGAGTCTGCGACGTGCAGGCAGCGACGCTTGGGGAGTCTGCGACGTGCAGGGCAGCGACGCCTGGGGAGTCTGCGACGTGCAGGGCAGCGACGCCTGGAGAGTCTGCGACGTGCAGGGCAGCACGCTTGGAGAATCTGCGATGTGCAGGGCAGCGACGCCTGGGGAGTCTGCGACGTGCAGGGCAGCGATGCCTGGAGAGTCTGCGACGTGCAGGGCAGCGACGCTTGGAGAGTCTGCGACGTGCAAGGCAGCGACGTTTGGAGAGTCTGCGATGTGCAGGGCAGCGATGCTTGGAGAATCTGCGACGTGCAGGACAGCAACGCCTGGGGAGTCTGCGACGTGCAGGGCAGCAACGCCTGGGGAGTCTGCGACGTGCAGGGCAGCGACACTTGGAGGGTCTGCGATGTGCAGGGCAACGATACCTGGAGGGTCTGCGATGTGCAGGGCAGCGATGCTTGGAGGGTCTGCGGCGTGCAGGGCAATGATACCTGTAGAGTCTGTGGGATGCAGGGCAGGCAGGTTTCTGAGAATTCGGCAGCGGGTTGAAGATTCTGCGAGATGCAGGGCAGCGGGTTCCGAGGTTTCTGTGGGGTACAGGTACAGAGGAAGGAAAATACTGGAGGGGACAAACAGATAAGGGTCTAGGCAGGAACAGGCGGTAACTCCCTGTCAGCTTGGCATTCACCAAGACAATGCAGAAGCAAAGTTACTTGGGTGCGGTTGGTTTATGCAGGGAGCATCAGATGAATTAGGCAACACCTGAGTGTTGTAGAGAGAGTCTGAGAAGACTAGAGTCTCAGTACTACGAGGCAGTGCTGGATTTAGGCTTTTTACGGCGCTGGCGTCTCGGGGCATTACAGGGACCCATTAGATTGTAAACTCATGGGATAGATTGTAAGCTCATGGGATAGATTGTAAAATCATGGGACCCTTTAGATTGTAAACTCATGGGATAGATTGTAAACTCATGGGACCCCTTAGATTGTAAACTCATGGGACCCCTTAGATTGTAAGCTCATGGGGACAGGCTCAAGGTGGTGGGGTGCCCAGTTGCAGGAAGGCCAATACTTACCTTGTTTTAGCACCGTGATCAAGTCCCCAGGTCTTCACCGCCATGCGGCTCCCAGAGCCTCCCCTGCACCAGCCACCGGGGGAGACTCAGGGCAGGGGTGATCCGCGAGAGGAAAAAAACGATCCGTTGGAGAAGCGCCTTGAGTGCGCCTCTCCAACGGATTTTTGTGGTCCCTCGTGCCAGGAGCGGATCCAGACACAGGTTTCGGGGGGGGGCATTCTACCAGTTTTGGCTAAGAGCTGGTGTTGGGTTCGCAGTGACGCACCTAATCGCAAGCTGTGCTCATTACGCTCACTCTCCCCAGAACAATGCACAGGGTCTGTTCTCATGTGGCTCATGAGCCCTGAGAATCCTTTCCATATGAGGGGCCCAGGATACCCCCATCCCAGCTCATACCCCTTGAAGCTATGCAGTGTAGGATTACCCAAGTGTGGTCTGCCCAGTGCACCCTTTCCATGCTGCCAGAACACACATGGCACCCCATCTGCGCAGCCCTGCAAACCCTTTCCATACCATGCGCCCAGGGTACCCCTCCCAGCTCACATATGGATATATTTGCCTCCAGCTCACATGGATATATTGCCCCAGCTCACATGGATATATTTGCCCCAACTCACATGGATATATTACCCCAGCTCACATGGATATATTGCCCCCAGCTCAGATGGATATATTTGCCCCCAGTTCACATGGATATATTACCCCCAGCTCACACATGAATATATTGCCCCAGCTCACACATGAATATATTGCCCCAGCTCACACATGGATATATTGCCCCAGCTCACACATGGATATATGGCCCCAGCTCACACATGGATATATTGCCCAAGCTCACATCGATATATTGCCCCAGGCCAGCTCACATGAATATATTGCCCCAGGCCAGCTCACAAGAATATATTGCCCCAGGCCAGCTCACATAGATATATTGCCCCAGGCCAGCTCACATGAATATATTGCCCCAGACCAGCTCACACATGAATATATTGCCCCAGCTCACACGTGAATATATTGTCCCAGCTCACACATGGATATATTGCCCCAGCTCACATGGATATATTGCCCCAGGCCAGCTCACATGAATATATTGCCCCAGGCCAGCTCACTTGAATATATTGCATCAGGCCAGCCCACATTGATATATTGCCCCAGGCCAGCTCACATGGATATATTGCCACAGGCCAGCTCACATGAATATATTGCCCCAGGCCAGCTCACACATGAATATATTGCCCCAGCTCACACATGGATATATTGCCCCAGCTCACATGGATATATTGCCCCAGGCCAGCTCACATGAATATATTGCCCCAGGCCAGCTCACTTGAATATATTGCCCCAGACCAGCCCACATTGATATATTGCCCCAGGCCAGCTCACATGGATATATTGCCACAGGCCAGCTCACATGAATATATTGCCCCAGGCCAGCTCACATGTATATATTGCCCCAGGTCAGCTCACATGGATATAATGCCCAAGGCCAGCTCACATGAATATATTGCCCCAGGCCAGCTCACCAGGATATATTGCCCCAGCTCTCGCATGGATATATTGCCACAAGCTCACGCATGAATATATTGCCCCAGCTCACATGAATATATTGCCCCAGGCCAGCTCACATGGATATATTGCCCCAGCTCACATGGATATATTGCCCCAGGCCATCTCACCTGGATATATTGCCCCAGCTCACCTGGATTTATTGCCCCAGGCCAGCTCACCTGGATATATTGCCCCAGCTCACCTGGATATATTGCCCCAGGCCAGCTCACCTGGATATATTGCCCCAGCCCAGCTCACCTGGATATATTGCCCCAGCTCACATGGATATATTGCCCCAGATCACCTGGATATATTGCCCCAGCTCACATGGATATATTGCCCCAGGCCATGGCTATATTGCCCCAGGCCAGCTGACATGAATATATTGCCTTGGCTCTTGTGACATTCCCAAGTGGCACATATATTGGCCCAGGCCATGGATATATTGCCCCAGGCCAGCTCACATGAATATATTGCCTTGGCTCTTGTGACATTCCCAAGTGGCACCCTAAGTGGACGTTCAGAGTTGATTCCTGGAGTTTTATCCAAGATCCCCTATGCCATCCACCATCACGATCTCTAATTCCTGTGTCTCCTCTCTCCACAGGTAAGACATTATCACCCATTATTCACAGACACCCACATCTCAACGGATCCCCTGCATACTTTTGCTGGTAATACATTATCACCCATTATTCACAGACACCCACATCTCAACTGATCCCCTGCATACTTTTGCTGTATTTTTGTTTTTCTCCACCATTTGCTTTGCTAATTAGCATGTGAATCTCCTGCCCTATTGACACAGCCCATCCAGCTTCAGGTGTTTGCATTCAGGCAGTTAAAAAGTAATCAGTCCGCCCTATATAACATTTAAGACGGGCTCCACTGAGCCTTGGACGTTCAGAGTTGATTCCTGGAGTTGCGGGACTGGAGGAAGGAACTGCAAGGCCCACTTTTTACTCCGGGTAAACACACGTCTATATCATGCTTTCTCTCACACTTCTACTCTTTACTTCTACCTTTCTCCTTAAATGGAACTCCTGCCCCTCTACCACCGACCCCTACACTATCTGCATCTCTCCCTCCCTCCTCTTGTCCCACATGATGGCCTCACATGAGCTCCTTTGTTTCCTCAGAACATGGTCTCCCTCTATCTCTCGTGCTGCCAATCACTCCCACTCCCACAAATCCCATTCCCACCTTCTCTTTCTCACCCTGCTGCTGTTACTCTATTCAGGTGACATATCCCCTAACCTGGTCCCACAACACATCCAATACTTCCCTCTCATCCTATCTCCAGAGCACATAAATCACCTCCCTGCAAGCCCAGCAACCTCATTCCCATAATCCCTCAGCGCCTGTCCTCTTTCTCCTGCGCCCTCTGGAACGCTCGCTCTGTGTGCAACAAACTCACAGCCATCCATGACCTCTTCCTTTCAAACTCCTTCAACCTCCTAGCTTTAACTGAAACCTGGCTAACTCCCTCTGACACGGCCTCTGTTGCTGCTCTCTCACATGGCGATCTACACTTGAGCCATACCCCCAGACCGGGTGAGAGAAATGGTGGCGGGGTCGGAATCCTGCTCTCTCCCACCTGCACCTACCAGCATCTCCCTCCACCTCCATCCCTCTCCTTCTCCTCCTTCGAGACACACTGCATCCGCCTGTTCTCTCCTCTGGCTCTCAGGGTGGCAGTCATCTACCGCCCACCGGGACCAACCTCCCAGTTCTTTGATCACTTTGCTACCTGGCTTTCTCACTTCCTGTCTTCTAATCTTCCATGCCTAATTCTCGGGGACTTCAACATTCCCAATGACGATCCTTCCGCCCCTGCTGCCTCCAAACTTCTTTCACTCACGTCCTCCCTTGGACTCACACAATCCTCCCTCCTCCCTACCCACCGCGATGGTCACGCTATTGACCTTGTCTTTTCCAACCTCTGCTCCATTTCTGAGTTCAATTGTCGCCCTTTCCCCATCTCTGACCACCACCTTCTCTCTTTCAACCTATCTGGACTTCCTAAACACCCTGCTCCCCCACCCCGCACACACACTCGCAGAAATCTACATGCTGTGGACCCCCATCAATTCTCCAACCTACTTCACCACCTCCCTCATACCTCATCCTTCACCTGCCCTGATGCTGCCACTAATCACTACAACACTTCTCTTATCTCTGCTCTAGACACTCTTGCTCCTCTTCGACTCTGTAAGGCCCCACGCCGCCAGCTTCAGCCCTGGCACACCCTCCAGACACGCTACCTGCAAAGATGCTCCCGCACTGCAGAGCGTGCCTGGAGGAAATCCCGCTCTGAAGCTGATTTTGTTCACTTCAAGTTTATTCTCCGGTCATACACCTCTGCCCTCCACTTGGCCAAACAATCCTTCTTCTCATCTCTTATATCTACACTGTCCTCCAACCCTAAACGGCTCTGGTCCACCTTCAACACCCTCCTCTACCCACCTGCACCTCCCCCCTCAGCTGCCTTCAGCGCTCAAGACCTGGCAGACTACTTCCTCAGTAAAACTCTAACTATCAGAAGCAACATCCCAACACAAGATAGTTATCTGCCACCTCCACTCCCAGAGGTCCCCTCTGCCGCTTCCTCCCAGCCACTGAGGAGGAAGTCAATTCCTTATTGTCCTCCTCACATCTCACCACGTGCCCGCTTGACCCCATTCCCTCACATCTAATTCCTCCCCTCTCCTCCTCCCTCACCCCTGCTCTCACACACATCTTCAACCTATCTCTCTCCACTGGCTCCTTTCCATCCGCCTTCAAACACGCGCTAGTTACCCCTTTACTAAAGAAACCATCCCTACATCCCAACTCTCCATCCAACTACCGCCCTGTATCCCTGCTTCCCTTCACATGAAAGCTCTTAGAAAAACTAGTCTTCAACCGCCTCTCCCTCTTCCTGTCCTCCAATTCCCTACTTGACCCCCTGCAATCTGGCTTCCGTCCCCTACACTCAACTGAAACTGCCCTCACCAAAGTCACCAACGACCTCCTAACTGCAAAAAAACACGGCCACTATTCTAGTCTCATCCTGCTTGACCTCTCGGCTGCTTTTGACACTGTTGACCACCCACTCCTTCTACAGACCCTCAACTCTCTGGGTCTCGGTGACACTGCACTCGCTTGGGTCGACTCCTATTTATCCAACAGGTCCTTCTGTGTGTCCTTTGCTGGTAACTCCTCCTCCTCATTGCCTCTATCTGTTGGTGTACCTCAAGGCTCTGTCCTTGGTCCGCTGCTCTTTTCCATCTACACCTCCTCCCTGGGCAAAATCATCAACAGCTTTGGCTTTAATTACCACCTCTACGCTGATGACACTCAGATCTACCTCTCTACCCCTGATCTCTCTCCCCCTGTCCTTTCAAAAGTCAGTGACTGTTTATCTGGCATCTCCTCCTGGATGGCCTCCCACCACCTAAAGATCAACATGTCAAAGACTGAACTCCTACTTATTCCTCCCTCCAATGCCTCCCCACCTCCTGACTTCTCTATCACGGTGGAGGGTATCACCATCTCCCCATCAAACCAAGTTCGATGTCTTGGAGTTACACTTGACTCTTCTCTTTCCTTCATCCCCCACATCAAGTCTCTTTCCTCCTCCTGCCGATACCAACTGCGTAATATTTCCAGAATTCGGCCATTTCTTACCGCTGTCACCACAAAACAACTCATACACGCCCTGGTAATCTCCCGACTTGACTATTGCAATAATCTCTTATCTGGCCTCCCTCTGTCCCGCCTCTCCCCCTACAATCCATCCTGAACGCCTCCGCCAGGCTAATTCACCTCACCCGCCGCTCTGTCTCTGCCGCTCCCCTCTGCGAGTCCCTTCACTGGCTCCCCATCCACTGCAGAATTAAGTTCAAAATCCTTATCCTTACCTACAAAACCCTCACTAACTCAGCTCCCCACTACCTGTCCTCACTAATCACCAAATACACCCGGCCTGCTCCCTAAGGTCAAACAGTGACCTGCGCCTAGCTTCTCCCCGCATCACCTCTTCCCATGATAGACTGCAGGATTTCTCACGCGCAGCCCCCACTCTCTGGAACGCTCTCCCTCGTACTGTCAGACTTTTCCCTAACTTCTCTTCCTTCAAACGCTCCCTTAAAACGTTCCTATTTAAGGAAGCCTACCACCCAACTCACTGACGCAACCATCAATCACTCTCACCTTACAGTCCTCTCCTCCTGTTTCCAACCCCAGCCCTCCCAGATTGTGAGTTCCTACGGGAATAGGGCCCTCATCTCCTCCTGTACTGTTTGTCAAATGTTGTTCAATGTATTGTAACCCTGTCCATACTGTGTTTATTGTACAGCGCTGCGGAATATGCTGGCGCTTTATAAATAAAGAATAATAATAAATAAATAATAATTGCCCCAGGCCAGCTCACTTGAATATATTGCCCCAGGCCAGCTCACTTGAATATATTGCCCCAGGCCAGCCCACATTGATATATTACCCCAGGCCAGCTCACATAAATATATTGCCCCAGGCCAGCTCACATGTATATATTGCCCCAGGTCAGCTCACATGGATATAATGCCCAAGGCCAGCTCACATGAATATATTGCCCAAGGCCAGCTCACCGGGATATATTGCCCCCAGCTCACGCATGGATATATTGCCACAAGCTCACGCATGAATATATTGCCCCAGCTCACATGAATATATTGCCCCAGGCCAGCTCACATGGATATATTGCCCCAGCCCAGCTCACCTGGATATATTGCCCCAGCTCACATGGAAATATTGCCCCAGCTCACATGGATATATTGCCCCAGCTCACATGGAAATATTGCCCCAGCTCACCTGGATATATTGCTCCAGCTCACACATGGATATATTGCCCCAGCTCACCTGGATATATTGCCCCAGCTCACATGGAAATATTGCCCCAGCTCACCTGAATATATTGCCCCAGCTCACATTGCGGCGGCCGCGTGCTTTACCTCCTTTGAGCGGCCGCCAGCATAAACTCTGCCGCTCACTCGTCTGGGTGGGATCTATCCACCAGCCAGTCGCGATCTCGCGAGATCGTGGCTGGCTGGTGGATAGATCCCACCCAGGCAAGCGAGCGGCAGAGTTTATGCTGGCGGTTGCTCAAAGGAGAATAGTAACGCGGCTGCCGGCAATATTTTCTTGGGGGGGCCACAGCAGTTGGATGCGCGCGAATTTGAAGACGACGGCATGGCAACGGACACGCCGCCGACTTACTGTTTTATTGTTTAAGATGAGAGAAAAGTCACAAAAACACCACTTTAAACATTAAAACATAAACAGACAAATAGCTTACATGAGGTGGAATAGCAGAGGAGTGAGGGGTTAGGTGACATGTCCCTTTTTACCGTGCCTGCAGTGAGGACCATGACAAATCCCCCTCATAGTTCAATCCTTTTTTAATACTTTGCTGCAGCGTCTGCCTAATACACCTAAGGCTGGGGTCAGACGAGCGTAGTGTTAACGTCCGTGTTGCCGCACATAAGTACGTCCGTGATAGCATACAATTGTGTTAAATGAAGCCCCACACACGAAGTACGTCTGCACAGAAGTGCGGAGGCATGACGGATGCTGCAAACGGACGCAGGTTAGGCAAGAACGCAATACTGCTAGAACAGACGTGCGGAGTGCGCCACGTCCACAACGTCCGCATAGCTTTGTGTGTGAGTGATGGAGCGTGGTCAGACGGACTGCATTTATACGTCCAGCATTTTTGACGGACAGAATGTTTTTTCATTGTAATTTATTTTCCCTGCTACATCAGTACAAAAATACGTCAGTGAAAAAAACCGACTGTGTGGCCACTACCTTGTTGTCAGTCAGAAAGTACGTCCGTACTGCACGGATGCACAGTCCATACAAAATGCGCTCATCTGACCCTAGCCTAACCTGTTTAATAGAACTCATTGGGCTTTACAACTGTGAGGGGCAGCATCAGCACCACTGAGGGATGTGATCTGCATGGTCCACAATTTCCCTTTGAAAGAAGAGATAATGCGAGCAGCTTGTAAATCACACTCAATCTCATTTGAGGGTCACGATATTGAACTATGTCAAGACGTCTCTAGATTCACTCTTCACCCAAGGAGGCATTTAAAAACAGTCACTGACGCTCTCAGAGCTCACGACATCAAATATAGATGAGGGTTTCCTATTGCTCTACATGTCACCAGAGGCAATCAACTCCTGACTATATTGGATCCGGGAGATGTTCAGAACTTTCTGCGGGCTCTGGACATCCCCTCGGTGGAGGTTCATGATTGGAATTGCAAGGAACACATGGTTCCGACTCCCCCCATGAAGCAATGTCCGAAAATGCGAGCTACTTGTAGCCATGGCTTACATGCAGCAGATCCCCATCTAACTGCGGATTCTGGATCTTCAGCCTTTCCTGGATAACCTGGAGCGGCTTCCCCCTTGTGTCTTCCATCCCTTTACTGAATGGGCACTGTGACAGCTATGTGACTCTTTGGACTTGGTAGTGTACAGTGTTGAACTGCCTTATGCTGCGGAGGTATTTTTTAGGTCCTTCACCCACAATATCAGATAAAAGCCCAGGCGCAACAGAGAACGGCTTTTGGTTTTTTTTCGATTTAGCTTTCACGTCATCTTTCAATGTTTTCAGTGACCTAACTGCTTATGTTTACACTGCCCCCATGCAGTGCCCATATTGTTTAGATATTTGTTGAACGCTTGTTCCATGTGCTTTTATTCGCATTTAGGCCCCATAAGGGTCTGCCTTGATTGGGCAGTCAAACATAGAAACATAGAAAATGTCGGCAGATAAGAACCTTTCGGCCCATCTAGTCTGCCCAATTACATGGATACTTTACCTGGATTTATCTTTTATTTAGGATAGCCTTATGCCTATCTCATGCCTGCTTAAATTCAATTACTGTTTTGGCCTCTACCACTTCTACTGGAAGGCTGTTCCATGTATCCACCACCCTCTCAGTAAAATAAGTCTTCCTGATGTTACTTTTAAACCTTTGCCCCTCTAATCTAAGACTATGTCCTCTTGTTTTGCTACTTTATTTCCTTTTAAATATACTCCCTTCCTCTACCTTGTGGATTCCCTTTACGTATTTAAATGTTTCTATCATATCTCCTCTGTCTCGTCTTTTTTTCCAAGCTGTACATGTTAAGATCATTAAGCCTTTCCTGGTAACTTTTCTCCTTCAAGCCGTACACCATTTTAGTAGCCCTTCTCTGAACTCTCTCTAAGATGTCTATATCCTTCTGGAGATACGGTCTCCAGTACTGCACACAGTACTCCAAGTGAGGTCTCACCAGTGCTCTGTACAGTCGCATGAGCACTTCCCTTTTCCTACTGCTAATACCTCTCCCTACACAACCAAGCATTCTGCTAGCATTTCCTGCTGCTCTATTACATTGACTACTTACCCTTAGATCCTCTGCAATAATAACCCCTAAATCCCTTTCCTCAGATGTTGAGGTTAGGACTGTATCAAATATTCTGTATTCAGCCTTTGGGTTTTTACGTCCCAGGTGCATTATCTTGCACTTATCCACATTAAAACTCAATTGCCACAGCTCCGACCATTTTTTTAGTTTACCTAAATCATTTGTCATTTGGCTGATCCCTCCAGGAACGTCAACCCTGCTGCAAACCTTTGTGTCATCAGCAAAAAGACATACTTTTCCGTTAATACCTTCTGCAATATCACTAATAAAAATATTAAAGAGAATGGGTCCAAGTACTGACCCCTGAGGTACCCCACTGGTAACAAGACCTTGCGCCGAATAAACTCCATTTACCACAGCCCTCTGTTGCCTGTCACTCAGCCACTGCCTAATCCATTCAACAATATTGGAATCCAAGCTCAAAGATTGCAATTTATTGATAAGCCTTCTATGAGGAACAGTATCAAAAGCCTGACTGAAATCTAAATAAGCAATGTCTACTGCACCACATTTGTCTATTATTTTTGTTACCCAATCAAAAAAATCAATAAGATTAGTTTGGCATGATCTCCCTGAGGTAAACCCATGTTGTTTCTGATCCTGTAATCTATGTGTTTTTAGATGTGCAACAATCCTTTCCTTTAACATGGTTTCCATTAATTTCCCCACTACTGACGTCAGACTAACTGGCCTATAGTTCCCCGATTCCTCCCTACTACCCTTCTTGTAAATGGGCACAACATTGATATGTAAATATTTTGATACATTTCTGTATGTTCATACTTTTCGTATTACTTTTGATTTTTTTAAATTCTCTTGAATTGCAAAGACACCACCATCCTTTCCTTTCCCTGGGCACCAGGGTTTTGCCATGAGACTCCTGCTTCGCCCATCTTGATAAGTGCCCACATCATGGCTGACATACAGGTTCTCTCTTTGAATGTGCAGTGGTTAAAACACCCTGCGAAAAATTGTATGGCTCTGATAGATATACGTAGACAAGGAGGGAAAATTGTATTTTTGTAGGAAACGTATTTTCGATCCAGCAGTGCCCCCAACTTACATTCTCAGTATTGCCCACACTGCTTTTATAGTAATTATGTCAACTCCAAATCCAGCAGGGTCATGGTCCTCTTAGCATCTCATATCCGCATTACTTTGATGACTCAAAGTAATGACCAACAGGGTCGCTTTTTGTTTGTAAAAGGTTATTTGGGCTCCATACACCTTACCCTGGTGTATCTTCCCAAATCGAGGCAATGCTCTACACTAAGCAGAATACTGGGTAAGCTGGACAAATTCACTGATGGTGTTTTGGTTTGCAGGGGAGACTTTATTCTCTCCGTAGACTCCCTTGTGGAGTAGGCTCCCCACTCAGTATGCACGATGCCATCTAAATGTCGTCGGTTTAGACAACTACTACATGACTTTCAATTGGTGGATAGCTGGAGATTATTATTATTCAACTGCAGCTCAAGTATAATCACGTTTTGATATGTTGCTCATGAGACATCATACACTCCACTCCACTTACTGTACAGTATATTAAGGCAACAGCAGAAACAACACAAGGATTGCCAGCTGAAGAAGCCTACGTGGCGAAACGCGTTCTGGTAGCTATTATTGTTTTAGAATAATAAATGTTTTAAATTATTGCTGTTTTGCCTTATCCTGTCCAAGAAGGTTACAATCCCCTGAGCGTGGTTCAAGGAGCCATATGAGGCTCAAAATTATTGTGAGTCCTATACTTTAGCTCATATTGATTTATCTGCTGTCATACAAGATTGCACTAAGAGCATTTCGTCCTAGAGCCAGTTGTTTGGCTCATGAACACGTGAGTTGAATACCTGTCGTTCTATTCTATCCCCAATTGGTGCTATATACTGCGCAATTTTTGGTTCTTTTTTCCCTTCCCTGCAGTCTGCTGATACATTTCCTCTAGAAGAGGATCACCTTTGAAGATAAAGGATATCTCAGTTATGGACTCGTAGTACACGCATACCTGCCTTCCAGTGGACTTTTTGTTCGCCAGCGCTACGTTGTTGTCTTGTGGATGTTTTCCCTCAAGGGTTTTTAGAGGAACCCCCATATTGCAACGTTAAGCGAGCAGATTGTGAGTAGGGATGAGCCGAACACCCCCGTGTTTGGTTCGCATTCGAACTCGAACAATTTCAAAAGTTCGAGTTCGAACTCGAACCGAACTCAATGCAAGTCAATGGGACTCAAAAGTTCGGTTTTTAGAGTGCCCTGCAAGAGGGCATATATGCAAGATATTTGCCATAAAAGGTGTATGGGGGTCCGGGTAGTGCCCTGGGGACAGGAAACAAGGACAAAAAGTTTAAAAAAATATGTTTTTAAAGGAACAGTGAGTTTTCCATAAAATAAGGGTTAAAAATAAAAACGAAAAATTCCTTCAAATATCGTGCCTCGGAGGTCCCCATAACCTGCCCGTGAAGTGACGGATTTGTAGGATCAGGGCCGTCTTTAGCGCGGGGCAAAAGGGGCAGCTGCCCCAGGCCAGTCATTGCTATGGGGCCCAAAGCAGTTGCTCCCAGCCTGCAAAAATCATGGCATTGCGTGCTGTGTAAGGACATGTCATGTGACCGCAGAGAGGAGGTGAGGCCTCGCAAGAGATGCGGTTGGCTCCTCCCCTGTTCATTTTGCAGTTCTCCTTCTCTCGCCGGGTCCCGGCTGGGTATGTGATGCACTGCTGGGCATGTGAAACTCTGCTGGGCATGATGTGATGGGAAGTGAAACTCTGCTGGGCATGATGTGATGGGCGTGTGAAACTCTGCTGTGCATGATGTGATGGGAAGTGAAACTCTGCTGGGCATGATGTGATGGGAAGTGAAACTCTGCTGGGCGTGATGTGATGGGCATGTGAAACTCTGCTGGGCATGATGTGATGGGAAGTGAAACTCTGCTGGGCATGATGTGATGGGAAGTGAAACTCTGCTGGGCATGATGTGATGTGATGGGCATGTGAAACTCTGCTGGGCATGATGTGATGGGAAGTGAAACTCTGCTGGGCATGATGTGATGTGATGGGCATGTGAAACTCTGCTGGGCGTGATGTGATGTGATGGGCATGTGAAACTCTGCTGGGCATGATGGGATGTGCTGGGCATGTGAAACTCTGCTGGGCATGTGAAACCCTGCTGGGTATGTGAAAAACTGCTGGGTATGTCAGATTCTGGCCTCTGCTGGGTATGTCAGATTCTGAGCTCTGCTGGGTATATCAGATTCTGGGCTCTGCTGGGTATGTCAGATTCTGACCTCCGCTGGGTATGTCAGATTCTGGCCTCTGCTTGGTATGTCAGATTCTGGGGTCTGTCTGGGTACATAAAATTCTGTGAGTTTAACTTCCTATTAGCAGTACAACTATGAGTATAAAAATTTAAATCTAACACTATGCAGTGCTGTTGTTCACTGGCGCCCGGTTGTCTGATTTACTAGCTCAGTTATACACTTATATACACCTCACATTACTGTATCACAGAGCTCCACAGCAATAAAATTCTAATGTACGGTGTGTATGAGTGTTTGAATTTTATTGCTGTGGCGCTCTGTGATACTCTCATACACGCTGCGTGTTTTTTTTGGGGGAGACAGCATTTTATCCTTAATAAATAAATACACACAGAGATATTGTGTTTTTACAGTATGCTTAGGATGTGTAATTGTAAAAAAATAAATTGTAAAATATAATGATTTAGTTGATTTTAGTTTTAGGAGACAAGTCTATGTGTGTGGCTTTTTTTTTGGATGTTGGAGTGGAGAGCACGTCCTCCCTTTGCGGCCACCGATCGGCCGGATTCCGGCCGATCGCTGTGCCCCCCGATGCGGGCTGACATACTCGATGTCAGCCCAGCACCCAGGACCGCCGCCGGCACCATTAGATGTCATCGCGGCGGCGCGATGACATCTAATTCAGGTGCCCCCCGCGTGTGCAGAGGAGGTGCCTGAAAGGGAGGGGGGAGGTCCTTCGGACCTCTCTCCCTCCCGATCGCCGGAGTCCTGCGGCTGATGGCAGGCACGGTTTGGATGTCGTCCAAGCTTCCGGGAATGCTGCTGACGACTGACATCATCGTGCATAGCACGATGACGCCAGTCCTGGAGTTAACCCCTAACTGCCACCAATGGTGGAGATAGGGGGTTCCAATGAACCCCCTATCTCCCGATCTGTGGCAGCTAGGGGTTAATGTTTGGTACTGTTGGATCGCCTTTGCAACGATACCAAACATGACCATCTTAAAAGTTTTTAAAAAAAATTAAAATTAAAAAATATTTTTAAAAAATTATAAAAAAAAGGGTTTTTTTTGGTTTGTTAATGCAGCAATATTGTTCCCATTTCAATTGTAATGTGAACAATGATGCTGCACTAACGATTTTTGTATGCGGTGCGTTTGTTAAAAATCGCGTAATTTCCCCCCCAAAAAAATGTAATAAGACCCCATTTCTAATTTTCTAACAAGCGCACCCCATACAAAATATAACCGCATGTTACAATGTGAAAAAAAACACTTTATACGTTGTAAATTATTGAAAATTCATATTTTATTGCATATTTTGTTATAATATACAGACAGGACATGACGTATACATATAATAATGACATATTATGACTCTGCCGAGTCTGCCGGAAAGAATGATATATAATATGTCTGGGTCATATACTACAATAAGCCTTCAAAACGCATTTAAACAAGATGAGCGAAACCAGTAAAAATGAGCTCAACACAGAGGCGTGAAATGCCTCAGCAGCGAAAGGGTTAAGGCTAGGGTCAGACGAGCGTGATTTCTACGGACTGTACGTCCATGCACACGGACGTACGTTAGTACGGAAGACACAGTAGTGGCCAGACAGTCCGTTTTTTTCACTGACGTATATTTTGACGGATGTAGGAGGGAAAATAAATTAAAAAGCAAAACCATTTTGTCCGTGAAAAATGCTGGACGTATAAATGCAGTCCGTATGACCACGTTCCATCACTCACACACAAAGCTATGCAGACGTTGCAGACGAAGCGCACTTTGTGTGGCCGTTCTAGGGGTTGTACGTTCTTGCCTGCCTTGCGTCTGTGGGCCGCGGCCGTTGTGCGTCCGCAGTTCAGTGCGGATGTACTTCATGTGTCAGGCTCCAATGGACTTTCTTTCATGCTATCACGGACGTACTTTTAGGCGCAATCACGGACGTGAACACTACGCTCGTCTGACCCCAGCCTTAGGGATTAAAATGCACAGGGACTGGCTACTATCCTGTTAGATGAGGGAATGTATTATTTGTATAAAGCAAGGTATATATGACAATGGATAGTCAGAAACTCTAGGGACTCAGCTTGTACGCTTTATGATAGACATTTTCACGTTGTGTTGTGTTACTAAGGCAGAAGCAGCAAGCCCTTCCACCACGCTTGCACCAAAACTATAGATCTAACACAATAATAATTGTATGCTTACATAGGCCCATCGGGAGAGGTACAGTTGTGTTCAAAATTATTCAACCCCCAATGCTGTAAAGGGTTTTAGGGAATTTAGTGTACATTTATAATTGTATTCAGAATGAAATCCTACAAGGACTTTTTAAAGAACCATATGCAACTAAAATGACATCAATTGGTTTTGTAATACAGTAGTAAATGTTTATTTTGTGAATTCTTCATTGACACAATTATTCAACCCCTTAAAGACTACCACTCTGAAGAACAGAGGTTCATTCAAGTGTTTTCAATCAGGTATTGAAAACAACTGTGGATGGCACGGAGCAGCAATAAAGCATAATAAGCACCAATTAGGCAGCTTTAAAATGACTGTGATACTCAGCTCCTTCTAGACATTTACTGGTGTGGTTACAAACATGGTGAAGTCAAGAGAATGGTCCAGGAAGACAAGAGAGGAGGTGATTACTCTTCACAGGAAGGGCAATGGCTATAAGAAGATTGCAAAGATGTTAAACATACCAAGAGAGACCATAGGAAGCATCATTCGCAAATTCAAGGCAAAGGGCACTGTTGAAACGCTACCTGGTCGTGGCAGAAAGAAGATGCTGACTTCGACTGCTGTGCACTACTTGAAGCGTAGAGTGGAGAAAAGTCCCCGTGTGACTGAGGAACTGAGAAAATATTTGTCAGATGTGGGTACTGAAGTTTCAGCTCAGACAATATGGCGCACACTGCGTAATGAAGGCCTCCATGCCAGAACTCCCAGGCGCACCCCCTTGCTGTCTCCAAAGAATAAGAAGAGTCGACTGCAGTATGCCAAAAGTCATGTGGACAAACCACAGAAGTTTTGGGATAGTGTTCTGTGGACTGGTGAAACAAAATTAGAACTGTTTGGGCCCATGGATCAACGCTATGTTTGGAGGAGGAAGAACAAGGCCTATGAAGAAAAGAACACCTTGCCTACTGTGAAGCATGGCGGGGGGTCAATCATGCTTTGGGGCTGTTTTGCTTCTTCAGGTACAGGGAAGCTTCACCGTGTGCAAGGTACCATGAATTCTCTTCAGTACCAGGAGATATTGGATGACAATGTGATGCAGTCCGTCACAAACCTGAGGCTTGGGAGACGTTGGACCTTTCAACAGGACAATGATCCCAAGCATACCTCCAAGTCCACTAGAGCATGGTTGCAGATTAAAGGCTGGAACATTTTGGAGTGGCCATCGCAGTCACCTGACTTAAATCCGATTGAGAACCTCTGGTGGGACTTAAAGAAAGCAGTTGCAGTGCGCAAGCCTAAGAATGTGACTGAACTGGAGGCTTTTGCCCATGACGAATGGGCGAAGATACCCGTAGATCGCTGCAAGACACTTGTGTCAAGCTATGCTTCACGTTTAAAAGCTGTTATAACTGTAAAAGGATGTTGTACTAAGTACTAAGATTGAATGTCACTTGGGGGTTGAATAAAACTGATAATGATGTGAGCACAGAAAAGACATTTGTGGTTATTTCATTCTAAATGTTATGTTATATTTGTCTGACCTACACGTGCCTCTTTGATTTAATTGTAAGCAAGATGACTGAATGATCAAAATCAATGTCAAACTGACCAAAACACTCAATTTCAGTGGGGGTTGAATAATTTTGAACACAACTGTATATGACATAGAAAAATACTGGAATATTACGTTTAAATCTAAGGAGTGTGATAAAGATTTTATTAAGCCCTTGATGACAAATGACGTAACATCTACATCATTAATGATTGACTTTACAGAGCCCTGGTCCTTAAGGGGTTAAACAGCATATCAGAGGATCATGTAGTAAAAATGAACACTTCTTAGAATTCAGGAGCATACAGAGTTCATACATGTGCAGGAGCCACACCCAGTCTGCAGGCAATGTATCAAATTCATGAGACCAGACTAATTAGAAGCAGATGTTATTTCCAAACACTAATTAACACCTGTTGTTTACGCCATTTGAGGGCCCTGCTGTAAGCACAGGTCATTTAGAGGTGAGAATATATCTAATAAACCGTTGCTTATAATATTCTGCAGTAAAGAGTCTATTCTTATACTTTTTTCAAATTATTTTTTTTCGAACTCGAACTGAACACGCCAAAAAGTTCGAAGTTCGCAAACTTTCGAACTGCCGATGTTCGAGTCAAACTCCGTACTGATCGAACCGAACAGTTCATCCCTAATTGTGAGTACGTTTTTGTGGGCGCTTCACTCCTTTTGATATATTGTATCCCGGAGATGCCTCGATGGCAGTCCCAGTTGCGTTTTAATGATTCTGTTTTGAGAGATGTGGGTAACCGTGCATTCATCCAGAAAGCCATAACTCAATATTTTGATGAGAATGATAATGGCCCCGTTGTTATGGGAGGCACGCAAGTGCATGGTTTGAGCCCAACTGATCCAATTGGCGGTACTCGGTCCATATCTCTTTTGCTTATTTAACGCTATCAATGGGGAAGTTAAATTTCTCCTGGCGACTCTTTAAGCCACGATGTCTCTTCTCATAAAATATTGCACAATTATCGTCCAAATTCCTTCCTTAATAATGACATCAAATTAATGGCGAAGATGCTGGCTATGGGACTAAATACCCTGCTACCCTTCCTTGTACACCCTGATCAGACAGGCTTCTTCCCTCTCTTTGGAGCTACAGATAAATTTGCAGAAAGGAAAAGAAAAAGCACTGGGGAATAGAATCAAAAACCAGTGTCTACAATGGGCATAACCCGGCAATATTAAAGAAGAAAAAAAGGTGGTAGACACCAACTACCCAATATCAATTTAATAGGTGTACAGAAAACTAACATAACACCGAACGCATAAAAAACATAGGTCACAAATTGAAACCACCCAATGAGGGATGGTTGCCTCACTAAGGCAATCCTGATGGTCTGTGCATTCAAATCAAAGTAAAACTGAGTAACACAGTCTAGCTAATGTAGGCTACTGAGCGGCAGTTAGCAATATGCCTCTTGAAAAAGCCGCGGTTTTGTGGCGGCGAAACATGTCGAGGAGTGAGGTTCTTTTAACAGTTTAATATTGTGGGTCTGGTCACTTTTGCCCACTTTGGCATTTATCTAATTTTGCCCCTAACAATGAGGGCGTAGCTATCTCTGTTGTATGGCCTTTGTGCTGTTGGATGGTTCTATGGTTATAAATCTATGCTGTATCGCTGATTTAGCAGTTTCTATTAGTGCACAGTTACATTTTTCAGTACAATTTATGTCTCAATGAATGTACATCAGGCATATATAGGAGCCAATTGTTAGGCTCTTCATAGCATTGATGCTTTACACAGTCTATATAATATCTTGCTACTTTATGCGCATAATTATTCACACATCGGTCGACCTCTATACTCATTTAAGGTGATCCTCTGAAGATTATGAATTATTCAATGCTTTTTGATTTGATTGTATGAATGCCTGGCATATTGCTAACTGCCGCTCAGTAGCCTACATTAGCTAGACTGTGTTACTCAGTTTTACTTTGATAAGAATGCACAGACCAACAGGATTGCCTTAGTGAGGCAACCATCCATCATTGGGTGGTTTCAATTCGTGACCTATGTTTTTTATGCGTTCGGAGCTACAGATAATACTGTGTGAGGCATAAATCTTATCCATCTAGCAGAAACAAAGGCCCTATCCATGCTATTCCTCTAAGTTGATGCCAAGAAGATGTGTGACCGATATGACTTGTCATTTCTTCTGGCGGTCCTCGCTAAAATAAGACTAGGTCCTAAATGGCTCTCATGGATCTCAGCTTTATACAGCAACCCCATGACAGTCTTCGAGTCAATGGCATCCTCTCTGACCCTATCTCAATGGGATAAGACAGGGTTGCCCCTCTCCCATTACTGTTTATTCTTACATTAGAGCCCTTTCTTCAAACTTTGAGAGATAGTGATCTTGTAGTTGTATACGATACTTCACTCCACCATTGCAAGGTTTCATCTTTTCTGTCTCTCCCAGCCTTCTTACAGGAAATTATACTGTATGCGGCAGTTTCTAATTTTAAAATCGAAGAGTCTAAATACGACGCGCTAGGGTAGGTATCACACACGCCTTGCAGGCGCATATTCAAAGGTTCACTATGATTACCTGGGCTAAGAGGGCAATTCAGTACTTGGGTATCTCGCTCACAACAGATTTATGTTCACTTTTTACCTTATAATGTGAACGACTCCTGACTCAACCCCATAAGGACCACTGACATACATAGTACGTCCTGGGGAAAATTCCCCTTAAGGACCAAGGACGTATTATGTATGTCATGGTCCTTTAACCCCCCCTCCCTATACTCACCTTGTTGGCCGGGGTCTCACGGCTTCCCTTTCTGCTCTTTCCACCGGTGCCGCTCTTTAACCCCTTTGGTGTCGGATCGCAATTCGGCACCAATCGGTGGCGGATCACGATTCGCTCCCAGAGGTGGCTGACATCTTGGAAGCCAGCCAAACCTCCGGGTCACCCCTCACCCACAGATGTAGTTGCCATATCTGCGATGATGTCAGTTGGCCAGTTAACCCCCTAGCTGCTAAGTTGAGCTAGGGGGATCATTTGGATCCCTGTATCTCCCAATCCGTTGCAGCAAGAGGATCATGGCCTTTCCAATGATACCAAACATGACCAGGTTTCGTTTAAAAATAAAAAAATTTAAAGTTAAAAAAATGAAAACTAAAAAATTTAAAAAAAATTAAAATTGGATAAATAAATAAAATAGGACTTCAAATCACATTTAAAGATGATGAGCATAAACCAGTCAAAATGAGCTCAGCACACAGAGGTTAAATGGCTTAGTAGTGAAGGGGTTAAGGCTAGGATCAGACTAACGCATTTTTCGCGTTGTCCGTGAAAAAGTGCGTTCGAACAAATGGATGCATTTTTTCACGGAATACGCGATAGTGGTCATACGATGCGCATTTTCGTCCGTGATTTTGTACGGATCATAAATAAAACACTTTTTGTGTCTGGACTTATGTTGGCCGGACGTGTGCAGCGTCTGACGTCTCCCAATCACGCAAACACGCCGCTATGCGGACGCAGCGCACTCTGTACGTCAGTACTAGCGGTATCACGTTCTCGAAAAAATGCGTTTGTTTGCCACTTGCATTGCGCAGCCGCACTTTTGTGTGGCCGTTCTTCGTATTGCCCGGCATTGGACGTCATTTGCTGCTAGCACGGCCGTGATTTAGTGCTGCTAAACGCACGTTAATACTGCGTTAGTCTGACCCTAGCCTAAAAAGCTAATACATGTAAAAGTTGGGTATTTCTAATTTAGGACAAAATCTTGAAACTATTTAGCCGTGGTCTTTTTTGGCGGTTGTAGATTTTGGGGATTAAAGTTCGAAAAAGTGTGGGGTTTTTTCCAAATTTTTTTCATATTATTTCATAACTTTTTATAGTAATTTATATGATATGATGGAAATAATGGTATCTTTAGAAAGTCCATTTAATGACGAGAAAACAGTATATAATATGTGTGGGTTCCATAAATGAGTAAGAGGAAAATTAATCCTAAACAAAAACAGTACAGAAATGTAAAAACAGCAGGGGGTACTTCCAGACAGACAATGGTAAATCTGCCTGGTCACTATGAGGTTAAACGGGGCTTGCAAGACTGGGTGAAACCTCATTTATCATGGTTTGGGAGGGTGATTGTTCTCAAAATGTCTATTCTACCCAAATTTTTATATCTGTTATAGACCCTCCCTTTTCTTTTACCCCCTTCATTTTTCAGTAAACTCAGATCAATGTTTGGGACATACATCTGGTTAGGGGGAGGCCGAGATTAGCGCTCAACCTACTCATGAGACCCAAGTCAAGGGGTGGGGGGGGACTAAATTTGCCACCCCTGGAGTTTTACTACTTGGCTGCTTTGCTCCTTCGCCTCAGTGACTGGTCCATGTCTCCACCCCATAAACTCTGGGTACTTCTGGAACAACAGTTGCTTAAAGTTCCTATTGTTCCTAAAGTTCCTAAGACGTTAGGCCATTTTCATGGACCATATTTACTGATACAGGCCTCTATCTCTGAGGGGACACTTATGCCACTACATCAGCTGTCACGGGAACATACACCCATGCCTCTGGACGCATATCGTCTTCTCCAACTCACGCATTTCCTGTCTAGCTAAACCAAACATTACCTTTTGCATTCGGCCTTGTCATCCTTTAAGCACTTGTGCCTTGCAGACCCTCCCTCCCCATCTGTTGTTTCATATATATGCATTAGGGCCCATTCACACTGAGCGACATGAAAATCATGCGTTTTTCCTCACGATTTTCATATACGTGACATTGAGCGATTTATATCGCCGTTATGAGCGCTATTGAGCGACACCATCAGGTTAAATCGGTAAATCGCAGCAAAAAGGGTCATGTAACAAGCGTCAAGCTATAGCGACAAGCTACAGGCGACATTGAGCGGTGAGATGTGAACAGCTCCATTGAAATGCATTGGAGAAGCTACATAGAGCGATATCGCTCGGAAATTTAAGCGATATCGCACCAAAAATCGCGTGCTAAATCGCTCAGTGTGAATGGGCCCTTATTGATGAATGCAGCATACTCAGAATCACCTTCATTTGCTGCCAAATGGGAGGCTGAACTTCTGTCCCCGCTAAGGCTAGGGTCAGACGAGCGCAGTTATCACATCCGTGTTGCCGCACATTTGTACGTCCGTGGCAGCATAGCATTCGGATCAATGGAGCCCCACACACGAAGTACGTCCGCACAGAAGTGCGGATGCATGGCGGACGCAGCAAATGGACGCAGGTTAGGCAAGAACGTAATACTGCTAGAACGGACGTGCGGAGTGCGCCACGTCTGCAATGTCCTTGTAGCTTTGTGTGTGAGTGATGAAACGAGGTCAGATGGACTGCATTTATACGTCCAGCATTTTTGACGGACGGAATGTTTTTTCATTTTAATTTATTTTCCTGCTACATCAGTCAAAAAATCCGTCAGTGAAAAAAACGGACTGTGTGGCCACTACCTTGTTGTCAGTCAGTAAGTACGTCCGTACTGCACGGACGCACAGTCCGTACAAAATGCGCTCATCTGACCCTAGCCTGACAGAGGAGGTCAGATGTATTTCAAATACGTCTAGGGATCTGCAAGTGCAAGAAATGCATTATAAACTTCCATCTAGGTAGTACTTCACCCCAAGCAGAATTATCGATGCTATATCTGGGGCATCCCAAGTGTGCCTGAGATGTGGACCATCGTGGAGTACTTTCCTCTATATTTGGTGGGAATGTCCGGTGATAGTGCCTTATTGGAAGATAGTATTCGCATTTGTTACCGAAATCACATCTCTAGATGTACCGTTCGTCCCTCAGGTTGCTCTATTGCATGTGGTCCTGGTGTCCCCAGGTCATTATGTGAAATCATTAGCAATCCATTTGTTTAACCCGGCAAAGGCGTTGATCCCTAGGTACTGGAAACAGCAAGCTTCTCCAACGGTTTTCAAGTGGTTCGAACAGGTTAATAAGGTTCTGGAAATGGAAGAAATGCACCTTTCCTTACATAACAAGTATGATTCATATTTTAAAGTGTGGTATTGGTGGTCTGAATTTGCACTTAAACACCGATAACTGTGCAATGTGGGTGTAGCTGTAAGCCCACATCCTATGGACCTTGCAGAGCGGGCCCGCTGTATCCTTGATCTTCTGCCAGAGATTTCGGACTCAGCTGCCTTAGGCACTCAGTAATTTTAGGCTTCCTATGCGTTCCCATGGTACTCGCAGTAACTCAAGTATTTTATAGTTTTTATTTTTAGCATTTTGTTTTAGTTGTATATATTTCATACTTATATAGCGCTGTTGCAGTACAATGTTCTGTATTATGACTTCCGTACACTGTGATTCCGAAAAATTTACCATCTTCTTTGCACAGAGACATGTCGGTCTTGGAAATAGAAGCACTTTTGTTATTCAGATCCTATTAAATGAGGGGTTATTCAGAGAGAGCCGATCTGTCCCCAAAATGTAACCAGACGCCGAAATTCAGCATATGGTGCCATTTCGTGGCCGTTCAGCTATTCAGAGAGCAGGAAATCCACAAGTTTTTGGCGAACTGCCTGTGTCACGTCCCACCGCAGGATCTCGCCGACCTCGGTCCCACCTGGTGCCGCCTCACGGTCTCAGCCGACGCCTGCGGTGGTCGCGGTGGCGCTGCCCCGACTATGGGGTTCCTCCCTCCGGCGTCAGGCGGGTCACGCCACATTCGGGTGGCCGATGGGGTCTGTCATGGCGCCGGTCCGGGGCTTCTGGACACGGCGGTGCGTGGCTCTCCGCCGCGTGGCTCGGGCGCGTGGCCCAAACTGGCGTGCGGGTCAGGAGACTCCTTCTGACAAGTTGGGGGCGTGACTGAGACCTTGACGGCAGAAGCTGGGATCGCCCCCAGGGTGATCCTGCCGCCCAGGTGACAACCAATAGGGAGATGAGACATCACCGTTCAGGGGGGCATGACCACCTCACCTGCCTATAAATATTCAGACCTTGCAGACCATCATTGCCACAGCGTCGCTTCTCTTGAGGAGTAAAGTACCTGCAACAAATCTTCTTCTAATGAATTTATCGTGAACCGAACCCAGATTGACTCTCGACATTGAATTGGATCCTCCTGAACTGTACCTCTTATTACTTCTACACCTGGTTCCTGCCTCCCACTCCCACGACCCTGACAGTACGCTGTGGCCATACACATGGAACCTGTAGAAGTTACAGAAGCGGTACAAGCCCTAACCCTCCAAGTTACTGGTCTCACCAGAACCCTTCAAGAATTGCATGCGGAGCAGCAGCAACTGCGTGATCAATTTCATGCCATGGGTCCCCCACCTCCGTACGATCCTGGCAACAAACACATTGCCCCCCAACCAATCATAGAGGGTAACCCCGAACCTCAGGTTCCCCTGCCTGACTGCTTTTTTGGGGATCGTTCCAAATTTGAGACTTTTTTCCTTGATTGCCATGTCTTATTTTCTCTCAAACCCCGAACCTATAACTCCGACTACATAAGGGTCTGGGCACTCATCTCACTCCTAGGAGGGGAACCAAAAAGATGGGCTCATACACTTCATCGTTAAAATGATCCGGCTCTGGACACTTATACCTCATTCTCCCATGCTCTGGAATCAATGTATAGAGACCCTCACCAACGTGATACCGCCCAAATGGTTATCCGAACCCTTAAGCAAGGCCGTAGACCCGTTGAGGAGTATATAACGGAGTTCCGCCACTTTTCCCATGAGACAGGGTGGAACGATACGGCACTATTGGATCAATTCTGCTTACGATTGGCTGACCACCTCAAAGACGAGTTGGCTAGAGTCGACATACCACCCAATATGGAAGCCTTAATTGAATTCTGCATTCAGTTGGATCGCAGAATGAGAGAAAGACGTCAGGAGCGGGTAGCTGCCTTACTGTGGATACCTAGACCTGTCTCTAATCGATCTGAACAACCTTCTACTTCCACAGCCCTGGTTCCGTTGTCTACCCCAGGTTCCTCCGTCGAACCCATGCAGATCAGCCTGGTCAGCGGACGTCTGCCCAGAGCTGAAGTAGAACGCCGCCGCCAACTTCATCTGTGCCACTATTGTGGTGAAGCCAATCATCAAACTCGCAACTGTCCTGTCAGAAACGGTCCAATACATTCTATACATGCATCCCAGAACCCTACTCCCCTCTTATTGCTTCCTATCTTGTTACAGTGGCAGCAGAAAACGATCCCAGTACAAGCCATGGTGGATTCAGGAGTTAGTGGATGCTTTCTAGATAAAGATTTGACGTCACGTTTGTCTATCCCTATTCACAAACAATAAAACCTTTCCTGTGTGCATTCAACTTGTTGATGGCTCTCATTTGAAGTCTGGCCCTGTGAAACACGAAACCATACCCTTGCAAGTCACAATAGGGTCCAAACATACTGAAACGTTATGCTTCGATATCGTCTCCTCGCCCATATACCCAGTCATACTGGGCCTTCCGTGGCTCAAGTTACATGACCCCTACATACAATGGTCATCTGGATCAGTGTCGTTTCTGTCCCCCCCCCAATGTAAAAAGACGTGTCTCCAAAACGTACACACTGTGATGTCCATACTCGATAAAGATATGGTACAGACCAATGTCTGCCTTCCAAAGGCTTACCATGAATACCAAGATGTGTTTGATAAACAAAAAGCTGAAACACTACCACCGAGACGCCCCTATGATTGTCCCATAGATCTCCTACCTGGGACCACCATTCCCTATGGCCGTATCTATCCCCTATCAGAACCAGAACTGGCTGTATTAAAAGAATATCTAAACGAAAATCTTGAAAAAGGATTCATTCGTCCCTCCACCTCTCCAGCAGGAGCTGGAATCTTTTTTGTTGGTAAAAAAGATGGAGGATTAAGACCATGTGTTGATTACCGGGACCTCAATAAAATAACGGTCAAAGACCGATACCTTTTGCCCCTCATATTGCCACAGCGTCGCTTCTCTTGAGGAGTAAAGTACTTGCAACAAATCTTCTTCTATTGAACTTATCGTGAACCGAACCCCGATTGACTCTCGACATTGAATTGGATCCTCCTGAACTGTACCTCGTATTACTTCTACACCTGGTTCCTGCCTCCCACTCCCACGACCCTGACAGCCTGCAAGTTCGGTGTCTGTTCGAAGGCAGTGAAATGCCTCATAGAGATGTAATGGTCAATCTATTCATAGAACACTGAACAGCAGTGAAAAGTTGCCGAAGTGCCCTGCTGTTCAGTGTTTTCATTCGGCAGGTTTATTCAGGCGAACCCCATAGACCTCAATGTTAAAAATATTCCCATTTTAATCCAATATCTTAAAAACCATTTATTATTTTATTATTACTTATGCTGATGATACTCAGATCTACCTCTCTACCCCAGATCTCTCTCCTGCTGTCCTTTCCAAGTCAGCGACTGTTTATCTGGCATTTCCTCCTGGATGGCCTCTCACCACCTAAGATTAACATGTCGAAGACTGAACTCCTACTAATTTCTCCCTCTAATGCCTCCACACCTACTGACTTTTCTATCATGGTCGATGGTATCACTATCTCCCCATCAAACCAGGATCGCTGTCTTGGCTACATTGACTCTGCTCTTTCCTTCATCCCCCACATTCAGTCTCTTTCCTCCTCCTGCTGCTACCAACTGCGCATTATCTCCAGAATTTGACCATTTCTTACCGCTGACACCACAAAGCAACTCATTCACGCAGTTGTAATCTCCCAACTTGACTATGGTAATAATCTTCTAGCTGGTCTCCCTCTTTCCCGCCTCTCCCCCCTACAATCCATTCTAAATGCCTCTTTTTTTTAATAGAGTTTTTTATTTTTTCTGTAACAGACCTTTTTATTATCATTCATAGAACCTTATATGTAAATTTTCGTTTGGTATTTTTTTTGCAAACAGCGTTTCAATTTTGACACTTTCAAGCGTACTGTTTGTTGTTTTTTTTTTAACCCCATTCGTCAGCTTGTTGGCTTTTCCGGTGGCTGGTCTGCGCTGTGATCGAAAGGTCGTCAGCTTTTTCCTGCGTGTTCGGCATTTTTTTTTCTGGCAATTCCGGCGGGTTTTCAGTAGGATTGCGGCGGGTTTTACCTGCAATCCGGGGACCCTGCGGTGAATGCTGAATTCACCGCAGGGTGGGGAACTTTAATTCCCTGAAGTGCGGGGAACGAGAGAGCACTGAAATGTCAGCGATATTTCGGTGCTCTTTGAATAACCCCTATGGTCATGTACTGTTTAGTCATTGGATAAAAAATCATTCAGCCATATTAGATTTCTGGTACTACTATTTATTAATTTTATATTATTTTTTTATTAAAAATTTTTGTACTTTTTATGAACTTTTTAATGAAGTTGCTTTAGTCTCATTGATTCCCTAGGTGTTCTAGGAAGAAGTATATTTGTCTCATCCACAGTTGTGGTTGATTTATGGAGACATGAGGATGAAGCTTTGGTTGATAATACTCAGGCGTGACCATTATGAAACATTTCCGTGTCACTGATACGAGTCAATAGAAGTTCTCCCAGCCCTCCTGTGATGAACTTCAACTACGGATCCATGCATGCGCGTTGCGATGCAGAAAGCCAGCACAGATGTTTTGTGTCAGCAGTGTGAAATGGTGCAGACAAAAATGACATGACATGATGTGCAAGAGAAGTTACGCATGAGGATATGGAGCACCCAATGCGAGCAGCCGGAAGAGTAACCACATCATCTGCAGTGGACGAGGTGGCTTGTCAGTTTTTGCCGGTAATGCCGGTGTTCTGAAAATGGAGGCAATATTGAAAAGCAGGCAATAAGCGTCACTTCCAGCCAAATGCGCGAGCTGAGCCCCGTTCAATACCTCAGCAGCTGCTGAATTGCTGCAGCGCAGCAATTCAGGTTGCTGCAGCAGTGTCATTGAACGCTTTGAACGCTTTGGATGCAAATTTTGAATCCAAAATGGCCAACGATTTTTTTAATTAAAGATTCAGATTGTTTTTCATATGACTCGGACAAAATATGATAAAGAAAAGCAGTCAGCACAATTCCGTTTAGTATGCAAACACCACAAATGATAGTTTTTATTGAATAAATGTTATGTTTACTTCTGAAACAAAATATAAATTGAACTGTAATATATGTCTATGTGCAGGGGAAATGATAAATATTTTGTGCTTTGGTGATCAAAAACCTCAGAAATTAACATTGCTGTACGGAATTTTTACTTGGTTCATGGCGGCGGCCATCTTGCTGTACGGAATTGTTACTTGGTTCATGGCGGCGGCCATCTTTAAACGTCACACTCAGCTACTTGCAGCATCTCCTCGGGTCGCTGCAAGTGCTAAGTTAGCAGTGCTGAGCGCTGAGTGGTTGAACGGCGTTCAATGGCAAGTTGCTAACTTAGCACTTGCAGCGGCTGAGGTATTGAACGCGCCTCTGGCCATGCCTCGAACAAGGCCAGTGACATCACGCCCTGCACATTGCGCATGCACGCACGTCCTGCCGAGCCCACGGAGATGCGTGCGCCACACACAGATGCATGGGCCATTACAACAGGCAATAGACCGCCATGTGCAAACCAATTGGCCGGGATGCGCATACGTCCCCTCGCTCAAACTAAGCAATGGGCAGCCATGAGCATGCGTGCCAAACACCCGTCCCCGCTGACCCCCAACCTGCACACGGGCACCCAATCCAGAAGTACAGGCATGGTGTTGTGTAGTATTGTCATGGCAACCGCCTCCATGAATGTTTTTTTCTGCGGTTTTAATGCGGTGGAGGTTAAAGTTGTACCATCTGCTGGATGAGACCAACCAGGAGGCGTGATATTTTTATATACGTTTTTATGTGGGCTTACTTTGTTTTATATTTAATTGATTTTTTTTTGTTTTTCTTCCCTTTCTTTCTTCTTTGCGTAACAAGTGGATGTTACATAGTGGTGGTTGTATATTAGGATTGCTTCTCCTTGTTTTAACAGAAGTGCAGCCGTAACTGGTTTTGTATGTTACAGTATACTGTCACATCCTCGGCACCTGCGGACATTCAGGGGGGGTCTGGACTCTCGGCAGCATTGCTGGCTGGCCGGGTGCCAGCAGTTCCGACTGATTGTGTGCCTGGAAGGGCAGAACGCGGCATGATGACGCGGAGCCGCCGACCTTAAATGCAGGGCGCGTGAGACCGCTCGTTGCCCTGACATGGAGTTATTCCCACATTGCCTGGTCCACTTTTTGCGTTTCACTGATTTCTTGCTCTGTTGCTGACCTGATATTGTATGAGGACCTTGCTTGTTATTGTCCCAGACTGCCTTCTCGACTACCATATTCTCCTTCTAATTGTGTTATATACCTTTCACACTCGATACAGTCTCGGAGTGTATGTTGCTGTGGTACCACGCTGATATCAATATACTGTATGTCTGTTCTGTTTAGTGCTGAGTCTAAGAACCGTTTGTGATGGGACGGCCGCCACTGCGCTGTAGCGCAGTACAGCAGTTCAAGTGTTTATTTATTTGTGTGTTACTAAAAGTTCGTTAGCCCTTATTTTTATAAGTACCCCAATGTGATTTTCCCTGTTGTTCCCCTGTTCCCCACTCATTCAGAGCTATGGAAAGTTCACCAGACGAGCTGGCGCCGAGCCCCAAGATAAGGGCTGCGCACAGCAGGGGGGGGCCCAGGTTAACAAAGAGAAATTGGGCAATGGCTGGGGGCAGTGGCAGAAATCACCCCGGGAGGGCTGAGGGCGGGCCAGGGGAGAACAATGCCGTTTTCCCTCATAAATACACCTGTGTTCCCCATGCAAAATAAATCACTCTTGTTTGAACCTTTACTCCTGCCTCGGCTAGTAATTGGGGATAACAGGGCTTTGGGAACCGGGACGCTTCAAGGACCTCTCTACAGCGCTGCAACCTCGGGGTATTCTACGAGCACCAGCGGCACCTCGCTACCACACTACCGACCTCCAGGTGTACTCGGCGCTGACGGCGGATCTACTCACCCCGAGTAGCGGGATCTGTCACATTGGTGGCAGCGGTGGGATCTGATAGGACCCTTGGCAGTGCCTAGTACTACGGGCAAGAAGTATATCTTGACCATAGTAGACTACGCCACCAGGTACCCAGAGGTCGTGGCCCTCCGAGATATCCACGCAGAGACCGTTGCCGGAGCTCTGCTACAGATATTCTCCAGGGTCGGATTTCCCCAGGAAATCTTGTCTGACCAGGGCAAGCAATGTACGGCCGAGGTGACCCAGCAGCCCTGGAGACTGTGCGGGATTAAACCCCTGTACAGTTCCCCTTACCACCCGCAAACCAACGGGCTCTGCGAGCAGTTTAACAGGACCCTCAAGCAACTCCTTCGCACCTTTACCATGTCCAATAAGGACTGGGAATGCCACTTGCCCCATCTGTTGTTCGCGTACAGGGAGGTACCCCAGGAAGCCACTGGCTTCTCTCCCTTTGAGCTGTTGTACGGCCGGAGAGTCCGAGGCCCCTTGGACTTGCTCCGGGAGCACTGGGAAGGTGCTCTGGCCGAGGAGGGGACCTCGGCCATAGATTACGTGCTTGAGTTTAGGGACCGGCTGCAGGAATTGACCGCCCTGGTACGGGACAATCTCCAAGCGGCCCAAACCAAGCAGAAGGGGTGGTATGACCGGTCGGCTAGGGACCGCACCTTCCAGCTAGGGCAGAAAGTGTTAGCGCTCCAGCCGGTCAAGCAAAATAAGTTGCAGGCAGCCTGGGAGGGACCCTACAAAATTATAGAGAAGATCTGTGATACCACCTTCATCACAGCCAGATGTTCGGATGAAAGGATCCAAAGAACCTTTCATGTGAACATGCTGAAACCATTTCATGAAAGAGAAGAGGCAGTAGCCGCCATCTGCGCACCGGACGCGGGGGATCTGGAGGATCTACCCCTGCCGGTACTGCCTGGGGATACGAGCGCCCAGGGGATAGCTGATGTCCGGCTGGGCGAGGGACTCAGTCCACGCCACAGGGAACAGGCTCAGCAGGTGCTACGGGAGCACCGAGACCTGTTCTCGTCCCGTCCTAGCTACACCTCTGTAGCTCTGCATCGGGTCGATACCCAGAGTCAAACCCCCTTGCGGCAGACGGCGTACCGAATCCCTGATGCAGTGAGAGACGGGATGCAGGAGGAGATCCGCGAGATGCTGGATCTAGGGGTAATAGAACCATCTGAGAGCCCATGGGCCTCCACGGTGGTTCTAGTACCCAAGAAGGATGGCACTACCAGGTTCTGTGTAGATTACAGAAGGCTCAATGAGCACACCGTTACCGACGCCTACCCCATGCCCCGGGTAGACGAGCTCTTGGACCGCATAGCCCAGGGTCACTTCCTCACCACCATTGACTTGTGTAAGGGGTACTGGCAGATTCCCCTTGCTGAGGAAGGTGTGCCGAAATCGTCATTCATCACTCCGTTTGGCCTGTACCAATTTCGGGTCATGCCATTCGGGATGAAGAATGCCCCGGCCACGTTACAACGCATGGTTGATCGGTTGCTAGAGGGGATGCAGGACTTTACCAGTGCCTACCTAGATGACATAGCCATCTTTAGTAACACCTGGGAGGACCACTTACAGCACTTACGGACAGTACTGGGCCGCCTTGGCACCGCAGGTCTGACAGTCAAACCAGACAAGTGCCACGTTGGCATGTCCGAGGTCCAGTACTTGGGCCACCGGGTGGGCTGTAGATTGCAGCGCCCGGAACCCGCCAAGGTTGAAGCTGTCGCCCAGTGGCCCACACCCCGCACCAAGACCCAGGTGTTAGCATTTCTAGGTACGGCGGGGTACTACCGCCGCTTCGTCCCCAACTACAGCGCCATTGCCAAACCCCTGACTGACTTGACCCACAAGAACCTTCCCCGACAGGTTCTGTGGTCCCCTGAGTGTGAGGAAGCCTTCCAGCAGCTCAAGCGAGCCCTGGTGGAGGCCCCCGTGTTGACCGCTCCTGATTCAACTAAACGTTTCGTAGTCCACACAGACGCTTCTATGTTTGGCCTGGGAGCGGTGCTGAGCCAGGTCGGTGAAGATGGGCATGACCACCCGGTTGCCTACATCAGCCGGAAACCTCTACCCAGGGAGGTTGCCTATGCGGCAATCGAGAAGGAGTGCCTAGCCCTGGTATGGGCACTGAAGAAACTCCAACCCTATTTGTATGGGCGCTCCTTCACGGTCCTCACAGACCAGAACCCCCTGGTATGGCTGAACCGGGTGGCTGGAGACAACGGCAGGCTCCTGCGGTGGAGCCTGGCCCTACAGCCCTTCAACTTTACTATCCAATACCGTCCTGATAAGCAAAATGCCAATGCAGATGGGCTATCCCTCCACACTGAACTTGAGACCTAGGGTTGGGTTCGTGGACATCCCCAAGTGGATCCGCAGAGGGTCTCACCGGGTCTGCCAACTGGTAACTTGGGGGAGATATGTGACGGGACGGCCGCCACTACGCTGTAGCGCAGTACAGCAGTTCAAGTGTTTATTTATTTGTGTGTTACTAAAAGTTCGTTAGCCCTTATTTTTATAAGTACCCCAATGTGATTTTCCCTGTTGTTCCCCTGTTCCCCGCTCATTCAGAGCTATGGAAAGTTCACCAGACGAGCTGGCGCCGAGCCCCAAGATAAGGGCTGCGCACAGCAGGGGGGGCCCCAGGTTAACAAAGAGAAATTGGGCAATGGCTCGGGGCTGTGGCAGAAATCACCCCGGGAGGGCTGAGGGCGGGCCAGGGGAGAACAATGCCGTTTCCCCTCATAAATACCCCTGTGCTCCCCATGCAAAATAAATCACTCTTGTTTGAACCTTTACTACTGCCTCGGCCAGTAATTGGGGATAACAGGGCTTTGGGAACCGGGACGCTTCAAGGACCTCTCTACAGCGCTGCAACCTCAGGGTATTCTACGTGCACCTGCGGCACCTCGCTACCACACTACCGACCTCCAGGTGTACTCGTGCTGACGGCGGATCTACTCACCCCGAGTAGCGGGATCCGTCACACTGTTCAAGTTGCCCTGTTGCCAAACTGGAGTGTATGAGAACCCTGCCTGTTGCCAAACCGGAGTGTATATCTGACCACGCTTATTCTGATACCTCCTGTATAAATTTACTTAAGCAGTCTGGCTTAAGTTCTTCCCAAACTGTCAGCAAGAGTAACCCTTTGTATTCCAGTACACACCCTGTCTTGAAACCTGCTGCCTCTGGCTTATACTCTCTATTTCTAGTGTGTCTTTTCTCCCTGGCTGGGAGTAATAGGGCTAGAGGTCCCGACCATTTCAAGGATCGGAGGGATAGGAGTCTGTCCAAAAGGATCCTCACCACGGTTATCAAGGGTGAGCGGTACAGTGAACGTGACATATACTATGCAAACATTCCATTTATATGCACTTTTTAGTTTACATAATGTTCTTTTCTATTGTATATTACAATTGTTATTATGTTTTTGTACTTTCAGAATGACTTGGCAAAGCTTGGTCACCTTCTCTATATACTGAAATGTATTGTTGGCAGCAGGCAGTTGAAGAATTGTGTTTCCATGACTGCATTGAAAGATGGTAGCTGGTTACTGGTAATAAAATTTAAGCTATGTTGTAAATCAGGTTCAGTCTCTTTGTAGCATCCATTATAAGTGTTTTAGAAATATGTTAAAATATTCATAATGATTAAAAATGAAATTAAAAAATTTAAAATCATGTCTCATCATGTGTCTTCATTTATCTGTGCGGTGTCCTGGGACACAATCCACCTCCTAAGACTCCAGGTCTCTCCATTAATATTAATCTAAACCAGTGACTGTCCACCATTACTATATTAAAAAAATATATAGCACTAAATAATTATAATTGAGTACATATGGGAAACATTAACCAAGGTTAGTCACAGAGATCCGAACTTGCCCCGAAAATGCACCGAATAGTGAATTTCCTTGTACGGTGCATTTTCGTGGCTATTTGGTTATTAACAAAGCAGGCAGTTTGTCAAATTTTGGTGAAATGCAAGCAAAATACAGTGCCTGTTCGACGGCAGTGAACTCCCCATAGAGAAGCAATGGTTAATCTATTCACAAAACACTGAACAGCAGTGAAAAGTTGTCGAAATGCCCTTCTGTTCGGTGCTTTCAGGTTTATTCAGGCAAATCCCATAGTTTTCAATGTTAAAAATATTCCCGTTTTTATACAATATCTAATAAACCGTTTATTCTTTTAATCTGCAGCAAAAAGTTTCTTTATTTATTGATCTTTTAGGCAGTGTTCGGCAAAAAAAATTCAGTTTTTTTTTAAATAGTGTTTTTTTTTTCTGTAACAGACCTTTTTATTATCATTCATGAGACCTTATATGTTAACTCCAGAGATTTTCGTTCAGTAGTTTCTTTGCAAACAGCGTTTCAATTTTGACACTTTCAATCGTTTTTTGTGTTGTTTTTTTTTACCCCGTTCGTCGGTTTATCGGATTTTTCCGGCGGCTGGTCAGCGCTGTGTTCGGTGGCTCAGCAGCTTTTTTTTGGATGAGCTCGGTGGGTTTGTGGCTTTGGATGCGTTTAGGATTTTATCGGTGGTTTATCAAATCGATCCAAAGTTAAGATAGTGTCGGAGGCGGTTTCTGGCGATTTTCCGGTGGATTTTCAGTGGTTTTGTGGCAGGTGTTTGCATAAATTCCCTGCACTCCGGGGACCCCGCGGTCAGGGCCGGATTAAGATCTCTATGGGCCTGGAGCTGAAGATTTTGGTGGGCTTTTTTTGGAATTTAGTGAAATGAAAACCTACTGTATTTAAAGTTATACTGTGTGAGTAAATTTCCATTCAGATTTCAATCATTTACAGCGTATAAAATTGTAAATTCCCATTTTATCCAAACCTTTTTGGTTATCTATTCTATAGGGAATTCTTGTAAAAAGTAAAAAAAAAAAAAAAAAAAATTGAAATGGGAACCTGTTGCTGCATTTTTCTGAGAAATTATACAATTTTTTTTATTTTTTTTGTATTATTTTTTATTTTTCGAATTCAAATTTTTATTGGGAAACAGAAGTCAGCAGTACAGCAGACACAAAACAATGCAAATAGACAACAAGGGTCTGCAAAGATTCTAGGGAAAAGGGGGGTACACTCAGACAAAAATGAGATGGCAGCACCAATCAGGTGTTCGCATCCGCAGGTAGTCAAATGGGGCAGTATACTGGGATAGGCAAAAAATAAATTTTAAAAAAACATGGTAAGATGGGAAAAAAGGCGAGGGACCGCCCAGGCAAAAAGCAGCATTCCTGGCTCACTCCACTAACCCCACGGGGAACTGGAGGCCGCAGAAGAGGCCACAGGGCCGGTTATCCTGGGGCCAGAGAAAGCGGCCAGAGCCATGGTGGCCGCCTCAATGGCTCACCCAGGACAACCCAACGTCCCACACACAAAAAAAGGGGTGGAGCCAGACACCCAAGCCGCCACCAACATCATATCCAGGACATGAAAAAATTAAGGGCCCTATTGCATTCTCTGCGCAATTGCGCTCGCGCAGCGCAATTTTTTTGCGCATAAAAAAACCGTTATCGCGCAAAAACTAACGTGGTATTCCGATCCGAGCGCATTTTTTCTTCCTCCAAGATTTTTCGTGCGCAAGTCCAACGCGCACAGCCGTTCGCAAATGAACGTTGCGTGCAGGAATCGGAGGGCAGACTGTTTTGTCACGGGATTTGTCACGGGATTCAGCCAACATCAATCACCCATTTCCAATAAAATATTTACAAACTTAAAAAAAGGCAAAAAAGAAATTAACAACCACCAGACAGAAAAAAAAAAAAATTAACAATGACACAATTTATAAATTTTAATGTTTGGGTATGTGTAGAATGTGTAACTGTACTGTGCTGTATTTTATTTTTTGGGCTGGTGTATTTCTTTTCGGCCACGACAAAGCAGTTACTACCTGCTTTTCAAAGACGTTACGAAAATTTGAGCAAACCTTCGTTGCGCGCAGATTGAAATACCACCCGCGTACCAGCGCACGAACGCATTTGTGCTCACAATGTTAAGTATAGGATGCACGCACGCATTTGCATTCGCGCAGGGTCATTCACGGTAGACGAAAATGCGCATCGTTTGCGCGAACTTCGTAATGGTTTTGCACTCGCACATATGCGCATCTGCGCGCGCGCAAAACAAATTCGCGAGGAATGTAATAGGGCCCTAAGTCTGCAAGAGAGTGTCCAGGGGAAAAGTATAGAGCATCCAGAGAAATTATCAAGGGGGAGGGGGGGGTTCTCAGCCAGAGAAATATGGGGGGTGTCAGCAGTGGGAGGGGGTGCAGGTCACAGGTCCAGAATCAGTAGTGGAGAAGGCAGCAGAGGGGAGGACATGTCTCAACCAGTGTCCAAACACAAAGGGACGCGCAGGGCACCCTCAGAGTCCAGAAACATGGGGTCATACAGGGTGCCACCTCCGGCAACCTCAGCGGCCCGAGGCAGCCATTCAGTGCTGAAGGGCTCCAGAGGGGGAGGCAAGCCGTCAACCAAGAGGAGAATCAGGCTAAGTAGGGAGGTCGTTTCCGCAGGAGATGAACCATCACCATGGAGCAGGATCCGCAGCAAGGCCATCTCAGGTGTGGGCTGACCATCACTCCCTGCGATGAACGGGGCCAGCCAGTGGGTGTCGTGGGGCTCCAGCTTCCAGGTAAGTGCTGTCATCTGTATTGCGGGCAACACTGTTGTCTTCCACTGCACCGTAACCACCGACAGTGTCCCAGGATACATCTGCATCATCTCAGTCGAGAGCTCATGTGGCTCTGCATTCGGTCGCCCACTCAAAAGGTGCCCTCCAGCGTTGCCAACAGCAGGCACAACCAGACAGGAATGCAGCATCCAAATCTCAGCTCTGCAGATCTCCCGCAGTTCTTCGAAGAGGAGCCGTAGGTCTCCCTTAGTAATGGGAAAATTATAACCAGGCCGGCGGTCAAACGGCTGTGGGCGGCAGAGGGAATCCCCATCTGGTACCACCACCTGGTCAGAGGAATCTCTCCTCCTGGAGACATCTGTGCCTGTCAACAAAGTCCTCAGGGGTCCTGAAGCCATGGCGCAGTGCACAGCGATCGCGGCCAGGTTGGGAGACCCTGTCCCCTCCTTCAAGGCACCAGATCGTCTGTATGGGGCTCACAAAATTTACAGGAAAACGCTGAAATCCAGGGAATATTGAATGTCAGTTAGAGAGGTCAACGGGCAGCGTCCATTCCTGTCAGTAGTCAGCTCCACCCCAAAATTATACAATTTTAACCAAAAAAAGAAAAAATAATAATATTTCCCTTGTGTTTTGGAGGATGGTGTTTTATGAATAATATGACTATAAAATACTGACCTTGCTCCCAACGTGGGAAATGAGATGGAGAGTAATGGCAGTGGTATTGCTCATTTTATATGGGACAAATGGACAATGCCATCTCTATGGAACTAAAAAAAGATGAAGGTTTTTTTTTTTCTTTTAGATTTTACATGGTCACCTTTGGTACCAGTGACCAATGACACCTCACTTGACCTAGTGAGGTCACGGTGTAAAGATTAGTGACACAGGGGTCCAAAGTCCCCCACCAGTGGTCTTCGCTGCAAAGCGACATTTAGGTTTTTGATGTAACAATCCGTAACAAAATATTGTGCCATCTCTTCCACACGTGTTGGTGAAATGAGATGGTGAGTTAGTGCAGCATCATTGTTCACTTTACAATCAAAGTGATAAATATTGCTATTAGAAAGAAAAAATAAATATTTATGATTCAATTTTTATTTATACATAAAACCTGGTCATGTGTGGTATCATTGGCCTTTCCAGTGATACCTAACATGACTCTATCACTGCTATAGATTTGGAGATCAGGGGTCCAAATGTCCAACAATGCAGACATACAGGGTTATTCAAAGAGAATCGAATCACATTCGGTGATTTTTCGTTTCTCTTTGAATTGATTTGCAGGTAGTTTCCAAGTATGTTTTGTTTTTTTACTGATATAAAAGTCACGTTCGCTGACTTTTCGTTCTCTCCATAGTCACCGCACGTTCGGTGACTTTTCGTTCTCTTCAATTCGGAGCGATTCAGCAATCCCATTTCGGCGACCCTGCGGTGTATTCAGCAAGCACCACAGGGCCGTCGTAGTGCAGGAAAAAGCCGCCGCAAACCCCACAAACACTCACTGCAAAACCCAGGTGTACGCACACCGAAATCTGCAAAAACATCTGGACTAACCCCACCGAACACGCCGGAGAAACCCGAGCAGCCGCCGATCACAGTGCAGAGCAGCTGCCGGAAAAAGCCGACACCGCAGACGAATGGAGTGAAAAAAAAAACCAGTTCACTTGAATGTTTGAAAAGTGAAACGCTGTTTGCAAAGAAACTACAGAACGAAAATATCAGAAATTTAAATATAAGATCCAATGAATGATAATAAAAAGGGCTGTTACAGAAAAAAGAAAAAACGATTTAAAAAACCAAAAAGAAAAAGAATTTGCAAAAAAACCCTGAAAAATGCCTAAAAGATCCTAAAAAATCTAAAAATGAAGAGACTTTTTACTGCAGAATAAAATAATAAACGTTTTTTTTAGATATTGGATTAAAACAGGAATATTTTTAACATTGAAGCCTATGGGATTCGCCTGAATAAACCTGTCAAATGAAACCACCGAATGGCGGGGCATTTCGGCAACCTTTCTCAGCTGTTTTGTGTTCTCTGAATAGACGAAGCATTGCTTCTCTATGGGGATTTCACTGCCCTTGAACAGGCACCGTATGTGCAGGCAATTGGCCAACATTTGGTGAACTGCCTGCTCTCTGAATAGCCGAATGGCCAGGAAAGGAAACCGTATGCTGAATTTCAGCTTTCGGTTACCTTTCGGCCACAATTCGGAGCTCTTTGAATAACCCTGTTTGTTATCCTTTCTCTGGACCTATTCTGGGGCTTGGAGCTGCTGTTCCATCAGCCCCTATGTTAATCCGGCCCTGCCTGCGGTGAATACTGATATACATAAAAAAAACACAAATATACAGATTAACAGAAAATAAATATGTAGGAAATAGTCATTATGTTACATGTTTACAGGTGCATTCCGTATTGAGGTATGTTATAGGGAGCTCTTGAGTGACTTAAGACTGGGGGAAGATTTGATGGCGTCTGGAAGGTTATTCCATAATTGCGGTGCTCTGTAGGAAAATGAGGATCGAGCCACTGTATTTTTGTATTGTGGTATTGCAAGTAAGGTGCTGGTGCTGGATCGGAGGTTATAGGATGAGGGAACTGCTTGGAGGAAGCAGTCTATTCAGATAGGGTGGCAGCTTCCCAGAAAAGCTCTTAAACACCAGGTTGGAAAGGTGAAGGGTGCGTTTAGACTCCAGCGATGGACAGTTTAGCTCTTTTAACATGTCACAATGGTGGGTCATGTAGTTACATTGTAGCGCAAAGCGGTAGAATGAGTTATACAATGTGGTAAGTTTCTGAAGGTGTGTTTGCGGGGCCGCTGCATACACTACATCTACATAATAAATAGCTGGCATATACATTTGTTGTACAATCTGCTTTCTTACCGCGGGGCTCAGGCAGGATTGTTTCTGTACAGGGCACCTAGTTTGGGGTAAAGTTTAGACCCCAAGACCCAGACCCAGCCCAGACTCCAAGGCCCAGACCCAGGGTCCAGACCCCAAGGCCCAGACCCTGGGCCCAGACTCCAAGGCCCAGACCCCAAGGCCCAGACCCTGGGCCCAGACCCCAAGGCCCAGACCCCAAGGCCCAGACCCAGGTCCAGACCCCAAGGCCCAGACCCAGGGCCCAGACCCCAAGGCCCAGACTCCAAGGCCAGACCCTGGCCCAGACCCTGGGCCAGACCCCAGGCCCAGACCCAGGGCCCAGACCCAGGGTCCGGACCCCAAGGCCCAGACCCAGGGTCCGGACCCCAAGGCCCAGACCCAGGGTCAGACCCCAAGGCCCAGACCCTGGGCCCAGACTCCAAGGCCCAGACTCCAAGGCCCAGACCCTGGGCCCAGACCCTGGGCCCAGACCCCAAGGCCCAGACCCAGGGCCCAGACCCAGGGTCCGGACCCCAAGGCCCAGACCCAGGGTCCGGACCCCAAGGCCCAGACCCAGGGTCCAGACCCCAAGGCCCAGACCCCAAGGCCCAGACCCCTGGGCCCAGACCCCAAGGCCCAGACCCCTGGGCCCAGACCCTGGCCCAGACCCCAAGGCCCAGACCCCAAGGCCCAGACCCTGGGCCCAGACTCCAAGGCCCAGACCCTGGGCCCAGACCCCAAGGCCCAGACCCAGGGACAAGACCCCAAGGCCCAGACCCAGGGCCCAGACCCAGGGCCCAGACCCCAAGGCCCAGACCCTGGGCCCAGACCCCAAGGCCCAGACCCCAAGGCCCAGACCCAGGGTCCAGACCCCAAGGCCCAGACCCTGGGCCCAGACCCCAAGGCCCAGACCCCAAGGCCCAGACCCAGGGTCCAGACCCCAAGGCCCAGACCCTGGGCCCAGACCCCAAGGCCCAGACCCAAGGCCCAGACCCTGGGCCCAGACCCCAAGGCCCAGACCCAGGGCCCAGACCCCAAGGCCCAGACCCAGGGCCCAGACCCCAAGGCCCAGACCCAGGGCCCAGACCCCAGACCCTGGGCCCAGGGCCCAGACCCAGGGTCCGGACCCCAAGGCCCAGACCCAGGGTCCAGACCCCAAGGCCCAGACCCCGGGTCCAGACCCCAAGGCCCAGACCCCAAGGCCCAGACCCCTGGGCCCAGACCCCTGGGCCCAGACCCCAGGGCCCAGACCCAGGGCCCAGACCCCAAGGCCCAGACTCCAAGGCCCAGACCCAGGGCCCAGACCCCAAGGCCCAGACCCTGGGCCCAGACCCTGGGCCCAGGGCCCAGACCCCAAGGCCCAGACCCAGGGTCCAGACCCCAAGGCCCAGACCCCAAGGCCCAGACCCCTGGGCCCAGACCCCAAGGCCCAGACCCTGGGCCCAAACCCCAAGGTCCAGACCCCAGGGCCCAGACCCAGGGCCCAGACCCCAGGGCCCAGACCCTGGGCCCAAACCCCAAGGCCCAGACCCAGGGTCCAGACCCCAAGGCCCAGACCCAGGTCCAGACCCCAAGGCTCAGACCCCAAGGCCCAGGCCCCGGGTCCAGACCCCAAGGCCCAGACCCCTGGGCCCAGACCCCAAGGCCCAGACCCTGGGCCCAGGGCCCAGACCCTGGGCCCAAACCCCAAGGCCCAGACCCAAGGGTCCAGACCCCAGGGCCCAGACCCCAGGGCCCAGACCCTGGGCCCAAACCCCAAGGCCCAGACCCTGGGCCCAGACCCCAAGGCCCAGACCCAGGGCCCAGACCCCAAGGCCCAGACCCCAAGGCCCAGACCCAGGGCCCAGACCCCAGGGCCCAGACCCCAAGGTCCAGACCCCAGGGACCAGGCCCAGCCTAGTCCCAGGGCCCAGACCCCAGGCCCCAAGGCCCAGCCCCATGGACCAGACCCCAAGGCCCAGATCAAGGGACCAGGGCCCAGACCCCAAGCCAGACTCAGGGCCCAGACCCCAAACCAGACTCAGGGCCCAGACCCCAGGGACCAGACCCCAAGGCCCAGGAACCAGACCCAGAGCTCAGACCCAGGGACCAGACCCCAGGGTCCAGACCCAGGGTCCAGACCCCAGGGACTAGGCCCAGCCTAGACCCATGGCCCAGACCCCAGGGGCACACCTAGCCTAGACCCAGGAGCCAGGCCCCAAGGCCCCAGCCCCATGGACCAGACCCCAAGGCCCAGACCCAGGGACCAGAGCCCAGACCCAGGGACCAGGGCCCAGACCCCAGGCCAGACTCAGGGCCCAGACCCCAGACCAGACTCAGGGCCCAGACCGCAGGGACCAGACCCCAAGGCCCAGTCCCAGGGACCAAACCCAGGGCCCAGACCAGACCCCAAGGCCCAGAGCACAAACCCCAAGGCCCAGGGCCCAGACCCCAAGGCCCAAACCAGACCCAGGGACCAGGCCCAGACCCAGAGGCCATCATATACAGCCTGTTACTGTGAGATTTATTGCTGTGGATTCTGTGATACCTTCATACACACTGCACATTACTGGGAGTTTTATTGCTGTGGTGCTATGTTATGTCCTTTTTTTTGAAGGGGGAAAAAAGCGGTTAGAGTTTGAGGGAGAGCCGGGGGGGGCCCCATCGTGAGGTTTAGTAAGGGGCCCTATAATTTCTGATGGCTGCCCTGATTACAGTGTCGTCTGCGTACATGTGTACAGTTGAGGCTTTGCAGATGTTAGGCAGATCATTTATGAATATTGTGAATAGGAGGGGGCCGAGTATTGAGCCTTGGGGTACACCGCAAGTGACTGGGAAGATCGAGCCACTTTCTTTTTGTATTGTGGTATTGCAAGTAAGGTGCAGGTCCTGGATCGGAGGTTATAGGATGAGGGAACTGCTAAGGGAAGCAGCCTATTCAGGTAGGGTGGCAGCTTCCCAGAAAAGCTCTTAATCACCAGGTTGGAAAAGGTGAAGGGTGCGTTTAGACTCCATGACGGCCAGTTCAGCTCTTTTAACATGTCACAATGGTGGGTCATGTAGTTACATTGTAGTGCGGGGCCACTGCATACACTACATCTTCGTAATCAATAGCCGGCATAAGCATTTGTTGTACAATTTGCATTCTTTCCACGGGGCTCAGACAGGATTTGTTTCTGGGGTAAAGTTTAGATGAGAGTTTTTCCATGTGTGGGCCAAAGGATAGATTTGGGTCTAACCACATACCTAGATATTTGAGAGAAGTGACTGTGGTCAGCGTGCCATTTTATTTTGTACCAACACATTGATGGGGATTTTGCAATTTATGTAGTTTAGGTGCTGTTCCAAAGAGCATCGTTACCGTTTTTATCAATATTTTAAAAAAGTTTGTTGTGTTGTTTGATCCACTTTTCTACCTCTGTGAATTGTTCTTGCAGCTCTGCCTCCAGCTGCGGGAGATTTGGTTTGCTGGTATAGATTACGGTGTCATCTTGTAACGGGCGGGGTATCGCCCACCAAGGAGTAGCGGAGTTGAGATCCTTAAGGGCTGAGAAATCTTTTTGACGTTTAAGCACTGATTAAATCTCACAGAATCAGACACTTGTGGCAACAAGGTAGAACCATAAACTGAGTCGCTACTAAGCACTAAAGGTTTAGAGAACGAAAGAATACTTAGAGCACATACAGAGAAACACAGATCAATCAGACAGTTGGTGAATTGCGCGGACTGCAGGGCAGTCAGGAAATAGGTTGCTTTAACGTTTGCTGATAATCGGGGGCAGGTCAGCAGTACCTTAAGATGGTAAGAACCAACACATACACTTCGGGGTCTGTTGTACAAACAAGAACGGGTATTGTTGCTGGTAAGCGCACACTGACAATCAGCATTAAATAAGTAGGACTTTGTAATCACGGATTGAAACAATATATGTGGCTGGCGAACGTGAATCCTCGGTTGGGTATAGGCACTTAGCGAGGCCACGGACAAGACCAACCGATGAGAAGGAACACTGCCCCAGTAGCGTGTAAACACCCCAGCGGCAAGCATGAGGTTAAACCACCAAAACACCACACAGGCAATCGGAATCAATCAGCAGAGAATAGTCAGAAATCAGGCCGGGTCAATTAACAGGAGCAGGGATCGTATACAAAAACCGGGTTGGCAACAGAAAGGCAATATCAATCAATAGGCAGCGATGCGGGAATCAGACTCCACGACAGGGCGACGAGGCAACTCCTCGCGCCCGGTTTTAAACCTGGCGGCTCCTCGTGACCATGCTGGGCCCCGCCCCCTCGGACGCCGCTCGGCCATTCCCCAGTGCTGGCAGCCGGCCAGCTCCTGGCACAGGACCTTGCCCAGACCCCCCCGGTAGCGCAGCGGGGGCTGAGAACATGACACATCTGCGTACATGTGTACAGTTGAGGCTTTGCATATGTTAGGCAGATCATTTATGAATATTGTGAATAGCAGGGGGCCGAGTATTGAGCCTTGGGGTACACCGCAAGTGACTGGGAGGGGGAGGGAGGAGCTGCCAGAAATGGACACCTATTGTGATCGGTCGGACACATATGATTGAAACCAGGTTAGCGTGCGATCACCAATACCAGAGTGTTTAAGTTTTTTTAACAAGATGCCATGGTCTACTGTGTCAAAGGCCTTAGCAAAATCAAGGAAGATGACTCGAGTTAGGTTTCTCCTTGTTCCATGCCAGATTGGATATCATTGCAGACTTTTAAAAGGGCGGTTGTAGTTGAGTGATTTGGATGAAAGCCGGATTGATCTGGGGTTAAGTAGTTCCAATATTGATAATAATCACGTAATTGTGTGTAGACGCATTTTTCCAAAATTTTTGACATTACAGGGAGCAATGATATCAGACGGTAGTTGGATACCAAAGTACTGTCACCACTTTTATGGATAGGTACCACTCTCGCAATCTTCCAGAGTTTGGGTATGTATCCAGTTGCCAGTGATTCATTGATTAGGGTTGCAACAGGTTTTGCAATTGCCGCGCACTGATTTTCAGCAGCATTGCTGGTATTTGATAAGGTCCAGACTGGTATTTAATTTTTTTGTTATGGAGAAGTTTAGTAACGACAATGACAGGCACTGCTCTAAAATTAAATTCCTGTCAGATACAGGGTCTTTGCACAGTGGAGGGGCCTGACCTGCGTACTGCCTTTCTGATTGCGTGTCATTTCCTAGCTTAGCAATCAGGATGGTGGCGCATCCAACAAAATAATTATTAAAGGCATTTGCTACATCTAGGAGGTGTTGCAACGTTTGGTTGTTTCTTTTGACAGCAGCTGGCTGGGAGTGCTTGTATGTTACTTATGGTTTTCCAAAAGTTTCTAGGGTTTGATATGTTATTGTTTAGATTTTCATTGAAGTAATGGGCTTTAGCCATTTTTGTTTGTTTTATGCATGCATTCCATGGAGAGAATCCAGTCCAGCTGTCATGGTTCCCGGATCCCACCATGCAGTTCTTAACGCCCAACAAACCACAGAGCCCAAAAGCTACCAACAGAGTAGCCGTAGAAGATCCCTAACTGTCTGGTCCTTAGAATTGGCCAGGTAAACTAGCAAGACAGAAAGGGTTAAGCAAAAGACAATGTAGTAATACAAAAACCAGGTTAGCAACACGGGGGTAGTCAGACGAGCCAGAATCAGGATTACAGAGTACAGAATAGTCAAATGGAATAGCCGGGTCGATATCAGTGCAGTAGCGTAGTACAAGAAAATGGTCTAGGGCAACAGAAGGCAGAATAGTCAGAAAACAAGCAGCGGTCAATAACAGGTTAAATCACAATAGCATTCAGGTACAAGGAGCTCAGGTATGGATAACCACGATCTGGCACTGCTGAGAAATAACTGAGGGTTTTTAAAGACCTTCACCAGACCGCGCCCCCCACTCAAGCCGCGCCTCATGCAAGCCACATCCCTGCCTGTCTCCATTTAAACCGGGCGTTGGTCAGCGAGCAGCATCAGACATGCTGCCCTCAAGCACACAGGAGAGGCTGGAAGCCCCCAACGTTACACCAGCAAGGTATCGTTAGGGCTTTTCATATTAATGCGAGTGGGGGGGGCTTATATGAGTTAGCTGCAAAGTCTTAAACAGTGAGCAGTGTTTATTGTTTTTAGGATTTAGCCAATCTGTATTAAAATTGCCGAGGACCAGCAGTTCACTTTTTTGGTTTTGTGCAAGTAGGTTATTAAGGATTTGAGTTATGTCAGAGAGAGAGTGCACTGGAGAGCTCGATGGGCGATAGAATAAAGCAACAATGATTGATTTATTGAATGGGATCTCAATTGTACCAGAGAAGAAAGCAAAGGTGGCAGGGGAGCTAGAATTCTGTAAGGGGGAACTTTATGGACTCCGCAACATAAATAACAATTCCCCCTCCTCTCTTTGCTATGTCCTTTCTATAACATGAATACCCTGTATTGATATGGCAGAGTCTGGTACTTTTGGGGTTAACCATGATTCTGTGAGCACAATGATTTTGGGTTTGTATTAGCAACACCAAGCTTGCAGCTCATCCAGTTTAGGGAGTAAGCTGCGGAAGTTACAGTGTACAAATGAGAGCCCTTTTTTAGTGGGGAGACTAAAGGTTATGTCAGCTATAGGACCAGGGTTAGTTTCCACATCATTTGCCAGGGAAAGTAGCAGAATAAATAGGAATTTGGACAGTGTTTTCTTTTGGTAATAATCTGATTGCAGAGTGTTAAATCTCTGTGTGGGGGTAGGAGGGCTGGATTTTAACACTCTCCACCAGCCTTCCTGTCAAGGGCACACCTCTTCCTGGTTAATCCCCACCCTTCATCTTAAAGCTCCACCTTTTCCTCTTAGAGCTCTGCCTTTTCCTCTCTTTATATTAAAAGTGGATACCAAGTGCCTACTTGTATATTTTGTATACCATTTCAAATGTATCTATTGAGATAAAGAAAATTATGAAATGTTTAAATTCAAGCATTTTTACAAAGAACAACCACGCATGTCAAGTATTTTTTTTTGAGAGAAAGGATTTTACCAGGAAGGATACATTAAGATTTCTCTTGTTTTCAAGTATGTCCTGGGTGGCGAGTATGTACCGTTAGGTGTCTTGCCAAGGACACTTACTGGAGAGGTTGCTCGCTGGGATCGAGCCCATGACTCCACAGGCTCTCTCCATGCAGAGCAGTGACATTACCTCTACTCCACCCAGCCGGTACCGTATACTGGATCACAGCCGCTCTAATTGGTTGAACAATAAAATCCACAGAAACTTGCACTGCATATGAGCGTATCACAGAGCTGCACAGCAATAAAACCCCCAGAAATGGGCACTGTGTATGAGCATATCAGAGCTGCACAGCAATAAAATCCACAGAAATGTGCAGTGTGTATGAGCATATCACAGAACTGCACAGCAATAAAACTCACAGTAATGTGCAGTGTGTATGAGCGTATCCCAGAGCTCCAGGGCAATAAAACTCAGTCATATGCAGTGTGTATCACAGAATCCACAGCAATAAAACTCCCAGCAATGCAATGTTTGGTGTGTGTCAGCGTATCAGAATCCACAGCAATAAAACTCCCAGCAATGCAATGTGCGGTGTGTATGAGTGCATCAGAATTCACAGCAATAAAACTCACAGCAATGCAATGTGTGGTGTGTGTCAGCGTATCAGAATCCACAGCAATAAAACTCCCAGCAATGCAATGTGCGGTGTGTATGAGTGCATCAGAATCCACTGCAATAAAACTCCCAGCAAACCGAGTGTATATGAGCACACAGCAATTATGCTGTGGAGCCATCTTGTCAGCAGTGGGGTGCCACTGCCAGAGGGTGCACTGTAGCTTTGATTCCTTTCCCGGTGGGTGTTCAGTCCAGAATAGAGTCTGTGTTAACGAAAGGGCGGGCAGCTGCGCGCGTGCGTTTCACGTGGTTCAGCCAGTCATGTGGTACTGAGACTCAGAGAAATGGCAGTGAAATGCCCTGATGTTCGGTGGTTTCAATCAGCAGGTTTATTGAGGCGAACCCCATAGGTTTCAATGTTAAAAATATTCCCGTTTTTATGCAATATCTAATAAATCATTTATTATTTTAATCTGCAGTAAAAAGTCTTTATTTATTGATTATTTTTTTAGTACCTTTTAGTCATTTTTCAGATTTTTTTGGGCAAAATTTCCCCCCCCCCTTTTTTTAATAGCAGTTTTTCTTTTTTCTGTAACAGAACTTTTTATTATCAATCATAGGATCTTATATGTAAATTCCAGACATTTTCGTTCAGTAGTTCTTTTGAAAACAGCAGGCCACGGGTTTGCGGTGGCAGCATTCAGCGGCCGACTCCATGCACTTTGGGGACCCTGAGGTGAATGGTGAATTCACTGCAGGGTGGGGAAATTTTATTCTCCTAAGTGCAGGGAACTACAGAACACCAAAAAGTTGGCGTCATTTCGGTGCTCTGTGAGTAACCCATTTAGTGGTGGGGTTTTTTGCTGCCCCCTGGAAAGTGAAAGCCTAGGCCTTGCCTACCCAGGACATACTTGAAAATTAGTGAAATCTCAATGTATCCATCCTGGTAAAATACTTTGCAAAAGTTTAAAAAAATATATATATATATTATTATTTTTTTAGGGGTGGGGCCACCCAGTGCGGGCCGCCGCCCCCTGGAAAGTGCCGCCCTAGGCCTGGGCCTAGGCCAAAATACACCACTGCTTACGCCCAAATTGGTGCACCACGCATAATCCACATACCAAAGCTAGCCCTAATACTATTTGAGCTCATGCTCATAAATTCTGTCCTAAACCCTATCGATGCAGACACCACATAAACAACTAAAAAAACAAAGTTGGACATTAGCTGAACATATGTTTCGCCGGCTACACGTTGGCTTCATCTGGAGCAAAAATTAGTCGGTACTGCTGTATGAACATTCCTCCTTTTAAACAGTTGTCTGATACGAGGTCTGAGCAATCCAAGCCATCAACATGTACACGTGACCCTCCAAACTACCCGTCAGACAGTATATAAGTATAGATCTTAACTTATCGTTAGCATACATTTCATATAACTAATAAAAGTGTGCAGTCCCTTAATGCTTCAAACAGGCCCATAAAAATGTGAATATAGAGTCACATTAAAGAGCACATGACTATAAGTTAAATGCTTCCAAGCCCATTCTTTCAATACTCATTAACTGCCTGCTCTATCAAAAACCACCCTCGCCCCGATAGAGACCACCAATTTTGTCAGTTATGTGGTGGGCAGAATTTAAAGATTGGCTTGGGATAAAGGAGAAAATGTTCCTACTATTTTTCTTTTTTTGTCACGCTAAGACAGAGTTAAAATGTGAGCTGTGTATTCTGGGAATAAAGTCCTATATAACTTGTTAATGGTTTGTCAGTTTACAGCTTTTAAATCGCTGATTTGTGTCCTTGACATGCTTTATAACTGCAATTCATTCTGCTGGTTCATGACCTTGCTTAGACACCATCCTAACCAGCCTTTTATTTTCTTTCTTTTCTCTTACTTTGAAAACTCTAGCAGTTTATTGATTATTGTTTATTGTGCATTTCAATTGTATCAAAGTTTTAAATGTGTCCCCACTTAGGGCCACATTACAATCTTGTTGTTAACCTTAGCACTCACCTGCGTGAGCATTAACGTTAGCCGCAGTGACTACCGCACATTACAATCCAAATGCTAATGGGTTAAGTAACCCGTTTGCGTTTGGTACCTTGCGCTTTTCAGCATGAGGTTACTTTACTTTGTGCTCCCTATACTTAACATGGGGAGCGCAAAGTGTTAATCAGCGTTAGGATTACAAAGTCCTAACGCTGATTATCGTCCGGCTCTGGTTAGCGGAAAGTTAACCAGAGCCAGGACTTTGTGTTAACGGATTCTGCTTCTGCAGAATCCGGTAACACCAACCTATAAAAACAAAAAAAGAATCAGATACTCACCTCCTGTCCTGCGGCGAGGACCGCGGCTCGGTCCGCCTCCTCCGTCCGGCGGGAGCAGGGAAAGGCTGGGGGTAAAGTCCCCCCAGTCTCTCCCTGCGTATCACTACGCTGACCGGCCGGATCTCGCGAGGCTGTTCATGTGACCGCCGGCGTCTGGCTCAATGGAGTCCTATGCGAGTCCTGCCGCGAGCATCCCGGGGCGTAGTGCCCGCTACCAATGCAGGCAGCATTTTTTGCGCCGGCATTGTAATACCCCGTTAAAATGGGGGCGGTCGGGGGAAAACTGTGGGCGCAGTTTTTTCTCCCTACCGCCCCCGTTTTAACACAGGGATTGTAATTTAGCACTTATTATTTTGGAGATAAAGCAACTAATTATTTATTTTAAACTTTCTTTGGAAAACGTTGAGATTCTTTGACTATTGTACCCAAATTTGTTTGTTTTATGCATTATTGTATGCTTTGTTTGTCCAGTAAATAGCATGGATTATTGCAAGACATTTTGGCAATTTAGAAATTCAGTGGTAAAAATCTCTGAGCTCCAGAAATCCGTGGTGTGTGTAGCACAAATTGTGAATACACAGAAATAAATGTCACTCAACTCTCCCTAATGTGGTCATCTCCAAGACTAAATTTGTAATTAACCAAAGTAGGCATTGTCCTGCAGCTGCTCTTGTGGCACCTCGAGCCATACAGCCAGGCATACTAGCAACTCTCCTTTTTGTGGATGTGTTATAGGAAATTTTATTTACACATAGGGGGTTACTCAGAGAACACCAAAATCTCACCAAATCTCATCGGTGCAATTCAGTTGCAAGTTCGACTCTTATTGAATAACCCTTATACTTGAACTTCATCCCTGGCGTGTGTAGCCTGTTTCATTAGGGTGTGCACCCATAGAACATTTATTAACCCCTTAAGGACCCAGGACGTACCATGTACGTCATTGCAGCGGGTCTCTTTTAGACCCGCTGACGTACATGGTACGTCCTGCGGTTTTTTGAGCGCTGGAAGCGATCGGATCGCTTCCAGCAGCTCAAACGCCATTGCAGGATGCCTGGGAGTCCAGGCATCCGTGCAATGGCGGTGAGAAGTGCCGGGGCACCTTGTGATCGCTCCCCGGGAGCGATCAACATCCGGTTTTACCAGAGAGGTGCCCGGCACTTCTAGAGAGCGCTGGAAGCGATCGGATCACTTCCAGCTGCTCTGTGTATATTGCAGGGATGCCTCGACATCGAGGCATCCTTGCAATATGCTTACCTGCCGCCGGTCCGCTAAGTGATCGCTCCCCCGAGCGATCACTTCCGGTAGCGGCAGGAAGTACTGAGTGCCACGAGGTATCGTGGCACTCAGTACAAAAACGATCACATGAGTGATCAGGTGCTCTGCTGGGTGCCTCGAGGGATCAAGGCACCCAGCAGAGTAAAAAAAAGTGTAAAAAAAGTAAAATAAAAATCAATAAAAATGAATAAAATAAAATAAACTGACAGCCAAGATGGCGCTGCCCTTCTAAGGGCAGGGTCATCTTGGGCTGAGTGGGATGTTCCTAGCCTGCCTCATCAGAGAGGCAGGCTAGCAACATCCAATCAGAAGTAAAAAAAATCAAAATAAAATTTCTAATTTGTCAGGTCAGGTCAATATTTTGTAAATATTGGCCGTGACCTCTGTGATTCTCCCTCCCTCTCCTCACTTGTGTTTTGGTGAGCGAGAGAGAGAGATCAGATTTGACAGGTTAGAGATTTTAGTGAGATTAGAAAAATTGAGGCAGATTTAGAGAGATTTTAGGGAGATTTAGAAGAATTGAGGCAGGTTTAGAGTGATTTAGAGAGATTTAGGTGTTTATTTGTATTTTCTTGTGAAACCCAACGGTTCTTCTAAGAACCAACAATCCGCTTATTATATATAATAATTATAAAATTTTATAATCTATTATATATAATGTCTGAGAGGGTGTACAGCGCCGAGGAGGCATATGCCATCCTGGCGTCAGAATCTGAGGCATCTGCGTCAGACTCAGACCCTGATTTCGACCCCGCTAACTGCTCAGAGACGTCGCTAGATACATTATCTACGCTGGCTGATGTATCTAGTGATGTTTCTGATGCAGATCCTGGGTCACCACCTGCCAGCAGGAGACGCACAGCTCCAGCTGAGGAGTGGGTAGTGCCTCATCGCCAGAGGCCAGATATCCCTCCTTTCACGGCAAATCCTGGCATCAATATTGATGTTGCAGGATTTACCGCCACACAGTTTTTGCAGGTGTTTATGGGGGATGATTTGTTGGGCCACATCGTGGCCCAATCAAATCTGTATGCCCATCAGCATTGTGCTGCGAAGCCAGACTCCTACTTGGCAAGGCAGCAATGGACCCCGCTAGATGTGCCAGAATTTCTGAAATTCTGGGCACTTACTATGCTGATGGGCATCATAAAGAAGCCCTCAATTCGCTCCTACTGGAGCAGTAGCCCCATCTGCTCTACCCCCATTTACCCCCAATCAATGTCACGTAGAAGGTATGAAAACATTTTGCGTTTCATGCACTTCAGTGACAACAGCCTGTGCCCTCCTAGAGAGCATCCCCAGTTTGACAGGCTGTATAAAATCCGCCCCTGATTACCCACTTCGCCGCCAGGTTTGCAGAGGGTTATACACCTGGAAGGAATATCTGCGTGGATGAATCCCTAATGAAATACAAGGGAAGGCTGGGATTCAAGCAGTATATTCCTTCCAAACGCTCCAGGTATGGAGTGAAGGTGTATAAGCTCTGTGACAGCGAGAGTGGGTATACTCAGGCCTTCCGGGTGTACGAGGGAAAGGATAGTAGCCTTGACCCTCCAGGTTGCCCAGAACACATGGGAACCAGTGGCAAGATTGTGTGGGACCTACTTTTTCCCCTGATGAACAAAGGGTACCACTTGTATGTTGATAATTTTTATACGAGTGTCCCTTTGTTCAAGCTGCTGTATTGTTTTGATACAGCAGCATGCGGTACTGTTCGCAAGAACCACGTAGGTCTCCCAGCACAGCTTGTCCGCACCCGGTTAAAAAGGGGGGAGACCTCAGCTCTGCGCCAAGAGGAGCTGTTGGCGGTCAAGTACAGAGACAAGAAGGATGTATACCTTCTATCCACCATCCACACTGAGAGGTCTGTGGAGGTCTCTGTACGTGGCAGAGCTGAGCGCATCAGGAAGCCAGTGTGCATCAAAGCCTATAACCGGCATATGGGTGGGGTTGATCTGGCAGATCAGCTGCTCCAGCCCTACCAGATTATGCGGAAGTCAAGGGCCTGGTACAAAAAGGTTGCAATTTACCTGATGCAAATTGCAACCCACAATGCCTTTTTGCTCTGCAAAAAGGCAAACCCCGGAGTGACGCTGTCCTTTTTACAGTTTCAGCTCCAGGTCATTTCGGGGCTTTTGTACCAGGATGCACCTGCTCCCCGGGCGGTGATGGGGGACAGAGTTGGGGCTACGCATTTTATTTATAAAATCCCCCCTACTGAGGGCAAACAGAAACCCCAAAAAAGGTGCAGGGTGTGTTTCAAGAGGGGGCAGAGGAGAGACACAATCTTTTACTCCCCAGAATGCCCTGGACAACCCGGTCTGTGTCTTGGGGACTGTTTCAAGATATATCACACTGTGCGTGATCTGTGATTTTTTTTTTCCTTTCTATTTTTTCTCACACTCCAGTTAGTTAGTTCAGTTTAGTTTTTTTTTTCTTTTACTGCACCAGACTTTTACATTTTATTCGTACATTTTTATGTTCTACAATTGGTGCTGTATTTTGCCAAAATCTTTGCACACCTATGCATGGGGGCATGGGTGTACTCAGGAGACCTTGCAGAAAACAACCTGGAGAGTTTTCATGCAGTAACAAACAACAGTGTCTCCTAAATCACAGTCCAAAACTGATATGGGTGTGAAAATGAAAAATGACCACCAAACAGTATCCAATTTGTTTGGAGCAAACGGTTGCATCCATAGCATAAAAACACTCCATTTACAATACTTTGGGGTGTTAGCTTACCAAATATATGCACGTTCATAAAACTGGGGTATGTAAAAAGGCCCCTAAAAAGAAGATAAGCAAAGAAGATACTGTATGTCAAATTAGAAAATTGACAAGCACATGTCAAAGATTGGCGTAGCACCCCAAAAACAACAGAACAAATCTATATATGGGTGGTATCACTTTACTCAGAAGATGTTGCTGAACATATTTTGGGGTGTTTTTTGGCAGTAACCCATAACTGGATTTGACAATTCATGCCTAAAGTACAATGTGTGTGAAAAAATAACGCAAAAAGTGACTACCTGAAAGTTCGACATAGAGCTAGTGCATGGAAAGTATTAAAATACAACTCTTTGAAGCACCCTAGGGTGTGCCCTTTCTAAAAATATATGGTTTGATGGGGTAAATTACTTTGGCCGGCTTCAAAAATGTCCCAAATAGGACATGGGTGCATGATGACGAAATGTGAAAATTCCAAGTTGGAAAACTGAAATGCGCACCCCCCAAATAAGGCCTATTAGCCCCCAAATGACCCGACATACCTATACATAGGTGGTATCAATTTACTCAGAAGATGTTGCTGAACATATTTTGGGGTGGTTTTTGGCAGTAACCCATAACTGGATTTGACAATTCATGCCTAAAGTACAATGTGTGTGAAAAAATTACACAAAAAGTGACTACCTGAAAATTTGACATAGAGCTAGTGCATGGAAAGTGTTAAAATACAACTCTTTGAAGCACCCTAGGGTGTGCCCTTTCTAAAAATATATGATTTGATGGGGGTAAATTACTTTGGCCGGCTTCAAAAATGTCCCAAATAGGACATGGGTGCATGATGACGAAATGTGAAAATTCCAAGTTGGAAAACTGAAATGCGCACCCCCCAAATAAGGCCTATTAGCCCCCAAATGACCCGACATACCTATACATAGGTGGTATCAATTTACTCAGAAGATGTTGCTGAACATATTTTGGGGTGGTTTTTGGCAGTAACCCATAACTGGATTTGACAATTCATGCCTAAAGTACAATGTGTGTGAAAAAATAACACAAAAAGTGACTACCTGAAAATTTGACATAGAGCTAGTGCATGGAAAGTGTTAAAATACAACTCTTTGAAGCACCCTAGGGTGTGCCCTTTCTAAAAATATATGATTTGATGGGGGTAAATTACTTTGGCCGGCTTCAAAAATGTCCCAAATAGGACATGGGTGCATGATGACGAAATGTGAAAATTCCAAGTTGGAAAACTGAAATGCGCACCCCCCAAATAAGGCCTATTAGCCCCCAAATGACCCGACATACCTATACATGGGTGGTATAAATTTACTCAGAAGATGTTGCTGAACATATTTTGGGGTGTTTTTTGGCAGTAACCCATAACTGGATTTGACAATTCATGCCTAAAGTACAATGTGTGTGAAAAAATAACACAAAAAGTGACTACCTGAAAATTTGACATATAGCTAGTGCATGGAAAGTGTTAAAATACAACTCTTTGAAGCACCCTAGGGTGTGCCCTTTCTAAAAATATATGATTTGATGGGGGTAAATTACTTTGGCCGGCTTCAAAAATGTCCCAAATAGGACATGGGTGCATGATGACGAAATGTGAAAATTCCAAGTTGGAAAACTGAAATGCGCACCCCCCAAATAAGGCCTATTAGCCCCCAAATGACCCGACATACCTATACATGGGTGGTATCAATTTACTCAGAAGATGTTGCTGAACAGATTTTGGGGTGTTTTTTGGCAGTAACCCATAACTGGATTTGACAATTCATGCCTAAAGTACAATGTGTGTGAAAAAATAACACAAAAAGTGACTACCTGAAAATTTGACATAGAGCTAGTGCATGGAAAGTGTTAAAATACAACTCTTTGAAGCACCCTAGGGTGTGCCCTTTCTAAAAATATATGATTTGATGGGGGTAAATTACTTTGGCCGGCTTCAAAAATGTCCCAAATAGGACATGGGTGCATGATGACGAAATGTGAAAATTCCAAGTTGGAAAACTGAAATGCGCACCCCCCAAATAAGGCCTATTAGCCCCCAAATGACCCGACATACCTATACATGGGTGGTATAAATTTACTCAGAAGATGTTGCTGAACATATTTTGGGGTGTTTTTTGGCAGTAACCCATAACTGGATTTGACAATTCATGCCTAAAGTACAATGTGTGTGAAAAAATAACACAAAAAGTGACTACCTGAAAGTTTGACATAGAGCTAGTGCATGGAAAGTGTTAAAATACAACTCTTTGAAGCACCCTAGGGTGTGCCCTTTCTAAAAATATATGATTTGATGGGGGTAAATTAGTTTGGCCGGCTTCAAAAATTTCCCAAATAGGACATGGGTGCATGATGACGTAATGTGAAAATTCCAAGTTGGAAAACTGAAATGCGCACCCCCCAAATAAGGCCTAATAGCCCCAAATGACCCGACATACCTATACATGGGTGGTATCAATTTACTCAGAAGATGTTGCTGAACATATTTTGGGGTGTTTTTTGGCAGTAACCATAACTGGATTTGACAATTCATGCCTAAAGTACAATGTGTGTGAAAAAATAACACAAAAAGTGACTACCTGAAAATTGACATAGAGCTAGTGCATGGAAAGTGTTAAAATACAACTCTTGAAGCACCCTAGGTGTGCCCTTTCTAAAAATATATGATTTGATGGGGGTAAATTACTTTGGCCGGCTTCAAAAATGTCCCAAATAGGACATGGGTGCATGATGACGAAATGTGAAAATTCCAAGTTGGAAAACTGAAATGCGCACCCCCCAAATAAGGCCTATTAGCCCCCAAATGACCCGACATACCTATACATGGGTGGTATAAATTTACTCAGAAGATGTTGCTGAACATATTTTGGGGTGTTTTTTGGCAGTAACCCATAACTGGATTTGACAATTCATGCCTAAAGTACAATGTGTGTGAAAAAATAACACAAAAAGTGACTACCTGAAAGTTTGACATAGAGCTAGTGCATGGAAAGTGTAAAATACAACTCTTTGAAGCACCCTAGGGTGTGCCCTTTCTAAAAATATATGATTTGATGGGGGTAAATTAGTTTGGCCGGCTTCAAAAATTTCCCAAATAGGACATGGGTGCATGATGACGTAATGTGAAAATTCCAAGTTGGAAAACTGAAATGCGCACCCCCCAAATAAGGCCTAATAGCCCCCAAATGACCCGACATACCTATACATGGGTGGTATCAATTTACTCAGAAGATGTTGCTGAACATATTTTGGGGTGTTTTTTGGCAGTAACCCATAACTGGATTTGACAATTCATGCCTAAAGTACAATGTGTGTGAAAAAATAACACAAAAAGTGACTACCTGAAAGTTTGACATAGAGCTAGTGCATGGAAAGTGTTAAAATACAACTCTTTGAAACACCCTAGGGTGTGCCCTTTTTAAAAATATATGGTTTGAAGGGGGTAAATTACTTTGGCCGGCTTCAAAAATGTCCCAAATAGGACATGGGTGCATGATGATGAAATGTGAAAATTCCAAGTTGGAAAACTGAAATGCGCACCCCTCAAATAAGGCCTATTAGCCCCCAAATGACCCGACATACCTATACATGGGTGGTATCAATTTACTCAGAAGATGTTGCTGAACATATTTTGGGGTGCTCTTTGGCAGTAAACCTTAAAGTTCACAGTACATGTATTCTTAAATTGCGTTCAAAAAAAAAAAATCACCAAAAAAATTTTTTTTCTCAAACTTTGGCATAGATTTGTGGTAAAATGGTTTGCATGGAAAGAGTCAAAATACCCCAAGTTTAATACCTTGATTTGTGTACTTTATAAAAATATGTATATGTGGAGGGTTATTAAGGAATTAGTGACAGATATCAGTGTTACAATGTCACTATCACTAGTTTTGAAAATAAACTCTTTGGAAATGGCAAAGTGCTACTTGCACTTATTGTTGCATAAAATAAGGAAAAAAGCGAGGAATATGTAAACATTGGGTATTGCTAAACTCAGTACTAAATTTAGAAACTACTAAGGAATTAATTTTTTTGACGGTTGTTGATACATAAGAAATTTTGGGGGTCAAAGTTCGAAAAAGTGGTGTTTTTTTCAATTTTTTTGTCATATTTCACAATATTTTTTTATAGTAAATTATATGAAATGATGAAAAAAATGGTATCTTTATAAAGTCCATTTAGTGACGAGAAAAACAGTGTAAAATATGTGTGGGTTACATAAACGAGTAAGAGGAAAATTTGACGTAAACACTAACAGCGCAGAAACGTAAAAACAGCAGCGGTCACTAAAGGACGGATTTGTGTAAAACCGCCCGGTCACTAAGGGGTTAACTGAAAACTTTTGAATAGAAAATTTTGCACAAAATGCCCATTTTGCGTTATAACTAACAAGCTTGTAATCAGAGATGCAGTTAGTTTTATGCTTTTTATCCTGAACCAACTAAAGGACATCTAAAATGGCAATGCAGAAGGTGAACAAGGACCTCTTCATCCAAGATTAGGGTATGCCTGGGCACACCAGGCACACCCCTGCACACACCTATGAACTTCACAAACATTCTTAAACTCTACTGTTTTCTTTTTTGAAGACGTGTTTGTGCAGTTTGATTTTCCCATTCTGATATAGCACATATTTGAAAGCAATATAGCCCTTTTTAGGAAACACTTTATTTGAAAATGTGTAATATTTATTATGCTTTGCCCCTATACCAAAATATAAGAATAGTCCCTCAAATCTGGGGGTGCTTATCATTTCTGTGCCCGACATGTAAATCTAACCATTTTCTGTCTAAAAGTAGACTTTAGTCTTGTTTTTGTTTCTAGCTACAGCTCCGCAGCATTTGACACCTTTAGGCTAGGGTCAGACGAACGCATTTTCGCGTTGTCTGTGAAAAAGTGCGTTCGAACGAATGGACGCATTTTTTCACGGAGTACGCGATAGCGGTCATACGATGCGCATTTGCGTTCGTGTTTTTGTACGGATCATCAATAAAACACTTTTGCATCTGGACGTTATGTTGGCCGGACATTAGCAGTGTCTGACGTCTCCAAATCACGCACACATGCCGCTAGCGGGCGCAGCGCACTCTGTACGACCGTACTAGTGGTTTCACGTTCTCGACAAAATGCGTTTGTTTGCCACTTGCGTTGCGTGGACGAACTTTCGTGCGGCCGTTCTTCATGTGTTCCCCGGCATTGGACGTCATTTGCTGCTAGCACGGCCGTGATTTCGTGCGGCTAAACGCACGTTAAAACTGCTTTCGTCTGACCCTAGCCTTACTGGGAAGCTATACTGTGCATTTACAACTCACTTAAAAAATAATTTCCTAATGTTTACCACCTAAACTTCCTCAGTGGAGATTTTATGACACCCTAGCCATTTTTATTTATAGAAAAGTCAATGGTTCCCACTGTTCTGTGAAATGTAATGTATACGGGTTTCATCTGGCCGCTCCAATCCCATTTCTTTTATACGAATAAATATATAGATAGATGGATGTCTAACAAAGTGAATTATTAATGTGAAATGCACCCCTGTCCAGCAAATCTTAAATTCAATAACTGGTTGCCACTATACCCCTTTACTAGATCAGGTAAAAGTGAGGTGCTTTAAACAAAGAAAAAAGTGATATGTTTATCACCAGGTAAGTTTTGCTGACTGTTTTCTCTTGGATATGACACGGTGACAGCACAGGTAGGGAAAGGGGAGTGAGCACTGAACAATGGACTTTGGTCTCGTTTCACTAGTACCTTGGGAAGAGATAGAGAGGGAAGAGAACGTAAGCGAAAGAGGAGGCTTAAAGGACGAAAGCAGAGGAAAGAGACTGCAAGAAAAGTAAAAAGGAGAGAAGGAAAGTGACTGAAGAACCCCTGATGGATCTCCCTGGGCCTCCTGCAGAAAAACCCTCCCTACCTGGATTAATAGAGTGAGTGATTCTTCATTTACTGAAACAAATCTTGTAAATGAGCTGGTTCCTTATTGGTTGGGCATGTTTAACGACCATGCAGTAAATTATATATATATATAAAACCTAGGTGGATACGACTGAATTGTCGCAGAAAGAGGCGTATCTCGGTCACTTGGTTTTCATAACATCGCTTCCTCCTTTTACCCATTAACGAGTAGTTAAAATGTTAAAGGTTAATCATAAAGGCAAAAGTTCTCTAGCATGAAATCATTTAAAAAGAAGAATCATGGACTTAAAAATGGGTTAAATGTCAAGGAAGCTAATTCCAAAATCCTTTATGTTGCACTGCACATATACAAGACAAATGCAGAGAAGGGTAAAGACCCATAATTCTCAAGTATGTAGCCAGAAATTAATAAGGCAGGGATTTTTGTTTGCTTTTAAAAAAGCAGCAATTGTATTCTAGGAGGATTTTTGCCAACAATTTAAGTGTCTGCACTCCTGTGTCACCTAGAACGTCACCACGATATAAATAGGTTAGGTCATGGTGGATATAGTGTCCCGTTAAGGAAATACACACATTAAAGAGAGCAACATTACAGTAGTAATTAATGTTAGCAAAATTACTAGTAAATTTATATATGTAAAATGTTATCCAAGGATTTCTACAATGTCAAAAATTTGGATCCTGTTTTATATATATTATAGACCATCTGCCCAACAGTTTTTTTCTACCAGCACTTTTCTCCCCTTTCTCATTAACTTAACTCTGTTTTACTAATCATTATACTATTCCTAAGCTAACTCCCCACTGCATCTTAGGCTAGGGTCAGACAAAAGCATTTTTCCCCGCGAACGTGAAAAAGTGCGTCCGAACACATTGACGTATTTTTTCACGGAATGCGCAAAAACGGTCAGGCGACGCGCATTTTCGGGCGTGATTTTGTACGGATCGTCAATAAAACTCTTTTGCGTCTGGACGTTATGTAGGCTGGACATTAGCAGTGTCTGACATCTCCTAATCCCGCAAGCACGCCGCTATGCCGCAGCTGCGCACTCAGTACGTCAGTACTAGCGGTTCAGCGTTCTACGAAAAATGCGTTCAAATTCCACTTGCGTTGCACGGCCGGACTTTTGTGCGGCCGTACATCGTATATTGGCCGTCATTGCCTGTCATCTGCTGCTAGTGCGGCCGTAATTATGTGCGCCAGAACGCACGTTAAAAGTGCGCTGTTCTGACACCAGCCTTAGTTGGAAACAGGATTTTGTGCCTTCTGTTCTGAAGGGAGTAACGTGTATATTTAATTTCTGTTCATCTGTATAAGACCTAAGGGCCTGTAACTCTTCCATTACAGACCCTTCTTGCTGTGCTTCCTCAATGTCTTCGCCACTTTGTGTGAAGCATGAGAATGATAGCATATTGAGGTTGGCAATACATTTCATACTATAGGGGACAGTATTACAGTATGACTATGGGTTGAATAAAGCATACATTTGCATGATATCAGACACACACTGTGTATTTACTAATCCAAGGGAATTCTAGTTCGTTAGCTCAGTGGGCTTAACACTGGCCTTAGCGAATGTTTGCATGTTATGTTTATGTAACATTCACAGAAAAAAATTCACAAGCGAACATAAGCTGTGCGTTCAAAGGTCATCAGACCTACAGACCGTTCCCTTAGAAAATTGGCAATACACTGGTGTCACCTCCCATATGAGCCTGAGGGGCAGGACGAGGCAAAAGGGTTGAATACAGTTTACAGGCTCTATAGGATGCAATCTAATTGTGATCTACTCCTCCCTCTCATGCCTGTTGCACATACCACATTCCGTGTCATAATGACTAAGAAAATATGTTTTTGAAACACACACACAAAAACATGAGCACATGATACATCCAACTTTAAAATCACTGCACTTGAATATTTTAGATTTGCCAAGATCCTGGGCAGCCTTGTAGAATTTGTGTTGGACCTTAGCAAAATACAAAAACAATTAAATAAATAAAAGAGGTTACTTCTTGGGAGAAAGTGTGATAATTGCTAAATGGTACATCTCAAGTGTTCTACTTAAGTACCAAGGTCACTCTTTTGGCTTTTTTTAACCATATCTTCTTGTTTTACCCGTTGGCAATATTTTGTGGTTCCGAATGAAATAGAGAGTTTCATGTGCTAAGTTACATGCGCATTTGATAATGTATGGGACATCAACAGAAACCTTCTCAGCGTGTGCTCTGAAATCAGCTACTTTTGTGAAGCAGTAGAAGATATAGATTTAGGTGATGGTTCTGGCATCATCGATGTGAGTCCTTTGAACACTGAAAACATATAAACACTGAGTAGTGCAGAATGGTTACATTTCAGCACCATGTTAATGTATACATGTGAACTCACATGATAAACTTTCCGTTCACATGTAGTTTTATAGTAGTGCCTTCTAGATAGCCAGAGATTCAGATTTCCAAAAATTGTGGTAGATAAGAATTGGCAGTGCAAAACTAGAAAGCTTCATTGACCAGACAATGCTATTGGGCTTTTAAGAACCCCAAACGTGTTATTTTTTCTGAAGTCAAGACTACCTTAAACAGTTTATTAAGATATTCTGAGTTAAAAGAAAGGATGATGTCCAAAACAACAAACATAACACCAAATCAGAGAAAAAAATGGCAAAAATGACCTCGAAGCACAAACAATGTAACGTAAAGATCTCTGAAGCAAAAACTGTTAGCATGAGAGACTTAGAAAAAGTATGGAAATTGCTTATCCATGCCATTTGGTTCATGTGACGTGGCTAGTTAAGTTCTCTAAAACACACAATGTGCGAGAACTGAGAGTTAGTGGATCTAGACACAAGCCGTGAGTTCCATGAGGAAATCATAGTTCAGAAAACGTCACAAAAACCTTTAAAGTGCACCTGTCATGCCCAATGGAAACTAGGTTCATTTAAGGGGGAATCACTCCTATCACAGTAGGCGATATGATCCAACACGCGGAAAGACAGCACAGAAAGCTTGTGCTGGTCTTTTAAATGGCTGGGCAACGCTAAGGCTAGACAAAGCATAGTCAAGAGCACAGGCCAAGGTCAAGACAACAAAGAAACACAATATCAAGAAAACAAAAGTCAAGGTCAAGAGAGGTACGAAAGGAAACTCAAAGGGCAATATTACAATCTTAACACTAATGTTAGCACTCGGCTATGTGAGCATTAACGTTAGGTTAAATAGCCCTAGCGCAGGCAGTGTGTTTTTTCCATTTTTTTCATCATATTTCATAAATGTATTTATAGTAAATTATACGGTATGATGAAAATAATGGTATCTTTAGAAAGTCCATTTTATGGTGAGAAAAATGGTATTTAATGTGTGGGTTCCATAAATGAGTAAAAGGAAAATTAGAGCTAAACACAAACAATGTAGAAATGTAAAAACAGCAGTGGGTACTTTCGGACAGATAAAATCACCTGGTCACTATGGGGTTAAGCTTGTCAGCCTTTCCTCATAACTTAAATCTTCCATTCCCCTTATTAATTTAGTTGCCCGTCTCTGCACTTTTTCTAGTGCCATAATTATTTTATTTTTTATTATTCTTTATTTATAAAGCGCCAGCATATTCCGCAGCGCTGTACAATAGGCACAGTATAGACAGGGTTACAATACAATACAATGAACAACATTTGACAAACAGTACAGGAGGAGATGAGGGCCCTATTCCCGTAGGAACTCACAATCTAGGAGGGTTGGGGTTGGAAACAGGACGAGAGGAAATAATATCTTTTTTTTTTTAATAAAAACAGATGCCCACAATTGCACGGCATATTCAAGGTGCGGTCTTACCATTGAATTATAAAGAGGCAAAGTTATGTTTTCATCCCAAGAGTGAATTACCCTTTTAATGCATGCCAATACCTTGCTAGTCATTGGCGACTGCTGTTTGACGTTGGGCAGTGTTGCTGAGTTTGGAGTCTATGACTATTCCCAAATCCTTCTCATGCTTTATTTATAAAGTATTTTACCAGGGTGTAGGGTATAAGTTGCTTGTGTGTTCTTCACTCCAAACTGTATATCCTTGCATTTTATCTACATTAAACTTCATCTGCCATTTACCAGTTTTGCGTCATCTGCAAACACTGACAAATGACTGTTGATGCCTATTTCAAGATCATTTATAAATAGATAGAATAGATCATATAACAGACCCCAGAGGGACAACGCTTACCATTGGTGTCCATCTTGAAAATGTTCCATTCATAACCACTCTCTGTACTCTATATTTTAGCCACTGTTCACTACAAGAACAAATTTTTTTCATCTAGACCAATTTTTCTTAATTTAAACAATAACCTCTTGTGTGGAACTGTTGAAAGCTTTGGAAAACTCCAAGTAAATCACATCTACTGCGACCCCTTGCTCTAAACTACCACATTGAATGCAATTAGGTTAGTGTAACATGATCTGTGTTTCATAAATTCATGCAGATTTCTGCTTATTAGATTATACCTCTCAATGAACTCCTGAATATTATCCCTAAGTAACACCTCAAATACTTTCCCAGCCACAGATGTTGCGCTCACAGGTCTATAATTCCCAGGCAGATATGTTGAACCTTTTTTGAAAATAGGGACCACATCAGATTTTCCCCAATCCTCTGGTACGATTCCTCAAAGAAAAGAATCTTGAAAGATTAAAAACAGCGGTTTACATATTTCCTCACATAGCTCCCTCCGTACACCCTGGTGAATTCCATCCGGCCCTGGGGCTTTCTTCACATTCACTTTATTTAGTTGCTACAACACCTTTTCTTGAGTCAACCAATCACATTTCATTAGTAAGTTTTTATCAATGATTTCAGTGTCTATTGTCATAGGTTCCTCTTTGATATACACTGAAGAAAAATAAGCATTAAAAATTTCTGCCTTATCTCGATCTTCATTTAATACCACCCATAACTCCGATTACAGTGAACCTGCACTTTCACTGTTGGTTCTTTTTAGAATTTAGGTACTTAAATAATATTTTGGAGTTGGTCTTGCTCTCTTTGGCTATCTCGTTTTCATTTTCTAATTTAGCCCATCTAAACACTTTTTTACATGCTTCATTGACTACTTTATTTGCTTTAACGGATGCCTCAGATTAATCCAGTTTAAAAGCTTTAAATGCCTTGTTTTAATTTCTCATTAGCTGTGCTACCTTCCTACTGAGCCACAATGGTTTCAGTTTGTTTCTTTTATATTTATTACCTAGTGGAATATATTGGGATGTGTACTTTTCTAGTGTTAGTTTGAAGATTTTCCACTTATCCTCTGTGTTTTTCTCATGAAAGGGTTTTTGCCAGTCAATGAGATTGAGAGCTTCCCTTATCCTAATGAAGCTAGCCTTTTTAAAATTATAGGGTTAAGCAAGCCCCCTATGAATTTGGTTCTTTGAGTTTATTTCAAAATACATCATATTGGGGTCACTCTTACCCAGCTGCTCCCTTACTCAAATATTTGACAAAAGATCAACATTGTTTGTTATAACCAGATCCAGACACGCATCCTTCTACTAGTTATGTCATGAAGGTATCATTTAACACCTGTAACATCAGTAACCGGATTTCCTTTGTTGATTTATTAGTCCCGCTATCCCAATTAATATCCGGGTAATTAAAATCTCCAATAATTAAAGTGTTATATCCAGATGTGCAGTCTTCCTGATTTGTTCTAACAGTTGTTCTTCCTTATCATTAACCACATTAGGCGGATTATATCATATGCCGACCAATAGTTGACGTCCTAGCTTATGCCCCATAGATTCCACATTTTCCTCTATCACATACCAGTCGTGCAATATTTGGCCTTAAAGCATGTACTTGAAATCACTGGACAACACCAGGAACTCTATATATATATCTCATGGAGTACATATTTATATCTCTAAGAAGATTGACTTATGCAGATTGACTGATATTTTGGTAGGCGAAGGGTTAAATTGACCTGCTAATTATGGTTAAACATTGTTTGTATATAAGGCTTGTGGCAGTTGATGTTAAACATGACAAGGCATCTTGCCGAAACATCACTTGAATTTTGTGCCCCTGAGGTCGTCCCAAAATAAATATATATTTTTATATCGTTGAGTTCCTGGTGTTGCCCACTGATTTCAAGTACATGTATTAAGTGGATTGCGGAACCCGGACTGTGGAGCACCCCGGCACCAACAAGACATTGGTGAGTTACCCTGTGATAGCTGCCTCTAGTTCCCCCATCTTGTTAGGACTTCTAAATTCAGCTTAATTTTATCAACTAAAACATCTAATGGAAGTAATATTTTAACCTCCCTGATGGTATTTCTGAGTGTGGCTCGGGGTTAACTTTTTGTACCGAAAACGGTATCCCCGAGCCACACTCGGGCTGGATACTTACATGTCCTGCGCTCCCTCGCTGATCCCCGCAGTCTCCTCCACCCGCTCGCAACATCACACTGCCTGGTCCTCTTCTCGCGAGGAGTGAACCAGGAAGTGTGACATCGCGATCGGCTGCAGTGTGACTGCGGGGACAGCGAGGGAGCGCAGGACATGTAAGTATCGGCCCGAGTGTGGCTCGGGGATACCGCTTTCAGCATTGAAAGTTAACCCCCGAGCCACACTTCTACCGCTAGATTAATTGGACCGATTCTGATATATAAAATATGTCAGAATCGGACCGCCAGGGAGGTTAACATGAGTTTACGGTTTTCTAACTATGTAAATTTTTTTTATTATTAAATCTTTTTGATCTTGATGAATGAAATTGAATTTGCAAATCATTATGGCAATCGTTTGGCCCTGGAATGACCATGTTCATTGCCAATTTCCACATAAGGCAGCTCCAAAGGGATTTTCACAATGATTATTTATTCAAAGGAATTCATGGTATAAGAAACCTTCACATAAATGTTCATTTCTAACTAGCAATGGTGTAACTAAACATAAGATGTATGTAAAAAAACATATCCAATCAGAAAAAGATTAATTTGCTACCTGGATTGGCTATTATTATCAGTCCCGGATGTGAAGTATTTCTTTTAATGCAGATGTTTTCATTTATTCTCTTGAGTATAAGGTGACCTACTATACTATTGCGCCACAAGGGTAGACACTTTCCGAGATGGAGCTTTGACAGATGTTCAGCCATTATTTGCTAGTGCTTAAAGCGTCTTATAGGATGAGGGAAGTAGACAAGTGTTATCTGGATTATACCCTTGAAAATCACCTTGACACGTATTATTAACACTCCTCTGTTAAATTAAGAATACTGCTCTGTAACTGGACAAATGTTACATATAAAAAAGGGTAATAAACACATATTACATTTTTTAAAATTCTTTATTTTTGAATTTTCACATGTATTCAAAGTAGTATGAAAATGGTGAGACATTACTGCATATAAAGACAGCATTAGACATCAGACAATAAAATTATGCAATAGAGAGGCACTGCTAATTTGCCTGTAACTAGGGTAAATAGAATTTATGAGAAGAAAAATAAGGAGAAAAGTGAGGGAAAAATAAGCTCGGGATATACAGGGTTATCCAAAGAGATCCGAATTGCTTGAGAAAGGTAACCGAACGCTGAAAATCAGTGTTCGGTTACCTTTCTTGGCCATTCGGCTATCCAGAGAGCAGGCAATTCGCCAAATTCTAGCGAATTGCCTGAACATACAGTGCCTGTTCGGTCCCTGTTCGAGGGCAGTGAAATCCCCATGAAAAAGCACTGCTTCGGCTATTCAGAGAACACAAACCAGCAGTGAAAGGTTCCCCTAATGCCCTGCCATTCGGTGATTTCATGCGGCAAACTTATTCAGGAGAATCCCATAGGCTTCAATGTTAAAAATATTCCCGTTTTAATTCAATATCTAATAAACCGTTCATTATAAAATTCTGCAGTAAAGAGTCTCTTTATTTATAGATTTTTTAGGATACTTTAAGCATTTTTCAGAATTTTTTTTTTTAAAAGTCCTATTTTTTTAAGGTTACTTCTTTTTTCTGTAACAGCCCTCTTTATTATCATTCCCTGGACCTCCTGTGTAAATTTCAGAGATTTTCGCTCAGTAGTTTCTTTGCAAACAGCGTTTCATTTTCACAGATTCATACAAACGGTTTTGCTAATTTATTCACTGCCTCCTCTGCGTCTCAGCTGCTTCGGCTCTGTGTGATTCGGCTCCTGTTCGGCTGCTTCGCTGCATGTGATCGGCTCCTGCTCGGGTTTTTCTAAGGTTAATCCAGATGTTTTTGCGGGTTTTCGGCGTGCATTCGCTGGGTTTTGCGGTTAGTTTTCGTCAGGTTTGCGGCAGCTTTTCCCTGCAATTCGGGGACCCTGTGGTGCTTGCTGAATACACCGCAGGGTCACCGAAATGGGATCGGCAAAAGGAACCGAATTGAAGAGAACGAAAAGTCACCGAACGTGCGGTGACTTTTCGAATCTCTTTGAATAACCCTGATAGGGAGTTCACCCTTTTCCACAGATATCTGCAGGTAAAGATGAACCAAGTTCGCATAGAGTCACATTGATAGAGAATTGCCACGGTAACAGAAAGGTGCAGGGTCACACGAGTTTTAGGTGTGATGAAGAGCATGCCTGCACAAAATAACATTAAAAAAAATTAGAACTATGAAGAATGTTGTTGAAAGGGTAATAAGAGATATGAGGGGTGAAGCTAGTGAAATGATTTTACAGGATGAAAGGCTATGCTTATGTCATTGCTGCATACTGTGACTCACTGCTCACATGGTTATCCTGTTACAGGATCTTTGGTATGTGTAGATCCGGTACAAAGACAGAAAAGAGTCTTTAATGAGACACTGCAGTACCAAATTGTATATTGCATTTTTTTCATGAATTACCAGTTAAAGGGATACTCCAGGCAATATGACCACCTCAGCTTTTTAAGGTGGTCATATTGCCTGAAGTATCCCATTTTTTCCCCCAGCCTTCTATCTTTTCCCGATCGGCTGATATTGCGGTGGACTTTACTCCGCCCTCCCAGCTGTCAATCAGCCGATCGGGTTTCAAGGTCCCCGCGTTTTGGAACTCTCGGCAAAGCTGGGACGTCATCTCGCTAGAAGCGGTCAAGAATAAAACGCATGTTTGAGGCTATAATCAATTCCTCGCATCATTTGATGATAGAAGAGGATGTCAAAAGACTTGTAGGTCGGACGTTCAGTCGTCCATTTGGAGGTATACGGTGGTAAAGTTGAGTACTCTGCCTCCATCAACAGTGTATAAAGGCGGGACAGCAGATGAGGGGGTGGGGGATCTGACAAGCATAGAGATTCAAATGGAGTCAAGTCTCGTCTCATGGGGTGGTGTGCAGACAAACCGGCAAAGAAATGTGGTGTAAGTTTGAATCGGAAAATATGGACAATCATAGTCGGTGGACAAATAGGTGGACGCTCTCTCAGAGGGAAAGTCAGGATTGATAGTCACCACGGTGCGTGGTAAGGGCAAAGCCGACAGACCCAGACGTGTGCGGTACCTTCTTCAGAGGTGGAGCGCTGGGGAGATCGTGGGGTGGGGAGAAGAACACAAAACCTTGTGTGAAGCCATTTGTCACCAGGTGTACCAAAGTTTGTGAGGTGGGACTAATCGCTGAGGCGTAAGAACAGGGACGCGGTATAGTAGAATTCCAAATGCGGCAGGCCAAATCCACCTCATCCTGGTGGGAGGAGCATACACTATCCTCGGTCTCCTCCCAGACCACACATATGCCCCACATATGTTTCTTAGTTTACTAAAGGAAGCCAGGGGATGTGGATAGGGAGGGTCTGAAAGAGGCATAAAAATTTGACAAGAACGAAAAAATTTATTACGTTTACCCTACCGAACCAGGAAAACAACGGCTTGCTCCAAACCTGCAAGTCTTGACCTGGAACCATGCGCTACCCTTGGGGATACTCGCGGAAATGCTTCTGTGCTGCCACAAGTATCACCTCCTAGAGTCCATAGGACTCCATGGAGGGTTGGGCTGCTGGGTCTCGAACCCTGTGCAATCTCTCGATATACTGTATAGCGTAGCGACGCAGTGCGATCGCGGAGGGAGACTGGGGACTATTTGTCCCCAGTTTCACTCTGCTCCCGGTAGCAAGAAGCACCAGATTGGGCTGCCGTTCTCACCGCGGGAGGAGAGGTGAGTGTCGGATTTATTGGGGGGGGGGATTTAAGCTGGTGCTAGATGATTCTGCAAAAGGGGATTCATTTAGCATCAGCTTCTAGGACTCTGTAAAAACATGTTTAGCCATCGGTATGCTAATTATAGCTAGGACTTTGTAATACCTTACTTATCCTAACTCTAATTACAGATTGCTTTCCCCATTTTAAGTAAAGGGTGCGCAAAGTACAGTGTGCTTGCAGAAGCTAGTGCAATCACTGATACGCAAACACATTATTTACCTGTTTAGCGTTAGGGATGTAATATTGAGGCATGCGTTAAAGTCACTTATCCTAATGTTAAAGCTTACATATCCAGTAATGTAATCTAGCCCTTAGTGTTTCATAGCACAGTCTACGTCTGTTTTAATGTATTATTTTTGTGCTGCAAAAATAGGGGCAACTCCAGCCTGCATCACTTTTGTAGATAGAATTGTTGGGTTCATCACCTAACTAAGGAGACACGTCAAGAAAATCACATGTCTTCAAAGCAGTAAAAGTATTCTAAACTTGTATTACCTTTCACCTTGTAAAGAGTTTGTCTGAATACTTCAGCTCCTCCCTGTTGCTCTTAACCTTTAGCAGCATTCTGTGTACTTTTCGAATTCATCTACTGTAATTTCCTTTATGTACGGTTTGCTGTCATTTTGCTTTATCATACAATGTCATATTGTATATTCTCCAGATCTCACGTCTTCACAATATGAACAAGACAGTGATGTGAAACTTTATTTATTTATTTATAAAGGATTTTACCAGGAAGGATACATTGAGATTTCTCTCGTTTTCAAGTATGTCCTGGGTTCAAGAACATTGAAGTGTTACAGTTACAGAAATACAAAGTAATACAATGCAAGATATTAAAAAACAACACAAATATACAGATTAACAGAAAATAAATAAGTAGGAAACTTTCTCGTGTTAAGAAATAAATCCAATACAGTAAAATAACAGTAAAATGGAAAGTCACTTAAAAGTACAGATTTTGTCGTTATTATGATTATTCCAAGAACATGTGAAAAAACACTTTACATATGAATAATACAAGATCGATATATTTTATAATAGTTTTTTTAGCTTTATTATTAAGTTCCCCTCCCCCCAAAAAAGGAACATAAAATAAAATCAAGAGCAGGGATTAATAATTTCATTGTCAGGGTTATTCAAAGAGATTTGAAAAGTCACCGCGCGTTCGGTGACTTTTCGTTCTCTTCAATACGGTGCAAATCGGCTTTCCCATTTTGGCCACCCTGCGGTGTATTCAGCAGGTACCACAGGGCTGTCGAAGTGCAGGGAAAAGCTGCCGAAAACTAGGCGAATACAGGCCGAAAACCCGCAAAACCATCTGGATTAACCCGTCGAAGACGCCGGAAACACCCGAGCAGGAGCCAATTACACGCAGCGCAGCCGCCGGAAAAAGCAAACACCGCAGACGAGTGAAGTGAATACATTAGCAAAACAGTTTGCATGAATGATTGAAAAGTGAAACACTGTTTGCAAAGAAACTATTGAGTGAAAATGTCTGAAATTTACATATGAGGTCCAATGAATGATAATAAAAAGGGCTGTTACAGAAAAAATAAGTAAACTTAAAAAAAATCAGATGATTTTTTAAAAAAAAATTAAAATCCAGAAAAATGCTTAAAATATCCTTAAAAATCTATAAATAAAGAGACTCTTTACTGCAGAATTTTACAATGAACGGTTTATTAGATATTGAATTAAAACGGGAATATTTTTAACATTGAAGCCTATGGGATTCGCCTGAATAAATCTGCCACACGAAACCACCAAATGGCAGGGCAATTCGGGAACCTTTCACTGCTGGTTTGTGTTCTCTGAATAGCCGAAGCAGTGCTTTTTTATGGGGACTTCACTGCCCTCGAACAGGCACCGAACAGGCACCGTATGTTCAGGCAATTCGCCAGGATTTGGCGAATTGCCTGCTCTCTGGATAGCCGAATGGCCAAGAAAGGTAACCGAACGCCGATTTTCATGTGGTCATGTGGCCCAGCAGGACAAGCCTCCGTGGAGTCCTATGGACTCCAGGAGGTGATACTCGTGGCAGCGTGTTAGCGCTGCCGCTAGTATTCAGGAGGTTAACACTGTGTTCTGGGGCACACCTGCCACGGAATATGGTGTTAAATCAGTGACGCAAAGGGAAACCCTGCAGGTGCAGGTTTTCCCTGTTAGTCTCCCCGTTTTTAGCCGAGACCAGGGAATAGTGCCCAGGGGATTTTCCAGGTGTCAATACTCTTGTACAGTTTACATCAACCTACCGCACATTCTGAAATATTATTTGAAGGAAAAAAATAATTTCCTCCATCTCCCCAGAGCAAAGACACTCACGACATGAACCAAACGAATGGAAGACTAATAGGGTTATTTTATTCAAAGAGAGCCGAAGTTGAACCGACCTGTGAATTTCCCAGTATGGTGCAATTTCGTGACCAGCTTTTCAAAAGCTGGCAATTTGCTAAATATTGGCGAATTGCCTGCGAATTACGGTGATCTTCGGCAGCAGTGACATTCCCCATAGAGAAGTAATAGTTAATCTATTCAGAGAACACCGAACAGCACCAAATGTCAGTGAAATGCCCTGATTCTCAATGGTTTCATTCAGCAGGTTTAATCAGGCGAATCCTATAGGTTTCAGTGTAAAGGTTTCAGGTTTCGAATATTTATTAAACCGTTTAAATAAAATAATATTTATTAAAAGTCTCTTTACGTATTTATTGTTTTAGGCATTTTTCAGGATTTTTTCAGTGAAATCTTTTTTTCTTATGTAACAGACCTTTTTATTATTACTCATAGGACCTTATATGTAATTTTCAGGAGGTAGGTTTTTTGCACACAGCTTTAAAAAGTTGCAGTGTTTTTTAATTTTTTTTACCCCGTTTGTCAGCTTATCGGCTTTTTCCGGCAGCGGGTCGGCACTCTGTTCGGCAGATTGTCGACTTTTTTTGGATGCCTTCGTCTTTTTTTCGGCGGTTTTGTGGCGGATTGTCGAGTGCGTTCGGCTTTTACTTGTCGGTTCTTCCGTATGATGCGATGCATTTTCAGATGCGTTCAGCGGATTTTCCCTGCACTTTCCCTGCTGAATTCACTTGCAGGGTCGGGGAATTTGATTCCCCGAAGTGCAGGGAACAAAAGGGCACCAAAATTCAGGTGGAATTTCGGTGCTCTTTGAAAAACCCCTATAGTGGCTAAAAACGACATCTGCCTTTATGCTAAGTGATGCTCCTATTGAAGCTCCGCAGGATCAAATACAAATTTTGGAGCATGGCCAGGACGACCAGAACAACTGGTCCAGCAGAATAATGTTTCATTTTTGTGCCCAACCCAAGAGTGTTTCCACAGATCAACTAGCTGATGACCACATTCAAACAAAACTGATACGTTTGTCTTAAGGAAAGTTAAAGGCCTACTCAGGATCCTAATGAAATGCCATTTACAGTATTTTTCGCTCCATACGATGCACTCCCCCCCCCCAAACAATGGGGGAAATGTCTGTGCATCTTATGGAGCGAATATTGACAACTCACTGTGCTCACTGACAGGTCTTGTCTGATGTTTCATTGTGTGATTAGCTGAGCTGAGGCTGATACGTACAAATCAGTGATCACAGCTGAGCTGCACTTGACGACACCTACTCTGCCATTAATATTTTAGTACACCATTTGGTTTAGAATATTTTCTTCTTGTTTTCCTCCACTAAAACCTAGGTGTGTCTTATGCTAAGGTGCGTCTTTATAGTGTGAAAAATACGGTATATGATATACCGAGGTATTACCCATTTACGGGCACTATCAGCTGCCCACTAAAACCGGGACGCAAAGTGGAAAAAATTAGCTTCCCTTTGCATCCCGGTATCCCCAGCAGATCGCGGGGCATGCGCCGAGTCCGGAAGCATGCCCCTTAGCGATCGCCAAGCTAGCAGATGCTGGGGGCAGCACTTCAGCGACGTCCCCAGAATCCCCTCCATGGCTTCCATAGGAATCCATGGAGGATCGTGCTGCAAGATATTGCTGGTCGGCGGAGTGATCACGGAAGGGAGACAGGGGAGTTTCTTCCCCCAGTCTCACGCTGCTCCCGGCAGCCAGAAGCAGCGGATCGGGCCGCCGTTCTCGCCGCAGGAAGAGAGGTGAGTATCTGATTTTTGGGGGGGTTTTGAGCTGCAGGTAATGGATTTTGCAGCAGCACAATCCGTTACCTACACCTCTAAGCTGGTAACTTTAGCACCAGCTCTTATTAACTAGCGTTAGGACAAAGTGATCTTGTGCTGTGCTTTCACTTTGCGCTCCCCATGTTAGGTATAGAGAGCGCAAAGTACAGTAAACTTGTGCTGGGAATCGCAAATTAACAAGCACCAATGGGTTTTTTAACCTGTTAGCAATTCGAAGGTGATGTGGGCGCAGCGCTACGACCTCCAGTAAGCTAGCGCTAATGCTGATGCTAGTGTTAGCTTGAAGGAGGTGATAGAGCCCTACATCTCTTATGCAGATCATTTCATCGGACATTTTCACCTGAGTCGGAAAAAATGCTGTGTAACAAATAGCTCTTTATACTCATAAGGCAATGTGTCATGGTTACACAGTGACCCAACACATAGAATCCAGGGAAAAGGAGGAAACTCTGCCTATATAATTGGTCCTTGCATTGCCAGACAGAACAGAGAAAGGAGTAAAGGAAGGACAAGCCAAGGTCAAAGCTAGGAGGCAGGTACTTGGTAGCCAAGGCAAAAGTCGAAAAACAGAAAATCAAAGTTATTGACAAAGTGATACGCTGGTAGGAAAAAACACATTAAGGCAGTGAGGAATGCCAAAAGAGGATATTTAATGCCCCAAGATGTTGCTAATAAGCCGTGGCATCGGTGTGCGCTGAACGTACATCCACGTTGACACTGAGGCAAGGGAACGTCTCAGAGTGACACGGTAATATGAGGGCATCAACAGAGTACTGGGGTGTCATCAGAATGATACTGAGGAAAAGGGTGTATACCCGAAGGAGAGCTGGCAACCCTCACACCATCAGCATGCGTGACACATTGCTAAAGATATTGCATAAATTGAATTAATTCAAATGTTCATGGCTGAAAGGCCTCCCTTATTTTAGATATGAATTACTTTTCATGGTTTTGACTTGTATGTCATACTCTTTTCTATTTGTCTTTGCCCTTGCAAATGTGGTAGGACCGAATCACTTTAATATCTGTGCATTATATGATTTATCATTGTGGTTTTGTATAGTTCCAAACATCTGAGCATTAGACAAAGCATTATACAGTAATTAGCGTTCACTTTAAATATTGTCCAATAGTATTATGGTGAAATTATGAGTATTTATGTGCTACCATAAAATACACCAGCTATACATACAGCAGCTATAACAAGGTAAAAAGCCATTTTAGTAAGGCGTACACGGCTATAACCCCCATTGTAGTGTGTTTTACTGTGCAGTAATAAAGACAGTAATAACAAGGGTTATTCTGAGAGAGGTGAAAAGCAGGAGAATGACTGGAGAATGGAAAATTCTAGGTCAAAATAGCCGATTTGGAAAGTGAGATGAAAGGGAGAATTTTTCTGGTTTGGTTATTTTGATCTAGATTTTTCCATTCTCCAGTCATTCTCCTGCTTTTCACCGCTCTTTGAATAACCCTGATAGTGACAGTCTGTGGAAGATTTAGAAGGAGACCTGGCTATGGATTTCGGGGCATGTGGGTAGGCTTCATCCAAGAATGGGAGGGGGGGTTATACATCCTCTATAACCCATGGCAAAATTATCAGCAAAAGCCCCAAACACACCGTATAACCCAAACATTTGATCTGACGTCCTTATTCTATATCTCACTAAAAGGATAGGAGACAACCCTACTTGCAGAAACCTCAGGAATGACATACAGAAGGAAAATCTATACCGAGATCCGGTCCTTATAATGTACCGGTTCCCAGCCTGTTATACGCGTACCCCCAGGGATGGCGTACGAGGACCCCTAGGGGTATGCATAAAAAAAAATCATAATGGCGGACCTTTGCGTTCCGACTGGCATTACAATTTTTTATTACTTACAACAGACTCGCTCGCGGGAGCGGATGAAAGCCGGTTTCCATCCGGCCCCCTACATCAGAGCAGGCAGCATGGATGTGCTCGGAGCGTCGTGGGCATTCCCTCCCCAGCGCTGACGTCGCTCTCCACACATCCGGTCAAGGGCATGCCCACTTACCCCTGGTTGTCCTCTGCCTCCTGCTGTCTCCTCCCAGCAGTGACATCTCAGGGAGGGGGGGCCGCAACTCCTGCAGAGGCTACAGAAGAAATCTGCGCTCCACTTATCGGCAGATGGCTCAGTTCCAAGTTCGAGCAGCACTGACGGGCAGAGTTCAAACCAAGATCCCCCCTCCTCCGCGTCGTGCTGCCTCCCAGTGCGCCCGAGGAAGGGGGCCCAAGGTTGGTCCGTGATATCGTCATACAGCACATTACTGTGGAGCTCTGTGGCACCCTCATACACCCTGCACACTACTGTGGAGCTCTGTGGCAGCCTCATACACACCACACATTACTGTGGAGCTTGTGAAACCCTTAGAATTGCTAGATCAGCCATGTTTTCCTGGACACATATTATTTATTCATGCTGATGGGCAGTGCATCATAAAAGCCACCCCGCAACATTTAGAATACATTTGCTGTAGGTGAGAAATCATAAATGGAATCCCAGGTGACCTGCCTTGATTTCTTTCCTGCAGCATATGAATTATACATGTTGCAGGACAGCACTTTTCCCTGTGATCCCCTCTGCATGAAATAGTTATATGTGTCCAGGAAAACATGGCCGACTTGGCAACGCTAGATACCCTCATACAGACTGCACATTACTGTGGAGCTTGTGATATCCTCATACACACCGCACATTACTGTGGAGCTCTGTGGCACATTCATAAACACTGCAAATTACTGTGGAGCTCTGTAGCAGACTCATACACACCACACATTACTGTGGAGCTTGTGATACCCTCATACACTAGGGTTCCCACCTGTCCGGTTTTGACCCGGACTGTCTGGTTTTGGAGTCATGTGTCCGGGTTTGACACCCTCTGCCACCCGGACACATGATTCCGAGGTGCCAGCACAAGTACCCGCCTCATAGTTACATTTCCTGCGTTCCCCCGGTGCCTCGGTCCTCTCCTCCGTCTATTTTTTTTTTCATTTTGGAGACGCACCGCCCACTGTGGGAGGGGTTGGGTGGTGTGTCAGTGACGTGTCGTCCTCCCCGCCTCCTCCCATGAGCCACTGTCAGACACTCGCAGGCGCAACAGCTCACGTGACGAATAATACCAGTGTGCCATGCATAATACAAGTGTGCCATGCATAATACCAGTGTTCCCCCTCGCCTATATACCAGTGTCTTGTGCCATAAAAATACCAGTGTGCCAGTCATAATACCAGTCTGCCATGCATAATATCAGTGTGAATACCAGTGTGCCATGCATATACCAGTGTGCCATACATATACCAGTGTGCTATGCATAATACCAGTGTGCCAGCCATAATAACAGTGTTTCATGCATAATACCAGGGTGCCAGCTATAATACCAGTGTTTCATGCATAATACCAGTGTGCCAGCTATAATACCAGTGTGCCATGCATAATACCAGTGTTCCATGCATAATACCAGTGTGCCAGCCATAATACCAGTCTACCATGCATAATACCACTGTGCCATGCATAATACTAGTGTGCCAGCCATAATACCAGTCTGCAATGCATAATACCAGTGTGCCATGCATAATACCAGTGTGCCATGCATAATACCAGTGTGCCAGCCATACCAGTCTACCATGCATAATACCACTGTGCAATGTATAATACTAGTGTGCCAGCCATAATACCAGCATGCCAGCCATACCAGTCTGCCATGCATAATACCAGTGTGCCAGCCCTACCATTCTGCCATACATAATACCAGTGTGCCATACTAGTGTGCCATGCATAATACCAGTGTGCCATGCATAGTACCAGTCTTCCAAGGATAATACCATTGTGCCCAACATAATACCAGTGTGCCCGCCATGATACCAGTGTGCTATAATACCAGTATGCCATGCATAATAGCAGTCTGACAGGCATAATACCAGTGTGCCATGCATAATAGCAGTCTGACAGGCATAATACCAGTGTGCCATGCATAATACCAGTCTGCCATACATACCACGTGCTATAATGTATACGCTACAAAAAAAATGGCTGCCCGAACCCAACACTAGAGTGTTCGGGTTTGGCTTGAAGGATGTTCCAGAACTGCTGAACCCTATTGGAGAAAGACCCGCTCCCACTCCGACTTTCTTCACTATAAAGTTATGCTCCAGTCCTACAGCTCTGCGCTTTTCCTAGCCAAGCAGTCATATTTTACAGCCCTCCTACACACCCACTCCCGGAACCCAAAACGCCTGTTCACCACCTTCAACTCTCTCGTCCTGCAGTGGCGGTTCCTCACACTGACCTCAAAGCTGAAGACCTAGCGTTCTTTTTCACAGCAAAAATTGAACAGATAAGAACTGAAATCTCCACAATGCCATCTTCACCCATGCAGGAAGATGCTAACCATGTCTATCCTCGCATTTTTAACTCGTTCCCTTCAACTACTGAACAAGAGGTCCTACTACTACGATCCTCTCATCCCACTATCTGCCCCCTCGACCCCGTTCCCTCACATCTTGCCAAAACACTTTCTGTTTCTCTTGTACCATCCTTGACCCACACCTTAAATCTGTCTCTGGGGACTTTCCTGCTCCCCTCAAACATGCCACAGTAGTCCCAATCCTAACAAAAACATCTCTGGATCCGACTGCTCCCTCCAACTACCGCCCCGTTTCCCTGCTCCCTTTTGCCTCCAAACTCCTCGAAAAGCTTGTGTATGCAGTGGCGTAGCGGGGAGGGGGCTGGGGGGGCGGTGGCCCCGGGCGCAGTTTTCTTAGGGGCGCATAATTTCAAAAGAAATTTGCGCCCCTAAAAGTTCAGGCCCGGAGGGCGGAGCTAACAGCCGAGGAGAGAGGACGTGTGCAGCCGGGCTCCGTTGAAGATTTTGCTTGTTTACCTGTAATCCCGACTGCCATCGACCTCATAGACGACCCCAACCTGTATAAGGTCTGTTTGTGCACCCCTGAAGCGGTCTCACCGAGCAGCAGTGGTTTAAAAGGACCCAACCGATCACTTGCAACACTTGCGACCTACTCCGGTCGGCCATCTTGCAACCGCGGAGTTTATTATTTCACTCGCCTGCCGCTTGCTGCCCTACTTGAACTTAGCACCCGGTGCGCCCGTTGTTAGTGGGGACCCAGGTGCTTGGGAGATCCCGAGGAGTGAGACAGATTGGGGACCGCTTTGTGCGGCGACCTTTGTTAGTAATATACTCCGCTGTACTTTTATTCAGACTAAACAGTCAGTATACGGCTACTTTAATGGGGAGGAAGACCGGGAAGAAACCTCTGCTACCGGATGGTACCCAGCAGCGGGACATCCGTGATGCACTAGGTGAGGCCCGACGAAAGCGGCAGGGCGAACCCCACACATATTTGTCTCCCACAGCGAGTTCTGCGGAAGAGGAGGAACCGTTTTGGTCTGAGACCTCGGTGGCTGCCCGGCATTCTCCAGGATTGCTGGGGGTAAAGAATCGACCGGGTTCGACCGCCGGAGATCCAAAGCCATCAGTGGCACGACGGCTGGAGACGCCATCTGACCACTTGGATTCTGTGGACTCACTTCCTACAGCCCCTGGGAGGCGGATGTGTACGGACCGCATGTCCTTCACGAGGGAGGATGTTCGGAGCTTATTGAGGGAAGCAATGGATGAGATGAAGGCGGTGTGGAGGGCGGATTTTGCGGCCATGTCTGCAGACCTGACGCAGGTTAGAGATCGTTTGACGGCTGCGGAGGCTCGAGTTGACGAGGTCGAAGTGACCCAGACACTACTTACGCCGCAGGTGGAATCGTTACAGTCGCAGGTCGCGCTGCTTACGGGAGCGGTAGAAGCAGCTGAAATCCGACATCGACAGAAGAATATCCGTATCCGGGGGATCCCGGAGACACTTGCTGATGCCGACCTTTTGCCATTTATTAACAAAGCTACTTCTGCGATGCTCGAATCCGCCACCAGTCCTTTTTTCAGAAAGCCATCCGGCTTCGAAAGGCGGCCACGGCCCCGGTGGACTCCCCTCGAGATGTGCTGGCAGTGGCGGGGTCGGTGGCTGATAAGCACCAATTGATGTCGCTCCCTGTGGCCCGAGCACCAATTGTTTTTGAGAATGTATCCTTATCTTTATTTAATGATCTCCCATTTGTGACATTGATTGCTCGACGTCAATTCCGAGAGGTCACAGCGTTTTTGAGGAGCTGTGGGGTGAAATACAGGTGGGGGGTGGCGGGATCTCTGTACATATATCATGATAATTTGACACACCTGGTGACTTCGCCTGAGGCGGCGTGGTCCCAGCTACGTTCAATGGGTCTGTTTCCAACCCCAGAGATAAATAGTTCTGGACTGAACGGTCCCCCGCTTCTACGAAGGATCCGGGTTACGTATGGACCTGAAATCAGGCAGTGATATACCTGGACACTCTGGTCTTTATTGCCTCTTAACGACCTTTTTCGGATTGTGTTTCCCCCATTGATACTATTAATTTTCTTGGACTATTTATGACTTTACATATTCCCACGCCGTGCCTTTTGATTTCCTGCAAAAATTATTATTATTTTTTATTTTTTATTTATTTTTTTCTCAGTTTCATTCAGATGACTTTTTAAGTATACGCGATACATTTCGCCGATTTCGTTTTTTCTGTTTATTGATGTTCTTATTCTCCTTCCCCCTTTTATATTATTTGGTATGATATGTGCTTGATCTGCTGAGGATGGTGTACCCACCCTTCCCCCCCCCTTTTTTTTTTTTGGCATTTTTTCAGGTTGCCGGAGGCGTGCCACCATGGCTTTGGGTCATGTTTGGCCCTCGGGCTCCTGGGCCTCGTGACATTGCTCCTCCATGGCCTCCCTCGGGAGTGTGCCAGGAGAGTCACGGTTATGGTCTTTGCCATTCTCCTCCTACCCCCTATTTGACCCCTTCACCCCCCCTTTTTTTTTTTTTTCCTCTCTGCCCTGTGGGTCACCATCTTCTCAGCAGCGATATATATACAGCACCATTTTCTCCCCATTTATTTTTCTCTTCTTATCCCCCTCCCCTCTTTTCCTTGCGAGAAATTTCTGTCAAAATATGACTATATGGTTAACTCTATGTTACATAAGTGATCTCTTATGGCCCTGCGAGGTCACTTTCGTTGGTTATTTTGATTTTATTTCTGTTCGCCAAATAAGGCCGCCTTTTCTTATTTTTTGTTGTTTACCCTCGATGAGACCCCCCTCTTAGGGGATGTTTGCTAAAATGTGATTTTCCTCAGATGACTTCTTTGTTTTATACTGATGTGTTTCTTTGATGACATTACATGGCTCTGCGAGGCCATTTCATGCTTTGTTTGTGTTTACCCTCGATGAGACCCCCCTCTTAGGGGATGTTTGCTAAAATGTGTTTTTCCTCAGATGACCTCATTGTTTTATACTGATGTGTTTCTCTGATGACATTTCATGGCCCTGCGAGGCCATTCCATGCTTTGTACGTTGTTAAGCTGACTTTTTCAAAATAAAAACTTTGAAAATAAAAAAAAAAAGTTCAGGCCCGGACTGACCTGCCATGCAGCGGGAGTGCCCGGTCCTGAACAGCGTGAGTCCGTATTGAAGGGGAGGAGGCTGCGTGCGTGCGCAGGTCACGCGGTACGGCCAGTCAGGTGGTACGGAGTCTCTGTACCACCTGACTGGCCGGACTGCGTGACCTGCGCACGCACGCACGGACGCAGCCGCCTCTTCTTCAACATGGACTCTCACGCTGTTCAGGACTGGGCACACCCGCTGCATGACATCCGGCCCCCACCCGCTGCTTGGCATCCGGCCCACAACCCCTGCATGGCATCTGGAGCTGGGGCAATATCCAGGTGAGCTGGGGCAATATCCATAGGAGCTGGGGCAATATCCATATGAGTTGGGGCAATATCCAGGTGAGCTGGGGGCATATCCAGGTGAGCTGGGGCAATATCCATGAGAGCTGGGGGCAAATCTATGAGAGCTGGGGGCAATATCCATGAGAGCTGGGGGCAATATCCATGAGAGCTGGGGGCAATATCCATGAGAGCTGGGGCAATATCTATGAGAGCTGGGGCAATATCCATGTGAGCTGGGGCATATCCATAGGAGCTGGGGCAATATCTATATGAGCTGGAGCAATATCCAGTTGAGCTGGGGGCATATCCAGGTGAGCTGGGGCAATATCCATGAGAGCTGGGGGCAAATCTATGAGAGCTGGGGGCAATATCCATGAGAGCTGGGGGCAATATCCATGAGAGCTGGGGGCAATATCCATGAGAGCTGGGGCAATATCTATGAGAGCTGGGGCAATATCCATGTGAGCTGGGGCATATCCATAGGAGCTGGGGCAATATCTATATGAGCTGGAGCAATATCCATGAGAGCTGGGGCAATATCCATATGAGCTGGGGCAATATCCATATGAGCTGGGGCAATATCCATATGAGCTGGGGCAATATCCATATGAGCTGGGGGCAATATCCATATGAGCTGGGGCAATATCCAGGTGAGCTGGGGCAATATCCAGGTGAGCTGGGGCAATATCCATATGAGCTCGGGCAATATCCAGGTGAGCTGGGGCAATATCCATGTGAGCTGGGGCAATATCCAGGGGAGCTGGGGCAATATCCAGGTGAGCTGGGGCAATATCCAGGTGAGCTGGGGCAATATCCAGGTGAGCTGGGGCAATATCCAGGTGAGCTGGGACAATATCCATATGAGCTGGGGCAATATCCATATGAGCTGGGGCAATATCCAGGTGAGCTGGGGCAATATCCAGGTGAGCTGGGGCAATATCCATATGAGCTGGGGCAATATCCATATGAGCTGGGGCAATATCCATGTGAGCTGGGGCAATATCCAGGTGAGCTGGGGCAATATCCAGGTGAGCTGGGGCAATATCCATATGAGCTGGGGCAATATCCATGAGAGCTGGGGCAATATCCATATGAGCTGGGGCAATATCCATGTGAGCTGGGGCATATCCATGTGAGGCTTGGGGCAATCTACATGTGAGCTGGGGGCAATCTACATGTGAGCTGGGGACATTCTGTGTATATGTATCTGGGCATTTATATACACGTGTGAGCTGGGGCATTTTTATATGAGGTCTGTTCTTATTGGAAAGCGTTCACATGACATAAAATAAAAGTATCGTTACTCGGTATCGTGAGTACTTTTAAAAAATATCGGTACTCGTACTCAGTGTTAAAAAAAAGTGGTATCGGTGCATCCCTAGTTTTCAATTGTAGTTTTTTGTTTAATCACCTGCAATAGTGATTCAAAGGCAAGTGTGGTGTTTGTTTATGCTGGAATAAAAAGGCATTTCATTTTCACAACTTCAAGTCTGCGGCTGTTTATATACCCTAGAATACCATGTTGTTTGGCTGGAACCAAGTATCCAGAGTGGTTGTTGTATCACAGTTAAGGGGTTCAATGCCCTAATGGTGGAAGGGAATTAGGGCATGCTAACGTGTCCACAGGTTGGGGGGGGCGCACAATTCTTGGCTGGCCCCGGGCGCTGACAACCCACGCTACGCTACTGTGTGTATGCCCGTCTGATTGACTACCTCAACACACACTCTCAGGGCCATAGGAAGGGCGAGGCGACTGAGGCACGTGCCTCGGGCACAGCTGTGAAGGGGCCCAGCCATGGCTCGAGTCCTGCGGGAACGATTGCCGGCGGCCGCGTGCTTCCTGCTAGAACGGCCACTGACAGGAAGTGCAGCCGCTCGCCTGGGATCTAACAGCCAACCGCGATCTCGCAAGATTGCGGCTGGCTGTTTCATCGATACCAGACGAGCGGCTGCACTTCCTGTCAACGGCCGTTCTAGCAGGAAGCACGCGGCCGCCGGCAATGTGCGGCGGCAATGAGAGGTGAGCTTGGGCATTATCGATGACAGCTGGGGGCACTATCCATGAGACCTGGGGGCACTATCCATGAGACCTGGGGGCAATATCCATGAGACCTGGGGGCACTATCCATGAGACCTGGGGGCAATATCCATGAGACCTGGGGGCACTATACATGAGAGCTGGGGGCAATATCCATGATACCTGGGGGCATTATCCATGACACCTGGGGGCATTATCCATGAGACCTGGGGCATATCCATGATGAGACCTGGGGGGGGCATTATCCATGAGACCTGGGGGCATTATCCATGAGACCTGGGGGCATTATCCATGAGAGCTGGGGCATATCCATGAGACCTGGGGCATTATCCATGAGAGCTGGGGCATTATCCATGAGACCTGGGGGGGCATATCCATGAGAGCTGGGGCATATCCATGAGACCTGGGGCATTATCCATGAGACCTGGGGCAATATCCATGAGAGCTGGGGGGCATATCCATGAGCTGGGCCATATCCATGTGAACTGGGGCAAAATATATCCATATGAGCTGGGGTCAATAATATCCATGTGAACTGGGGGCAATTATATCCATGTGAACTGGGGAAAATAGTCTGGGGGCTCATTGCTGTGTATATTATTCTGGGGGGGTTGTATATTATGCTAAATGTTCTTTTGCTATACGTGCATGTATTCTGTGTGTACTGTATTTGTACATGTACTGTGTGTGCACTATATATGTAGGGCTCCATCACCTCCATAACGCTAGCTCTCACACATGTGAGCGATGGTGCTAGGTTAAATGAGGTTACTGCATGCTGCCCATATCACATCCTAGCACAGGACCCTCATATTACAAGCCGAACGGTAACAGGTTAAAAAATCCAGGAGATTGTGCTTTTCAGCGCGAGGTTACTGTACTTTGCGCTCCCTATACTTAACATGGGGAGCGCAAAGAGTAAATAGCGTTAGGATTACAAAGTCCTAACGCTAATTACCATCCCGCCATAGCTACAAAAGTTACCCACAGCTAGACGCTGGTGCTAACTGATGCCGCTTCTGCAGAATCAGTCAGCACCAGCTGGAACCCCCCCAAAAACCAGATACTTGCCTCTCATCCCACAGCGCAAAGGGTGGTCAGATCCACTACTTCTGGTCGCGGGGAGCATCCAGGAGCTTAGCACTGCGCCACTGGTCGGAGACTCTGATTTTTAAAATTATGTGGGGGGGGGGGGCCACAATTTTCTGTTTTTGCCTCGGGTGCAAAAGGAGCTAGCTACGGCTCTGCACACTCTCTCCTTGACCCTCTGTAATCTGGCTTTCGCTCACTGCACGGAACAGAAACAGCTCTTGCGAAACTGACCAATGACCTTGCAACCGCTAAATCCAATGGGTGCTACTCACTGCTGATCCTTCTTGACCTCTCTGCTGCCTTTGATACAGTTGACCACTCATTCCTCCTTCAAACTTTTAGTGATATAGGCCTTCAAGGTTCTGTTCCTTCATGGTTCGCTTCCTACCTGTCCCAACGATCGTTTTGTGTCTCCTTTGCTGGAAGTACCTCCTCCCGTCAGCCGGTCTCTGTTGGGGTGCCCCAAGGTTCAGTACTGGGCCCTCTACTTTATTCAGTCTACACTGCCACTCTAGGAAAACTGATCAGCTCCTTTGGATTCCAGTACCACCTATACGCTGATTACACTCAAATTTACCTCCCCTCCCCTGATCTCTCTCCAGGTCATACTCACCACACATTACTATGGAGCTCTGTGATACATCGCACACACTGTACAGAAACAGAAAAAGGTAATTTATATTAAATTAGATTTTGTTTTTAATGAGGGGTACAATTTATGGAAATCAGCCACCAGGGGGTACTCGGGTGAAAAAAGGTTGGGAACCACTGTTATAATGGATAAGTAACTAAACTAACGAAAGAATGGTGAGAAAACAAACCAAAGGTCAGTATTCTAGAGACACATAAATAAAAAACAGAATATAAATAACAGAAATAAAAAAAACATGAACTATAAATTTATATAGTATATTACTATATATATATATTTATATTCGTATATAGGCTTACCTCAGGCTCAAAAATGGTCTTTAAGACAAACAGACCTTATCATTATTTTCTGTTCATCATTTCACCTTTGACATCTTAAATAGCAATATAATACACAACATTATTTATTTATATAAAGAGGTGATTATATATATATATATATATATATATATATTGCCCCTGCTACTCACCATTGCAGGTATTTCTTTGTAATTTATTTTATTAGCAGTAATGCATCCATGAATAAGTATGTGACTTAACTTAATGTGTTATATTAGGTTTTCTGGGACACTCTGCTTTTACACCACTTAGTAACCAAAACAGACAGTTTACACTATTGTGCCACCTCCTATTAATGTCCCAGGCAGACATAACACTCATCATTATCTCTGTATATTTTTAATACTGCAGCGACCTTTTTCATTGGTCGTGTATCAGCCATATCCGTAATGTGAGGTGAAAACAGATTAGTGTTGGCATGGAGTTTCAAGGCCTGCTTAACCTCAGATCAGGACAGATAAGGGTTTTTGTAATCTCCTCAGCCTTTCCCTTCTAGAAGCTTCTCTATTGTCTCTCTACTCAGACGTGCAGAACTGACCAGAACAGACTAGTAAAACCTGGTCCTGCCACCTGTCTTGTCACTTTAACACATGCTAGGAATTAAATCAATGCTTCTTCTCTGGGCCATCCCCAAGGGCTTGTTTAAAAAGTCACCATTTAAAATGTACATCACTGAGGAGATACTACATTGCAACGTTCGAGATGAAGTGGTGCCATCGTAGAGAAGATAATGTTATGAGCTTCCATACAATTGGGGGCAGATTATTCTACCTGTTGGTGGGCATGATGTACCACACGACGGCTGACATTTTATTTATTTTTATTTATTTATTTATAAAGGGTTTTACCAGGAAGAATACATTGAGATTTCTCTTGTTTTCAAGTTCATTAGGATGAGGGACAACTATTAATGTCAAACCGAGTCTTCGCGTATTCAGCAAGAAATACACATCATTACAAATCAGTAAGCAAGTGGGCAGAGAGTTGATTTCCATGTTTTTTTTTTATCAGGAAAAGGATAGAGGGCACCTAAAACATGTTAAAAGGAACACCCTGACCATTTTATCTTTTTAAAGAGGAAAGGCTGTGTGGAGTACCCCCCGCCTGGTTTGTCAGGAAATGTGTGAGGAGTTTCCTACACCCACATGTGTGTTACTGGGCAGCTGGGATTTAGAATCTCCCTACCAGTCACGTCAGTATGCTGGCAACACACTTTCTTAGAACACCTGCAAAATAGTGCGTCCTGAGAGAAGCAGCCAATAGATTGGTTCAGCTCCAATCCTTCGTTCTATGTAGGTGCCTGGGAACCGGTGGACTAAAGTACACAACGCAAGTTGCATAGGTACACTAGTTGAGTAGAAAAGCTTCAGAGACTTCTGTTTTTCAGACGCCCTGAGCTGATGGCGATGAGCAACATATGCCAATGGAGAAAACGTATTTTTTCCTAAAATAGAAATAAAATAATTGGGTGTGATGCTGTCACTAGCAACAGCCCAATTATTTAAGTGGGAATATGTTTCCATTACAGTGTCCCTTTAAAAAAGACATTATTGTGGCCATAGGCAGGAGCAATTCATACAGCAGTATGGTGTGGGTACTGGCACCAGTGTGCTCTTTTTGTGTGCTTTGGGGGGGGTAGCTGTAGGTTTTGGGGTTGAGGATCGCCATCAGTCTTTTTATCTTACTTTGCCCCTGACCTTAATACACCATTAATGGTCATTCTAGTGTCAAAAATAGAATATTCTATTTTGACAGCATTTCATTTTCACTCGTCCCGCAAAATCATGTGTTACCCCACAAAGGAGTTAAAATGCACTAAACCTTACATACAGCCAATGAGAGCGTGAGTTAGCTGTGTTTTACTTTTGTGCATACAGTTGACGCACACGCAGGATATTTAACGTGTAGGTGTCATACATACAGCGTCACCTTTACCTCTACTAGGGATGGGCTGCCGGTTTGAATCAGTTCGAAGTTTGATTCGAACATTGGCAGTTCGAAAGTTCGCAAACTTCAAATTTTTTGGGCTGTTGGAAAAAAGTTCGACCAAAAAAAATTTTTTTTTTTTTTTTTTAAAAAAATGCTTAAAAAATCCTAAAAAATCTAAATATAATGACACTCTTACCTGCAAAATATTATAAGCAACGGTTTGGTAGATATTGAATTAAAACGGGAATATTTTTAACATTGAAGCCTATGGGTAAAACATTTCCCACACTTTTAACATTGAAGCCTATGGGATTCAACATTTCCCACACCTTTTTTAACATTTGAAATGAACTATTGAATGGATATCGACTATCGAATTTGAAATGAACTATCAAATGGATATCCATTTGATAGTTCATTTGAAATTCAATAGTTAGTTCATTTCGAATTCGATAGTTAGTCGATATCCAAATCGGTGCACATTTATTTATTTTTTTAAAAAAACGTTTTTTTTTAAATTTGTTTTTCATTGTGTCCTGTCCTCCAGGGCAGTACCCGGACCCCGATACACCTTTCATGGCCAATAACTTGCATATATGCCCTTTTGGAGGGCACTTTAATTTTCGAACTTTTGAGCTCCATAGACTTGCATTGTGTTCGAATTCGAACTTTTTCGGATGTTCGAACCGGACACGGGGGTGTTCGGCCCATCACTACTCTCTACTACAGCTGGCTCCTCTGATCTAACCTGATATGTAAAAAGATCGGCAGCTTTGAATGCCCCACAGATTGCTGTGCCAATGCTGTAACCAAGAAGATGGCACCTTTTAGGAAAGTATGACAGATGTGTTTTTAGTCAAAATTACATGGCCTTTTAAAATTAGGCTGTAAAATTTAAGTGCATTATAACTCCAAAATCAATGTAACCCCAATATCCTGAAAACCCCTAACCTATAATGCATATTGTAACTCACCAAAATCTACCCCATCCCTAATATCCACAGGGACCTGAGAGCCTCTACAAACGTCTCAGAGGCCTCACAAGCTAACCACAAAGCCTGACTCCCCTAATATTATACACGTCTTTTAACTTCTAGTCATCAGGTTTGAATTGCTCCTGCCTATGGCCACAATTTTGTCCTTTTTTAAAGGGACGTTGTAATGGAAACATATTCCCACTTAAAATTGGGCTGTTGCTAGTGATAGCATCACACCCAATTATTTTATTTCTATTTTAGGAGAAAATACCCTTTCTCCCTTGGCACATGTTGCTCATCGCCATTTAGAACATGATGTACTTTTGGTTCATTACTGTAATGCATGCCTGGACTGGCCATCGGGCACTTGCCCGGTGGGCCGTTGCTGATCGTAACCTTCATCTTACGGGCATCTCTGTGCTGCACCGCAGCACTCCATCACTATTCCCAAATTCCATAAAAACTACAAATCAACCATGTGTGTGTCAGTGTACATAATGTATGTGGCATGTGTGTATCAGTGTATATAGAGTATGTGGCATGTGTATAAGTGTATATAGTATGTGGTGTATCAGTGTACATACTGTATGTGATGTGTGTGTAAGTGTATATAGAGTATGTGGCGAGTGTGTATCAGTGTACATACTGTATGTGGCGTGTATATAGAGTATGTGATGTGTATCAGTGTACATAGAGTATGTGGCGTGTGTGTATCAGTGTGCATACTGTATGTGGCGTTTGTATATAGAGTATGTGGTGTGTGTGTATATGGTGTGTTGTAAATGTATGTCCATGGCACTTATCAGACATGTGTCTGTACATACACTATATTGCCAAAAGTATTCGCTCACCCATCCATATGCGAGTCAAGGCAGGTGAGCGAATACTTTTGGCAATATAGTGTATGTTTGGATGTGTCTCCTATACCTTAACCACTTGGCTGCTAAGGACGCGCTGAGCAAACCGTGCCTGGCTTTAGCCCCTTTGGTGACGGATCACGATTCGGCGCAGAAAAGTGACCCTCTCCTGGAGCTGGCCGACATCTTGGATGTCAGCCATGCTTCCGGGAACTCCCCCTGACAACTGGCGTCATTGTGCATAGCGCGTTGAGGTCAGTCATGGAGTTAACCCCTAGTTGCCACCAATGGTGGAGATAGGTGGTTCATTAGAACCCCCTATCTCCCAATCCGTGGCAGCTAGGGGTTAATGTTTGGTATTGTTGGATCTGCCAGAGCATGGCCTTTCCAACGATATCAAACATGACCATGTAAATGTTAATAAAAAATAAATAAAAATCTAAATAAAAAAAATAAACAAGTTTTTTTTTTCTTTTGTTAATGCGGCAATATTCTTCCCATTTCAATTAGAATGTGAACAATGATGCTGCACTAACGATTTTTGTTTGGGGTGCGTTTGTTAAAAATCACGTAATTTTCCCCCCAAAAAATGTAACGAGACCCCATTTTTTTAACAAGCGCAACCTATAGAAAATATAACATCAAGCGCTCGCATATTAAAATGTGAAAAAAAGCACTTTACACGTTGTAAATTTTTGAAAATTCTAATTTTTTTTGTTTTTTTGTTATAATATACAGACAGGGCATAATGTATACATGCAATAATGATATATTATGAATCTGCCGAGTCTGCCGGAAAGAACGATATACAGTTGCAAGAAAAAGTATGTGAACCCTTTGGGATTACGTGGAGTTTTGCATGAATTGGTCATAAAATGTGCTCTGATCTTCATCTAAGTCACAACAATTTGAAAAACACAGTCTGCTTAAAATAATACAGCACAAACATTATCAGGGTTATTCAAAGAGATTAGAAAAGTCACTGCACTTTCGGTGACTTTTCGTTCTCTTCAATTCGGTGCAAATCGGCTTTCCCATTTTGGCCACCCTGCAGTGTATTCAGCAAGCACCACAGGGCTGTCGAAGTGCAGGGAAAAGCTGACGAAAACCTGGCGAATGCACGCTGAAAACCCGCAAAAAACATCTGGATTAACCCATTGAAGACACCGGGAAAACCCGAGCAGGAGCCGATCACACACAGCGAAGCCACCGGAAAAAGCCGACACCGCAGACGAGTGAAGTGAATAAATTAGAAAAACAGTTTGCATGAATGATTGAAAAGTGAAACGCTGTTTGCAAAGAAACTACTGAGCGAAAATATCTGAAATTTACATATGAGGTCCAGGGAATGATAATAAAAAGGGCTGTTACAGAAAAAATAAGTAACCTTAAAAAAAAAAATAGAAAAATGCTTAAAATATCCCAAAAAAATCTATAAATAAAGAGACTCTCTCCAGCCATTCGGATCTCTTTGAATAACCCTGTATATGTTTTCATGTGTTTATTGAACAGAACATGTAAACATTCACAGTGCAGGGTGGAAAAAGTATGTGAACCCCTAGCCTAATGACTTCTCCAAGAGCTAACTGGAGCCAGGAGTGAGCCAACCTTGAGTCCAATCAGTGTGATATTATTGGATGTGTTGCTGAAAGCTGTCCTGCCCTTTAAAAACACACACCAGTTTTGGGTTTACTGGTTTCAAGAAGCACTGCCTGATGTGAACCATGCCTCGCAGAAAAGAGCTCTCAGAAGACCTACGATCAAGAATTGTTGACTTGCATGAAGCTGGAAAGGGTTACAAAAGGATCTCCAAAAGCCTTGATGTTCATGTGTCCACGGTAAGACAGACTGTCTACAAATGGAGAAAGTTCAGCACTGTTGCTATTCTCCCTAGGCGTGGTCGTCCTGTAAAGATGACTGCAAGAGCACAGCGCAGAATGCTTAATGAGGTAAATAAGAATCCTAGAGTGTCAGCTAAAGACTTACAGAAATCTCTGGCACATGCTAACATTTTTGTTGACACATCTACAATAAGGAAAACATTAAATAAGAATGGAGTACATGGGAGGACACCAAGGAGGAAGCCATTGCTGTCCAAAAAGAATATTGCAGCACGTTTGAAGTTTGCAAAAGAGCACCTGGATGTTCCACAGCACTACTGGTAAAATATTCTGTGGACAGATGAAACCAAAATGGAGTTTTTTGGAAAAAACACACAACACTATGTGTGGAGAAAAAAAAGGCACAGCACACGAACATCTAAACCTCATCCCCACTGTGGTGGAGGGAGCATCATGGTTTGGGGCTGCTTTGCTGCCTCAGGGCCTGGACAGATTGTTGTCATTGATGGAAAAATGAATTCCAGAGTTTATCAAGACATTTTGCAGGAAAACGTAAGACCATCTGTCCGCCAACTGAAGCTCCGCAGAGGATGGGTGATGCAACAGGACAATGACCCAAAGCATACAAGTAATTCAACAAAAGAATGGCTTCAACAAAAACAAAATACGCCTTCTGGAGTGGCCCAGTCAGAGTCCTGACCTCAACCCGATTGAAATGCTGTGGCATGACCTTAAGAGAGCGATTCACACCAGACATCCCAAGAATATTGCTACACTGAAACAGTTTTGTGAAGAGGAGTGGTCCAAAATTACTCCAGATCGTTGTGCAGGTCTGATCTGCAACTACAGGAAACGTTTGGTTGAGGTTATTGCTGCCAAAGGAGGGTCAACCAGTTATTAAGTCCAAAGGTTCACATACTTTTTCCACCCTGCACTGTGAATGTTTACATGTTCTGTTCAATAAAAACATATAATATTTGTGTTGTATTATTTTAAGTAGACTGTTTTTCAAATTGTTGTGACTTAGATGAAGATCAGAGCACATTTTATGACCAATTCATGCAAAACTCCACGTAATCCCAAAGGGTTCACATACTTTTTCTTGCAACTGTCTAATATTTCTGGGTCATCTAATAAAATAAGGCTTCAAAACGCGTTTAAACATGATGAGCGAAACCGGTAAAAATTAGCTCAGCACACAGGGGTGAAATGGCTCAGCAGCGAAAGGGTTAAAAATGGGCTGTCGTGTATCAAAATGGCCTGGCCTGTTTTCTCTCCCAGTCTGGTCCTGCAGCAATGACATCATAGGGAAGAAGCAGAGAGAACACTTAGCGCTAAATAAATGATGTGTAGTAATGGGCTGCTCAGATAAACACCTATGTACACCCTATACAATACACAATTAAAAAATATTGGGCCTAAGCCCCGGTGTGAGCGCACTTATCTGTAATGGATAGACTTGAATGAAAAACTCCAATAGTATTCTTGATCAAAATGACCTAATAGTGAGAAAGACAAAAAACTCCATGGTGCAAGTACTGTTTGTATAATCAAATAATACAGTATGATGAGATAGCAGGTTATATGTATGAGAAACTCACAAGTGTAGAGCCAGATATGGCTCAATATATCTCGCCTCTTGACCACTCTGGGGGGTCACACCCCTTGTGTGGGATCCTTCACACTTCAGAGGGTCACAGGATTATCCGTTGGTGGGTTCGTTTTGCTCTTTTAGAAACAAAAGAACACTTCCATTGCGCAAATATCAATATCTTGATAAAACAAACAAGAGAATGAGCTCTTGTACAAGTGGCTCAGTATAGAGGCTTATCACCAATCTGGTGCGCTGATGAATTATTTTCCAGTTTGGAAATGATGGACCAAAAGAAATGAAAATAAAAACATGCACTAAAATAAGTTTAGCAACATTTAATAATATAAAATGATTAAAGAGACGCGTTTCGCCCGACCACACTGCGGGCTTCCTCAGTCTTACGGTAAGATCCGTGATCTGAAGACCGTCTGTGCCTTTTTGGCTAAACCTGCTGCTGATCTTCCCCAGCGTCGCTTTATATCGTTTTCTCCTCCGTGATGACTGTCCTGCCCGCGGGGCCCGATGACGTTGCATGCCTGCACAGGACGCGCACCTACACGCACAAACACGCGGTGGCGCTGGCAAGCAGCCGAGCCAATTGCAAGCGTATAGTAAGAGGGACGGGGCGTAGCTAGAGATCATTCACCATGGTATGTGGGCGTGGCCTATGCGGTATGCTGACTGGGCGGGAGTGGAGGCAGTAGCAGAGTGACATAGACATCCAGTGTGAGAATATGACAGGGGTACGACACCGGCGGAGTCGTTTAGGGGAACCGGTGTGCTATTAAGAGGGATTCCTCCGCATCATGAAGCTGATTGGCCGAACCGGCCGCGAGACCACAACCTTATCTTTCAGGTACGGCGACACAGCGCGAGAACTGTTGGGAACAACCACAAGTCTGTCTCTGAGGGGGGACCTAAAAGTGTTAAGGGGGGTCACACAGGATGTAAGGTTCTGTCTGTAATGTTATCAACAATTTGATATTCCTTTTTTATCTTCTCATCTGTTTAAAAGCCTTTAAGTACTTTATTTTTCCATAGCTGGGTATTATTAGCAGTAAGTAATCCCAGTTTGTCGTCACGCTGCTTATCATGTAATAGATGTGGAACTTCCTAAAAGGCGAGCTGGACCAACTCATTCAGTCTGCACCCTTCTATGGGCGCCTGTGCTGACAGGAGCTCACATTAACCTCCCCATGGGCACCAGGCTTGGCAAATCCAGACTTTGCTTTCCAATCTCCATTACTCAACACAAAACCACATATTTATTAAAACTTTGCGTGCTTTGTTCTACGTTTCATTTTGTGATATAAATGCATCGATCTCTGGTTTACGTAAAACGACATTGTTAAAGCCATGTATAATTGTGCCATCTACAGCCATTTTCCGCAAGTGGGGAGACCTGTTGGCCTCATGATATGTATTGAATGTCTTTATGGTTTTACCATTTTTGTTTTGTTGAATTATGTTTGTGTAATATTTTATATACACAAATCAAAGGCTCTGCGCTCCGGGATTTTGCGCATATTAATTGGAATGTGCTCACTTTCAGAACTTTTTCTGAGTTGCCCTCTCATATGGAACTTTGTCCCTTGCAAAATATGCAGCTCTCCCCGTACCTCCAGTCTTTCAAACCATCTTCAAAAACACTATCGGATTATTCAGAGAAAGGTGAAACTCTGGAGAACTTTTGGAGAAGTGAAAATTCTAGGTCAAAATAGCTGATTTGGAAAGTGAGACAAATGGGAGAATACTTCTGGTTTGGCTGTTTTGACTAGAATTTTCACTTCTCCAAAAATTCTCCAGAGTTTCACCTGTCCCTGAATAACCCTGTTTTGTTACACCTATCGACTTATTCCATAATCCTCCCCCCATTCTCCCACACAGCCCCCATGTATCCCACTACATCTCATACTCAGCTACTTACCTTCACCTTTATGTGTCATCCCACTCTTTGATGGTAAGCTGTTGAGCATGGTCCTACTTTCCTGTCATTCGTCGTTTGTCAAAAAAAATTCTACTTTTTCATTAGGGATGCACCAATACCACTTTTTTAGGACCGAGTACAAGTACCAATACTTTTTTCAAGTACTCACCGATACAGAGTATCGATACTTTTATTTAATGTCATGTGATCACTTTTCAATAAGAATAGAGATATATATGAACTCTGGGATCACACGAGATCTCGTGAACTCTGAGATCGTAGCTGGCGTTTCCCCAATGAAGCGAGCGGCTGGGCTGCAACCTTGCTGGGCAGGCGGCTGCTCGAAGAGACAAATCCACCCGAATGGGGCCTGGCAGAGTGCCGTTAGAGCACTCTGCCAGCCGCACCTGCCCCTCAGACACCGGCCGGGAAGCCAGCGCTAGCTTCCGGTATCGGGGGCATCTGCACGAGTACCAAGTACTCGTGCAGGACCCGGTATCGGCACCGATACTAGTATCGGTGCATCCCTATTTTTCATACCCAGTGACAAGAACGTAAAATATGTTGGACTTTGGACTAATTGATATGGGACATTGGTCTTGCTAGACAGGAGTCTTCCCGACCGTTTGGAACGAAACAGATTAGATGGCAAATTGTGGGATAGGATTTAAAAATGGAGGAGACCAAAAGGTCTACATTAGCCAACTGAGGAAGTCACCGTTGCTTGACACTCAATGGTGAAACGTGTTTTGGTATGACTGTTTTTTTGTTTTATCTTATTGTATTAATATTTTGGTACCTATCCACTGCCAATCGGAATCATTTAAGGTTTTCCTGGAAGGTTGTACCTACTCGAACAACCTCTGAGCGATCCATCTCAGGACCTGAGCTAGGTTATATATCATGTGAATACATCCATGTAAGATGAATGGTGCACTAAGATATATAGTTTTGCGCTATGTCTGATTTTATATGATTAGGATCTCGAGAATCGAATATCTGTGGAAGCGCCTTCGATACCTACAGCGCCATTGGCAGAATACGTGATCTAGAGGAGATCAGGACTCCTTAAGAAAAGGACATATCTCGAGGGGACCATTTGTTAACCGGACCCATCTATTTGTGATAAAGGCCGAAAAGAATGATCGACATTTGAATTGGAGACAATTAAGGCCCTTCTAAGAGAATGATATAAGGGCCAACACATTAGAAAGTATATATTTTGGGAACATTGGATGCGCTATACCCGATTTTTGTATTTATTATTTTGTGAATATTGGTTGCCGAGTGGTAGTGTATCCCTTGGACGTCTTAGCGACCCTTCCCATGCAGATCTGGTTCCCTGAAAGCGATTGAGCGCTACACAGTCAAAATATATTAAGACGTGTAATGTGTATACATTGAAAGAACTGGCCCAAAAACACTGTGAAGTGAAGTGTCACAAAAGCCACTCATTCACTAAACCCACGTTAAACACAGAAATATCATAATGGTAGTGCTGGAGCAGGATAGCGATACACATGCTCCTAGTGTATAAATCTGTGATGGGGGATTACCGACTATGGCAAGGTTGGTCGACAAATGGCAGAGTGCTGAGAGAAGAAGGCTCGTTTTTCCCAACGTTTATAATGACAGTAACATGGAATCTCTATGGAGGGCTGTTGACATCCTTGAAAGTAGTGTGCTTGGGATTGTTTTCCAGAATGTGAAAATGGGCTGGTGCGATGTCCGTGTCTGGTTCTCTTTATGATCTGTAGTTTATCACTTGAGATTGCGAACTCTGCAATATCTCGCGAGAGCGTGGCCCCAGCAGAGCCACACTACAGCCTTCACAAATGCCGACGGCCACTCGCTGGAATTTGGCCAGCTGTAGGGGCCTGGCAGAATTCTGTTGGTGCATTCTGCCAACCGCCTCTGTGTGTTTTTATACGGGTGTCTGAGGTCTGGTGTGGGTATACATTATTATTATTGTCATCATTTATATAGCCCCAACAGTTTCCACAGCACTTTACAAACGGACATAGGATGGAAACAAGAGGTGTAGAGGGCCCTGCTCATTGGAGCTTACAGTCTAGAGGGATTGGAGTTGAGGAAGACAAGAGGAATTGCACTAGATAGCAGGATCATTATTGCCAGTGGTTTGGGAATGGTGGGGCCATACAAGCGGCTTCAATCAAGTGTGAGTAGTTGAGCAGAGGGATGAGTTGCATCAGTGATGCGGTACGCTAATCTGAAGAGATGGGTTTTGAGGGATTTCTCGAAGGCCTGAAGGTCAGGGGAGAGTTTGATAGGGTGAGGCAAGTCATTCCACAAGACTGGTGCTGCCCTTGAGAAGTCTTGGAAGCGAGAGTTGGCCGTGCGTGTGTAGACCGATGACCGGTGGAGATCACCTGCTGAACGGAGTTGTCTAGATGGGACGTGCTTGTGGAGTAACAAAGACATGTAGGGAGGGGTTGAGTTATTGAGTGAGTTGATCGTGAGCATCAGTATTTTAAACTGTATCCTGAAACGTACAGGAAGCCAATGGAGGGACCGGCAGAGTGGGGAGTATGTGAGGTGCGTTTTAGTGAGAAAAATAAGCCTGGCCCCTGCATTCATTAGATTGTAAAGGGGCAATACGGGAGTTAGGGAGGCCAATAAGGCGCGAGTTGCAGTAGTCAAGTCGTGAAATGACAAGCGCATGAACCAGCACTTTTGCGGTATCTTGTGTCAGAAAGGGGCGGACACGGGCAATGTTTTTGAGTTGAAAATAACAGGATTTGGTCACTGTCTGGATGTGGGAGAAAATGTTAGGTCACAGTCAAAAGTGACACCAAGGCAGCGAGCTTGGGGTGTTGGGCTAATGGGTGTTCCATTTACTCGTAGAGAGATAGGTGGTATTGGGTTCTTCTTGGAGGGAGGAATGACGACAATTTCAGTTTTGGCAAGATTGAGTTTAAGGAAGTGGGAAGCCATCCAATTTGAGACAGCGGAGAGACAGTCCGTGACTCGATCCAGGAGACCTGGAGAGAGATCAGGGGAGGAGAGGTAAATTTGAGTGTAATCAGCGTATAGGTGGTACTGGAATCCAAAGGAGCTGATCAGTTTTCCTAGAGAGGCAGTGTAGATTGAAAAAGTAGAGGGCCCAGTACTGAACCTTGGGGCACCTCAACAGAGACAGGCTGCCGGGAGGAGGTACTTCCAGCGAAGGAGACACTAAATGATCGTTGGGACAGGTAGGAAGCGAACCATGAAAGAACAGAACCTTGAAGGCCTATATCGCTAAGAGTTTGAAGGAGGATTGAGTGGTCAACTATATCAAAGGCGGCAGAGAGGTCAAGAAGGATCAGCAGTGAGTAGCACCGATTGGATTTAGAGGTTGCAAGGTCATTGGTCAGTTTCGCAAGAGCTGTTTCTGTTGAGTGCAGTGAGCGAAAGCCAGATTGCAGAGGGTCAAGGAGAGAGTGGGTGTTGAGGTAGTCAATCAGACGGGCATACACAAGCTTTTCGAGGAGTTTGAAGGCAAAAGGGAGCAGGGAAACGGGGAGGTAGTTGGAGGGAGCAGTTGGATCCAGAGATGTTTTTTTTTTTTTAGGATTGGGACTACTGTGGCATGTTTGAGGGGAGCAGGAAAGACCCCAGAGGTTAAGGAGAGATTAAAGGTGTGGGTCAAGGCTGGTACAAAAGAAACAGAAAGTGTTTTGGCAAGATGTGAGGGAACGGGGTCAAGGGGGCAGGTAGTGGGATGAGAGGATCGTAGTAGTTTAAGTATCTCTTGTTCAGTAGCTGAAGGGAACGAGTAAAACATGCGAGGATAGACATGGTTAGCATCTTCCTGCATGGGCGAAGATGGCATTGTGGAGATTTCAGTTCTTATCTGTTCAATTTTTGCTGTGAAAAAGCAAGCTAGGTCTTCAGCATTGAGGTCAGTGTGAGGAACAGCAACCGCAGGACGGAGAAGGGAGTTGAAGGTGGTGAACAGGCGTTTTGGGTTCCAGGAGTGGGTGTATAATGAGGGCTGTGAAATATGACAGCTTGGCTATGAAAAGCGCAGAGCTGTAGGACTGGAGCATAAATTTATAGTGAAGAAAGTCGGAGTGGGAGCGGGTCTTTCTCCAATAGCGTTCAGCAGTTCTAGAACATCTTTGGAGATGTGGGGTCAATGTGTTGGGCCAGGGTTGCACGTTTTTTCGCCTCATTGACCAGGGTTTTGACGGCGCCAACTTATCAATGGTGGAGGAAAGAGTAGAGTTGTAGTGGGTGATGGCTTCATTAGGACAGGAGAGAGATAGGACGGATGAGAGCGGTATGGATAAGTTGGCAGAGAATTGCTTATGGGTGTATGCAGGCCTGTGCAGTAGATAAATATGGGGGTGTCTAGCCATACATTTCAATATTAACATAAATTGGACAGGCTTTCAGCAAAATCCTGAATTATTTATTGGAAAGCAGTGACATGACATTAAACTTCTATCAGTACTCGTACTTAGTCTTAAAAAAACAACAAAAAACTGTATCGGTGCAACCCTAATCTGTATTCAGTCATGGCAAAAAATATTGGCACTCCTGCATTACTGCCAGATAATGCAGCGCTTCGCCCGGAAAATTGTTGCAATTGCAAATGTTTAGGAATTCTCCTGTTTGTTTTTTTTATTTGTAATGGCTAGACACAAAGTCTGGGGGGGACGACAAATCTGACACATTCCGCGCAAAGCTCCAAAATTGGACTTGATAAAATAATTTGCACCCTAAATTTAATATTTAAACTGAAATCAAACGCTTCCTGTAGCCAATGAGTTTCTTTTACCTCTCTACTGGAATTTTGGATCACTCTTCTTTCGTCAACAGCTCCAGGTCACTCAGAATGGAAGGGCTCCTCTTCCCAACTGCTTTTTTGAGATCTTTCCACAGGTGCTCTATGGGATTTAGGCTGGTCATCAACTGGCACCGTATTGGTGCGATCATCTGATATTGTCTGTCTGATCCTACAACATGCAGGTGAATCAGCCTTCTTTCACTGCATCCGACCACCGACAGACAATTTCAGACGATTTTTTTTGCGATTACAACAGACTAGCGATCTTTCCAAATTTTTGGGGTTCATCGTACAATCTGGTACAAGTTTATATGAAAAAGATGCATTGTATAGTATAACCGCCATGTGCAGGGGAGACTTGAAAAAGATACATTATATAGGAAAACCGCCTATGATTCCGCCCATAGGATTTAATGGAAACAAATATTAAAGTGTTTTTTTTCTTCCTTCAACCATTTATTTTTCTAATCCGCAGTAAAAAGCCTTTTTAGCTATTGAATTTTTCTAGGTATTTTTCTGGATTTCTTTGTTTTTTCTTTGCGAGATGGCTGCCCCCCCTCCCCCCACAGCCTGGCCCGGCTAGGTGTGTGGTGTTTGTTTTTGGCCAGCCTGTCCATCGGTCAGTCTGGGTTGTCATCAGGTGCTTCCTGCCCTGCCTGCATCTGCATTTCCACTTGCCCTCATGTAATTTCCACTCGCCAAATGCGAGCAGGAGAGTGGAAATTTTGAGGCCTGCCATGTTCACCGTCAAGACATCCAGTACCTGAAGCAGCAAAACAACCCCAAAGCGTCAGTGAATCTCCACCATGTTTGACTGTAGGGACTGATTCTTTTCTTTAAAGGCCTCGTTTTTTTTTCTGAAAGCAATAGAGTGATGGACTATACCTAGGGATGCACCGATACCACTTTTTTAAGTACGAGTACCGATACTTTTTAAAAAGTACTCACTGGTACCGATACTTTTATTTTATGTCATGTGACGCTTTCCAATAAGAACAGACCTCCTATAAAAATGCCCCCAGCTCACATGTATATATCACCCCGAGAGATATATACAGATTGCCCCCAGCTCACATGGAGATTGCCCCCAGCTCACATGGAGATTGCCCCCAGCTCTCATGGATATGCCCCCAGCACAACACATGTCACAGAAGCGCCGGCGGCCACATGATCGCGCTGCTGTGGCCCAGCGCTGGCTGCCGGTAACGGGGGGGGGGGTGTATCGGGCCATTGGCACGAGTACTAAGTACTCATGCAAACGGCAGTATCGGCACCGATACTAGTATCGATATCGGTGCATCCCTAACTATACCAAATGGCTGTAATCTTGTTTCGTCTGTCCACCGCACATTCTCCCAAAAAGGATTTTGGCTTCCTCAGATACGTTTTGGCAAACTCCAACATTTGTAATTGCAACAGTTTTCTGGGCGAAGTGGTGCATTAGCTGACCGACATGCAGGGGTGCCAATATTTTTGTCCATGACTATCTTATTTTGGTAATTAATAGAGCGATATTTCTTCACCTGGGTGGCTATTTTAGCTGCTACAGACTTTCTCCTTTTCTCTCTGAGCTTTATCGCACCTACAGGATCCTGGGAAGAATCACACCAGAGTCACACAAGCTAGTTGTATTAAAGACTCACACAGGGTTATTCAGAGAGTGGAGAAAAGCTGGAGAATGGAAAATTCTAGGTCAAAATAGGCAATTTGGAAATTGAGATAAATGGGAGAATTTTTCTGGTTTGGCTATTTTGACCTAGAATTTTCCATTCTCCAGCCATTCTCCTGCTTTTCACCGCTCTCTGAATAACCCTGCTAAACTCCACTTGCGGTTACTTCACAGCCCTTCTAAAGAGAAGTTTGTTTATTCCCGGTTATGTCTTTCCGAAACGAAGATGTTAGCCAGTCTACATTACATACTTTAGAAATGCTGAAAACACCGTTTCAAACTTAAATGTTCTTTTGAGAATTGTTTGTTGTTTAAACTGCATGACCATGGAAGGATTAACGTTCCAACCTTGAGACTAGTCTTCTTTCAATAGTCCCGGGAACAGGTAAATATTCTTATCTACCTTTTTAGACCGCAAAGCGAGAAACACGCATATTCTTGCTATGAAATATTTTGTGAATCGAAGCCGGTTTCTTTAACTATTTCAGTAATCTAGCTCAAATTTGAAGTCTTTTAGGTTCAGCTTTTCCTATCTCTTCTTACGACTTTTTTAAGCTCACAAGCAATAAGAAATCTAGTAGGACTGCAACTAATGATTATGAAAATTATCGCTTTAGTTGGCCGATTCATCGGATAAAAAGAAATAAAATTTTTATGTTTTCTTAAAATATGTAAATTTGGAATAGATCTACCTGAAAAACCAACAATAGCGCAGACCATACAAAAATAAAATCGGTAATTCACAAAAGACATAAATATGCACCTAACAACAACGCTTAAATCAACCAAAGATCTCTTCAGGACACCCAGAAAGCTTTAGTGACCGGGCGGTTTTACGAAAATCCGTCCTTTAGTCAGCGTCGTACCATGGTTTGTCGGCTCCCAGGACAAGGCAAGAATTGTGCGCCCCCCCCCCAATCTGTGGACATGGTAACACACCCTGATTCCCTTCTTCCAGTGGAGTATTGACCCCCTTACCCCAAAAGCACATGTATTGTATATTAACAAAATACTGATATAATAATAAAGACACACATGCCCCCCCACGCTACGCCACTGCTACCAGTCACCCTGCCCTAGTATACCCTAGCATTCCACTCTCACACTAGATACAGTCTCTCTCTAAGTACCCCCAGTCAATCGCCCTCTCTCCTAGTACCCCCAGTCATTTGCTCTCTCTCCCAGTACCCCCAGTCATTTGCTCTCTCTCCCAGTACCCCCAGTCATTTGCTCTCTCTCCCAGAACCCCCAGTCATTTGCTCTCTCTCCCAGTACACCCAGTCATTCGCTCTCTCTCTCCCAGTACCCACAGTCATTCGATCTCTCTCTCCCAGAACCCACAGTCATTCGATCTCTCTCTCCCAGAACCCCCAGTCATTCGGTCTCTCTCTCCCAGAACCCCAGTCATTCGGTCTCTCTCTCCCAGAACCCCCAGTCATTCGGTCTCTCTCTCCCAGAACCCCCAGTCATTCGGTCTCTCTCTCCCAGAACCCCCAGTCATTCGGTCTCTCTCTCCCAGAACCCCCAGTCATTCGGTCTCTCTCTCCCAGAACCCCCAGTCATTCGGTCTCTCTCTCTCTCCCAGAACCCCCAGTCATTCGGTCTCTCTCTCTCCCAGAACCCCAGTCATTCGGTCTCTCTCTCTCCAGAACCCCCAGTCATTCGGTCTCTCTCTCTCCCAGAACCCCCAGTCATTCGGTCTCTCTCTCTCCAGAACCCCAGTCATTCGGTCTCTCTCTCCCAGAACCCCCAGTCATTCGGTCTCTCTCTCTCCCAGAACCCCCAGTCATTCGGTCTCTCTCTCCCAGAACCCCCAGTCATTCGGTCTCTCTCTCTCCCAGAACCCCCAGTCATTCGGTCTCTCTCTCTCCCAGAACCCCCAGTCATTCGGTCTCTCTCTCCCAGAACCCCCAGTCATTCGGTCTCTCTCTCCCAGAACCCCAGTCATTCGGTCTCTCTCTCCCAGAACCCCCAGTCATTCGGTCTCTCTCTCCCAGAACCCCCAGTCATTCGGTCTCTCTCTCCAGAACCCCCAGTCATTCGGTCGGTCTCTCTCTCTCTCCCAGAACCCCCAGTCATTCGGTCGGTCTCTCTCTCTCCCAGAACCCCCAGTCATTCGGTCGGTCTCTCTCTCTCCCAGAACCCCCAGTCATTCGGTCGGTCTCTCTCTCTCCCAGAACCCCCAGTCATTCGGTCTCTCTCTCTCTCCCAGAACCCCCAGTCATTCGGTCGGTCTCTCTCTCTCCCAGAACCCCCAGTCATTCGGTCTCTCTCTCTCTCCCAGAACCCCCAGTCATTCGGTCTCTCTCTCTCTCCCAGTACCCCCAGTCATTTGCTCCCCATACCAACTCACTGTGTGGTGGTCACGCAGCTCTGGTGTCACACAGTGTCGCCTACCTGCGTGGAGTTGCTGGTGGCCCGGGGGAAAGCTGTCCAGGGGCTTAGTGGGGACTGGAATTTAAATATTCTGCAGGGCAGACGCCTCCCTCCCTCCTTCCTGTTCTGTGGCTGCCAGCGGCGAGGGGCTGGCACAGGGCTTCAAGGGGGGCTGACAAGCATGGTACAGGTTGTTCCGTCTGATAATGCTGCGCTGCTTCACATGACTCATGTCAGCGTTAAGGAGGAGTCAGAGAATTTTCTGTCCTGGTCCTCCCTTCCAGACGCTGAGTGTTAAGTCACCGCTGGCACCGTAAAACTGGCAGCTGCCCATGCAAGGGGCTCTCACGGACACCAGTGTCCGTGAGCAGACATCTTGCTGATCCCTGCTGGAAAATATTAGAAGTTCAAATTTCTTTTTAAATTTTGGGCCGCTAAGAAAATTTCGCCCGGGGCGACCGCCCCCGATGCCCCCCACGTTACGCCACTGCCTTTAGTGGCCGCTGCTGTTTTTACGTTTCTGCACTGTTAGTGTTTAGGTCAAATTTTCCTCTTACTCATTTATGCAACCCACACATATTATACACCGTTTTTCCCACCATTAAATGGACTTTCTAAAGATACCATTATACCAGAATAGAAATACCCAATTTTTTACATGTTTTTGCTTTTTAACCCCTTCACTGCTGAGCCAGTTCACCTATGTGCACTGAGCTCATTATGACTGTTTTAAGATCAACATTTTTAGATGCTAGCCTAGGTCCTATTTAATTAAACCCCACCCCAATTTTTTTTTTATTTTTCTTTACATATTTTTACACCAAACCTGGTCATGTTTGGTATAATTGGAAAGGGGGGATCAGCCCTCTCCAATGACAAAAAACATGACCTTCTAGCTGCCACGGATCGGGAGATAGGGTGATCCTTTGGATCCCTTTAACAGGTCCACTGACGCCCTCACACATATGGTGAGGATGTTAGTGGGTGGGGGGTGACCCGGAGGCTTGGCTGACATCAAAGATATCAACCACCTCTGGGTCTGAATCGCGATCTCGCAGCGGAATTGTTAACACTATACACCGTTGAAAAGGGGAGACTCTCCCCTTTCCAGTGGTGCAATTTGTGTCTTTCTGAGTTAAACGGTTGGGGAGATAGAGGGCTCCAAATAAGCCCCCCTCCCCTTCCTGGTTTTTACACTGGGCACCTAGCGATGACATCCTCATGATGCTGGACCCCCTTAAAAGGCGGGGTAGGTAAGTATTGAGCGGGAGGGAGGTTAGCGGCCCAGACGTACCATATACGTTTGTGGGTCTAAGGGTGACCCGTTGCCATGACATACATGGTACGTCCATGGTCCCTAAGGGGATAAACTTCAAGGAACACTCTACGAGTGGAACCCCCCCTTTTTTTTCTTTAATGCAATTTAGGCTGGCGTCAGATGAGTGCACTAGGTGCGCCCCTACTGACGTGGCTTCCGGCATCTGTCGCAGCATTGTGACTCTGCGACTGGGCCGGCGACATGCTGTTCCGCGCACAAATTGCGCGTGCAACGGCGGCCTTGCTGCGGACGTCTAGAAAGCCTCTCCGTCAAAGCGATAGGACACGCGTTGACAGTTATAAAGTGCAATCCTCCATAGGAGGATCGAGCCTTGCAGCGCTGAGCGCACTAACTGCGCTCGCCGAGGTGGCTAGATGGGCGTCTAGTGGAAGGAACGTCCACTCACACGGACGTTCCTTCTCCTCTCCAATGACGCTCGTCTGACCCCAGCCTTAGGTAGTATACATAACTTTTGTACGTACATACGCAAGTTACTTAACTTGCATTCTTATTGCACACTGCAATCGCCTGGTCAGAGTGATGGATTTATGCTGTGTTTGCAGCTAAAGTCCATATCTGCTTTCAGCCCAAATGCTGCTATAAGCGCTTGGATGGACAAGATAATGTCAACATGCAAAGCAAGGTGACCACTTTAAGCACCCTGACCACTTGAGCTTATTAGAGTGTCCTTTTTAAAATAATGTCATTAACAAACCGTGTGGGAGAGACCTAAGAAGTGGGAGTGAGTTTGGGCAAGCGGTCAGACCCGAGTGTGGGAGAGTGTTTGGGGGAAGGGACCAAACCAAAGGGAGGATGGTAGCTCTGGATAGGAGGCAGAGAGGGTGGGGTGGTGGCACAGGTTTCTAGCTGCAAAGAAGGATAAAACGCCAGCGGTACAGCTTCCTCGCCCAGTGACAGTACCCCAGGGTCTGTTCTCTAGTTCTGCTACTGTTGTAAACTAAATAAAAACAAACTGGTTATGTCGAAGTGCAAAACCCTAGAACTAAATCACACCAAGCAGAGGCATGTCTTTTGCAATCAGCTGCAAAGTAGAGTCTGAGATTAATGTTTAACTCTGGTCTGGCTCTAAACCTTGTGTGCTGTGCAGAAACCGCTTCATCGATAAGGAAAATTGTTGTCAACTATTCTCATTGTCGATTAGCTGTTGACTAGTTGTTTCAGCCCTAAAATATAGAACAAAAACAAGCTCTCTATGTTGAAGTCCTAATCAGATTTCCCCTTGGATTCTGTTTCTCATAGCTGTTACTTTGACTGGTTTTGGAGAGGGGTCTGTTGAAATTCTTTAAGTTTGTGGAGTCATAAAGCTTGTGTAACAGGACAGTGACTGGTTGTTTAGTGATGGTTTCCGTGGACGCTGCTTTAATTTGACGCTAATGATTTTACAAGCCATGTGTATCCCGCGCGAAGCATTACTTCCTGTAATATATAGAAATCGCACACAGTTGTGTAACACCTTGTGTAACCTTGGAGATGGCTCTAAGCCATTGGTTATGACCATTGTGACAGAAGCCCCCCTCCACATTTTTAAAGGACCCAGCCAGCAGCCTCTGTCTCCCTGGATGTTTGTTTCTTTCAAGATATGTGATTGTGTATGATGGGATTACAGTGTGAACATTGTTCGTTTGCTTGTTTGTGTTTCCCCTTTTACTTAATTGGATTATTCTCTTGGTTTTGTGTTTTACGTTACTGGTGAAAGGGAATATAAACCCTGGATTTAATAAAGAGTTTTTGATTCTCACTCCAAGAAGCAGGTGTCTGGCTGTTTTATGGGGGCTCTGGGTCACCTCTCTGTAATGCCAGGGCTACCAGTCGGGTAGTCTTGAAGGTGAAGCTGGTCCCTGTGTGGTTCTGGGACAGAGAAGGAACAAACTAACAGGCTAGTTCTGATCCTAAGGTTTTGGTGGTCCGGTCCAGACTGCGGATCTCAATGTTTTTATTATTTTCTCCTGACTGAAAAGAGTTGTTCACCCATGCCACAAAACAGAAGGCTGACCATGCCAAAGTGAAATGTCTTCTCTGTTTGACCCTACTATTCAAAACAATCAATTAAAGATGACTTGGTTATTTTTAATTCATGAGTTTACATAGCACCACATTTTCTCAGATGAGCTTCAATGGGGACTATATAAGGGTTATTCACAAAGCACCAACATTTTCACTATGATACGCTTTGGCGATTCCATTTCGCCGACCCTTCGGGTATTCACTATTCGTCACAGGGTCACTGTACTGCACTGAAGATGGAGTCACCGAACTACAGGAAAAAAAAAAACCTGAACTCTCCTATTCTTCTAATAGGTGTTTTAAACTGATAAAATGTGTCTGAATAATAAGAGGTCCTTTTTTTTAAAAAAAAAAATAATAAAAAGGTCTATTACAGAATAAAAAAGCTACTTTTTTTTATTAAAAAAAAGGGAAACTAAAAAATTCAATTTTTAGAACAAAACTGTTCTAAAAAAATAAGGGTAGTATTACAATGTTAGTACTAACTTAACAGAGCTGTTGTAAACTGAAAACCTCCATAGACTATAATGGCTCTGGGAAGTTTACAACAGCTCTGGTTAAGTTAGCACCAACTATGTAATATGGCCCTAAAACATTTTGCTGAAAATTAAAAGAATAAAAATTTATATATTTTTTTTCTTCATTTAATAATCCTATGGGATATACCTGTTGAACTGCATCACTGAAAATCAGGACTTCGGTGCAGGTGGGCATTCTTTGACTAGATTAACCATTACGTCTGTGTGGGAGAATTTCGCTGCCACTGAAGAGCGCTGAACTGCACCGTATTTCACCGTCAATTCGCCAGTATTTGGCGAATTGACGGCTAGTGAATAGACAAACTGCCGTGATATTCACTGTTCGGTGGCAAGTTCGATGCTTTGAGAATAACCGCTTATGGTGTAGTTACTATGATGAGTGCAAGGGTAGTGCTCATGCTGGTTCCAAATTTCTGCATGTGTTCCTCTACCTCTAGATATCTGTGACTGGAATTCAGTGGTGCAGGACGTGCAATGGACATTGTGATTTTCGCTCTGGCTCAGTTTAAATCTGTATAAAAGTTATGAGTCACCAGGGACTTTTCTTTGGGGTCTTTATATAAAAGAATGATTAATCGACACCGATTAATCGATGATTAAAATAGTTGACAACTGTTTTAATCATCGATTAGTTGTCAATTAATCGATTAGTTGTTTCAGCCCTACAAGGGTTAAAATATTGTCATTTCTTGAGGTAATAATCGATGAATGCCGTCGGAAGGTTGGCTTTGTGCAGGATAATGTATGTGGTGTGTGGTCCAGCAGGTTTTACTTTCCTGGGGGAACTCGCTAGTAAGGAATACTTTAAATTACATGGAATAGTAAATCAATAGGTATTGTTTAACCTGTTGTCACCTTGGCATACAAAGTTAAAGACGCTCTATCCACTCAAACACAGCCCTGGAGACAAAGTGTTGGAATAGAAAGCTGAAAAGGCTTGTTATGTAACGTATCACTACATACTGCTATACTCTAGTGATTTTGGCATCTGGATTAACACGGCTTAATAAAATTTCTACTTAACGTTGGGTCATTTACTTGAAAAAAACTTATTACAGGAAGAATTGTAACACCGGAGGTTTCGATTACATGCATGTTGGTGCCCAGGGCGTAGGAGTCATAGATTATTACACAATGGCAAAGATATTTGGATTCTGGTGTGAATATATCTACATCTTTATAGTTATAACCAGTAAATTAGGTTAAGTCAATCAGGATAAACCACAATTCTGTGTTCAGTTTGTGTGAGCTAATTGAAGCGGTGTGTCCTGATTTTTGCATTTTTGCATAGTATTGTGGGTTGAAAAGTATACCGTAGGTGTAACTAGATATTTGTGTATTGTGTGCAGGCGCTTCAGCGTATGCAGCATGCGTTACTGTCTGCCAGATCATACCTATATGGCACTCCCTGCTCAGTCTGTATCCACTATAAAGAACAATGCTACAAATCTCATTCTATGCAGTCCATTGGATATTTTAATTCACAATTTCAAGTGGCTGGATGGATTTGGATATCAAGAGTTTTTCCACCAGATAACCGTACTATTGGATATAAAAAGAGTGTAGGAGTCTCACTGTGGAGATACAAATAAAACCAACATAGGGGTGAATTGCATGCATAGGATATACAAAACCCCTGCTAATATATCACGCTCACAGAGATCATTTAAATATGGGCGCATCAAAAATCTCAGCCACTGTGATCCACCTGGAGAACGCTGGTGTGGCCAGCTCTCAGAGAGGCTCAACACCATGGTGGGTGCAGGAAAAACAGGATACAACATAAAGGCTGGATGGTTTTAGAGTATTAAAATTGAATAAAATATCTGGTCTTTGTGCCTTGAGAAAGTTACTTTGATGTAACGAAACGCGTCAGCGTTTATGTCCTTTTATTACATTTCAATACTCTAAAATCATCCATCCTTTAGGTTGTATCCTGTTTTTCCTGCACCCACCACAGTGTTGAGCCTCACTGAGAGCCGGCCACACCAACGGTCTCCAGTTGTATCACAGCGAGTGTATTCGATGCACCCATATTTATATGATATGATATATTAGCAGGAGTTTTGTATATCCTATGCATGCAATTCAGCCCTATGTTGGATTTATTTGTATCTCCACAGTGAGACTCCTACACTCTTTTTATATTCACATGTTGCCAGATGACGAGGAGCCATCCAATAGGAGTTCTCACTCGCAAGTTATGTATTATGCTGATCTTTCCCATTAGCCCCTATTCCTTTTAATTCAACCGAACTATTGGTCAAACCCTTCATCCTAAACCTCCAGGTCGTGTCTGCACTCTATTTTAAGATGCTTCAGCATGATCGTGACGAGTGTGTGTTCTGGGAGTGCTCTGCTTGGTGTGGATTAAACAAATGTAGCGTCTGTCATCACAGGCAGGTATATTTAATCCTGTGTAGGTTAACTATTGTGCAGGTGTCACGCCACACGTTGCCGCAGGAAGGGCAAGGCTAGTGCTGTCCCCCCCCCCCCCCGCCATAAAAGATTCTTTGGAAGCACCTTTCCTGTGCTGCTCCTCCCTAGCTCTGGACTCCCAGATCACTAAGGCCCCCGGCACACGAGCGTATTTATGGCTCAAATGCGCCCGCACTTCCCTGCGTCCGTGGGTTTTTGACGGGGAAGGTCCTCCACCGGACGTGAAAAAGCCCTCCCCGTCAAAAAGCTAAACGGTCGCTAAGGCCGGCGTCACACGAGCAGAGGAAGGAACGTCCGTAAAAGTGGACGTTCCTTTTATTATTATTATTATTATTATTATTATTCTTTATTTATAAAGCGCCAGCATATTCCGCATTCCCTGCTAGGAATGATGTAACAATACTGAAGCACAGGTCTTAGGGGTGTGTGACCCTTTATTCAGGGGAGTGAGTGTATCATGTCACATGAGCTGTGGTGTGTTTTAAACAGCTTAGGCTGGCGGGAAAAACGAGCAGAGGAAGGAACGTCCGTAAAAGTGGACGTTTCTTCCACTCTCTGCGCTCAGCGTACAAAGCGCGATCCTCCTATGGAGAATCGCGCTTTGTATCCTGTCAGCGTCTGTTTAGCTTTTTGACGGGGAGGGCTTTTTCACGTCCGGTGGATGGCCTTCCCCGTCAAAAACCCACGGACGCAGGGAATTGCGGGCGCACATGAGCCAAAAATACGCTCGTGTGTCGGGGACCTAAAAGGATACAAAGCACGATTCTCCATAGGAGGATCGCGCTTTGTACGCTGAGCGCAGAGAGTGGAAGAAACGTCCACTTTTACGGACGTTCCTTCCTCTGCTCGTTTTTCCCGCCAGCCTAAGCTGTTTAAAACACACCACAGCTCATGTGACATGATACACTCACTCCCCTGAATAAAGGGTTACACACCCCTAAGACCTGTGCTTCAGTATTGTTACATCATTCCTAGCAGGGAGGTTGTATGCTCTGCTGCCTAAACCTGCTGTTACCCCTTTATCCTGCTCCTGTGTCTTCACCAAATTCCTAACCAGCATCCACCGGGTATCCAGTCTCCTGTTCAAACTACTACGTTTCCCAACATCCATAGGAACTGACCAGATTCTAATCTGTACACTCTCTTCCACCCACTCCTATCTGTGTAGCTACTGCACTTGGGCTAGATTAGATCCCTTCAACCTGGTTCCACCCCGGAACCTGTATGTGACCGTGTGAGAGGAATCCTAATTAAGAAACGTTTTACTATAAAATTACAAAATAAAAACTTCAGCCTGAGACAGATTTTGAGTGCTTGATCCAGGCCTTCCTTTATTTCACTGAGACCTCTTTGACACGACCAGATCAGTGTTGGGGGGGGGGGGGGGTGCAGAGATTACCTGCGCTTTGCTGTAGATTACTATTACAATAAAGTGGGAAAAGGTTGGTCAGTTCTCAATATATATTTGTTGAGTCTGATGGAGAAAACATCCTGGGAATGAGCTTCATGTGGCGCCATATCCAAGCAAAATAATGTTCATTATGTCTAAACGATACAAGAGCAAAGTCTAGAAACACAGAACATAGAAGAATAACACATTGTGTAATGTTGGTAAATGACATCAATACGGATAAATCTTCTTAAAAGCAAAGTGATTACATATCAACGATTTTATTTGTCTTAGAAAGCCTCCTCGTTTACTCCAATAACTGGGTCTGATGTAATTTATGGGTTTGCTTGGGAGTGCAGTTCTTTATTTGCGATGCTGCAGTATGATTGTTTTATACGGTCTGAGTTACCAGCCGCTACGTTTCTGTCGTTTGTGCATTTATATGGGAGATTAAGAAACCTGAACTGGTATAATTGGAAGAGTTTGAGAATATATAACCAATTTGGAAGTGTGTCATGCATTGATCGTTCTACCTAAATCTTCTGTAGGTGTGTTGTCTCCCAGGTTCTAGAATGAGTGGAGATACCATGATTCCATTGTTTCTTTGTTTACCTACTTACAAAAATAGACAGAATTTAGATTTAGCCTTCTCGACAGTTTTCACGCTTTATTTGCAGTTTATAGAAGGTTCTCAGCTTTTCATGGTGATTCGTCTTTTATATTGTGCTGTTTTTTAAGGTGCGCTGTCACAAACATTTTTCATGCATTATTAGTTTTACCGTGTTAATTTCTGGCTTTTATATTGCAGTTCCTGAGTTCACTTTTCCTCCTCCCAACGTTTGAGTAAAGGGATCGAGGGAAGTGAATAGCTGCCAGTTTATTTCACTGTCCTTTTCTCCTGCGGGAAATTTTAATGTGCTCATGTATCTTCCACAGCATTTCTCCAGAGTCTGCTTTGACATCTGCCAAGACAAAGAAAAGCAAGAAGCGACTCGCGGATGTGAAATCATTCAGTTTGGATGAGCCGTTACACGGAGATGTAGTCGAACGATCTGGGACCCTGTTCAGGTACAAATGAAGGAGATGGTACAATAAATGTCACGGGGGAGGAGAGCGTTCCTATAAGTCAAAAATTATCAGTCCACACACACTTGGGAGTTCATTTTTTTTTCTTTTCTAATTAACCACACAGCAATGGAACCAAATGGCAAAAAAATAAAATTTATTTATAATGCGCCAACAATCATACAATTAGTTTTCCACACAGAACTATGGGGAAAGTGGACCCTACTCGGGAGCATTCAATGTAGGGAGTGTGAAACACAGAGGTGAGAGTAAATGGCAGAGTATGATAACTAATGGGCTTCATGGGGGCTGTGAGGGAGAGGGATTATGGGGTGAGTTGTTGGCTTCTCTAATGTGTTTTTAGAGACGCCAAGACGGCATAATATGAGCATTTGTAAAGCTCATGTTATTTTGGAGATGTCACTGCTTCCTGTACTCTCACAAATCCAACCAGATTGCATGGAAAGATGGGGAATGGTTTGCAAAGTCGTACTGAGGGTGCAAACACTTGCACTGCCATGGAGTGACATACATCAGTGAGCGGACAACGGCATAGTTTGAGATAGAACCATGGTAAGCCGTCAGTTGGAGATGAAAGTGGGATAAATGAGCCAATGTATGACGCAGGAGCTGGAACAATACAGATCAGTGGTAATGTGGACTGAATTAAACCTGTACTGCAGAATAATCTACCTGGTATTGGCAGCTGCATACACATTACTAAAACAATAAGGCCGGTGTCAGACGAACGCAGTGTTCACGTCTGTGTTGCCGCACATTTTGACATCCGTTGTAGCATAAAATTATGATCAATAGAGACCCACACATGAAGTATGTCCGCACAGAAGTGCGGACACATAACGCACGTGGCACTGGATGCAATTTAGGCAAGAACGTCAAACCGCTAGGACAGACACACAGAGTGAGCCACGTCCGCGTAGCTTTGTGTGTGAGTGATGGAACGGTGTCAGACAGACTGCATTTTTGATGGACGAAATGGTTTTTCATATCATGTAACAATTTTTTTCATTTTACATATTAATTTTATTTCCCATCTATATCAGTCAAAAAAACGGACCGTGTGGTGTCTACAGTATCATCAGTCAGAAAGTACGTTAGTTGTTCACGGACGCACAGTGTGCTCAGAATGCGTTCGTCTGACATTAGCCTTATTGCTACTTACTCCAATTTTCTTCTAAAAAATTTTTTGTATGGATTAGTTCTCAGTGTTCACACCTATAATCATGCAAAACCTTTCCTCTCTGTGACACAGCTGTAATGAGATTTTGGATGATCTCAAGATAATGTGTGATAAACCAAATGGGTGAAGATCTGATTCCTATTCTTCTACTCATCGGTTTGTTTTGAATTAAAAATGTTAGAACAGTGTGCACTAGGTCTTCCTACGAGGTGGGGTAGCATTAGTGATGCAGGTAGTTTTAATTTTGGGTTTATAGAGAAGAAGTAGGAGCAGGTTCTTTTGTGTCAGAAGCAGCCGAACACCCAATACAAATGGATTATGAAAAGAAAAGACAATTATGAGGAAAATGGATGTATTCTACCATGAGCAGTGGATGGGTTGCTATTTTCTCCAGAGTCAACTGAAAAAGCAAAATTGCTCAGACTGGGCCACAGAAACAGCCTATAAGCTGCTAGTATTACTTACAAGGACTCTCTCACTCCATACAATGAGAGAATTGTCCACAAAGTGAAAACAGACCTCATCAAGAATTGCTGTACTAATTGTATGCTTTGCACTGCTGTAACAAACAAATACAATAGAGCAAGTATTATAAGCAGGATGCATAATAAAATTGTCATCCGAGATGTGAGCTTCATCTTTATTATCTGGACAATATAATCAGTTTCCTAAAAGAGATTTGGGTTTATTTAGATTATTATTATAAGCCAGTCTGTGTACAAGTCTTATTTTCTCCTGGAATTCCTTTTTTTTTTTTTTTGAGTATTTTACCAGGAAGGATACATTGGGATTTCTCTCGTTTTCAAGTATGCCCTGGGTGGCGAGTATGTACCGTTAGGTGTCTTGCCCAAGGACACTTACTGGAGAGGTGCTCTTGCTGGGATTCAAACCTGTGATCTACATTTATACAAACAGAGATCAAACCGAAGGGTGTTCAGATTCTGGTTTTCAGCACGGATTATTGTAATCATCTGACTTCTTGTTCTGGAAATGCAATACGGAAGTGGTTTGTTTGTTTTAAGTCGTTATTCTCCTGGTTGAAGTGTGGTATTCTGTTGAGCTGCATTGCTTAATTACAGTTCCTCATTGTTGTGGGTTTGTGTTAAACCATTAGTTGATGAAAATGTTATTGTGTTTTGAAAGCAGTCAGGATCATGGGGTACGAAGATAAAGATACAGAAGTTGTTGAGAAAGTGTGTTTATTATTGCAGAAGCCACTTGCACATCACAGCAATTCGATGAATTGCATCCCAGAGCTCCTGTGCCACATTCCCCATATGCAGCAAGGAATTCTGGGTAGGATATGCAAATGACATCTGTCTCACTTTTATGCATCCTGGGTCTGTTATTGCACAGGAGCTCTGGGATGCAATTCATCGAATTGCTGTGATGTGCAAGTGGCTTCTGCAGTAATAAACACACTTATTATAGTGTGGAGGCCTTTTATCTCACTTTTTGTCCTCCACCACAACTCTTGTAGATACAAAAATAAAGTGGGAATACAAGTACTATTCCAGCTCCCATTTAATATATACAGGTTCGAGGCATAACAAATGTTAAAATTCTATCATTCAAGGAAACTAGACTTCAGTTTTAAACTTTTAATAAAGCCGATACATCGCACCACTTCTTGGGAGTCTATCAAAATGCCTCCCCTTGGGAGAACGGTGCAGGGAGCTAATTGTAAAGTGCAGTGAAGCTAACATCTCTTAAAGGGAACAGTAGGATAAAATGACGAATAAAGTGTAAAATAAGCCAATGGTGCCACCACAGCCCCCCCCAGCCACCAGGTCCCAGTCCTACATCTAGTTTGTACGTGTAGTCAGGTATCTGTACCAGTAGAACCACGTTTCAATATTGTCTACTCGCTACAGATTTTTTTAATTGTTTGATACCGGGATGCGAAAAATCCTAGGATAAAGTGACCAGTCTACCTCAGCTATGTATTTAAGAGCATCCAACACAACGTCCACCAAATGTGTAAGTCTCAACTGAAACTGCCCTCACCAAAGTCACCAACGACCTCATAACTGCTAAAAAACACGGCCACTATTCTATTCTCATCCTGCTTGACCTCTCGGCTGCTTTTGACACTGTTGACCACCCCCTCCTTCTACAGACCCTCAACTCTCTGGGTCTCAGTGACACTGCACTCGCTTGGGTTGACTCCTATTTATCCAACAGGTCCTTCTGTGTGTCCTTTGTTGGTAACTCCTCCTCTTCATTGCCTCTATCTGTTGGTGTACCTCAAGGCTCTGTCCTTGGTCCCCTGCTCATTTCCATCTACACCTCCTCCCTGGGCAAAATCATCAACAGCTTTGGCTTTAATTACCACCTCTACGCTGATGACACTCAGATCTACCTCTCTGCCCCTGATCTCTCTCCCCCTGTCCTTTCCAAAGTCAGTGACTGCTTATCTGGCATCTCCTCCTGGATGGCCTCCCACCACCTAAAAGATCAACATGTCAAAGACTGAGGTCCTAACTATATCTCCCCTCCAATGCCTCCCCACCTCCTGACTTCTCTATCACGGTGGAGGGTATCACCATCTCCCTATCAAACCAAGTTCGCTGTCTTGGAGTTACACTTGACTCTGCTCTTTCCTTCATCCCCCACATCCAGTCTCTTTCCTCCTCCTGCCGATACCAACTGTGTAATATTTCCAGAATTCGGCCATTTCTTACCGCTGTCACCACAAAACAACTCATACACGCCCTGGTAATCTCCCGACTCGACTATTGCAATAATCTCTTATCTGGCCTCCCTCTGTCCCGCCTCTCCCCCCTACAATCCATCCTGAACGCCTCCGTCAGGCTAATTCACCTCACCCGCCGCTCTGTCTCTGCTGCTCCCCTCTGCGAGTCCCTTCACTGGCTCCCCATCCACTGCAGAACTAAGTTCAAAATCCTTATTCTTACCTACAAAACCCTCACTAACTCAGCGCCCCACTACCTGTCCTCACTAATCACCAAATACACCCCAGCCCCCTCCCTAAGGTCAAACCGTGACCTGCGCCTAGCTTCTCCCCGCATCACCTCTTCCCATGATAGACTGCAGGACTTCTCACGTGCAGCCCCCACTCTCTGGAACGCTCTCCCTCGTACTGTCAGACTTTCCCCTAATTTCTCTTCCTTCAAACGCTCCCTTAAAACGTTCCTATTTAGGGAAGCCTACCACCCAACTCACTGACGCAACCATCAATCACTCTCACCTTACAGTCCTCTCCTCCTGTTTCCAACCCCTACCCTCCCAGATTGTGAGTTCCTACGGGAATAGGGCCCTCATCTCCTCCTGTACTGTTTGTCAAATGTTGTTCATTGTATTGTATTGTAACCCTGTCTATACTGTGCCTATTGTACAGCGCTGCGGAATATGCTGGCGCTTTATAAATAAAGAATAATAATAATAAGTACGCACCCTCCTCCATGCCACATTTCCCGCAAATATCGTCACTCCCCTCCCCATACCACACCACCATAGTGGGAATTTGATACCAAAAAGTAAGCAGCTTATAGGAAATTTCTTTGAGTTTAGTGACATGGGATGAAGAGTGAGCCATAAGACAAATCCTGTCCCATTTTGTGTCAGATCGGCCTGTCCCGTTCTCATTCCCAACTGCTCTGAATCCTAAGTTGGGGGCCCAGGCACAGTGTTAAGTGTTTTATACAAGCTGGAAATGCCATAAGCATGTTTGTTTCAAACCGATTGAGCTTTCTGGCCAGGTTATGGCCCCCTTTAAGAGAATGTAGATAATGCAAGATCTGGAGAGCACTGAACTGGCCAGCAGTGAGTCCAGATCTAAGCAAGTGTGGGGAACCTTTTTTTTTTTTTTTGCCAAGGGCCTTTTGGAGATTTATAACATCATTCGAGGGCCATAAAAAGTTGATTCACTAAAAGTTGGATGAGCACTCACGGTTTTTCAGTTAAAAGCATCATTATGCGGTCGTTAGGGTTAGGATGCGGTCACACGTGCATTCTTGAGAGCGGAAGGAACGTCTGAGAGTGGACGTTAATTCCACTCTGACACTCGTGTGGCCACCTCGCTGAGCGCAGTTAATGCACTTAGCGCTACAGAGCGTGATCCTTCTATGGAGGATCACGCTTTGTAGCCCCATCCTACGTCCGTCCATCCTAGCTTTGTGACGGGGAGGCTGAAAGCTCATCCGGTGGTAGTGTGCGCAACTAATGCGCACGCTACACCGTGTGGCCCTCCCCGTCGAGCCGTCACAATGCTGCGACGGACGCAGGGAGGACCGGTCTCACGGACGCACTCAGGCTGCGGTCACATGAGCGCACTAACTCTGGTTTTGACACCCTCTTCCAAAAGGTCAACTATCGCCATGCCCGTTCCCTTTTTTCTATGTGTGCGTGTAGTAACCATGGATGGAGGCTTTATGGGCCTCCCATAATATGTTAGGGTGTGTGTCTCTAGAGGCTTTGCCTTTTAAAAGAGGTCTGGCGATCTCAACCCCCCCAAGAGAGAACCTCCAGGTCTGCTGAAATGGACATATTTTGTCTCCAAGAGTGCTCTCTGGATGAAAATGGAAGACAGCCAAGCTGAAGTGACACAGTGTGTGATCAAACTACGTGGTCATGTGAATTTCTGACTTGATGATCGAGATGGTATGGGATAAGGAAACCCTACGATTTGTATAGTCTACACTAAACTCATTCCCTGACATGACATGGCTCTCCAAATATCCTGCAAACAGAACTCCCGGAGGGTGCAGTGCAGTCAGCGCAAACTGAAGGGGGGGGGGAGTAGTACCTGTAGAGGTATCCACATTCAGGTCAAGTGGTACGTAGAGGTATCCACATTCAGGTCAAGTGGTACGTAGAGGTATCCACATTCAGGTCAAGTGGTACGTAGAGGTATCCACATTCAGGTCAAGTGGTACGTAGAGGTATCCAGCCACCACCGGAGTGCTCTCTATGACTGTTTCCAGTAGGCGCAGAATATGAGCAAGTGCCTTGTGCGGTTTACGGTTGGGAAGATGGATGCAAATGTAAATACAAAAGGTGTGTGTGTGTGTGTATGTATGTATGTATGTATGTATATATATATATATATATATATATCACTAGAAATGAGGGAAAATAAAAATATTACAGGATTCAGGGAACTAAGGTTGCTCCACACCACCATCTGAGAGGTGAGGGGGACCGCTGGAAAGGGGCAAGGGTGAGTATGTGTGTATGGTAAACTATCCACTTCTCCAAAGCCAAGAACAGAAGCCTATTAATCATCAACATGGTAAAAAAATACACCAAACCAAGGTGCATTCAGGGACAATCTGAGTCTTTAGTTCTCTTAGGTGTATAAGTACCGTGTGAATGAAAAACAGTAAAAACAAATGAATCCCTGACAAACTAACCCGTTACCCAACTATAAACCACCTGATCCCACCGCCCAGTAAACCCACGAAACCCCCCTCTTAGCCCTTCCCCACCCCTCCGCCCAGCCAGCCCATTGAACCCACTTATCCCAGTAAACCTTACATGTCATAATCCGTGTTGAACAATTCAAAATGTCTGGTGCTCTCGCTTTTGTTGTTTTTTTTTTTTCCTTTTTCCCCAAATAGTTGGCATGTGGATCAGGAGAAGCAGAATCCATCCTTCATCCTCCATGGTTGAACCAGTCAATGATATCCCACCCCACGCTACCCTCAAATCTCCCCTGCCCCAAAATCTGTCCAATCCAGAGTCCGTGGGATGGAATGAAATCCAGAAACCTCAAAGTCTGTGAGCGAAAACCCACGTGCAGAAAACTACCCCTTGCCATCAGTATCCCGAAGGAGTACGGGTTCTGGTCCAAACCCAACCAGGCAATAGCCAGAGCTCCTTACAGGGTGAAAACAAAACTGGGAATGACTTTATTCAGGCTTTACAATTGGAAAAATGCACATGGGGAATGTACAGAATACATTGGTAAAACACGCCCCAGCATTTCCATACTGAATAGCCTCCCAGTAGATTCCCCCTCCCACACACAAATCCTGGTGTAACAAAGCCTTAGGAAGGGGCAGATAAATCTGGTTTAAGCCAGATCCTGAGGGTTATATGGAAGCATGGAGAAACTAAGGAATCCTTTACATACATGGGGAAAACAGCACAGTATATACCACATCACACTCTGCAATAAATATATAAGAGAATACTAGAACACTGGCTTAAGGGATATGGCACAGAAAGCACAAACCCTCTGCACCTACAATTGTAGGTATAAGGTGACCTCAACATAGAGGGCTGGAAAACAGTAACCCGTCATGCCTGCACCTCCCAAAAACATCTTTAGGTGCATGTACCCGAAGTCTAAAGGGACGACCGTCACAGGATCGCCATACACAGTCCATTGCTTTGAACCCCACGCACAGTGCATTATACGTTTCTTAAGCTGAAAATAAAGAGGGGGGAGGGCGGTCTCAAAGCGTGGCATCCCAATCCATACATTCTGGGGTGAGTAGCCTCCCCAAGGATGGAATTAAAAGGCACAGGTGAATAGAAGTAACGGTGACATCTTCTCTGATCCTCCTCACATTGAGTGTCTATAGACCTGAAGTAATGAAAAGGAATAGTGCAATATGATTTCCTGACCCACTGACAAATTTAAAGATTACAGTAGCATGGAAAGAGATTGTACATGGGGTTAGTACCCTCACAAAAGGACATTCATGTAGTCCTACAATTCAAATCTTTCCATAATGAAGTTGACTGTGTAAAAATGTTTCCATGATTCCTTCCTTCTATTGTCATAAGTACTGGTTATAAATGGTGATCTGCCCAGTCATTAAACCATTTGGGGCAATTGCTGTGAAAATCTCTACTTATTTTATTGTATTTGGTGCTGAATATATTATTATTATTATTATTCTTTATTTATAAAGCGCCAGCATATTCCGCAGCGCTGTACAATAAGCACAGTACAGACAGGGTTACAATACATTGAACAACATTTGACAAACAGTACAGGAGGAGATGAGGGCCCTATTCCCGTAGGAACTCACAATCTGGGAGGGTTGGGGTTTGAAACAGGAGGAGAGGACTGTAAGGTGAGAGTGATTGATGGTTGCGTCAGTGAGTTGGGTGGTAGGCTTCCCTAAATAGGAATGTTTTAAGGGAGCGTTTGAAGGAAGAGAAGTTAGGGGAAAGTCTGACAGTACGAGGGAGAGCGTTCCAGAGAGTGGGGGCTGCGCGTGAGAAATCCTGCAGTCTATCATGGGAAGAGGTGATGCGGGGAGAAGCTAGGCGCAGGTCACTGTTTGACCTTAGGGAGCGGGCTGGGGTGTATTTGGTGATTAGTGAGGACAGGTAGTGGGGAGCTGAGTTAGTGAGGCTTTTGTAGGTATATACACTATATTGCCAAAAGTATTCGCTCACCTGCCTTGACTCGCAAATGAACTTCAGTAACATCCCATTCCTAATCCATAGGGTTCAATATGACGTCGGTCCACCCTTTGCAGCTATAACAGCTTCAACTCTTCTGGGAAGGCTGTCCACAAGGTTTAAGAGTGTTTATGGGAATTTTTGACCATTCTTCCAGAAGCGCATTTGTGAGGTCACACACACTGATGTTGGACGAGAAGGCCTGGCTCTCAGTCTCCGCTCGAATTCATCCCAAAGGTGTTCTATCGGGTTGAGGTCAGGACTCTGTGCAGGCCAGTCAAGTTCATCCACACCAGACTCTGTCATCCATGTCTTTCTGGACCTTGCTTTGTGCACTGGTGCACAGTCATGTTGGAAGAGGAAGGGGCCAGCTCCAAACTGTTCCCACAAAGTTGGGAGCATGGAATTGTCCAAAATGTCTTGGTATACTGAAGCATTCAGAGTTCCTTTCACTGGAACTAAGGGGCCAAGCCCAGCTCCTGAAAAACAACCCCACACCATAATCCCCCCTCCAACAAACGTTACACTTGGCACAATGCAGTCAGAAAAGTACCGTTCTCCTGGCAACCGCCAACCCAAGACTCGTCCATCAGATTGCCAGATGGAGAAGCGAGATTCGTCACTCCAGAGAATGCGTCTCTACTGCTCTAGAGTCCAGTGGCAGCGTGCTTTACACCACTGCATCCGACGCTTTGCATTGCACTTGGTGATGTATGGCTTGGATGCAGCTGCTCGGCCATGGAAACCCATTTCATGAAGCTCTCTGCTCACTGTTCCTGAGCTAATCTGAAGGCCACATGAAGTTTGGAGGTCTGTAGCGATTGACTTTGCAGAAAGTTGGTGACCTCTTCGCACTATGCGCCTCAGCATCCGCTGACCCCGCTCGGTCAGTTTACGTGGCCTACCACTTTGTGTCTGAGTTGCTGTCGTTCCCAAACACTTCCACGTTCTTATAATACAGCTGACAGTTGACTGTAGAATATTTAGGAGCAAGGAAATTTCACGACTGGATTTGTTGCACAGGTGGCATCCCATCACAGTTCCATGCTGGAATTCACCGAGCTCCTGAGAGCGACCCATTCTTTCACAAATGTTTGTAAAAACAGTCTGCATGCCTAGGTGCTTGATTTTATATACCTGTGGCCATGGAAGTGATTGGAACACCTGATTCTGATTATTTGGATGGGTGAGCGAATACTTTTGGCAATATAGTGTATTTCTGTTCTGTTCTTCACCTCCGTCTCCTTAATGTTTTCATGTTCTTTTTTGTTAAATCCTCACTCCAGCTTTTCTGTGCTTTGTTACAGGTCAAAAACATACGACCATCCTCCATCTGTGAAATCATCGGACCATGACTCATTTGACAGACGTAGATCTATCACTACCAATGTAAGGAAGTGGGAAAAGGGTGACATCGCTAATAACATTCTGTTACTTACTATAACTGTTAGAGCTCTAAGTCTCCTGTCATTCCTTCTACAGTTACCAAAGCACAAGGTCACTTTCCACAAGCTATTTCCAGATGTATCTGAAGAAGAGGAGCTGAAAGATAGTAAGTGAGCAGCCATTTACGATCACCATGGGTGGTGGTTGGTTTTGTGTGTTCTTCAGTTTTGTGGATATTTCTTTTTGTAAGAGAAGGAGTCCCTTTATTCTGCTCAACAAATGTTGCATTGTGTAGACCATTCTTACATCTGCTGATCTTGGACTTTCCTGTCTACATAGGTTTTACCTGTGCTCTGCAGAGGGAAGTGTTATACCAGGGCCGGCTTTACATCTCCACCAACTACTTTGGGTTCTACTGCAGCATGCTACGGAAAGAGATCAAGGTGAGCTCACAAAGGATGGAAAGAGTATAGGGTGTCAAAAGTGCTGAGAAGTGTAAAGGATAGTATGTAGACCTAATGTATAAGTTGCGTGGCCGTCAGCAATTAGATTTTGCCAAATTGTTACTAATCAAAGTAAACTTTTCCACAAAGGTTTTGTGCATAGAACGTGTCAAAAAACAAAATAAGTTTTTTACCACAAATGGTTGAAAGTTTCTTGTCCGATTTAATTGCATAGGTACAGTCTCGTAAAGGCATAAAAAAGCCAACTTCTATTCTTGTTACTAAAAGGAAAATTCAGGTTGGCAAAGTATAACATTTTATAGGTTATTAACCACACAGGCCTTTTACTAAATGATTAGTCTAGTTTGACAATACTTCTGCCAGTTTCACCTTCACTGCATTACATTGAGTTTTTGATAGCTTATGTTAATGTTAGACCTCGTCTAAGCCACTACTTGTCTCTTACAGATCTTGATACCTGTCAGCTCAGTCCTTCTTGTTAAGAAAGCAAATACAGCATTACTGGTACCAAATGCCTTGAGCGTGAAAACCGTTGATGGAGATAAGGTGAGTTTGGCAATAGATGTATTTTTAGATGTAGAATATTCACATCTTATTATAGGATGCTTTTATTTGAGCTCAGAGGTTATTCCTTCAACTATATAATAAAATAAAAATCCCTCCAAAACCAGGGAACTTTCACTACTACATATTGTGAGACTGCAATCAAAGTGAGTTTACCCCAATGATCTGTTTCTACGAACAAATGCCTCAAGGGAACATGTGTTCTAATGTGAAATATATTTAATTATCCTTTTGTTCTCACAGTATCTCTTTGGGTCGCTGCGGAACAGAGAAATATGCTACCAGGCAGTGCGTGCTGTATGCACCCATCTTCAGGTAAGACCTTTACCTTGGTTCATTACTTTCATTGACCACCACATCCATTTGGAATTTAGCACTGTCGATTTCTTTAAAGGAACACTACCACCAAAAAAGCGTTATCTAGAGTAATTGTCCCATTACAAACAAAACCACCTTCTGAACCACATCATGCTGTTGTTTTGTTTTTTCTTTGTTTGAATTAATTGCATGTGAAAAGGATTGTGGATATTTTCCCATGATTCAACTTTTACCAAGACCTGAACTTTACTGCTCTGCCAGAGTCTGCTGTCCTGAGATCCACCCCTTGCTCTTACTGGCATCTGTGTCACTAGAGGGCAGGACCAGCAGACTGTGTTTTTTTTAAAATTATTTCCACATGTCCTCCAGCAGTGACCGTGCAGCCTGCATATACATTATGGATGCCTGTGTGTGATAGGAACTGCACTGTAACTGCTATAGCCCTCACTGCAGCCTGTAAGCATCACATGGATTGCTGCTCCTATAACTCTCAGTCATGTATAATGTATATGAAGGGATGTCTTGTTAGGGCTATAAGCTAGGAGTTATCTGCAGCCTGTGCTTTTCAGGAGGGGGGCTGAGAGGGCATTACACACTCAGTCTGTGTGTGAGACATGGGTGTTGGAGGTACACTCAGGCTGCACTCAGGCTGCATGTGGGAGTTACTCACTGGATGTGGGAGGTACTCAGACTGCCAGGCATGGATGTGAGAGGTACACTCAGGCTGTGAGGGCTGCATGTGGGAGGTACTCTCAGACTGCGGTGGGGGGGGGAGGCTGTATGTGGGAGGTACTCAGTCTGCCTGGCATGGACGTGGGCGGTACAGTCAGGCTGTCAGGGCAGGATGTGAGAGGTCTAACGAGGCAGGGAAAGAAGGGGGCGTGGTCACAGCAGAAAGGGGCAGGATTAAGTTTGATTTGAGCCGGTCACCGACCAACAGCCCCCATTCTAACCCAGGTGCCACAAAGTAACCAGCAAGCAACGTAAAGCTACTGTGACAGTTGTTTACAACACCAAGGATCACAACATGGACGCCCCCAGTGACACATATAAAGTAAAATGTCTTCACTAAACACACAAGAATAAAAACTAAACACCTGTAAGATATTAGCAACATAAAATAAACAACATATAACTTTTCATATTTTGGTGGTACTGTTCCTTTTAACATTTTTGAATTTATAGGATCCGGTACATGCTTGTTCTACCTAGTAAAAATAGTTAAAACCAGGTATAATTTGTTTAATCCGACTTTTGCTATCAGTTTCAATACTGGCAATACAAAAGAATAAGACCAATAATTTCCATTTCTAGTTGTGAAAAATGGGAATAAAAGCCTTAACTTTTTTTTCTTGCTTCCACAAACTTTTAACCACTGATTTATTTATTTTCTTTGAGACAACACAAATTATTTTAAAGATCTATATGGGATCTGATACTGTACCAAAATAGTATAGCTTACTTGCACAAATTTTGTTTCCCCTTTTTGTATGTAAAACTTTAAATTATTAAAATATAGTAATGGAGGATGTTTGTATTAATAATCTTTTTATTTTTCTATATTACGCCACTGAATATTGCATAAAATTAACTCTTTCAGGAATTAAGCTTACCCTATGCTTTGTGCACTCTGGATGCTTTGCTCTTACCATTTTGAATAACATCATTTTAATATATAAAATCTTTATCAATATGTATATCCTTGGAGTCATACATTATGTTACATGAAAATGTCAGTGATTTACATTATGTTTATACACTTTTTAACGTCTCTCCGTCCATTAGGATCCTAGTGCTCAAACCACCCCATTGTCGAGTTGTGCAGAGTTTCCTGAACAAAACAAGATTTTGGTAAGCATTTGTAATGTAATCTGACTGTGATACAGGTTTATGAAAAGTAATGCCACATTTATGCTGTTTAGAAATAAATTCTTGTCGCTTACTCTGTTAACCTTTTCTCCGTTGTTATGCCTGGTTTCCTAGATGTAAATCTATTTGCCGCTTATCACAGTAATTCTCCTCTTCAGATATACAGATCATAGTTCACCGGTATCTAGAAGCATATTGTGACTTTGTTTTTTTATTTTTAGAATTCCAGCCACTCTGATATCGAGCATCAACATCATGAATCTGACAGCACAGAGCACTGTGACAACAGCTTGAGTGAGTACTGGAGATTAAAATCCTGAAAGTCTACAAGTAACCATGCTGACATATCTGCTTTACACTTTATCACATTTGATACTTTGTGCAAAATGGAAAACATGAAAATGTAAACATGTTACTGATTTTTTTTTTTGTGTGTAACTTGTGCCTGTACAGGTTCACATTCTAAAAGCACCAAATTACAATAATACCGTTGATTGCACAATTGCAAACGATGAGCTTTCTGTAATAAAAAGTGTTATCCCTAAAACATTTTTACTATAGGCACTCATTAAACAAAGACACACCACACGGGGGGGGGGGGGGTCTCTAATGGCAGTTTTAAAAATCAAAATTGCCTCGAGACCCACCCATTTAATAAATAAGAACTCCTCCTTATAATGTTTTATTAAACCTCCACCGAAGGGTCCTTAAAAAGGTGGCAAGAACGAACGCAGCATTAATGGGCTTTTTTTTTCTTTCTACATAGTAAGTTAGAAAAATATGTATGGTTACATTGGAGAATATGGGCACTGATTTGCTGATACTGTTTCCACAGATGGCTCTTTCAAGTTGCAGAATCGGATAAAGTCTCCATCTAGTGAAGTGGATGGGGTGGCCCCAAATCACTGGAGTGATGGTAAGTCAATGAGTGCCTTAGTTATTTTTAATTTTCTAATGGTTGGGTTTGTTTGTTACAATCATTTCTTCAATTTAGTACCAAACTGCACTTCTTAATTTCATATTGACCACTAAAAATTAGGATGGCGCATCTGTAGTGTCGTATTCACTGGGGGTACAAAATGCAAAAATTCCAATTGGAAACCCCTGTCGCCTTCATATCCACTTTCAATCTGAAAAGATGGGGAACAGTATATTGTGTAGTATTTTAAAACCAGTAAAAACGTATTAAAATCCAAAAAACACACTCCCACTTTGAATAGCACATAAAAGATGTGCACATACGCATTGGTCACAATAACCCAGACCTCCCGATCAAAATCCCAAACTGGTCCACAAACCGTCCTCCGGTCAATGCAAGCCACCTGGGTAGATCCGATAAACAGTCTCCTGATCCAGAATCGTAACCCTCCGCACAGCCACTCGAGGGTTACGATTGTTGGACCAGGAGACACTATAGATGCACAACAACCACTAGAAATTAGGATGGCACAAGTAAGAGACTTTCAGGTGGTCTTTTGGATTGGCTGCAGTGTAGGAAGGACTATTCAACTATTTTATTTATTTAATTTCATATTGTACAGGAACGTCTACACCTCTGCTTTCCTTTTTTGGACAGATGAATTTGTTTACATTTTTGGCATTTCTTCCAAATACCAAATCAACAGAGCGCTACATGGAAGAAACAAAGACTGAATCACGCAATAGAGTTGTCTATTCATTCATAGTTTGTGTGTTTCTTTCCTTTTTTTTGTACGCGTGCCATTAAGTGGCAGCTGCCACTGTGAAAAAGGAAGGGGGAAAAAAAAACCACGTGTATTGGTGGGTCAGACCCACATAACACCCTGTGCATATGCCTCCACTTGCACCATGCTGAGGCACATCAGCTAAATGGAAATTGACAACGGTGCAGCTCTTGTCGTCACTCCAGTTCACTGAGTGGGGGATTATTTAACTCCAGTGGAGTGGGCATGGCATTGTCCACCCCCTCCATCTGTGAAAGCAGAACAGCAGCTCTGGTTTGAACTTTTACATGGTTGGGACCTGTGGGGTGGACACTAGGTAGGTGCATCCACACCCAGTGCCCTTGAGTCGGACTGTTGAGCGGTCCCCGACTGCTGTTCCTTATTAGCAACTGGGACCGCAATAGTTGCTCAGTTACTAGTATTTAACCTCAGTTGTTCAGGGATGGTAGTTTAGCTGATATGGTTGAGGGGGAGGATGCATTATGTTGTAGGGGTTTCATTCTGACCCCACATGCGTTGGGGTTTCTTTTTTTCATTTTCTTAACCTGATTTTATCAGGTTTCTGGACAAATTGAGTTGGCTGTAAATCCCCAAAAAACAGCCAGGTTTGCGCACATGGAACTCTGACCCAGTGATTCACGTGCATACTGGCGATTCCAGACCAAAAATCCTTCTCCTGTTATCTCCCTACCGTTGGCTGTCAGGTTGCCGTGCCCGGAGCCTGCTTGGTTCCCCTCTCCGGGCCTGTGAACTGGATAGAGATTGTTGTACTGCTGCCCTCACTGTTGGCCGGCGGCCATCTTGGAGGTGTATTGTGGCTACGTCTACTACCTCTCAGCCCGCGGCTTCAGGATTTCGGATGGGCAAAAAGTCGAGAAGCGGAGGGCCCCCCGCACTCCTGATATTCGCCTTTCGCTTTGTGGAGGGACAGGATTGCGACTGCAGCGTACTGCCTTGCGCCAGCGACATCGCCAACGGAGGACACGGACACCCCCTCTACTCTGCACGAGGCGCCACCAGACAAGGGGGGGACGAAGCTTGTCAAAAGGTGACATCCGTGCCTTAATGGCTGAGGTCAGGAAGTCCTGGCAGGTGGATTTCCAATCCCTCGGTGCCGTCGTGAATGAAACCCGAACCCAAATGGCAGACGATCAGGCCTGCACACGGAGGTGGAGGGTGTGGAGGCCGTGACCTCCTCACCTGCTCACACTCCAGCAGCAACTCTGCAACTTGCAGTCTGCCGTAGTGGCACTGGAGGCGAGGCGCCGAAATGCGAAGCTTCGGGGGGTGCCTGAATCTGTCTCTAACTCGGATTTACTGTTCTACGTTACCCGTTTCCTGGAGGCAGTTCTTCATCCCTCTGACAGCCTTCAGGACCCTGTCCACACAGTCCTCAGAGTATGGAAGACTGCCCTGGCTCCCGCTGGAGCGCCCCGCGATGTCATTGCAATACTTCAGGACACGGCCTTGCTTTCCTCGCTGTTTCGCATGGTTCGTAATACTCCCACAGTCCCCTTTGAGGGGGCCACTGTTGCTGTGTTTCGGGAACTCTCTTCCCTGGTGCGTTAGGCCTGCTACGGCTCTCCTCCGCGCCCATGCTATTGGCTACAAATGGGGTGCTCTCGGATCCCTCCTGATCCCCCAAGTTGATGGGCCCACTCTCGTGGCCACTACGGCTGAAGAGGCTGACCTACACCTTCGCTCGCTGGGTTTACCCCCCGCTTCTCTGCGACGCATGGCTTCCCAGTTGCCTGATGGTTCCCCGCTACCACCCCCACCCCCCCCCCCCACCCCAGCGACCCTGACTGAGTGGCCGAGACCTACTGGGGTTTTGGCTGATGTCTTGGTCCTGCTTTTGTTTATCTGCCCCCTCCTTATCAGCAATAGTTTCTATGACTTATTTTTTGAAAACTCTTGCATTTATGAAACATTTGTTTTTGTGTTTTGGGGTGACTCCTAGTGCTCAATCCTGACGTAGTGATGCGGCGCTTGTTCTTTTGCATGCTTCTGTCGCTCAATGCTTTATAGATGGCCCCTACCCCCCCCCCTTTTTGGTGTCCACCGAGGCGCACCACTGTGGCAGCCTCCATGGCTATGTCTGCCATTCTTGGTCCTCGGGAGCCCTGGCCCTGTGACATTAGTCTTCCGTGGCCTCCTCTGGGACTGTGCCCGGAAAGTCACGAGACAGGCCCTTGTTATTCCTCTTCCACTCTCCCTCCCCCCTTTCTTTCCCTTACGATGCCATCTCCTTTGTTCCCTAATCGTGGGCCCGGACCTGTGAGTATCATGTCCACTACCGTAATTGTTTGACCTTGTTTTACCCATGTTCTTGTTAGTTCTTGAAACTTCCTGAGGGGCCCTGTGTGGCCACAACTTTCGTATGACTTTTTGTGATTTTGTGTATATATACATACAGTGGCAAGAAAAAGTATGTGAATCCTTTGGGATTACGTGGAGTTTTGCATGAATTGGTCATAAAATGTGCTCTGATCTTCATCTAAGTCACAACAATTTGAAAAACACAGTCTGCTTAAAATAATACAACACAAACATTATATGTTTTCATGTTTTTATTGAACAGAACATGTAAACATTCACAGTGCAGGGTGGGAAAAGTATGTGAACCTTTGGACTTAATAACTGGTTGACCCTCCTTTGGCAGCAATAACCTCAACCAAACGTTTCCTGTAGTTGCAGATCAGACCTGCACAACGATCTGGAGTAATTTTGGACCACTCCTCTTCACAAAACTGTTTCAGTGTAGCAATATTCTTGGGATGTCTGGTGTGAATCGCTCTCTTAAGGTCATGCCACAGCATTTCAATCGGGTTGAGGTCAGGACTCTGACTGGGCCACTCCAGAAGGCGTATTTTGTTTTGTTGAAGCCATTCTTTTGTTGAATTACTTGTATGCTTTTGGTCATTGTCCTGTTGCATCACCCATCCTCTGCGGAGCTTCAGTTGGCGGACAGATGGTCTTACGTTTTCCTGCAAAATGTCTTGATAAACTCTGGAATTCATTTTTTTTCATCAATGACAACAATCCGTCCAGGCCCTGAGGCAGCAAAGCAGCCCCAAACCATGATGCTCCCTCCGCCATGTTTTACATTGGGGATGAGGTTTTGATGTGCCTTTTTTTTTTCTCCACACATACAGGGTAATTCAAAGAGATTCGAAAAGTCACCGCACGTTCAGTGACTTTTCGTTCTCTTCAATTCGGTTCCTTTTGCCGATCCCATTTCGGTGACCCTGCGGTGTATTCAGCAAGCACCACAGGGCCCCTGAAATGCACGCCGAAAACCCTCAAACATCTGGATTAACCTGCCGAAAACCACGGAAAAACCCGAGCAGGAACCGATCACACACAGCGAAGCCGACACCGCAGAAGCAGGCAGTGAATAAATTCGCAAAACCGTTTGCATGAGTGATTGAAAAGTGAAACGTTGTTTGCAAAGAAACTACTGAGCGAAAATGTCTGAAATTTACATATAAATTTATTATTATTGTTTATTTATAAAGCGCCAGCATATTCCGCAGCGCTGTACAATAGGCACAGTATAGACAGGGTTCCAATACATTGAACAACATTTGACAAACAGTACAGGAGGAGATGAGGGCCCTATTCCTGTAGGAACTCACAATCTAGGAGGGTTGGGGTTGGAAACAGGAGGAGAGGACTGTAAGGTGAGAGTGATTGATGGTTGCGTCAGTGAGTTGGGTGGTAGGCTTCCCTAAATAGGAACGTTTTAAGGGAGCGTTTGAAGGAAGAGAAGTTAGGGGAAAGTCTGACAGTACGAGGGAGAGCGTTCCAGAGAGTGGGGGCTGCGCGTGAGAAATCCTGCAGTCTATCATGGGAAGAGGTGATGCGGGGAGAAGCTAGGCGCAGGTCACTGTTTGACCTTAGGGAGCGGGCTGGGGTGTATTTGGTGATTAGTGAGGACCGGTAGTGGGGAGCTGAGTTAGTGAGGGTTTTGTAGGTAAGGATAAGGATTTTGAACTTAATTCTGCAGTGGATGGGGAGCCAGTGAAGGGACTCGCAGAGGGGAGCGGCAGAGACAGAGCGGCGGGTGAGGTGAATTAGCCTGGCGGAGGCGTTCAGGATGGATTGTAGGGGGGAGAGGCGGGACAGAGGGAGGCCAGATAAGAGATTATTGCAATAATCCAATAATAAAATCCAATGAATGATAATAAAAGGGCTGTTACAGAAAAAATAAGTAAAATTTTTTTAAAAAATCCAGAAAAATGCTTAAAATATCCTAAAAAATCTATAAATAAAGAGACTCTTTACTGCAGAATTTTATAATGAACGGTTTATTAGATATTGAATTAAAACGGGAATATTTTTAACATTGAAGCCTATGGGATTCTCCTGAATAAACCTGCCGAATTAAACCTCCGAATGGCAGGGCATTTCGGGAACCTTTCACTGCTGGTTTGTGTTCACTGAATAGCCGAAGCAGTGCTTTTTCATGGGGTTTTCACTGCCCTCGAACAGGCACCGAACAGGCACCGTATGTGCAGGCAATTCGCCAGTATTTGGCTAATTGCCTGCTCTCTGGATAGCCGAATGGCCAAGAAAGGTAACCGAACTCTGATTTTCAGCGTTCGGTTACCTTTCTCAAGCAATTCGGATCTCTTTGATTTACCCTGATAGTGTTGTGTGTTTTTTCAAACCACTCAATTTTGGTTTCATCTGCCCACAGAATATTTTGCCAGTAGTGCTGTGGAACATCCAGGTGCTCTTTTGCAAACTTCAAACGTGCTGCAATATTCTTTTTGGACAGCAATGGCTTTCTCCGTGGTGTCCTCCCATGTACTCCATTCTTGTTTAATGTTTTCCTTATTGTAGATGTGTCAACAAAAATGTTAGCATGTGCCAGAGATTTCTGTAAGTCTTTAGCTGACACTCTAGGATTCTTCTTTGCCTCATTAAGCATTCTGCGCTGTGCTCTTGCAGTCATCTTTACAGGACGACCACGCCTAGGGAGAGTAGCAACAGTGCTGAACTTTCTCCATTTGTAGACAGTCTGTCTTACCGTGGACACATGAACATCAAGGCTTTTGGAGATCCTTTTGTAACCCTTTCCAGCTTCATGCAAGTCAACAATTCTTGATCGTAGGTCTTCTGAGAGCTCTTTTCTGCGAGGCATGGTTCACATCAGGCAGTGCTTCTTGAAACCAGTAAACCCAAAACTGGTGTGTGTTTTTAAAGGGCAGGACAGCTTTCCGCAACACATCCAATAATATCACACTGATTGGACTCAAGGTTGGCTCACTCCTGGCTCCAATTAGCTCTTGGAGAAGTCATTAGGCTAGGGGTTCACATACTTTTTCCACCCTGCACTGTGAATGTTTTCATGTTCTGTTCAATAAACACATGAAAACATATAAGGTTTGTGTTTTATTATTTTAAGCAGACTGTGTTCTTCAAATTGTTGTGACTTAGATGAAGATCAGAGCACATTTTATGACCAATTCATGCAAAACTCCACGTAATCCCAAAGGGTTCACATACTTTTTCTTGCCACATATATATATATATATATGTGTATATGTATATGTATTAGAAATCTTACATCTCAATCTACCATTTTAAGGGTGTTCGTACAGAGTGACTTGTAAAATGTAACGGAGGAATGGCACTTTAGCACTGGGCACTGGGAATCTTAAGAATGGAACTATTTTGTCTTGGCATCTAAAGGGAGGTCTTTGACGCCCCATGTTTGTAAAATGGTTACTAGAGGGTTAAAATGGGACATGGTAAGTGTTCTTCCCACTTGGACATTGAGTTTTCTGATTTTATTATCTGCAGATAAGAGAATGGCGGGGATACACACCTGTCACATTGTCCTGCTTAAAATAGGATTTAGGCTGGCGGCACACGAGCGTTAAGGCCCCCGGCACACGAGCGTTTTGAGAGAATGGAAGGAACGTCCGTGAAAGTGGGCGTTCCTTCCATTCTCTGCGCTCAGCGTACAAAGCGCGATCCTCCTATGGAGAATCGCGCTTTGTATACTTTCAGCGTCCGTTTAGCTTTTTGACGGGGAGGCCTTTTTCACGTCCGGTGGATGGCTTTCCCCGTCAAAAACCAACGGACGCAGGGAAGTGCGGGCGCACATGAGGCAAAAATACGCTCGTGTGCCGGGGGCCTAACAGAGAGAAGAGGGGAGTGGGCGTTCCTTCCACTCTGTGCGCTCAGCGTACAAAGCGCGATCCTCCTATGGATGATTGCTCTTTGTATTCCAGTCAGCGTCCGTTTAGCTTTTAAACTGGGAGGGCTTTTTCACGTCCGTTGGTTGGCCCTCCCTGTCAAAACTACACGGACGCAGGGAAGTGCGGGCGCACACAAGCACCAAATGCGCTCGTGTGCCGCCAGCCTTAAAGTGCGGAAATACAGTGGCCTGCAAGGCAGAGTTCCTTCAGGTTCAAATGTGATCTTTGGGGACCATAATTTTTATTTTTTACTGGTTACCTACAGACTGCATGTGCCTAGTCATTTGAGTTGAGTCCAAGTTGGATTTCTACTCAAATCTCCTTTCAGTTGATAAAGAAATGGAAGTCTTTGGAGGAAAGTAAATAAGATGTTATGGCCAGCCAATTCTGCTCAGCATTATATGTAAATTGAGGGGGTGGTACTGCGATGCGCCCAACGTTTTTCTTTGTTTATAGTTTGTAACTTGTAGGTACATAACATTGATTTTGTAACAAATTAATATTTAGACATGCATTTACTTTTGGAAATAATGGCACAAAACGTACAAATTTAAGGACATGAGGGATAACTAAACATTAATTGGTAACGTGGCAGGGGAATTATTGCTGCATCTATACACTTTCATTATAGAGAAATATTGTTGTTTTTGTTCTCAGGTGATTCCTACCAAGAAAAGGTGACTGAAGACCAATGCAGTCCTACACGTTGGGTGCCACCGACTACTGTGAATTTTCTGCTTATACTCTATGTGATACTGTAAGTCAATATTCTTTTTTTTTTTTCTCCCTTTTGAACCTGTGTAGTGATCCTAAATTTAATGTTCTGAGGAAAGTTTCAAAATTGAAACGCTGTTTGTAAACAAACTACTGAACGAATATGTCTGGAATTAACATAGAAGGTCCTAGGAATAATAACGAAAAGGTCTGTTACAGAAAAAAAGCGTTATTTTTTTATAAAAATCAAGGGGGGGATTTTGCCTGGAAAACACCAAAAAAAAAATAATAGACTTTTTGCTGCAGATTAAAAGAAAAAACGTTTAGTAGATATTGAATAAAACGGCAATATTTCTAACATTGAAACCTATGGGATTCGCCTGAATAAACCTGCCGAATGAAACCACCGAACATCAGGGCATTTCACTGATCTTTCTCTGCTGTTCTATGTTCTGTGAATAGATTAACCATTGGGGAATTTCACTGCCACCAAACAGGCACCATATTTGCTGGCAATTCGCCCGAATTTGGCAAACTGCTCTCTGAATAGCCGAATGGCCACGAAAGTACACCGTACGGGGAAATTCACTGTGGTGCAATTTCGGGGCCAGATCAGCTCTCTGAATAACCCCTATATTATTTATTTATTACAAAAATCCCTCCACATTGCAAACAAATAAAATTGCTGCAGCCTATAACCTGTGAAAAAGGGAGCCGTTCCTTAGCCAACTGTATACAAAATATAATCACAATACGCAAAGTAAACCCTCACGATCAAGGTTCACATATTTTCCCTCCTACCCTTTTTCTTTCTCTTGATTGCTATTAAATCTAATTTGTCTTGTATCCCCCTTTTTATCAGGGTTGTTGTTCTGCTGGTCTCCTCAGGATACATAGGATTGCGGATTATGGAGTTGGAAAACCAATTGAGTATCATGGGAGCTTGGCCAAAAGGAGGAGCAGATGAAAGGTTAGTGAAAGAACAAAATGATATCTATTTTATTTAAATTGTTAGTGTGTGGCCTGCACTTTAGATATATTTGTATACCGTGGCTGGTTAAGTATTACTTGGATGTCTGAGGTTGTGGTTTTAGGTATTTGGTTATGTACATGCTCTTTATTTTTAGTAAAGATTCTGAGAATCACAAACACATGTCTATTCAAAGAAAGGTGAATCTAGACCAAACAGCCGATTTGGAAAGTGAGATAAATGGGAGAATTGTTCTGGTTTGGCTATTTTGACCTAGGGTTAGCACTTCACCAGTCATTCTGGAGTTTCTCTTTCGTTTGAATAGCCCTGCTAGTGTAAAATCTATACCAAAAGCTAATAAATAGGCATTAATGCTTAATTGCACAGGTAGGGTTTCATGGGACATCCACTGAAAAAATAGAAAAGTGGAGAGACATAGCAGTCTAGGATAATAATTAGGATTGAACTGTTCAGAGAAGCTGCAGGTTGTCTATAAGGAATTCAAGTACTACTTAATTTAGCAAATGTTACTATCAATTGCTTCACTGATCCTGCATCCACAGGACGGGGACAAAAACTCTGTGGTAATTATGGGTATGCAGGTCACTAAAAAAAAATCTTTTTTCTAATATTCTATTCTTTATTTTTTTTCTCCAAATTCCCCCCCCCCCCCCCCCCCGTTCCCCCGTTCCATTTAGATAACTTCATACTCGGGTGTAGAGATATTTTTTTATGTTGTACTCATCATTGTGTTATTTTAATATTTAATATTATTAGGATGTTTTCATCCTTTACCGTACAATTGTATATATTTATCTGTAATTCATTAGTTTGTTACAAAATTCATTCAAATCAAATCCATAATCTTGTGAAATAGTGGGTGACTCACTTCCTCCCCGTCTCACACTGCAGCTGGAATATACACAATGAGTATGAGTCAGCGCTCTGCGCCTTCTGAGCATTCAGGAATCCATTCCTGTTTTTCCACATACTGGAAATTTCAGTGGTAAAAGTTCTAAATGTGCGCAAACCTACCCTGTTTCCCCAAAAATAAGACCTACTCCGAAAATAAGACCTAGTACTATTTTTGATAATTGCTAAAGTATAAGACCTACCCCAAAAATGAGACCTAGTTTGATTCCCTGGGCTGATGGTGGTATAAAGGGCAGCTTGAAGAGCCGCGGTAGAGAGTCAGCGATGCCGGCGCCAGATGAAGCGAGGCAGTAGCGGAGGGAGCAGAGCTGCATAAGCTGATGCTTCCTCTAGCGCCGGCTCCTGTCACAGGCAGAGTGAGACCAGATTTACACCGCCTGTGAAGAATCGATAGTGAAAACACGGTTTGCTCATTCTGGCCAGCGATTGGTTACCAAATTGCTATTGAATAGGTATGGCACCCCTGATTGCTTTGATCACCCTATTTTTAACTTTGCCACTCACTCCTGTCTTGCAAGTCTTCTACTGGTATTAAAAAAATTAAGACCTACCCCGAAAATAAGACCTAGTGTGTTTTTTGTTTTTTTTGGGTCCAAAAAAATATAAGACCGTGTCTTATTTTCGGGGAAACACGGTACAAGCCTTCTGTTTGGAGAACCTTCTTACACACAAGAAAACAGAGTGCATTGTAGTTTGTGTACATAGATTACAGCAGTGTTCTCAAACTTTGCCTCCTTCAGATGTTTCTGAACTACACCTCCCACGATTCTCTGCCCATTTATTGCATTAAAGGAATTCTGGGAATTGTAGGCAATAAACATCTGGGGGGGGCAGGGTCTGAGATCCTTGGATTAGAGGCTAATAAATTACAACTGTATAATTGTGAGTTCCTACAGGAATAGGGCCCTCATCTCCTCCTGTACTGTTTGTCAAATGTTGTACAATGTATTGTAACCCTGTCTATACTGTGCTTATTGTACAGCGCTGCGGAATATGCTGGCGCTTTATAAATAAAGAATAATAATAATAATATAATGTATCTTTTTGGGAATTTTAAAATGTTTTATCCATTCTATCCACAGTTCTCAGGACACTTGAAGTGAGAGCAGCAGAGAAGTTTAGTGCACCTATGTCAAGGTATATGCTACAACAAAGCAACTCATTGACCAACCCTGGAGGAGAACTGTATTAAATCCCCTCAAAACCTACAGAACTGTAACACCATCAGGACAAATTTGCTTGCTGAATGCAAAGCAAGCCTGGGGCAAAAGTGTTTTGCAAGCAGACAACACATTTTGCACTTTATTTGTTTCACGCAAAAGTCAAATGACCAGGAAATCTGGACAAGATCTTGGATGAGGAGCAATCTAGAGAAAACCAGACTTTCTACTGAGCACTTGCAACCAAGGACCTCCTTACCTCTTGATGGGGAATATGCATTTTCCTAGAATGGTATCTGAACACTCAGGGTATATAAATGCAGTGAATCCGACGTAGGAGCGGGACTATGATGTGGATAGACACATTCTGCTGAATGGATATTTTGGAGATAAACCAAAACCTGATCGATTGGGACTTGTTACTCTATGAATAATTTGTACGGTTGTACAGTTTTTAGATATCCGACTACAAGGATCTTCCCACTCAACATCCATTTACTAGCAATGAGGAGGCTTTCCAGCGATGGTGCTGCTTTAAGACAGGGAGGTATGAGAATGAACAAAGACTTATGGGAGCAATTGCTATCGAATTATTTGTTTCAACGTGAATGAGAGATATTCCAGCTGGTCTGAAAAGTGATAATTAACAATCAATGTCTGTGCTTGAGAGAGACTGAGACTTCCAATCTAGCACATGTAAAGTTTTTCCTTTTTTTTTTTTTTTCAAACTTCGGGGAAATTGGAAACGTAAAAGTAACATTTCCCTTAACCAAAGAATTGCATCACTTTTCTAATCCATCAAAATGTCCTCTTTATATTTATGTGGACTGATGTGCTGGCAATCAAATGTTTTAATATAAAATAGATTTTATGTAAAACAAAACACAGCAGATTTGTACACAGATTATTTATGTACGTGGTAAGTGTCTAATTTTTCTACGATAAAGCTGATTTTTATGCATAATTTTTTGGAGTTTGAGTTTTTGTGTGCACATCAATTTTTCTAGTAAAATAGGTACACGCATTGTTTCCACCCCAAAAAAATGGTCATTCTGCGATGTGTAGTAATTGAACGTTTGGTGATATCGCTGAGAACTGTCAGACACTTTTGCTAGCTGATTTTAAACCGTTTTAGCACTGTGGGCATCATGTCCACAGTTCTAAATCTTTAGGTGCATGTTCTGCTGCCCAAAAACAAACAAAATTTATTTGCAACACATGAATTTCATTTGCTTTTGTCTTGCTCAGCTGCTGTTCGAGATAATTTGTTATAGGCACCAAATGGTGCCTTTTTGAAGAGCGGAGTTCTCTTGATCTCTGGAGTGAAGTGGGTTAAATGTTGGCGATTCTGCAAGTTTCAGTTTAAGCTACACATATATTTACATTTCAGTAAAATTGACCAGTAGTCCTCTTTTATAAATAGCACTTTTTCTGTGTAATCAACAGTTGCAAGGTTATGCTCGCACCCACCCTCCTCTCTCCTATCAAAACAATAAGTGCTATTGTTAACCACTTGCCGCCGGGCGAGCTAGGACGCCACACTTTCTGGCTGCTGTAGTGGGTCCCTCCGACACATGGTATGCGTCATTGGTTGCAGGGGGCGGCGAGAGCTCAGGCAGCTAATGACATGCACCAACTGGCAGGCGGGCCTATCGCAGCCCATAGACGCCAGTGGGGCGTGTTATGCCTCCCACGGTGTTCAGGCCCGTCCGCTGCGGGATAGCATAGTTAGCCCCCCGGCAACCAAGCGTTAAGTATCATCGTGTTTTACGTTAGACTTAAAAGAACACGATCAAAAGATGCCCCCCTTCCTCTTTTTTTGTTTTGTTTGGTTTTGTTTTAGATTTGTATTAGGTGAATCAATACTCCTTTAAGTTATGGTGGAGGGCAAAAAACGAGATTAAAAGCCTCCACGCTGCAAATAATAAAGTTTTATTATTGCAGAGGTCATTTACACATCCCAGCAATTCCAAGAACTGCATCACAGAGCTCATGTGCTACAGTAGTTGGGTGTAAATACTTGCTCCTACTCAGTCACTGGGTGCCTCCTCCTCCTCTTCTGCGTAAAGCTTCCAAATGCAGAAGTCCCAGGAGCTTCTTACACGAATTGCTTAGATCGTGTAACTTTTATTAAATTCACAAAGTATCAAATAATGTGTTTTATTAATGTGTTTTCCTTCCTTGCTGACCCCGATATTTGGTTACCGGGACTTTGTGCCTGGACTTAATACTGGCCCTCTCTGTTGCCTCCTGGATCTTGGTGTTTGCAGGTTGTACCATCTTGACCCCAAAGGGACGTTACTTTCCATGGATGAAATTTCTGTAAGCCTGGAGGGGAAAGGCTTTTAATTTTTGCACCTCATGCAATTGAAATCTTATGCTACTTGCCTTCATGTTCGAGCCGCAGCTGTAGCTAAACCAACCTATGAGCGCCTTTGCAAGAATGGCACATACCAGCGAGGTGTCGATGCTGGACTGGAAGGAGCTATCTTACATACGAGCTTGGGAAGCGGATATCGGCAAATCTTTGGATTCAGAGGACTGACTGGACTTATGGGTTATCTTAAGTATCTGTGCCTCCTTCCAAGAACAATCGATCAAGACTGTAATGCGCTGGTATGCTACTCCGGCTCAACTGGCTCATATGAACCCGAATGTCTTAGATGTTTGCTGGAGGTTATTTAACATGCGAGGTTCTTACTATCACATGTGGTGGTCCTGTCTGCTTATTGTATCTTTTTGGACGGAAATATAGGATTTGTTGCAGATAGTACTGCCTAACCCTGTCCCTTTTGGATCCGTGGGTTTTTCTGTTGTCCAGAACGGTCCCAGGTTTTTCTTTTTACGATAATAGAGTGACGGCTAAAATTACACTGGCTGCTAGGCGGGCGGTAGCAGAGGTTTGGAGACGACCATGTTTACCAAGGATGGCTAAAGTTTATGCTAAAATTAAAGACACCCAGGTTATGGGCGAGCTAACTGCTCTGGTACATAATACCTTGCCTTCTTATAACAAAACCTGGGGACCGTGGCTGGATGCAGGATTGTAATGGATTATTCTTTTTTCCTGATTTATTTTTATTTTGGGCCAGGCCTTTTTTTTTTTTTCTCCTTTTTAGTTTTCTTTCACTGTCTTTTCTATCCTTTTCCTCTGTAATGTCAATGTAAAATTTAGGATGCTTTGGATCGGTACAAAGCTATGATTCTATTCTAAATTACAGTATTTTCTGGTGTATAAGACTACTTTTTATACTTAAAAACATCCCCCAAAAATTGGGTCGTCTTATACGCGGAATATACAATACAATATGGCGAGTATAGCCCAAAACTTATTTTTTAACTGGAAAATTAGGGGGTCGTCTTATGCACCCGGTCATCTTAGGCTAGGGTCAGACGAGCGCATTTTCGCGTTGTCTGTGAAAAAGTGCGTTCGAACGAATGGACGCATTTTTTCACGGAGTACGCGATAGCGGTCATACGATGCGCATTTGCATCCGTGATTTTGTACGGATCATCAATAAAACACTTTGTGCATCTGGACGTGATGTTGGCCGGACATTAGCAGTGTCTGACATCTCCAATTCACGCACACACGCCGCTAGCGGACGCAGCGCACTCTGTACGTCAGTACTAGCAGTTTAACGTTCTCGAAAAAATGCGTTCGTTGGCCACTTGCGTTGCGCAGCCGGACTTTTGTGCGACCGTACTTCGTATATTGGCCGTCATTGCCTGGCACTTGCTGCTAGTGCGGCCGTAATTAAGTGCGCCTGCACGCGCATTCGCACTGCGCTCGTCTGACCCTAGCCTTATACTCCAGAAAATACGGTAAGTTTATGGTGTTACGACGCCTGTATGTAGTTATTGTACTTTGGAATTACATGCATCTAATAAACTGTGTCTAAAGCGAAAAAAATATATATAGTATAGGACAGGGTGAATTGAATTTTCAGTTGACTTGGACATGGACGTGAACAGTGCGCTTGTCTGACCCGAGCCTTATAGGGCAAAATACAGGAGAGAGCTTTGGTGTCACTCTGTTGTACAGGAATAAGATTCAGAGGGTCATACTTTCTGAAAGTCCCTGTTTCGTACATATACAAGGGGTTACTCTAATAAAATTAAAAAAAAGGTTCGATTTTTTTTTATCTGTGTTCATGCAACGTAAGAATCATATTGTAATAGGTACAAATCCCCATGAGTAGGATATCTGGCCATTTTTTGTTTTGTTTTTACATTTACTGGATTTGACACAAATACATGAATTTGCATGTGACATTGCAATTTTACCCAACATTTAAGTGGTAATCATGCATCTCGTATCTCAGAGGTACATTATCTCTTTTTTTCTTCAACATAGACACGCGGTTGTTTAGAGGTTATTATAGGAATTTCAGTGACTCAACCTGCATTAATTATGTGGTTTCCTTTCTTTGTTCGCTTGGTACAATCTAGGCAGACCAGTCTGATCTGAAAAATATAACTGGCTGGATGAAGTAGAGAGACACAGGTTCAAATCTCGGCCAGAGCACCTCTCCAGTAAGTGTCCTTGGGCAAGACACCTATCTGCTGTGGAGTCCAGTGGTGATCTTGCTACCCTTTGACCCTGGACACATCCCTCCAATACAACGGTGGAGAAGCAAGTCTCGACGTTAAGAGAAGCGGGTTCAACCTAACCTCCAGGTTGCTGATCTACACTAGTGCCCAAAATTTTGGATACACCTGATTGTCAGTTTTGGTTGATATCTTTACTTACTCCCTTGTTTTTTTTTCTTGTAGACATTAGCTATTCTATGCCTTGGGCAAGACAACTCTCAAAATACTTGTACATCTCATAGATTGTAACTTCCCTTGGGAACAGGGTCCCGCTGGATCAGGTCATCATCCATGTATAACCCCTTGTACACTGATCTTGTAAAGTGCTGCGGAATTCATGGTGCGATATAAATAAAGGATGATAATAATAATCTTTTTTCTTTTCTTCAATACGGCTTTCCTCTGTAAACAGAACACTAAGATATTTTCTGGGATGAAATAATTCTAAGCGTTGAAACTGGAAAAAAGCGTTTTGTTTTTGTGTTTTTATTCTAACAGATGCACATTATTTTATGGAAAATTTATGCATGTAACCGTTATTACAGGTATCTTCTACTGTGCAGCAGGTGCTTCCAGCTATACAGGCCTTTGAATCTGAATCCAATTAATTCTATTAACATTTCTTCATGGAATCCTGGGTGCCAAACCGTTGTCTGTTCACAACTGAAAGAAAACAAAGTGAGATACATTCAGCAACCATAATGAAGCTGTTAATCGGGACTCTGGGTGACAATCTGGAGATAGTTGGTCATTAAGCAGTGGAGTGAAGTTGTGTGGGAAAATTGCAAGGAAATGTTTCCATTTTGCTAAACTTGAATTAAATATTTGACAATTCTCAACATCTTTTATAGCTTTGTCAGTAAACATCTTTACAACTAGAAAAAAAAAACATACACACGCTTCAACTTTCTATCCTATTAACCCTCTGAAACCTAACACAATCCCTGTGGTCCTGACACTTACAGGGTTATTCAAAGAGAATCGAAAAGTCACCGCACGTTTGACTTTTCGTTCTCTTCAATTCAGTGCGATTTGGCGATCCCATTTCGTCGACCCTGCGGTGTACTCAGCAAGCACCACAGGGATGTCGTAGTGCAGGGAAAAGCCGCCGCAAACCCAACGAACGCTCACGGCAAAACCTGGCGAAGGCACACCTAAACCCGCAAAAACATGTGGATTAACCCCGCCGAACACGCCAGAGAAACCCGAGCAGGAGTCGATCACAGCGCAGAGCAGCCGCTGGAAAAAGTCGACACCGCAGACGAATGGAATGAAAAAAATCTAAAACTGTACGCTTGAATGTTTGAAAAGTGAAACGCTGTTTGCAAAGAAACTACTGAATGAAAATAATCTGAAATTTACATATAAGATCCAATGAATGATAATAAAAATGGCTGTTACAGAAAAAAGAATTTAAAAAAAAAAAACGAAAAAGAATTGTCACAAAAAAATGCCTTAAAAGATCTAAAAATGAAGAGACTTTTTACTGCAGAATAAAATAATAAACGGTTTATTAGATATTGCATTAAAACGGGAATATTTTTAACTTTGAAGCCTATGGGATTCTGCTGAATAAACCTGTCGAATGAAACTACCGAATGGCAGGGCATTTCGGCAACCTTTCTCAGCTGTTTTGTGTTCTCTGAATAGACGAAGCATTGCTTCTCTATGGGGATTTCACTGCCCTTGAACATGCAACGAACAGGCACCGTATGTGCAGGCAATTCGCCAACATTTGGCAAACTGCCTGCTCTCTGAATAGCCGAATGGCCAGGAAAGGTAACCGTATGTTGATTTTCAGCGTTCGGTTACCTTTCGGCCCCAATTCGGAGCTCTTTGAAGAACCCTGTTAGTGGGTTATACTAGCCCACAATTTTAGATATATCTATCATAGTTTATTTTTACCATGCCCAACAAAAATGTAATTGTTATTGGAAGACATTATATGGTTTAGAAACCACACTCTTAATGTCGGCTTCTATATGATCAGGCAATTGTCAGAGAAGGTCTTTGCCGAACTCCGCAGGAGTCTTGTAACCCAACCCCCTTCTATTTACTGACTGCCCTCTTTAATTGGCCTACCCAAAGGAAAACCTTGTAGCGTGAACAGTTTAATATTCCAGACATACGCTTATTTCTCTGTCTAGCACACACACGGAAGAACCCCCCCCCACACACACACACCTTCATGGATGCAAAATGTTAAAATTTTGTACATTCTCACAATGAGAGAGCCTGACTGCTCCATAGTTGAATGGACCAATTGGAGCAGGTGCATTATCCACGGCTAGTGATGTTCTACTTTGTCCTGTCATACCTTCTCCTGTTTCCTTTGATAGGCATCAAAGGAAGCCATGGTGAGGCGGCTCCCTCCTTCCTGGGGACAGGATTGGTGTTGCCTTACCCTTTCCCTCTTATCCTCATTTTACTCTTTACCTTTCTCAACACCTCTTCCTTATGCACTTTCTCCTCTTCCCATTATTCTACAGCAGTGGTTCCCAACCGCTGTCCTCAAATACCCCTAACAGGCCAGATTTTAAGGATTACCTTGGAGAAAAGCAGACTTAATCCTGCAATCGCTGAGCAGCAAATCATATCACCTGTGCTGTGCTTCAGATACTGTATATGGAAAATCTGATCTGTTAGGGGTACTTGAGGACCGTGTTTGGGAGCCACCGTTGTACAGGATCCGTTGACACTCTTTCCCTAACAACAAATCGGAGCCGTCAATCAACTCTGTTTTATCAGTCCTGCGACTCTTGCCATTTTACTCTTTCTGATACTGAGTGTTTGAAAACCAACTATATTATGAAGTTATTTAATAAAACCTATATTACATACCAAATTCTTTGCCAGGAATAGGTCTATCGTTCCACTGGAAGGCGCCCCAGCGTGCAGAGCTTTTCATAGACTGAGCAGGCAGGCAAGGATCATACCAGATTGTTTCACGCAGATGTTGAGAGTCGGCTGTAAGATCACATATTTATGTAATAATTGATGTAACAAGAGCTTTATCATATGACCAAGTCCATGACCCACAAGTAACCTTAACATATTATGACTGAGACCTTTAAATCTTGATCAGAAGCTAGAAAATAATGAAATGTTTGTATGCTATAACAAACAATGATGCTATGTTTGCTTTAATCTGATGTAACTATACTACAGTTTGTATACTATATGATGTAACTATTTTTGTTTGTACATTCTAAATCTGAATATTTGTTTATAATCAGAACTTGTATTGAAAAGCGATCAAGCACAAAGCTGGCAATACCCATGCTTTAGTATAACTCACATTCGCACAGCGAATATATACAATACATGTCCATATGGAGAGTTTGAATATTCTTTCTTCTATAGTTCCCCTTCCCTTGAGATATTTATATAAGAACACACTTTTTATTTTTACACCAAACCTGGTCATGTTTGGTATCATTGGAAAGGTCATGATCAGGTGCCATGATCTAGCTTCCATGGAACGGGGGATACGGGTGTCCAAATGATCCCCGCCCTAGCTCCACTTGGCAGCTAGGTCGTTAACTGGCCAACTGACATCATTGCCCATGTGGTGATGACATCAGAGGGTGGGGTTTGACCCGGAGGCTTGGTTGACATCCAGGATGTCCGCCACCTCCGGAAGTGAATCACGATCTGGTGCTGATTGGCGCCGAATCGGGATCTGACGCCTAAGGGGTTAAATAGAGGCACCCCTTAGGCGAGTACATGGATTTTATCGACTAAACTGCGAATGTTTATAGACACGTCTCTGAGTTTGTAATTTTTTAACCCGCATGCTGCTTGCACCCTCAGATTTAGTTTTGGGGAACAATCGGGCAGATTGGTTTTTACCCTTTTGTCCCCCAGTCTTACTTTAAATATCCCCTTGCAAAAGCACAGGCCTTCATGGTTGCTGTCAGTTCTCGGTGTTCTCATTAAATATTGTTGCTATCTGACCATAATCTGGTTGTTTGGCTCTCCTGTCAGACCGAACTGGAAATATAAGACTCTTTGTCTGGTCAGTCCTAAATTGTGGAAGTCAGATCTAGGTTTACAATCTGGCATTGACTGGCTCTGTTACAAAACATTTTTTCTTCCTGTACCCAGTGTCTGAAATCTCTTTCCTGAAAACCGTAAGTTCTGGCCTTGGTTTTACTCCGGGGCATTGTCCTTGTTGGTCTTGTGAGAAATCCAGCCGAGGCCTGAATTCTAACTTACACATGGGTGAGGAACAGGTCAGGTGGACCTCTGTCAATTATGGCGCAGAGGGCAATTGCTCCTTTTGCACTTTGGCAACAACCTTTCTGTTGAACAGGGAAGACAGTGGCGAGGGAATAAAGTTTACAAGACCATGTAAGCGAAAAAGGGTCAGGGCTAAGAAGGGTTTAATATCTATTTTTTTTGTGTATTCCTGCTAGGGATCAAAATGTATGTTGTGTATTAGAGGATTAAAAATATCCATAGCAATGTAACAAACACTGATATACAACAGCATGTTGATTTGGTGGTTCCATTAGATTAGATGTCCATATCATTAGGCTACAACGTCATATAAATATTTTCAATAATTCCCAACTCATATATATTAGGCCGTGTTAGTCAAGATGACAAAATCACGAGTATAGCAGTACGTAGTGATACTGATCAGTAAGCATCCAGACCTGAAGAAGAGCGGTATACTCTCGAAAGCTTGTCTTTTAAATGTAACGTTAGTCCAATAAGAAAGGTATCACTACGTACTGCTATACTCGTGATTTATATATACCCTAAAAGTGGCCCATCAATGGCCATACAAGATGTTGTGAACTATTCTGATGTTGATTGCATTGCATGTCTCTTCTCACCATGCAGCAGAGCTTCACGTTCTCTTTTACAATGTTCCTGTTTCCATTTTTCAAAAGTTTCACGATTTCTTCCTGTGTGGAAAATTTGGGCTTTGAAATCCACCCCCATTGGCCCAAAGCTAGATCGGACAGCTTGATTCAATGTGGGACAGGAATATCCATGTTGAAATTGGAGTTCCTTACTGCAAAAATATACAAATATGGGTGACTGACAATAATACAAATGTGCAGCACTAATAACTTTATAGCCAGTGGTTCCCAACCGCGATCCTCAAGTACCCCCAACAGGTCAGGTTTTCTAGATATGTGAAGCACAGCACAGGTGATATGATTTGCTGCTCAGTTATTGCAGGATTCAGTCTTCATTTCCCCAAGGTAATCCTTAAATCTTGGCCTGTTGGGGGTACTTGAGGACCACTGCTTTATAGGATAATTAACGGAAAATGTTGCTGTGTCATTTCGAAGATGTTGCCTTCACAACTAAGCAACCCAAAAAGTGTCAACGACTATACCGTATTGGAGTGTAGCGCACCCAGTGTTTCCAAGATTGTACTAGGATACAGTGATTACCGTATGTCATAAATGGATTTCTCTGGTACAAGGACTGTATAACACAGAATCTGTACACAGTTGATACTGTTGTTAAAGTCAAACCGCCCCTCGAATCTCTAATTACTTTCAGAATGGCCCCAAACAACATGCCTTCAAATGACTTTATCCTATGTGATTTTATATTTGTATTACCATATTTTGTTTTAATAAACCTTTTTACCACATTACTGCTGTTTTGGATCGAATTAGTTTTTTTTTTCATAGTTGTACCCACTACCCACCTGTACCTCCGGGCAAGCCATCCTAGGACCTGGGTGAGGTCTTGAACCATGTGAGTACCCCTATTAATTGGAGTGGTGAACTTTGGAATTGTGACTCTACACCATGGCATTTGCTTCACCCATTTAGGATCTACATAAGACAGAAATCTGCAAGGGCTACTGGGTGGTCGAATAAACAATCCACAGGCATCATAGAGCCGTTTCTGGCTCTTTAAGGTGTGAGTGAAATCATTTATAGCTATAAATATACTGTATACATACAAGGGTTATACTATGATCTGAATATTTTGTATTTACTCGAGGAAATTGTATTAGAGGAATCCAGTCTGTGATATACAGACCTTGTTCCAGAGAAATCTATTTATTACATACAGTAATCACTGTATCCTGGTACAATCTTGGAAACACTGGGTGCGCTGAACTGCACAAAAAACCTCAAAGACTATTTATCTTTGTATATCTTTAACTTTCTCTTTGTATAACCACTATTAGTGTCTGAACTGAATATTAAAGGGATACTCTAGCCACCCGAACACATTAATTGGACATGGTGTGCTGAATGTCACTCTTGCCGTCCCTTGCACATTGCACGCACATTATGCCTCTGTCCTGTTACTCACACACCTCTTTCTGCCATTGCACACAGGAGCACCATTAGCAGCACACCACTGTGTCACAGTGGTTGGAAATAACTAGTGAAATATAATACAACATTACAAATGTAAACTCCGCTTCATAACTGGGTATCCTTTTTAATGATTGGGGACAAAAAGCTAAATAATTGAATTCAAATTATATATAACAGCAGATTTGACTCCAAATGTAAAATAACTATACATCATTTAGTTGACAAGTAAAAGAAAAAGAGTTGTTTTTAGAGGCCATAGATCATGGTAGAGGCAGAGCCAGATTAAGGGTATCATAGGCCGGGTGCTGAGGATTTTCTTGGCCCTTTTTTTTTTTTTTTTTTTGTAATTCTTTATTTTAGAATTTTTGCAGAGTCAGACAAATCAACTGCGGAAAATGGCCTCGCAGGGCCATAACAGGTCATCAAATGAAATACAAAATAATAATAATAAAAGAGAAATGGCAACTGCAAAGGGAAAACGCAGCGATAAAACAAAAGGCATCAGAAAAATAATCTAAGCATCCCCACATAGAGGGGTCCCAGCGAATAACAACATACAAGAGAGGTGGGGGTAGTGATAGCGCAAAACACTCTGCAGAAAGATACTGAGGTATCTTCTGAGGGCAGCTGGGAGTCTATAAAAGCATCCCCAAATAGGGGGGTCTCATCAAAAAATAAAAGAAATAAAAAGTCTCAGCATGTGGGCAAGCAACAAAAAAAGATCTCAGCAAAGTTCGAAGCATTTCAGAATGGGGGGATAGTGAGTAGGATCATGTCAGGAGACATCTCACCCCGTATCCAGCAAAAAGGCAGGGTGTGTGCCACCTTGCCAAGTCCAGGTACCTCTCGCATGATCCAACAAACAGGATGTGTCTCCAACTGCCCCGGGGAATCAATAGCAGACATCTTGCGGACCTTTACCAAAGTCCGCTGCACGGCCGGCCTCCCCCCACTCTTCCACCACCATGAGCCACTGCCAAAACAAGGAAACTCTCCCCACGATCTTCAGGTAGGGCCTTCAACATCCAGGTCGCAATTGGGGCCTTCCTTTCCGGGTCCCATCCTACTCGACAGACCGCCGACGAGCCACTCCAGAGGCCGCACATCAACGGGCCTCCCCCGACCTCCACTCTCCGCACCAGGTAGTCCCCAGGGTCCACAAGGGCAGCCTCCTCCTCTCCGCTGGCGAGGGCGCGCATCAGACGCCTCCATTCCGCACGCTCCCCCACCTGCCCCACCACCGGGTCAGCAGCCGCGTGCAGAGGACAGGGGCCCTCCATCCTCCAAGCCCGCATCCGCCAGTCGCTCAGGCGGAGCCGCACAGAGGGAGGAAAGGAAGGTGAGGAATGGCCCAAACCTCTGCGAGGTAGTGGACCTCAAAATGGCCACCGGACTTGCTCTCCCGCCGGGAAATGGGTCCCCAATCTCCGCTGGGCCCTGGAGGGGGGACCTAAGCGGCTCCAGGGCACTGCACCCGATGGCCAGCCACGCCGGGACTCACCAAGGGGGGCAATTCAATCGAGGATGCGGGTCAAATATTGCCACAGACAGCTTTCATGAACGGAGCTCAGCACAAACACCTCTGCTTTCACACGCGGCCAGCCACGCCCCCCTTCTTGGACCTTTTTATAGCTACGCACCTCTATAATATGCCTACACGTGCGCTTACACACTTCTGTTTTATACCTACACGTGTGCTTATGCACCCCAATTATATACCTACATATACGTCTACGCACCCTATTATATACCTACACGTGCGCCCATGCACCCTATATACCTACACGAGCGCCTATGCACCCTATCAAATAGCCACATGTGTGCCTACGCACCCCTATTATATACCCAAACGTGTGCCTACGCACCCCTATAATATACCCACAAGTGCACCTCCGCACCCCTATGATATACCCACATGTGCCCCTATTATATTGAGCAAAAAGGGGGGTTGTGAGGGTCCTGAGGACGATCAACCACACTAGTGGCCTGCTCTATGGTGGATGCCCGCTCAGGTCTCACAAGGTTTTAGCTTGCTTGTGCCATTACAGGGATGAATGCTCCATATGCAAATCAGACTGCTACACCCAGAAAGGATGGCCAGTACTAATTGCCAAGGACGTCATCCCTGCACGAGAGATGCAGCAAACCCCGATGATCGTTTCGGCCTTATTAGGCCTCGTCAGGAGGGTATAGCTGACACCCCTCTAGGCACATCAAGCAAGGGGTCCACGTCTGGAATAGATGACCCTGTAAACTTATAGTGAGGAAAAAGGGGGGGTTTGTGAGGGTCCTGAGAATGAGCAACAGCACTAGTGGCCTGCTGTACAGTGGGTGCCCGCTCAGGTCTCACAAGGTTTTAGCTTGCTTGTGCCATTACAGGGACGAATGCTCCATATGCAAATCAGCCTGCTCTCACCCAGAAAGGGGGTTGCTGCACCTCTTGTGCAGGGATGACGTCCTTGGCAATCAGTACTGGCCACCCTTTCTGGGTGAGAGCAGGCTAATTTGCATATGGAGCATTCTGTAATGGCACAACCAAGCAAAAACCCTGTGAGACCTGAGCAGGCCCCACCGTAGAGCAGGCCCCTCACAAACCTCTTTTTTCTCACCCCTATTATATTCCTACACCTATATGTATGCCGACACACCAACCCACATACACCTAAACACACACAAACCTAACCACCCCCAAACACATAACCATTCCCTTACACCTAATCACGCACACATCCACTCCCATTCACCTAAACACGCACACATCCATTCCCATTCACCTAAACATGCACACATCCACTCCCATTTCACCTATACATGCACATATCCACTCCCATTCACCTAAACACACACACATCCACTCCCATTCACTTAATCACGCACAGGGCTTTTTTTCAGGGGGTACTCAGTACCGGCACCTCACCACCCGCCCGAACTAACAGGAGAGAGCATGATGCTCCTCGCTCCATCCGCCCCTATGTTAATCCGGCCCTGGGTACAGTAATACCTTGGTTTGCGAGCATAATTCATTCTGGAAGCGTGCTAGTAATCCAAAGCACTCACATCAAAGCGAATTTCCCCATATGAAAAAATGGAAACTCTGACGTTTGGTTCCACAACCATATGAAAATGATTACAGTAATACAAAATACTGTACAGTATAAAGTAAAAATAAAACGAATTAACCTGCACTTTACCTTTAAGAAGAATCGTGGCTGGTGGGAGGGAGAGAGGAGAGGAGGAGGGTTATAGTGTAGGACATTTATCACTAACCTGAGATTGTGGTTAACATTGTATCAGTTAGTAATGTCTGACTTTGAGAAACAGGGGAAAAAAAGCTGTATAGTATTAGTTATCACCCTCCTGATGAGGCCGAATAAGGCTGAAACGATCGCCGGGGGTTGCTGCACCTCTCGTGCAGGGATAACGTCCTTGGCAATCAGTACTGGCCACCCTTTCTGGATGAGAGCAGGCTGATTTGCATATGAAGCATTCATCCCTGTAATGGCACAACCAAGCAAAAACCCTGTGAGACCTGAGCAGGCCCCACCGTAGAGCAGGCCCCTCATAAACCTCTTTTTTCTCACCCCTATTACATACCTACACGTAATGGCACAACCAAGCTAAAACCTTGTGAGACCTGAGCGGGTACCCACCGTAGAGCAGGCCACTAGTGCTGTTGCCCATTCTCAGGACCCTCACAAACCCCCCTTCTCCTCACTATAGTATCAGTTATGACTGATGTTGAGGGGGGAAAATCTGTATGCGGGGGAGTCTCTACGTCCGTTGTAGCTTTTAAAAGTGCTGAAACCCTTCAACGTTACCTGACGCTCGGCAGACAAAGCCTACGTTCTGCTCGTATTGCAAGACCTTGCTCGTTTATCAAGTTAAAATTTATAAAATATTGTTGCTCGTCTTGCAAAACACTCGCAGACCAAGTTACTCGCAATCCAAGGTTTTACTGCATATTACTTACATTGCCAAATTATTATCGAAGCAGCCCTTTGTTGGGTAGTTTTACCAGGTTTACAAGCCCCCAAACTCAAGAATACAAGCATAGAACAACATTAGCATTTCCCTCATAGCCAGGTTAGTTACTAATACAAATGATATTAAAAATTCTCTCTGTCCCTTCTAACTAGCATGAATTACTAATATTAATGTTTTAGCCCTCTTCTTGTTGCTGATTCTCTGACCTGTTAGTAGCAGGGAAGTTGGCCTCCAGTGTCCTGTATGGAATGGAAGCACTAACTTTGTGGTCCTCCATTGCACATTCTATGCTGTCACAGCAACAAGACAAAGCTCTCCCCGTGCAAGATCAGTGATGTTTTGTCCTGTCTATACACCATAGCAACCCCTAGCTTTGTCATTGAATGGTAAGAGGAGTAGGGAGCAGACAAAGGGAAGGGAGGGTTATTCTAATACACTTTCCATGCACACAGTACTGTAGGACTGGAAATAATCATGCCGAGTATGAGTAAAGTACATCATATACATTCAGTGGTGGCTCTTTCATAGAGTCAGATGGGGCAGCAACCTACCATATTTTTTTTCAAGTAAAAATAATAAATAAGTTTAACCCTTTCGCTGCTGAGCCTTTTCACACCTCTGTGTTGAGCTCATTTTTACTGGTTTCGCTCATCATGTTTAAATGCGATTTGAAGTCACATTTTATTAATTGATCCAGACATATTATATATCATTCTTTCTGGGAGACTCGGCAGATTCATAATATATCATTATTATATGTATACCTTATGTCCTGTCTTTATATTATAACATAAAATGCAATACAATTTGAATTTTCAATAATTTACAACGTGTAAAGTGTTTTTTTTTCACATTTTAACATGCGAGTGTTTGCGGTTATATTTTCTATGGGTTGCGCTTGTTAGAAAAATTAGAAACGGGGAATCGTTACTTTTTTTGGGGAAAATTACGTGTTTTTTGGCAAACGCCCCCCATAGAAAAAATCGTTAATGCATCATCATTGTTCACATTATAATTGAAATGGGAACAATATTGCTGCATTAATGAAACAATGTTTTTTTATTTTTTTTTAATAACTGTACATGGTCATGTTTGGTATCATTGAAAAGGCCATGCTCTTAACCCCTAGCTGTCATGGATGGGGAGATAGGGGTTCATTGGAACCCCCTATCTCCACCATAGGTGGCAGCAAGGGGTTAATTGCAGGACTGGCGCCATTGCGCTATGCGCGATGACGCCAGTCATTAGGGGGATATCCCGGAAGCTTGGCCGACATCCAAGATGTCGGCCAGCTCCGGGAGGGGACCGCAATACGGCGCATGTTAGCACCATATCGCGATCCAGCCCCCTAGGGGTTAAAGACAGCCGCCGCTTGGAAGGGCAGGCTGTGCCCTTCCAAGCGCTGTCTGCCTTTACTGGCTGGCCCGCACGGATGGGGAGGGGGAGAGGTCCGAACGACCCCCCCCCCTTCAGGCACCTTCCCCGCAATGGCAGGGAGGTGCCTGAAATAGACGTCATCGCGCATGTGCAACGACGTCTATTGTGCCTGTCGGGATCCCGGAGGCTGGGCTGACATCGATGATGTCAGCCCGCACCGGGGGGGCCACCGTGATCGGCCGGAATCCCGGCCGATCGCTGCTGCTAAGGGAGGACACGCTCAGAGCGTCCTCCGCAGCGAAGTGGCCATGCGGCAGGACGCGCTGTGCGGGTCCTCCGCATGGAAAGGGTTAAACTATATTTGGTTTTTTTTCTGCTGTTTTTTTTTTTTTCTGTTGTGCTTTTTGGTTGTTTTTTTTCCCTGGGTGGCTGGTGACTTGTTAATTGGGGGCGTGTAGCCTGTCAGGTGATTTCACTTGTATGGCTACATAATCTCAGGGGCAACTCACTGAGCTTGCTCACAGGGGCTTGAGGTGGTCTACTTTTAAGTGGGCTATTTTCAAGTGGAGTTAAAAACAGGAATTCTACCTGTACTGGTCTGGTTTGTATCTTTAGAGGGAGAGAAACCTCTGGTTTATTTGTCAATTTAATTTCTCTTTTTGGTTTTTTTTCTGCTGGTTTTTTTTTTTCTGTTGTGCTTTTTGGTTGTTTTTTTTCCCTGGGTGGCTGGTGACTTGTTAATTGGGGGCGTGTAGCCTGTCAGGTGATTTCACTTGTATGGCTACATAATCTCAGGGGCAGCTCACTGAGCTTGCTTACAGGGGCTTGAGGTGGTCTACTTTCAAGTGGGCTATTTTCAAGTGGAGTTAAAAACAGGAGTTTAAATAACAGGTATCAATTGTTGTTTATATATTTGATATCTTGTTTTGGGTATGAGTGTTAGCAAGCTTGAAGGTTTGACCCAGTGCACATCCTGCTGCATGTATGCATGTCTGGAGGAATCCTTCCAGGGTCCATATCTCTGTAGCAAGTGTGAACGTGTAGCTCTTCTGGAAGCTCGTATTGGAGATCTGGAAGGGCAAATCGTAACGCTGAGGCAGATTGACAATCTTGAAAGGAGCCTGCTTCTCACGGAGCAAAGTATAGTTGAGGAATCTAGGGGTGTGGGAGGAGTGGAATTAGGGTTATTGTTAACTGAAGATCAGGATAAAGCAGAAATTTTAAATGATTATTTTTCTTCAGTATTTATCAAAGAGAAACCTATAACAGGAGACATGAAATTCATTAATAAAAACTTACTAATACAAAGTGACTGGTTGACTCAGGACAAGGTTTTACACAAATTAAACAATGTGAATGTTAATAAAGCCCCAGGGCCAGATGGAATTCACCCGCGAGTACTAAGAGAGCTATGTGTTGAAATATGTAAACCTCTGTTCTTAATCTTTCAAGATTCTTTTCTTTCAGGAATAGTACCAGAGGATTGGAGAAAAGCTGACGTGGTCCCTATATTTAAGAAAGGTTTAAAATTTGTGCCTGGGAATTATAGACCTGTGAGCTTAACATCTGTGGCTGGGAAAGTATTTGAGGGGTTACTAAGGGATAATATTCAGGAATTTATTGGGAGGTATAATGTAATTGGCAAAAATCAGCATGGTTTCATGAAACACAGATCATGTCAGACTAACCTAATTACGTTCTATGAGGAAGTAAGTAGAAGTATAGATCAGGGGGTCGCAGTGGATGTGATTTACTTAGATTTTGCCAAAGCTTTCGACACAGTTCCACACAAAAGGTTACTACTTAAATTAAGAAAAAATGGTCTAGATGAAAATACTTGTTCTTGGATAGAAAACTGGCTAAAAGATAGGGTACAGAGAGTGGTCATAAATGGTACATTTTCAAGATGGACACCAGTGGTAAGTGGTGTCCCTCAGGGGTCTGTTATAGGACCAATACTATTCAATTTATTTATAAATGATCTTGAGATAGGCATTGAAAGTCATGTATCAGTGTTTGCAGATGACACAAAGCTAGGAAAAGTAATACAATGTGAGCAGGATGTTACTTCGCTGCAGAGGGATTTAGATAGATTGGGGGACTGGGCACTTAAATGGCAGATGAGTTTTAATCTAGATAAATGTAAAGTTATGCACTTTGGAGTGAAGAACACACAAGCAATTTATACCCTAAATGGTACGGAGTTAGGGAAATCCAAGCAGGAGAAGGATTTGGGAATAATCATAGACTTCAAACTAAGTAACAATGTGCAATGTCAAACAGCAGCCGCCAAGGCCAGCAAAGTACTGGCATGCATTAAAAGGGGAGTTCACTCACGGGATGAAAACATAATTTTGCCTCTGTATAAATCAATGGTCAGGCCGCACCTTGAATATGCCGTGCAATTTTGGGCACCTGTCTTAAAAAAAGATATTATATCGTTAGAAAAAGTGCAGAGACGGGCAACTAAATTAATAAGGGGGATGGAAGGGTTAAGTTATGAGGAAAGACTAACAAGCTTAAACCTGTTTAGTTTAGAGAAAAGGCGCCTTAGAGGGGATCTGATAACCTTATATAAATATATACGGGGCCATTATCAACCATTGTCTGATAACCTATTCACTAACAGGACTATACATAGGACAAGGGGTCATCCATTTAGACTGGAAGAAAGAAAATTTAGCTTAAAGCATAGGAAGGGTTATTTTACGGTGAGAACAATAAAGCTGTGGAATTCTCTGCCTGTTGAGGTGGTTGGGTCAGAGTCTGTACAGACTTTTAAAAAACGACTGGATGACTTCCTGCAGACACAGAATATTAAGGGTTATAATATTTAATATGTGGGTAAAAGCTTCTTGATCCAAGGAGAAATCTGACTGCCATTCTGGGGTCAAGAAGGAATTTTTTCCCAGTATGTTGCATATTGGCAAGCATTCAGACTGGGTTTTTTGCCTTCTTTTGGATCAACAGCAGTAGGTTATGTGGGAGAGGCTGAACCCGATGGACGATTGTCTTTTTTCAGCCTATATAACTATGTAACTATGTAACTATGTAACTATGTAACTATATATATTTTTTTCTGTTGTGTCATTTACCATGTTCCTGATTGATAAAATGTGTTATGTCCCTTTAAGCAGTGTCATTGTTTTTTTAACTTGTGATTATTTGTCTTTGTCCAGTAATCTGATAAGGACTCTATGGGAAGCATTGGCAATTGGGGACCTCAGCTGTTGTTATCAAGCCCCCTGCTGCTGGCTATTCAACTCTGATTAGGGGTCAAACAAACCCCACCAAAGTAAGCTCCTCTGAGGCTTGAATGTAAATTTTAACTGCTTCACACAGCATGCCTTAACCCCATAATGACAGAAAATGCACAGAAAGATTTGCCTTAATGTACTAAATAGCAGTAGAAAATATGATTTTTTCCTTCGTACATTGACATTTTGTATACATAGAGTTAAATGGGTAGGATTAGTGTTCAGTCTATTATTTTTCTAGCAAATAAAAATAAAATCACTTTTTTCCCTTTTAGACCCTTTATGATTTTTCACATGATCTCATATTTGCCTCCCATGGGAGACTGTCTGTTATCGGTGCTTTGATAAAGAATTATAAAAATTAACCCAGAAAATGAACAAACTTCAGGTCAAAATTGTCATGTTGCAGAAAAAGTCACTTCTCGGATCCCCCCTTATTCCAGGTCTGATACTATGGCCTAAAATGTGCAACTCCTGGTATAATGAAATAAAAATAGTAAAAGTATACCCAACACCCGCCTCTGTTACATATCTCCTTCCTATTATCGCTCGGAGAAGCGGCACTCACTTCCCTCTTCAGGCCCATGCGTTTCTGTTCGTCTTGCTGCATCTCATTCTACATTCCCCAAATTGCCTTCATGCTGCTCTTTCCGCTCTTTGTTAGGGTCACCAGGTTGGCCATGTTTTCCTGGATACGTACTACCATTTTGCAGAGGAGGAGCACCACAGGGAAAAGTGCTGCCCTGCAACATGAATAATTTGAATGCTGCAGGAAGTAAACCAAGGCTGTTCACTTGGGATTCCTTCTTGATTTCTTACCTGCAGCATATGGATTCTACATGCTGTAGGGTGGCATTTTTCATGCACTGCCAATCAGCATGCATTAGGTGTCCACGAGAACATGGCCGATCTAGCAACGCTACGCTTCGTCTGCCAAAATAAAACCATAAATACATCAGAAAGCAGTAAGAAATGAATGGTTTAACCCAAGAGAAGATAGAAAACAATTAGAATAATGGAGTCAGAAATCTCAGGACTCTGCAGCTTTCAATAGCCAATCAGGAAACTCTTGTTATTTGTAATGTGGGGCATGTGTGCTATTTAACCTCCAAATACCAATCCGGTACCACACTTACCAATAATCAGGCAGTAGATTATATGCAAGTATCCACTCAAGTATATACTCGAGTATAATGCGACCCGAATATAACGCGATGGATCCAACTGATGAAGCTGGCAGCAAGGTAGCGAAACGCGTTTTGGAGGACTACCTTTCATTTTTATTTGTAATTGTAGATCCACCCGTCTGTTTTAGCTGCAGAACCCAAATAAACCTTTTTTTTTTTGCCGCATCCCTGCATCCAGTACTTATTATCCACTCTACAACAGACACCACCAGTATCCTGGTATCCACTGAAGGGCAACATTGGATCCGCGGAGGACTGAATCAACGAGGGAACAACAAAGGAGCAGAGGAAGGCAAATTCAGAAAGGAGGGCGATTTACACAAATAGAGCAGCCTGAAACTTGGGAGATTTTTCATGTAAGTGTGCCTCATCCACTTATCTTGCACACATTTATTGATATTTCCTCCCCTAATCCCACTCTCTGTCTTGGAGGTGCAAGAACAAGAGAGAAAATCGGGATACAAGGAGGACTTACAGACTGTTTTATTAAGGAGCAGTATCTGCACGAATATTTTAGAGCGTTTTCTGTTTTATCGAAATCGGATACTAGGTGGCGCCATCAAGGAATGAGCACCACAAACAAATGCTGAGACAATATTATGTTATATTACTTCTAACCACATTTGTGTAAAGAAGATTTTTATGTAAAGAACTGTACTACTGTTTATATATTGTGCATCGAACAGAGACATACATACTCTGCCTAGACATAGATACACACACCCATGAGCAGCGCCGCATAGCAGGGAACCCCCCCTTTTTTTCAGTGATTCTAGATTTGTTGAGGTATTTAATACAGATCCCTCTCAACACTGTCTTATGAGCCTGCCATAACGACTCTTTGGCCACATCAGGGGTGTCGTTTAGCTTGAAATATTCCACCAGGCTTTGCTCTACATTCGTTTTGATTAAAGGGTTAGACAAGAAGGACTTGAGCCTCCATGGCGCTCTCGCACTGGATAAATAGCTATCATGTAGGGTGAGAAGGAAAGTTGCGTGATCCGACCATATAATATCTAGAACTTGACAGTCCAGAGTGTGTTCCAGAGATGGCCCTTGTAATAGAAAATAGTCTATCCTAGTATATGTGTTGTGTACCTTAGAATGAAAGGAATAGCCACGTTCGGCCAGGTGTGGCAGGTGCCAGATGTCGTAGAGATTGTAGGACTGCAACAGGTCAGAAAATTGAAGGCCCTGGTGGAGGCGGTGTTTGGAGGGGTGGGGGGATTTGGGCGATTGAACATCACTAACCAGGTCAACGTAGTAATTGAAATCCCCACAGATCAGAAGTCTGCCGGTCACTACCGTCTGTACTTTGTGGAGGATACCAGAAATGAAGGAGAGTTGGTCAGCGTTCGGGGAGTATATATTAACCTCCCTGGCAGTCCAATTTTGACATATTTTATATGTCAAAATCGGTGCATTAATCCAGCCCCCTGGTAGTATTCCTGAGTGTGGCTCGGGCTTTCAATGCTGAAAAAGGTAACCCCGAGCCACACTCTGGCCGATACATACTTGTCCCTGTATTCCCTCGATGTCCTCCCGCATTCACCTCCATCCGATCACAGCGTCCTGCTTCCTGGTTCTTTTCTTATGAGAAGGGAACCAGGAAGCAGGACGCTGCTATCGGACGGAGGTGAACGCGATTGTGGGAGAACATTGAGGGAACGCAGGTACAGGTATATATCAGCCCGAGTGTGGCTCAGGGTTACAGTGTTCAGCATTGAAATTTAACCCAGAGCCACACTCAGGAATACCCCCAGGGAGGTTAACCAACGTGTAGAGGATGTGATTCAATGAGCATACCAATATCTGATATCTAGCGCGAGGGTCTGAAATCTTCATATGCAGCTGAAAGATCACTTTGTTGTGAATGATTATCAATACCCCTTTGGATTTAGAAGGGCCAGCAGCATGAAACCGAACAGGGAAGGAGCGGAGTTCTAGAGTCGAATGTACCAATCTTTTGAGGTGGGTCTCTTGGAGGCACCCCACCTCTTGAGATCTTCGGTGAGAGAGTGGCGTTTATATGGGGTGTTTAAATACATGTAAAGAAGGCTCAAAACAGAAAAAAGGTTCAAAACATAACAGTAACTCAGCAAGGAACTATGTACAAACCCATTTGGGTTATTCTCCTGTGAGAAACCCCGAATCTCGGGAGTGCTTCGCCGGCTCCTAAGCCAAGGAGGGAGAGTATGGTACGGAGGTCAAGACCTGTGCTCTCCGCACCAGGAAACCAGTGGGGCAGTTCGGCCCACACCCAGCAGAGACAGGATGGCAGCCAAGTCAAACCTGCATAGCAGAGTAAAGGAGTGATGTCGATGTGTTCTGAGTGTTATCCCGTGACATTTTAGAGAGGCTCCGTGTCCCGTGCAAGGCGTGATAATTTTTTAACACCATTCAGGATCTAGATGGTGCGGCAATTCTGACTGTGGTGACGGCGGGATTCAGTTGCCAAGACCCTAGTCGCAGAGGAGCTGCATCCACAGAGGCCACCGCCTGGAAGGTGCCGTTACGGGAAATCAAAAGCTTGGTCGGAAAGCCACATCGATAGTTGATGTTATGGTCTGGAAGCATCCTCATTTTTTGTTTGCAATTCCTCTGCTTTTGAAGAGTAGGGATGAGCTGTTCGGTTCGATCAGTTCGGAGTTCGACTCGAACATCGGCAGTTCGAAAGTTCGCGAACTTCGAACTTTTTGGCGTGTTCGGTTCGATTTCGATTTTTTTTTTAAAAAGTATATAAAATGCTTAAAAAATACTAAAAAAATCTAGAAATAAAGAGACTCTTTACTGCAGAATATTATAAGCAACGGTTTATTAGATATTGAATTAAAAAATAATGTCTACGTGCAAAGATCTGGAAGGAGGCTCTGGAACATTTCTGTCACATAGGCAGTAAACTGTGAAGGGGTGATGTAATCAGGGACGCCGTGTATCTTGAGGTTATGGTGCCGCGAGAGTTCCTCCATATATGCCAATTTGAGAGCAGCCTCCTTAAGCTTCTCCTCCAAGCCCTTGACCTGGTCCGCCATGGTGTTGTGGGCCCTGGCAAATTCCACCATCTTCTCCTCTAATTTATCTGTGTGCTAACCAATCTCTTTTATGTCTCTTCTAATGTCCACTGACACCGCGTGTAGGTGGGCAATTAATGTGGTGGTGAGGTCTCCTAACATTTCTGCCATGGGGGCCATAACAGTTTCTAGGTCTGGGGAGGCAGCGTCTTCTCTCTCTCTGCCGCACGAGGGGAAGTTGGCGAGGAGCCGCCGCAATCTTGAAAGGCCGCGCCATCCTTGTGCTTCACGCCACGCGGTGCGAAAAATTCAACCTTTGCGGTTTTCTTGACAATTTTGTGTGAGGACATTGCACTCCCCAGTCGCTCACCTCTCGGGATGCTGCGGGTGGGGGCCGTTTCTCTTCAGTTATCCGCTGATATAGGGTTCCTGGCACCTTTTGTTCAGTGTCACCCTTTAATCAGAATGAATCTACTTTCAAGTCAGTATAATATTCCTTTACCTCAGTGTAAATATAATCTATTTAAATACCAAACACTTACCTTGTATGTACCGTGTATGGTTATAATGCAGCCAAGAACAGTACTGAAATGCAGCCCTGAAGAAAAAAAAAATCACACCTGAACAGCACACAAAAGCCACATAAGGAATGTCTAGGGAACCTTGGATACGTATCCCTAAAAGCTGTGATACATCTAGAATCAAGAACAATTTATGAAATACAACACAAATATTATCGTGTCAAAATAATAACATACAGTAGTTTAAGCAATCGAAAACCAGATACATACTAAATAGATACAAACCTGAACCTTTAACTGAGGTCAGATAGAGAGGTGGTCTAGTCCAGCCTTATGTAATATCTATGATTGATATGAAATATCTTTCTAATTATGTGTGATCTAACGTTAAAACTACTTGATCATACCTGATCTAATAAAGCACTAAACCTGAATGTTTTTTGACCAGAAAACATAATGGGGCAGGGAAAAACCCCCTTACGTAAAAACAAAATCTCTGTATTTTATGTTAACTGTATTTATAATTTTGTGTGATCTAACGTTAAAACCACATGATCATACCAGATCTAACATAGATCTATAAGCCTGAATTTTTTTTCCCAGAAAATTTAATGTGGGGGGGGGGGCTAACCCGTCCTCAATCATTTAATAAATCTGTAATTATGTGTGATCTAATTTTAAAACCGCTTGATCACATCTGGTCTAACATACAGTTTCCAGAATAGTTAAGTGTTTGGTCAATTTTTTGATAAGGAGAGGCTGATGCCAGGTTAGCCCAGCTGAGGTCAACAATTCTTGCTCGTCTCATCCATTGTACAGCACGTCTTGGTGTTCTATAAAAGGTCTGTGATCACTGCCGCTGCAAAGTTCTGTTTTGCAAAACCGCAAAATTATATATAAAATCAAATTACTACAACTAGTTGACGAGGATCAAGTTAAATTTTATTATCAAACTTACACAAAAGTAGGGATACCTTACTAGGACCTGCCTCATTGGGTATTTATACATTCCTTGGACACTAGGAAGACCCGAGTGTAGAGGCAGGATACTGGATGTTTGGAAAATGCAGTTTTCACTCTTCACAGATTTTTTTAGACTATTTTTCTTCCTGTACATCACAGAAGCTAGGAAGAAAGCTTCAGAGTGTCAGAATTAGAATTTTATTGCATGTACTTGGAGGCTATTTGCATTTCTTCCTTTATTGCTCCAATAGCAGCAAAGGTTTAACTTTGAAAAAAAACCTTTAGGAAACAGAATAACAACCCATCCCCAACATGGGGAGGCCCTCCCATAGGCCCAGTCCCACCCCAATCCCCTCAACAAGTATTCACTGCGGGAGAATCCACTTCTTTCTTTGCTGCTCCCGCAGTAGCAACATCCTGGTGCAGATAAGTATTGCGCCAACGCTGCGTTTGCTTGTGTCGCTCTTCTTTCACAATTTACATCTCAAAGGAATCTCTGTCCTATCTCTGGGTCTCCGATCTCTGGGTTAGTAACGGACGGGGATCTGTCGTCCCCCTCTGGCGGTTGGCAGTAACCTGCTGTCTCCTGGTTGCCATCTTGTGGACCCTGTAATATGCGGTCTGCAGCTGTTAGTTAACATTTCTCTCTCAAACCCGGTCGACTCTAGCCCCCTACATTCCAGGGGTGGCTCCTACTCAGACTATGGCTCCCTGCAGATGCAATCCTCCAGGGACAAAATAAATAATCGCACAAGCGGCACTCTAAATCCGAGACACATCTCCAGCAGCTGGAGGCTTCACTTCAGACCTCCAAGTCCTTAGTCGTCCACTGTACTGTCTTCTCCATCGGATTCCTGGCAGAAATCACCAACAAATCAGTCATTGCTGCTGCGCAAGTACCGCCTTTAACCCCTGCAAGATGGCCCACTCCTGATAATTCACCCTGTTCCAGAAGTGACTCTGTACAAGGTCCCTCCATGAAGCCGGTGCCTAGCCCACTGGGTGTCGATTTGATGCTGGCTATGGGCACACACAAAGCAGTCAAGGGGCTGGCAACCCCGCACCACTGCTGGACCACAGTACCGAATTGATCTCTGGCAAGCAAGCCCTCGACCACGGAGCCCCTCGAGCGGTGGACTCTGTCCTATCTCTGGGTCTCCGATCTGCCGCCTCGAGGATATTATGAGGACTGCTGATTGGTCTAGGGAGTCCACATTCCACACGGTTTACTTCAAACCTATTGCAGCAAGGTCTACTGCAGTCTTGGGATGGCGTTGAACTTGCAAATAGGAGCCTCCGAGTACATGCATTAAAATTCAGAAATTGGGGTGCTTGTCCGGTGGCCAAGGTGAATGGCTTCTTTGAGCTCCTGCGACTCCGAGTACTATCCCCCTCTTTACCTGCTGCTTGACTTTCACGTCAGCCTTCCCTGCTTGCCGGGGTCCTGGTGCTTCTCTGCCGGCCCGTCTTGAGCTGCGAGGAGGTCCCCTGTAAACTCTCCCGCTGGTGGTTCGGAGAGGTGGTAGAGGCCGCACAGACATTTTGTTTTGGCCTGTCTCCACCATGGGGAAGAAATGTAAATGGCTGGAGACGGCTTCCCCCGCGCAGTCCGATATTCGGACCTCCTTGGGTGCTCGGTCCGGGGGAGGGGACCGAGGGGGCTCTGGAAACTGCCGCCTCCTTGGATTCCTGGGCCCTGGCTCCCCCTCTAGTTACGGTGTCTCTGAAGGCCCTGCTCGATAGTGGAGATCGCCCGGCCACCAAAGCAGACATCCGAGCGCTCCTGGAGGAATTTCGGTCACAGTGGCGTTCTGAGCTTGCAGAGTTGAGGGCAGAGCTGAAGACAGATCTGGCCCCCTGCAAAATAAAGTTCACGCTGCATATACTCACCTGCAGGCCTCAGACGATGCCAGATCTGGGTCAACGCCGGTGGAGACAGAGCTGAGGAAGCAGGTGGAGCGGCTGACTGTGGCTGTGATTGGGCTGGAATCCAGACACCGTAGTAGGAACTTCTGGATCCGTTGGATCTCTGAATCCATCCTCGACGCTGATCTTCTGCCTTGTGTCTCCGGCCTGGTAGCGGCGCTTCTTCGATTGCCTCCAGACTTGGCTGGTCCGATTTGTTTCCGCAGTCCGCATCCAGAAGGCTGTGACTGCCCCTACTGACGCACCCAGGGATACGGTCACCGTGGTCCGGAACGTTCAGCTCCATGCGGTGTTGATGAAGGTGGCGGGTATCTGCCTGTGGTACACCATGGCACACGGTCAGTGACGATGTACCGAGATTTAACGTTTCTGGCATTGACGGCCCGGAGCTTTAAGAAAGTCACCAAGGTGCTGCGTTCCCATGCTGTCCGGTATCGGTGGGGAGTATCCGGATCACTACTTATTACAAGAGCCGGTCAGCTCTGCTGCCACAGTGGAAGAAGCCTGGTCCCTTCTTCCTGGTCTGGACCCGACGGCTCCGGACCGTGAGCTACCATCTGATGCTGTTCTGGAGGTCGTGGAGCCTCGTCAGCGAGACCCTGGCTGATGAAGACCCTTCTTGCCGTACCTTGTTTCCTCACACCCCCCCCCCATTTCTTACTTTTGCAAATTACTTGACGTTTGCGGTCTCCTGTACATCTTGGACAGTTGCCATGTATTGGACTTTGTGGGCACCAGGCCTTTTTGCGTGGGAACATGGGGCCAGTCTGGGTAAGCCGTCTTGGGTGGCTACTGCGGCTCTGCCCACCCTCTTTGGCCCCGGACCACCCCAGCCAAGTGGCCTCTTGCCAGGCCTCCAGCTGTCTTTAAGGCTAGGGTCAGACTAACGCATTTTTCACGTTGTCCGTGAAAAAGTGCGTTCGAACGAATGGACGTATTTTTTCACGGAATATGCAATAGCGGTCATACGATGCGCATTTTCGTCCGTGATTTTGTACGGATCATCAATAAAACCCTTTTTGCGTCTGGACGTTATGTTGGCCGGTCGTGTGCAGCGTCTGACGTCTCCCAATCACGCAAACACGCCGCTATGTGGACGCAGCGCACTCTGTACGTCAGTAGTAGCGGTTTGACGTTCTAGAAAAAATGCGTTCGTTTGCCACTTGCGTTGCGCGGACGAACTTTCGTGCGGCCGTTCTTCGTATGTTACCCGGCATTGGACGTCATTTGCTGCTAGCACGGCCGTGATTTTGTGCGGTTAAACGCACGTTAAAAATGCTTTCGTCTAACCTTAGCCTTAGGCAGCTGGAGTGAGCCGGCGATGCCACACATCTATGGGCAGTTCCCCCCCTTACTGAAGGGTATTTCCTTTTTTGACCCACACATACCCTCTTGCTGAATGTACTTGTCCCCCTCCTCCCTTTTTTGTGTTTGTGTTCTTTTGCTGAAAGCCACTCGTTGGTTTCGACGGCTGTCAGGTTTTGCATGATGCATACCGGTTATTTCTGGGCCCTGCGCGGCCTTTCTTTTTCCTTGGCTTGTTAATTTTACTAGTGACAACATTCACAATAAACTTTAAATTGAAATAAAAAATAAGTTAAAAAAACAGAAATTTTCCTATTGCGTGATAAAGTTAAAATTTTAATAACGCGGAGGTATTTCCCGCCTTGTTGTCTTCTGGTTCCTTGCACACATTCACACTCTGTATTACAGTTCACTGCTCATGCATGGGGTCTTCATTCCACCCTCTGCGCTGCTTTCGGTGTGGATGGTGTGTGATGCTGGATGTGCGATGTTGGTGTTTATCTCCATGTTCCCTTGTTTTTCAGCATCCTGAATGGGATGGCGCTTACTGGATGTGCCCAATGGTCTATGTTCCAGCTCCCTTTGGTTGTTGAGCTGCTACCTGCACGTTGGCTTCTTTTGTTGCCACGTCGCTGGCTCAAAAGAGGAAGTGGATGCTCCCGCACTGGATACTTGTTGAGGGGACTGGGGCAGGACTGTAACTATGGGAGGGCTTCCCCATGTTGGGGATAGGTTGTTGTTCTAAAAGTTTTTTTTTTTCAAAATTAACTCTTCGCTGCTTTTGGAGCAATAAAGGAAGAAATGCAAATTAGTAAAGTCATTAGTAAAATTAAAATTTCCGTCATGAAATGGCTCATCTGTTGTTGTCATGCAAAATCCCAGAGATACAGAAGGAGATATGGTCCACAGCACCCAGATGGTAGCAGATCAGACTATTGCTGATTAATCTGTTATTATACCATCTACAAGGGTGCATTGTATGTAAATACTGTACCTTAGGAACTGTTTCTTACATTATAGTTACATAGGCTGAAAAAAGACATGCGTCCATCGGGTTCAGCCTCTCCCACATAACCTACTGCTGTTGATCCAAAAGAAGGCAAAAAACCCAGTCTGAAGCGCTCGCCAATATGCAACATACTGGGAAAAAATTCCTTCTTGACCCCAGAATGGCAGTCAGATTTCTCCTTGGATCAAGAAGCTTTTACCCACATATTAAATATTATAACCCTTAATATTCTGTGTCTGCAGGAAGTCATCCAGTCGTTTTTTAAAAGTCTGTACAGACTCTGACCCAACCACCTCAACAGGCAGAGAATTCCACAGCTTTATTGTTCTCACCGTAAAATAACCCTTCCTATGCTTTAAGCTAAATTTTCTTTCTTCCAGTCTAAATGGATGACCCCTTGTCCTATGTATAGTCCTGTTAATGAATAGGTTATCAGACAATGGTTGATAATGGCCCCGTATATATTTATATAAGGTTATCAGATCCCCTCTAAGGCGCCTTTTCTCTAAACTAAACAGGTTTAAGCTTGTTAGTCTTTCCTCATAACTTAACCCTTCCATCCCCCTTATTAATTTAGTTGCCCGTCTCTGCACTTTTTCTAACGATATAATATCTTTTTTTAAGACAGGTGCCCAAAATTGCACGGCATATTCAAGGTGCGGCCTGACCATTGATTTATACAGAGGCAAAATTATGTTTTCATCCCGTGAGTGAACTCCCCTTTTAATGCATGCCAGTACTTTGCTGGCCTTGGCGGCTGCTGTTTGACATTGCACATTGTTACTTAGTTTGAAGTCTATGATTATTCCCAAATCCTTCTCCTGCTTGGATTTCCCTAACTCCGTACCATTTAGGGTATAAATTGCTTGTGTGTTCTTCACTCCAAAGTGCATTATACAGTTGCAAGAAAAAGTATGTGAACCCTTTGGGATTACGTGAAGTTTTGCATGAATTGGTCATAAAATGTGCTCTGATCTTCATCTAAGTCACAACAATTTGAAAAACACAGTCTGCTTAAAATAATACAACACAAACATTATATGTTTTCATGTGTTTATTGAACATAACATGTAAACATTCACAGTGCAGGGTGGATAAAGTATGTGAACCCCTAGCCCAATCAGCGTGATATTATTGGATAGGTTGTTGAAAGCTGTCCTGCCCTTTAAAAACACACACCAGTTTTGGGTTTACTGGTTTCAAGAAGCACTGCGTGATGTGAACCATGCCTCACAGAAAAGAGCTCTCAGAAGACCTACGATCAAGAATTGTTGACTTGCATGAAGCTGGAAAGGGTTACAAAAGGATCTCTAAAAGCCTTGATGTTCATGTGTCCACGGTAAGACAGACTGTCTACAAATGGAGAAAGTTCAGCTCTGTTGCTACTCTCCCTAGGCGTGGTCGTCCTGTAAAGATGACTGCAAGAGCACAGCGCAGAATGCTTAATGAGGTAAAGAAGAATCATAGAGTGTCAGCTAAAGACTTACAGAAATCTCTGGCACATGCTAACATTTTTGTTGACACATCTACAATAAGGAAAACATTAAACAAGAATGGAGTACATGAGAGGACACCACGGAGGAAGCCATTGCTGTCCAAAAAGAATATTGCAGCACGTTTGAAGTTTGCAAAAGAGCACCTGGATGTTCCACAGCACTACTGGCAAAATATTCTGTGGACAGATGAAACCAAAATGGAGTTGTTTGGGGGGAAAAAACACAACACTATGTGTGGAGAAAAAAAAGGCACAGCACACCAACATCAAAACCTCATCCCCACTGTAAAACATGGCGGAGGGAGCATCATGGTTTGGGGCTGCTTTGCTGCCTCAGGGCCTGGACAGATTGTGGTCATTGATGATAAACTCTGGAATTCATTTTTCCAAGACATTTTGCAGGAAAACGTAAGACCATCTCTCCGCCAACTGAAGCTCCGCAGAGGATAGGTGATGCAACAGGACAATGACCCAAAGCATACAAGTAATTCAAAAAAAGAATGGCTTCATAAAAAGATCGTTGTGCAGGTCTGACAGGTCAACCAGTTATTAAGTCCAAAGGTTCACATACTTTTTCCACCCTGCACTGTGAATGTTTACATGTTCTGTTCAATAAAAACATGAAAATATATGTTTGTGTTGTATTATTTTAAGCAGACTGTGTTTTTCAAATTGTTGTGACTTAGCTCAGAGGTCAAAATTTCCCCTCGCCTGCTCGCATTCTGCAAGAGGAAATTAAGTGCAGGGGAGTTGGAAACTTTGTATCAGATTCAGACCTGAGTGACAGGCTGTTCAGAAGGGAGATTTTGGCCCGCCTCCTCCCTCCCCGGCACGCAGATTAATGTCCCTTGCATGGACTATGAATACAAATATATATATATATACAAATATCTTTACCAAATAACGACAGACACCAATAAACTTTGGAATAGTTGGCCGTAGCTTTTATTTAAGGGTAATTTGGAGGCATAAAACTTCAACCATAAAACCGAACTTAAAAAACCTGTAAAACCTTATAAATAATATAACAAATTCCCAAACCGCCCCTGTTCTCAGCCAGCTTGGGAACCCTTCTGCCTCCATCCACCCCAATAAGGGGCGACCTTTACCCTTATTAAACAACTACGACAATATACATAAAAAAGGGAGGGGGGGGGGGGAAACGCTGCTACAGGATCCAATCTTCTAAAACAGCTGAGGTAATTGCCAAAACTACCTCAGACTCTCAATTTATAAAACCTTTGGAACTTGTCTCGAGCTCTCAAACAGCTGATATCCAATCAGCTGTTTGAAATTTCCCGCTCTTGATTGCACGCGCAACGGCTCGTGCTGCTGAACAGCTGATTAACCAATCAGCTGTTCAGATTTTCCCGCTGCAAAAAACCAGCTCAGAAGCAGTTTCAGCTGGCTGAAACCAGCTCTGAGCTACCAAACTTGACCTCTAATTAACCCCAGCCTATCAATTTGTCCAGCAATGGACACTTGCAGCGCCTCCTATGCGGTTATCGCTTTAAATGTCCCTTGCATGGACTATGAATACAAATATATATATATATACAAATATCTTTACCAAATAACGACAGACACCAATAAACTTTGGAATAGTTGGCCGTAGCTTTTATTTAAGGGTAATTTGGAGGCATAAAACTTCAACCATAAAACCGAACTTAAAAAACCTGTAAAACCTTATAAATAATATAACAAATTCCCAAACCGCCCCTGTTCTCAGCCAGCTTGGGAACCCTTCTGCCTCCATCCACCCCAATAAGGGGCGACCTTTACCCAACGCCGAAACATCATTCAGACAAATGATGCTGAGGCCCTTCCCACCAATGCTACGGCTCTTTCCAACAGGCTCTGTAACCCATTATTAAAAATATCTAAACCAATATCAGAGAGATGAATCCTATCCTCCGCATATAAACCTACGCAATTCCCTTCTAAATCTACGTGCCTAAAGCTAAACCCTCCCAGCACTGGTAAAAACTTCTCCATAGCCCTGTTGATTTTCCTGCGCACCTTTTCCAACGCTCTAAGACCTTTCTCATTACTCCAAAACCATCTTGGAATAATCTCAGAAAATACTAGCAAAGCCTCTGGAAACTGTTTTTTAAAATCAATAAACACATTTTTAATAGAAAACAGCAACTGTAGGGATTTCATGCTCCCAATGTCATTTCCACCACAGTGGAAGATGATGACATCCGGTGAAGGAAACGTTGCACAGCATTCTTCCAAAACTTTCTTTAAATCTTGTAACTTCAAGCCGCCGACTCCTTTCCAGTAAACTGAAACTGCAGCAATGTCCATACCTAAATTAATACCATATGGTCTGACGCAGGCCCTCCTAAAAGCCTGATTGATAAATGAATGACCAATTAACCATACTGATAACGCCTGCAGCTCTATAAAAGAAAAAACAAAAGTTAGAACAAGATTACAGCATGTTAATCCTGACATAGCGCTTAAAGCAATTGGATTTCCAGCGCCCCAATTTTTTAATGTTGTCTGGCGAAAAACCCAAATCTGCCGCTACCGATGCTGCTCCTATACGAAAAGAGTGTGAAGTAAATTTTTCTTTGCCCAAGCCTAAAAGCCTTAGACAACCCTTAAGTGCAGCATTAAACTGGTATCTGGTCAGAGGTGACCCATTTTCATGTATTAAAAGCGGCCCCATTTCTGAAGGCCTTATTGATAAAAACCTTCTCAAAGACCTAACTGCACAAAATTCTTTATCGTTAATAGCATTAATATGAATCCACGATCCTTTGCCTTCTTGATCAGTTTTGGATCTGCTGACAAAGATGGACAATTTCCTGTCACCTACCATAACATCTTCAATCTGAAGACCCGAAGGTCTAAATTTAGATTGAGAAACCAACTCGCTTAAACGCAGAGCGGCAAAAAATGCTAATAAAAAAGATAACTTAAATAAACTCCATTCATATTCATTAAGACAAAAAATTTTTAACTTAACTATCAACTGTTGAAGGAGAGCAAAGGAAATTGGACGTCTAGAATCTTTTACTCTTCCATGTCTAGCATAACCTTTCACCATCTGTTTAATCAAAAATTCCCCAAGCACTGGCTTACCACCCAGTAGCTTGGTGCAAAAATTAATACCGGAAATTGTGCGCTGCAAAAAGGATTTTGCTACTTTACACTGTGTCCAGTGCAATATAAAACCAATTGCCGTTTCTAAATCCATCGCTAATGGGTTAGATTGTTGAGCTGCCGCAAATTCCACCCAAACCTCCCAGGCTTTCACATAAGCCACCCAAGTAGACTTAGCCACAGAAGCTTTCAGTAAATCGTTTACTGCGGAAAAATTAGATCCCAAACGTGTAAGGGCACTGGAACAGGCATTTCCTCCGCCTCCGGTGCCAGCTCCTTGAACCTTGACCACTGCGAACGAGAAATAGCGTCAGCTATATTGTTGGTTTTACCTGCCACATGTACGGCTTTTAACCAGATGTTATTACATAAACATAGCAAAACTAATCTACGTAACAGTGTAACAACCTGTGGGGAGGAACCTCTCTGTGAATTAATTGCATCAACAACACTCTTGTTATCACATAACACCTTAATTCTTTTATTCGCAAAATCCTGGCCCCAAATCTCCAATGCCACTATAATAGGGAATAACTCCAGAAGCGTGAGATTCCTAGTCCAACCCGCTTCAACCCAACTAACTGGCCAAACTCCAAAACTCCATTTCCCATCCCAAAATAGACCAAAACCAACAGATCCAGATGCATCTGTGAAAAAATTAAGATCGGTGTTAAAAATAAAACCTTGCTGCCAAATTGTTCTGCCGTTAAAGTGACATAAAAAATCCAACCATATGGAAATATCATCTTTTATTTTCTTGCTAATCCTAACGTGCCAATGAGGGCATCTCATCCCTGCTATTGATAAAGACATTTTTCTAGTGAATACTCTACCCATAGGAATCACCCTAGAAGCAAAAGCTAACATGCCCAGCAACTCTTGTAACTCTTTCACTGACACTTTCTGTGCACTTTTTATCCTCAGCAGCTTGCTTGTTAACTTTGTAACCTTCTCATCAGGCAATCTGCATTCCATCCTGGAAGAATCTATTATAATACCAAGAAATTGTAAACAAGTAGTAGGAAGCACAGTTTTCTCCTTAGCCAAAGGAACACCAAATTCCTCCGCCATGTCACAAAACTCTTTCAACAGCTGAAAACAAACATCAGAACCTTCTCTGCCTATAAATAAAAAATCATCCAAATAATGAACCATGGACCCAATACCTGTTTTAAACACCAAGACCCACTGCAAAAAGGTTGCAAATGTTTCAAAATAGAAACAAGACAGGGAACAGCCCATAGGTAAACATCTGTCATAATAAAATTTACCTTCTAACTGAAAACCTAATGACCTATAGCAATCAGGATTCATGGGTAATAAACGAAATGCTGCCTCAATATCAACTTTAGACATGAGCGCATTCTGGCCACATGCCAGCACCCAATCTAAAGCCTCATCAAATGTGGAATACTTTAATGGAAACAGGTCATTGTCAATCTCGTCATTTAATGATTGACCTGCAGGAAACGACAGGTGGTGAATTAACCTAAACGAATTTTTTTCTTTCTTGGGTACTAAACCTAATGGGGACAAACGAAAACTACTAAACGGGATCACCTCCAATGGGCCGACCATCCTACCTAAATCTACTTCATTTTGAACTTTAGCCTTTGCCATTTCTAAATTAACCTTAACGGATTTTAAATTCTCAACCCAAACAAATTCCTCTGAACTATAAACTGGAACACAAAAACCTGAACTAAAACCTTCAATTATTAAGTTGGCCTTCTCCTTGTTTGGGTAAATGCTTAAGAATGGATACATTTTTTCCAGCCTCACCGGAGTCGGTAGCCCGGGAGCTTTGAAAATTGGCCTGAGAGCCACCTCTTTTAAAACATTTAGCAGCGGAATGTGAACCACCACAAGTCAAGCATTCATGCTTATATTTACAGTTCCCCTGCCATTTGCACTGCGTTTCATTAAAAGCCCAGCAGACCCCTTTTCTCTGACTAAACATAGTACTGTTACCTGCGGCTTTATTAACAAAAGGCTTTTGTGACATCATAGTGCTCACCCATAGCCCGACTTCTTTAACTCCCCACTGTAATTTATGAACTGAAACCTTCTGGCGAAACAAATCATCATAAGTGAACCACGCAATACCACCAAAAGTTTTATATGCATCCAAAATACTGTCCAAATGCTGAAAAAGCCCAATACTCAACTCTGGCTGCTTTTCACAGATTACACTCGCTAAAATACAGAAAGCCTGTAACCAATTATTAAAGGACCTCGGAATTGCCCGCCGTCTGTCCTCATCTTTATCTTTATCCTGTTTCACTAAAAATTCTTTTGATGCTGGTAATAAAGATAGAATATCTATATATTCCCCTCTCCAAATCTTTTCTTTAACACTTTTATTTAAATGAAAACCTAGCTGTGACATATCACATGTAACCGGTTCCTTAAAGGAAACCTCATCAATTTTGCTATTTGTAACATTAGCTGGTTCTTTCTCCTGACCCCCTCCCTCCCACGCTGGGGCTGGACCCCGCTGCATATTTTTAAGCATATTAGAAAGCAAATTACACACTTCCCCTAGCTTTTCTACCCTTTCAGCCCCAGGGAAGCTCTCACCAGTCTGTTGTGCCACTCCAGCGCTGCTCGTCCCTTCTAGATATTCTGAAGCAGACTGCAGCTGCTGAGTGTTTCTTCCTTCTTCAGGTCCTGTAGACTTAACAGCCGCCTTCCTATTGCTGTTAATCCTCTTTCTTCTCGGTCCAGCACTTGTAGGTGGAGAAAAAATCTTTTTCTGCCTTGGTATTCTCTTCCTCTTCAAGTTCCCTGACTCTGTGCGTCTCTCTGATGAATCCCCCCGGAAACAGAAGCTGTGGTCCAGGTTCCTAGCTACACCCCGGCTGGGACCTGCCTCTTGACTTCCTCCAGACGCTCTGGTGCTGCCATCTGCTGGTAACTCTGAAGCGCATTCCTCATATGCTGCAACTGCAGGAGCAACAGCTAAACAGCTGCGTAGCCATTCTTCACCACCAGATATCCGGGCCCTTTCTTCTAAACGGCGCAGTAGATCTTCCATGTCAGGAAACGCTGCTACAGGATCCAATCTTCTAAAACAGCTGAGGTAATTGCCAAAACTACCTCAGACTCTCAATTTATAAAACCTTTGGAACTTGTCTCGAGCTCTCAAACAGCTGATATCCAATCAGCTGTTTGAAATTTCCCGCTCTTGATTGCACGCGCAACGGCTCGTGCTGCTGAACAGCTGATTAACCAATCAGCTGTTCAGATTTTCCCGCTGCAAAAAACCAGCTCAGAAGCAGTTTCAGCTGGCTGAAACCAGCTCTGAGCTACCAAACTTGACCTCTAATTAACCCCAGCCTATCAATTTGTCCAGCAATGGACACTTGCAGCGCCTCCTATGCGGTTATCGCTTTAAAGACTTGGGATCGGGTGGCTCTGCTCATTACACCTGGAGTCTGGCAGGAGTTAAAAGTCTGCCAGACACTGAAGGACACACAGCCCGGACTGATAAGAAAAAAAGTCTCCACTTCAAAAAGTTAGTCCCCAGATACAAGAGGAATGTGAGGGAGGGGCTGCCATGGAGACAGGAGAGGAAAGGGAGACAGAATAACCCAGGCACACTGTCTGTTATACACACAGTACATAAAATGCATACAGCACACAGAGGGGAAGCAGACAGTCTTCCTAATTAGTGACAGGAGATGTGCCTGCATGCATTAGAACAAGAGAAAATAAATTATATATACCCCCCCCCCCTCCAAACTGGGACTCTAGCTCTTCCACATTATTACCCTCAGCCAGGGCCGGACTGGGGATAAAAACCAGCCCTGGAAATAATTTCATACCAGCCCCAGTAATGTGCGTTGTGTATGAGGGTATCACAGAGCTATACAGTAATGTGCGTTGTGTATTGAGGGTATTGCAGACCTATACAGTAATGTGCGGGGTGTTTTGAGGGTATCGCAGACCTATACAGTAATGTGCGGGGTGTTTTGAGGGTATCGCAGACCTATACAGTAATGTGCGGGGTGTTTTGAGGGTATCATAGACCTAGTCTGTGTGTGTGTGTCTCTCTCTCTCTCACACACACCTGGTCTGTGTGTGTGTCTCGCTCTCTCACACACCTGGTCTGTGTGTGTGTCTCTCTCTCTCACACACCTGGTCTGTGTGTGTGTGTGTCTCGCTCTCACACACCTGGTCTGTGTGTGTGTCTCTCTCTCTCACACACCTGGTCTGTGTGTGTGTGTGTCTCTCTCTCACACACCTGGTCTGTGTGTGTGTCTCTCTCTCTCACACACCTGGTCTGTGTGTCTCTCTCTCTCTCACACACCTGGTCTGTGTGTCTCTCTCTCTCTCTCACACACCTGGTCTGTGTGTCTCTCTCTCTCTCTCTCACACACACCTGGTCTGTGATGTCCCTCTCTCACCTGGTCTGTGATGTCCCTCTCTCACCTGGTCTGTGTCTCTCTCTCTCACACCTGGTCTCTCACTCTGTGCAGCAGCAGCCAAAGGAGCACTGGGTACATCCCCCTGTGCTGCTCCTCCTCCTGTGAGGCCCCAGCACTCAGGATGGCTGCCCGGGGAATGCCTGATTTACACTGGTTAAAACCAGCACCAAATTGTCTGGCTTGTCTGACAGGCAGCACTGTACACAACAGCAGGCAAACAACTCTGAATGCCCGGTCACAGAGAGTGCTGGGGGAAAGATGGAGGGACAGAGCCAGCACTCAGCAACATGTCTGGCAGGAGATCGGGCAGCTGGCCCTGTGTGGGAGACAAGGGGAAATATCCTCCCATATGCCCTTTCTCTGTTAAAAGTGCGCCGCAGGTTGGTGGCTCTGCTTACCCTCTGGGAGGTTTGCTGCAGGACATTCTGCTCCACAGTCATGGCCCAGCGCCGCCTCCTGTAGCTCAGACCCCAAGCTCAGCGAGGTGACGCGGCTGTCAGGGAAGTGCAGAGGAATCATTGAGTGCCGGAAAGCATGGTGACCTTTGGGCTGGGGCTTTCAAACTACCTAGCTCCTCTGCGGCATTCACGTTATGGTGGAGCCACGCGCTAGGAGGCAGTGACGTTATAGGATCACTTCCTCCGAGCGCAGAGACAGGAGCTGCACGTGATAGTGGAGGCACTGCACGTGACAGCGGAGGCCCTGGCTGCAACGCTTGGCGGCAGGGATTTAAAAAAAACGACGGGTGTTGGGTCCCACTGAGCGGTGGGGCCCTTTTCGGCCTAGGCCAAGATACACTAGTGCCTGCGCGTCTACACGGCCCATCACATGGTTAGTGAAGGGGGCGGCGCCAATACAGCGTACGCCGTTCCCAGCATTGTGAAGGCACGTACGCTGCAGGGGCTGTCAGCCCTCCTCAATCACACGGCGTAGTCGGCCCCAGCCCGCTACCAACCTGCGGGCCGCGGCCGCTGCTTGTCAGTCCAATGGAAAAAAATAAAACCGGCCCCAAAGTTAAAGCAGCCTACCGGGATGCCTCCCGGTAGGCCAGTCCGGCACTGCCCTCAGCAGCTCCCTTACACAAACCTCCCAAGTGTCCTTATTTGTTAGGGTTAGTCCCTAGCTTGGTAAAATCTCTCAAAGGACTTAGGTGTATAACACCAACATTTAATGCCACTCTATTACAAATTACCCCATTTTTATCCCTTTAAATAATTGGATAGATCCAGCTGACAATATATGCCCAATTATTTTTTTGGGGTATGAATACTCCTTTTCTCTCTTGGCTCGCTGCTCCTTCCCTTTAGCTTCGGGCTTTAAAAACACAGATGTCCCTGCAAGGTCTAAAGCAATTTATGTAGCACACAGATAGTGTGTTGCGTACACTGCGCAAAGCTCAGAACTTGCTTTACTTTATGTATGCAAATTTCACATTGCCTGCATAGAATGATGGGCTCGCACCAGCATATCCTCAGCTGCTGTCTCCCAGAACGTTCGCTGTTGTTATCATTGGGTGAGAGCAATTTTGAAGGGTAATTGGCATTGATTGGATGCTTACATTTGTGTTAGATTGTCACAAGGGACAAGTAGATTTGTTTCTATATTTCCACATCCCTGCACTGGCAGTTCTCAACAGGTATCGGCTGCACCCTGCCTGCCTGCCTGTTGTCTGGGTATGCAGACGTCTTGGGTCTGATGTCTGGGTATACATGTATCGTGGGTCTGATGTCGGGGTATACATGTATCTTGGGTCTGATGTCAGGATATACGTGTATCTGGGGTCTGATGTCAGGGTATCCGTGTATCTGGGGTCTGATGTCAGGATATACATGTATCTGGGGTCTGATGTCAGGATATACACATGTATCTGGGGTCTGATGTCAGGATATACATGTATCTGGGGTCTGATGTCAGGGTATCCGTGTATCTGGGGTCTGATGTCAGGGTATCCGTGTATCTGGGGTCTGATGTCAGGGTATCCGTGTATCTGGGGTCTGATGTCAGGATATACATGTATCTGGGGTCTGATGTCAGGATATACATGTATCTGGGGGGTCTGATGTCAGGATATACATGTATCTGGGGGGTCTGATGTCAGGATATACATGTATCTGGGGTCTGATGTCAGGATATACATGTATCTGGGGTCTGATGTCAGGATATACATGTATCTGGGGGTCTGGATATACATGTATGATTGTGATTCTGGATGAATTTTTTTACTAAGTTTATTAAAAGTTGAGCAGCTACAATTATTATTTAACCTTTGACCCTGCCGACTGCCAGACCTGTGACAGCTTTGCAGCTGGTTGAGGGGCTTCACCCCTGGCTAGTGACTAAGCACAAGCCTGGGGGGAAATCCCCAACCAGCAGTGAAGCTTGGCCGGGCCTCCAGGCCCAGATGACTTTTTCAGCAGATTTTTTTTTTCCTTTCACCCGAAAACACCATTTTCAGCCAATAATTTCAGAGGCTGAAATTTCAGTGCATCCCTACTAGTAGACATATTCCCGCCCCAGTACTACTGCATCCCTTTTATGTAGGGTTTCTGTTGGAGTCCATAAAACAAACATCTGCTTGTGAGCCGATGAGAAGTGCAAGTTGACAAAGCTGTCAGTTTCCAATCTGAAAAATGATGCGTCCACTCTTGCTAGAAATTTGTCATTGTGTCCAGTAAAATGGAGGGGAATCACAGGAAAAAATGCTGCCTTGCTAAATGTATAATTCAAATGCTGCAGGAAGGAAATCAAAGCAGGTCAGCTGGGATCCCTTACCTGCAGAGTATGGATTCTATAAACGGCAGGGTGACATATTTTTCATACCACGCCCATGAATAAATTCTGTGTCCCTAAAAACATGGCGACTCTGGCAACCCTAAATAACGACCACAGAGATTCTAAATAAAATAATTTGATGGGCCATGTTCAATGGTTATCAGTTTATTTTTTATGCCCGTAAAACCCAAATAACTTTGAAGCGTAGTGCTTCTATCTTTCACTGCACGGACCCAAAACAATCCTTTATCACAGTGGCTCCCCACCATGACATACTTGCCAAATGTCATGTGTTTGTCCTGGAACTGTTGACCCACCCACCCAGCACAATGTCCAGATATGCGAGTCTTGCAGTGTAGGAGTTTAGCTTTCTGGGAAAATTAACCCCCTGGACACAGCACTAATCAAGGAACCTAATAGGGACACTGTAACTATGCCCTATTCTCAGATACCCCCAACAGGCCAAATTTTAAGGATTACCTTGTGGAAATGCAGACTGAATCCTGCAATCACTGAGCAGCAAATTATATCACCTGGGCTATGCTTCAGATATCTGAAAAACCTAGCCTGTTAGGGGTACTTGTGGAGCAGAGTTGGGAACCACCGTTTATAATATTAGAAAAATTTGAGACTTGCAAAGTCTTCACTCCAGGTTCTCACTTTCTACAACTATGCTTCAAAGTACTCTTCTCTTTCTAAAACCCAAAATGCTACAGAGATAAAAAAAGGGTGTCAGTCATTCAGTCCTGTTTTTCTCCATGCTGATTGCATACAATGGGAGAAGGTTTCTGGCAAACATAAATCACACACAGAGACAATAAATGACTCACATTTTCAACAGAAGATGAGATTTCTTTTTGCTTCTTTAAAAACAAAGAATAATACGTTTTGCAACCCTTACCCCATCCTGGGGATAAAAATAATAACCCACCTTGACTGCATGAATCATCAAATGTGGATACTGCTCAAGCACCCGTTCCTTCTGAGGATACAACGTTATAGTCAGAGGTGGACATTTTAATAACGAAATGTTAAGTGCTTTCCTCATACAGTCTGTAGGATGTCATGTTCCCTACTGACACAACTGTTGTAAAAAATATACAAATGTAACACAGCGAGCAGATCAAAAGACCGATCTGAAATTGGGCATTAAATTAACATTAAAAATACAGATCATCTGTAAAATGAAAGATATTGCACCAATAATTATAAGCAAGTAAGGGTGATCCAAGATATTTGTAAAAGAAGATGTCCAGAATGCACCACAGCCATCCACCTCAGCCCCTGAGCGGGTAATAAGTCCTTGTTATACGAGGAATCTAAATCCTTCGGGAGAGAAGTTTACTGGGTGATAAAAAGTCTTTGTGAACTCTTTGCATGCAATCACAACACATGTTCTTGTTCAAGAACAACCTGTACCACTCAAGCAATGTCACTGAAGAGATGGAGGACTTTTGTTGTATGGTACCTTTGACTGCTGGAATAGGCTGCAACACCTCACACGTTGGGGGTGGGGATATTTAAAGGCCAAGATATACACCCGCATTTATATACACACTTACATAGCTATAAACACAACACAGAGGGGTGTGCCGTTGCTCCCATTTCCGCAGCCCCAAGCATAGAGTGGTTCCTTCTCAGCCCATCTCGATCTCCTCAAAACACATATGCAATAAAACATTGTTTTTTTTAATGCCTTCATTTTCTATACAGTCTTTAGAAATCCTGCTTCGACTTCAGAGCAGGAAGAAGGCTGCTTATTGCAGATGGGAAACAGTTCAGGGAGAAAACAATTGAAGTGGTTTATCGTATCCGGGTGAAGAGGTTAAGAACAGAAACGGATTCCTAAGAGAAAAGAAATAGGATGGTTAACAAAAAACTTTACACAGAGGTGGCAACACAGTTCTTCCTGGGCCAACAAGTGTTAGGCCGACGATACACAGTATTAGGCCCGTGTCAGACGAACGCAGTGATCACATCCGTGTTGCCGCACAGTTTAACGTCCATCGTAGCATAGAATCATGATCAAGAGACCCACACACAAAGTAGGTGCGCACTGAACTGCGCAGGCACAACGCACGTGGCAAACCGACACAAGTTAGGCAAGAACGTAAAACCGCTAGACGGACGCACAGAGTGCACCATGCCCGCGTAGCATTCTGTGTGAGTGATGATATGTCAGACGCAGCACATTTGCGACATCCAGCACCTTGACGCACACAATGGCTTTTCAGATCTTTATAATTTTTCATCTAAATTTTATTTCCCATAGTTATTTTTTTCTACGTCCGTCAACAAAAAAAACGGACCGTGTGGGGTCTACAGTATCTTCCGTCAGTACGTTATGCACGCACGCAGAGTGCGCTCAAACTGCGTTTGTCGGATTCTAGCCTTAAAGCACAAGAAACCAACTTTACAAATTATTTCCAGTTTGTAGATACGTTAAGGTTTTATTCAGAAAACAATAAAACTAGCCAGCTTATGACATAAAACATATGAATGAATAGGGTAGCAGCAGGGAAGTAGATGAATAGTTTTAGTCCAAATGTACCCTCCCATACAAAACGCATGTAAACAAAATTTTTTAGTTCAAAGGCTCTTTGATGCTGGGGTCCCCGGGCCTTCTAGGAATCTTGTGGATAACAGTTGAGGGGACTTCTCCATGGCCTGGTGAGGTTTTGCACTCTAATTGTGCCCACTATATGGTGGGTTATTCCCTGTGTATCTACCATTTAAGTTCATGAATGACATCAAATGTGTGTTTTAAAAAAAAACAGGTACACTTATCTGCGCAACAGATAAAGAAAACACCACACATGAATATGTAGCATCTTGACAGGAATTTAAAGCCTACACACCAGCACTAATTTGGCTTTTTAATCCTTTCCCGCCAGGTGTGTGGTTAGGCAAGACGCTGGTCATCTACTACAGAGGAGCATGCTATGCCGTCATCTTGGTGTTCAGTCTCCCCCACATCGGAGATGACACAGCACACCACATGACGTGAAAGTGTCATAATGGGCTGTGTGGACTGCCTCCCCCACCGTGACATTGACTGATAATCTTGCATGAAACGGAGGAGTTTCCCCTCTTCCTCAAAACCAAGCGTCACCAGGCAGACAGGATTAGAACATCCAGCATGCCGGTCACCAAATCTGTTACAGATGAGGTTAGCACGGTCTTCATGCTGACATTGGGGTTATTAATACGGTGTCCTTTCAAGAAACTTATCTTTATTTCTACTTTCAGTATTCAGTCTGCGATTGGCAATCCTCCTCTGTAGCAAGGATACATGTATTTGAGCCTCTGAAACACCACCAACTGCTCTAGTGAAATTTACCTACAACAGCTAACTCCAGTGAGAAATCCCGACAGTAGATACAATTGTAAAAACCATAAAGGGGAGGAGGAGGAAAAAAAAGTCAGCAAAGATATGAAATCTCTCCTGCCAAGTAAAATAGTAGGGGAGCAACTAACGATTATTTTCGTAAATCGATTAATCTAAAAGATAACTGGCCAGCTAATCGATTCATGGAAAAAAAAAGGAAAAGAACTTTTTTGTTTGCATAAAAGAATATGTAAACATCAACCACTCCATTTTTTCTTACGCAATTTTCGTGGTGTATGGAACTTTTTTATATACCGTACATATGAAAATTGCATATCTTGCGTAACTTGTGTACTTTTCTCACACAATGTATGCAAGCACCTGGTCAGAGTGACGGATTGATAATGCTTCATGCACATCTAAAAGCCATGTCGGTTTTCTCCCCAAACAAACGCTGCTACAAGCACGCAGACACAATGTCATAACGCAAAGAGGGGTGAGAATGTGGAGGGCAATCTACCCAGGACTCTACACTGCAAGTCAAACCCTGTTAGTGTTCTGACCTACTGCTGTATTACTCCTAATCTTCCGTGTACCAGACCCCCGCTTGCCACCCCTGTACCAGCCACTTGACCACAAATCGCCCTCTGACTATTCTCCCTGGATAACCTTCTTGTACTGAGCCTTGGATCTCCCAGTGTCTGTCTACCCAAAGACGGTCTGATCCGGGCTGGCAGAGAGTTCCAAAGAGGGCTAAGGGTTGCCACAAAATACCCTATAGGCGAGACTTCCTCAGAGCCAGGACAAGGGGCTCTTGACATTGTAAGTACCCCCCAGGGGAATCATAGGGGCCACTGCTATAGCATACTGCGCAATCGTCTCTCTTTTCCACATACCTACAGGACATCTGAGAAATTTTATCAAGTCCGTTCTCTGCGGAAGATTCTGCCTATAATATTTGGAAATTTTAAGAAGACACACACCTATCTGAAATTGACTGCGACGATCTTGCAGCAAGTAATTACCAGAGTTGTAATTCTACGAGACTAAAACCTCTTATACCTTTACAGACTTATTGTCGACATATATAGAGAGTTATTCCGGTGTTCGATCATTCCATCGAAGTGTACATAATTGTCTTTACACTGATAGGTACCACTGGTGTACTACATAAAAACTTATGCTCCACGCGCCTAAAGGGTTAATTGCTATATAACTATTCTTTGTGTTGCCGGTGTCAAACATATCCCTCGGGCTGTGTGGAATATCATTCTATTATTTTAGTCACGGTCCACAGCGCCATCTGTCCCTACATTCTTACCACAATCTACCCAGCCTGACCACTTTAATAAGCTTAAGTAGTCCGTCCGGGCGCGAAGAATGCCCCTTGAAAATGATTTCATGAAAAAACTGAGTGGGGGGAGGGACCGGAGGTGGGAAGAAGGGAGCTGACCAAGGGACTGGTCCAAGTGTGAAGGGAGTTTGGGGGAAAGGAACCGGACCAAAAGGGAGAGATTGCAGGTTCTGACTAAAGAGAGTGAGGAAGGGAGGGTGGCACAGGATGTCAGCCCCAAGTAAGGTTAAAACACCAGCACTACAATTCCTCACAGTTGCAGTACCCCAGGGTCTGTACTATAGTTATGCTACTGTTGTAAACTAAATTAAAACAAACCGGTTATGTCGGACATAACCCTAGAACTAAAATCATACTGAATAATGAAGCCGACACCTTTTCTTCAAACATCTCAGATCTAGCATCTGAAGTTATTAGCATTTAACTTCGTCTGACTCTAAACAGTGCGTGCTGTACACAACCCGATTAATCAATAATGAAAATTGTGGTCAACGATTTTCATTATTGATTAGTTGTTTCAGCCCTAGAAAATAGCACTCTTTAAAGCACAATGTGATGTGCAGGATTTTATCGCAGTAGGTTAGCCAAACTAAACCCGACATAAAATAACGGTTCCATCCCAAAGAATGCACTAGAATTGTGTCAAACCTACCTTTGTTGACCGAGTTTTACTAAAAACATTCCAGAATCTGAGGGTTTCATCACCAGCGCCTGTGACAATGGCTTCTCCATCAGGAGACATTGCCTATTGAGGAGAAGAAAAAAAAAAATACAATGGTCATTACACTAGATGCTTGAATATGCAGAATTCACACTTAAGCCTTTTTATATATTTATAAAATATTCTAGTACATATTCTGTGCTTTGAAAAAAAACTACTGTACTCAATTTTTGTGACCCCCTAAAAAAAAAAAAAAAAAAAAAGCATACTTAAACAGTTATGTCATAAACACTAAACAACAGATGAGGTGGCAGAGCACGTACAAAATAAAAAAGGAATCCGCCCAATAACTTCACAATGAAAGTTTGTTTTTGTTGAAAATTTTTGGGTGAGGTTAATCACAAAAGAAGCACTTCCTTTAAAAAAGAAATAAATGTTCGTGGGCAGTGCGAAGAATCTGTATCCTTATGCAAAGAATGCTTGAGTACAAAGAATCTAAACGTAAGAAGGTTTTCTTTCATGTATGGTTTCATGCTATTATACTGTGGTAGAAAATCTAACTTGCCAAATAAAGAACTCTGTAGGAATGTCCTGTCAGCTTTGCCACCTGTGTGAGTGATGGGTACTTCCAAACGAGGATCTGGTTCTGAGAGTAGCCGTGTGTGCTCACCTGTTCCCAGAAAGAGGAGGCAAGAAGTGTAAATCATTTAAAGCCAAACCTGTCCAAAATAAGCTCTAGCCTGTGCAATTTATACTTTTAAACACCTCAATGATCCTCAAAGACATGCAGTAAAAGATCCAAACGATCACAACTGCTTTACCGTCAACTGTACCATAATGTTGAAACTGGTGAACTTCAGTCTTTTACTACAGGTAACTAAAAGCGTGTTTTATTTTGATTTTAGATGCACGAAAAATAACTATATAGCTGTGCAAACATGGAATGTGTTTGAAACAAAACATTTGGTACAGGTTTGCTGAAAAGGCAATAGTTTGGAATACTTTACTATATCATGGGAAACAAAAGTTGTATAGGATTATTCACTAAATAGCAATATGTGGGGCATTATGGAAATTAAAGCCGTAGGGGCAACAGTTGACCTGTACAAATGACTATCTGAAAACATGAAGTAAAAATTAAAATTTTACTGCAGTTAATTGTTAGAAATGCGAATAACGGCGATTCCAAGAAATAAAAAAAATAAAGTAAAAGAATTAAGGATAAAAAGTTCTTCATTGTCCAACGGCGGTCATCGAATTTTAAATTTACAAATGACACTCCAATCCAGAGTCCAAATTCCACACAGAATCAATTGTAGTGTAAACAGCAGAAAATAATACTCACCAACTCGTTCGCATGTTTGGACCAAGCCAAGTTGCAGACCTGGGAGCCTGTATCTATACACTGCAAGGGCTGGCCAGTCAATGTGTTCCAGAAGCGTATACAGCGATCGGCAGTGCCCCCACCTGAGGCAAGCAGACCATGCTGATGTGGAGACCAAGCAATAGCCTTCACTGCAGCTAGGTGTTCTGTATACTGCTGGACAGGGCTCAAACTAGAGTGATTCCAAACCAGGAGCTACAAAGCAAGAAATGGAGAAAATACATTTTTGTTAGTGAACCATCTTCCACTGCTGGTAAACTGGTACAGGCCAAGAGATGAGATTCATGATCTAAATCTACGGTACCTTGTTATCATTCCCTCCAGAAGCCAAGAGCTGATGATCTGTGGACCACTTGAGGCCACACACCTCTTGTCTGTGACCTTGAAGTCTCCTTTCCGACTGGACTGGTGGTGTTCTGATGTCTCTTTGAAGAATCATCCTATCTCGACTCCCAGATGACAGCTGATCTGCATTCCAAGCCAAGGCTCCTACAACAAAAACAAGCAGGGTTAGTAGTGTGTGTGTGTGTGTGGGGGGGGGGTCTTCTGAAACGAAGACGCACTAAGATGCACTTACCAACTCTGGCAGTGTGACCTTCTAGTGTAGATAACTTCTTCCCAGCTGATGCATCCCAGATCTGTACAAAGCCCTTGTGCGTGCCCACGGCCACTAAATTCCCCTGCAGACAAGAATGAAGAGTGCAGTAAATATAAATGGTTTCAAATGTGTTTTAGGGAGGTATAGAATTATTTCCTTTGTGCCACATTACTAGTCTAGCACAGAGTACCATGGCTAGCTTCTGCTAACCTCTGAATGGCATCTTTGTTACGGTTAACACGATCCACATTTAACTTAAAATCCCCTGCACTTCACTAATGCTGTCGATTTGTGGATTAGATTATTATTATTATTCTTTTTAAATATAGCACCACAAATTCCACAGCGCTTTGCAAGATCAGTGTACAAGGAGCGGATACATTGGTCATCATTCATGTGTGGTATTCCAGACTCTTGGGGACCCTGTTCAAGGGAACTTACAATCTATGAGATGTACAAGTATTTTGTGAGGTAGGCGCATCCACACTGTTAGGGGTTTTGCCCAAGGACGCTCACTGGTGGCATCCTGTGAGTGGGATCAGGTCGTTTTTCCATGATTGTAGAGCAGCGACCTGGAGATTAGGTTGAGCCCACTTCTCGTAAAGTTGAGACTTCACCGTTGTATGGAGGGATGTGCTGAATTAGATGCAGTCATAACTTTAAAGGAACAATCCACTTAACAGTGGAGGTCTCTTTTTTGCCCACAAGTTATTGGACCGAGTCGACGGACAGCCTCTGCCTAATTATTTTTTGATTATTTTTATTTTGCCCAAATTACTCACCTTTTTGCCCCGCGCCACTCATAGCTCTTCCTCTTCTGCTCAGGGACTCCTGAACCCAGATGTCCCTGAGGCTTCTCTGCGCAGCGTAGGGAACGCAAAATCATTTATCGCAACGGGACTTGAAGTTTACGTAACTGCACAGAACGATGGATCGGAGCTGCGCACACGCATGCAGCGCTGTTCCATCGTGACCGCTTTGAGACCAAACGCTAACAAGACCGTTCTCAGATCGGCTCTCTTCATGTCAACATCACTAGTAAACGTCAGCCAGAAAATCCCTGCTGTTGGCGATGCTGGATGGGGTGGAGGAAACTCCACCCAGCCTTTTAGCAAAAATGGTAGAGGGGGAGGCATTCCTCACATCTTGACCACTTTATAAATGTAAAAGTGGTCAGGATGAGGGTCCTAGCTTGTAGAAACTTGTCTCTATACAAAATATATTTTACTCCACTGATCACAAGCCAGCCAGAGCATAACTGAATAAAATATATTTACGGGATACTCTAGAGTTCAAACGGAAGAGGGGGAAAAGCTGAACTTTAACCCCTCCTGGTCCACTCCAGTTGTAACACCCCCTTTTTTAAAACAAATAAACTCAATTATTCCAGGCTCCCTCGATGCTCCTCTGGACATGACTTGATGCCAACTTCCTGTAAGCTGTTGCAGTTAAATGACCAAGGGGAGGCTGGATGCAAACCCTACGACTCAATACTGAGCTCAGATCACTGTAGCCACTCATTACATTGCGTGGTCACAGTGCCCAGAGTGTCCATACAAGTAATAACTACAGCAAACTATTCGATCCAAGCACTTCTATTCTGTAACTACCTAGAATAAAAAAACAAAAAAAACGAATAGCCCCCCCCCCCAATCTAAGCTATGAAACTAGTAGGAACAAATACAGACTGCCAGTAGAAATGAATACTAGAACACGGAGACTCTTTTATAGTTCTCTCTTCACTGCTCCAAACAGCAACAAAGAGGATTTAAATAAACCAGAAAAACAACATTTGATATTCTCTCCCCAACCTGGGGAAGACACTCCTGCCCCAAATCCCACCACCACGATCTAATAAAAAGGCCGCGCCAGAAGCAGCATTTCCTCTTTCTTTGCTGCTCCCGATGGAGTGTTCCCATTGTTTTTCTGGTGAATATTTCCCTTTATCCTCTTTCCATTTGCTTCTGTAATGTTTCCCTGGGCATGCCTGACCCGATCTTAGCTGCAGCAGGCAGCCAGCGCTCAAGTGCCTGGTGCCAGTAGTGTTAACTGGTGCCAGGACCGACACGTTACTTTCTCTTACACGTTGATCCTGCCCCCCCCCTTCTCGATTTCCTCACTTAGCATTTCACATACAGGTTTTCAGCATGAGTATTCCACATGCAGCCAGAAGGCACCTCCACCATCTTGCGAGACTTTGGGGCCGCCATCTTGTCTGCTGGGGACGCAGCTGTTCGGCAGCTGTCTGCCTGCTCCATGGAGCACGTTTATATAACCTACCCATCATGTCCTTGTCGAAACTTGCCCACTGAAGCCTTTCCCTTTCTGGAAACGAATCAGGCTCTATCGCCTCTGAACAGCCAGGTAAGAAACAAAAGTTGAAGCACTCCTCCATGGAGGCGCGCATCTGCAAAAATGGAGGCATCCCTGCAGACTAACTTAGAGGACTCAGAATTGCTTGATGTGGGCATTACTACTCAACTGCCCCAATCTCTGGGTACGGTGATATATGATCCGCAGGGCAAACCATGTTTTAAAGCTGAGGTCTTCACCCAGCTGCGTTCAGCAACCTGGTACTAGGAGGATTATCTTCATGAGAATTGACCCTCAGCTAATTACCCTAGCCACAAATGATCTGGGCAGTACAACTCAAGGCCTGCCATTTGGTAAACCCTTTTTTAAAAGACATGGTTAAATATGCTCAGGACTTTATACGTTTCATGGAGGTAAAGTTTTTGGCCAGGCCGGCAGACTCCAGGGCCAACCTGCCATCCAAGCAAGCTTCACCAAGACACTTGCCACTCTGGTGTTGTCATTTGCACCTACCACTGTAGCTCCAAGCAAAACAGAACAGAGGTTTTAGTTTCATTAGGTTAGGACCCACCTGACCCCAGAGGTGCTGTGACGTATGGGCTTACACTTTGATGGCCATTCAAGTAAACAAAAACCTTGGAGCTACAAGGTTTGCTTGGAGCTACAGTGGTAAGCGCAAATGACAACCTTTTATCTTGTTATGTTATATACCGTATATACTCGGGTATAAGCCGACCCGTGTATAAGCCGACCCCCCTACTTTTTCCCAAAAAAACTGAAAACTTATTGACTCGCGTATAAGCCTAAGTGGGATATTGCCCCAGCTCACACATGGATATTGCCCCAGCTCATGGATACTGCCCCAGCTCATGGATACTGCCCCAGCTCATGGATACTGCCCCAGCTCATGGATACTGCCCCAGCTCATGGATATGCCCCAGCTCATGGATACTGCCCCAGCTCTCACCTGGATATTGCCCCAGCGGCAGCCAGCTCTCACATGGATACTTGCCCCAGCTCCGGATCCAGCAGGGGTTGAGGGGGCCCAGATGCCGGGCAGCAGGAGTGCCTGCCCGGTCCTGAATAGCGTGAGTCCGTCCGTGTTGAAGGGGATGCGGCTGCGTGCGTGCACAGGTCACGCGGTCCGGCCAGTCAGGTGGTACAGAGACTCAATACCACCTGATTAGCCGGACCACGTGACCGGCTGCTCCTGCACGCAGCCGCATCCCCTTCAACACGGACGGACTCACGCTGTTCAGGACCTTGACTCGCGTATAAGCCGAATGGCGGTTTTTTGACTCAAAATCTGAGTCAAAAAACTCGGCTTATACGCGAGTATATACGGTACATGAAGTGGGCGGGATACTTCTGGTCTCCGCAGTACCTGATAGGGGAATAGGCGCAAAACTGTTTTTTCTGCATATATGTACATTTTGTTGCATTGCATCACCAGACAGGTCATTATTGCGGCTGCCTCTTTCAGGGTTTTCATTTTAATCCCAACTTGGAATTTCGGAGCGCAGTTTCACCGCTTCTAAGGCCACTCCGGTACGTTGTCCACTTGAGGACAGTATACTTACAGCGGACTGGTCTAGGGAGTGGATATTGAGGACTTTTTATTTTAAACCAATTTCTCACTGGTCTGATAACCCTACCAGGTCGCTTTGAACTTGCAAATATGAGTCTCCGTGTCCAGCATCAAAAATTAATACATTTTCCCATTTCCATGACGGAAAGTTTAAATTTTAATAAGCAACATTGAGACGAGTATTTGCCAACCTCGCTTCCCCTTCAGTTGTTTTTTATTTTATTTGGTGCCCTGTATTGACTTTTGTAATAAAGCATTATAATTGAATCCTATTGTGGGCTTTTTATTTTGTATGATGTGCTTGGGCATCGGACTTACAGTGGTGTTCAAAATTATTCAACCCCCACTGAAATTGAGTGTTTTGGCCAGTTTGACATTGATTTTGATCATTCAGTCATCTTGCTTACAATTAAAGAGGCACGTGTAGGTCAGACAAATAGAACATAAAATTTATAATGAAATAACCACAAATGTCTTTTCTGTGCTCACATCATTATCAGTTTTATTCAACCCCCAAGTGACATTCAATCTTAGTACTTCTAACTGTAAAAGGATGTTGTACTAACAGCTTTTAAACGTGAAGCATAGCTTGACGCAAGTGTTTTGCAGCGATCTACGGGTATCTTCGCCCATTAGTCATGGGCAAAAGCCTCCAGTTCAGTCACATTCTTAGGCTTGCGCACTGCAACTGCTTTCTTTAAGTCCCACCAGAGGTTCTCAATCGGATTTAAGTCTGGTGACTGCGATGGCCACTCCAAAATGTTCCAGCCTTTAATCTGCAACCATGCTCTAGTGGACTTGGAGGTATGCTTGGGATCATTGTCCTGTTGAAAGGTCCAACGTCTCCCAAGCCTCAGGTTTGTGACGGACTGCATCACATTGTCATCCAATATCTCCTGGTACTGAAGAGAATTCATGGTACCTTGCACACGCTGAAGCTTCCCTGTACCTGCAGAAGCAAAACAGCCCCAAAGCATGATTGACCCCCCGCCATGCTTCACAGTAGGCAAGGTGTTCTTTTCTTCATAGGCCTTGTTCTTCCTCCTCCAAAACATAGCGTTGATCCATGGGCCCAAACAGTTCTAATTTTGTTTCATCAGTCCACAGAACACTATCCCAAAACTTCTGTGGTTTGTCCACATGACTTTTGGCATACTGCAGTCGACTCTTCTTATTCTTTGGAGACAGCAAGGGGGTGCGCCTGGGAGTTCTGGCATGGAGGCCTTCATTACGCAGTGTGCGCCGTATTGTCTGAGCTGAAACTTCAGTACCCACATCTGACAAATCTTTTCTCAGTTCCTCAGCAGTCACAAAGGGACTTTTCTCCACTCTTCGCTTCAGGTAGCGCACAGCAGTCGAAGTCAGCATCTTCTTTCTGCCACGACCAGGTAGCGTTTCAACAGTGCCCTTTGCCTTGAATTTGCGAATGATGCTTCCTATGGTCTCTCTTGGTATGTTTAACATCTTTGCAATCTTCTTATAGCCACTGCCCTTCCTGTGAAGATTAATCACCTCTTCTCTTGTCTTCCTGGACCATTCTCTTGACTTCACCATGTTTGTAACCACACCAGTAAATGTCTAGAAGGAGCTGAGTATCACAGTCATTTTAAAGCTGCCTAATTGGTGCTTATTATGCTTTATTGCTGCTCCGTGACATCCACATGTGTTTTCAATACCTGATTGAAAACACTTGAATGAACCTCTGTTCTTCAGAGTAGTAGTCTTTAAGGGGTTGAATAATTGTGTCAATGAAGAATTCACAAAAGAAACATTTACTACTGTATTACAAAACCAATTGATGTCATTTTAGTTGCATATGGTTCTTTAAAAAGTCCTTGTAGGATTTCATTCTGAATACAATTACAAATGTACACTAAATTCCCTAAAACCCTTTACAGCATTGGGGGTTGAATAATTTTGAACACAACTGTATGTGCCATACAATTCATATCTTTACAGTACATCTTCTAATCCTGTTTTCTCATGACTATTTCAGCTTCTTAAAGGATCTTGATTCCTTCGTCTCCGTCCCGTTGTTCCCATCCTTCACCTCTTAGAGCCTCTTGACAGGTTTCCTGTTTTTGGACCGTCTCAGCTCAGAAAGAGGAAATGCTGCTTCCGGATGGGCCTTTTATTGGACTGTGGAAGCAGGATTTGAGACTGGGAGTGCCTTCCCCAAGTTGGGGATGGAATATCAAACTTTTTTTCTGTTTGTTTTGCTTATTTCAATAGTTTCTTGGTGGCTGTTAGTAGCAATGGAGAGAGAACTGCAGATACTTGTTTACAGGTTTCTTATTAAAATGTAAACCGTAAAGGAATTAATTCATGTTAAAGAACGAGAGCAAAATTGGAGGAAAAAAAAAAAAAGAACCAAGCTGAAAGTGGTTTTCTTTGAAATGCAGAATTACTGTAAAGTCAGTATGTTCTACTCTGGCAGCGCAACTTCAGTTAATACTGAACAATTGCATCGAAAGCTCGCATTCACCACGCACGCCTTTAAATACTTCTCATTTATGATACACGATGGTCTCTATGTACATTTCTATCGCCATCATTTATTTTACATGAGACCAAAAACACCTGCTTAATAGTCCCCCCCCCATGAAAAAAGTTGCAGGAAAACAATGCAATATCCACAGCACCAACCCAGAAGAGGACTTTTTTACTCTTGTTTAAGGGAGCTCTGCTGGGCAGCATAAATCTCATTGTTTAGAACAGATCTCAAACCTTAGCCCCCCCCCACCCCAGCTGTATATTACATACAATTCCCAGAAGTCTTGGAATGCAATAAAACGTCCATGAGCATCATGGGAATTGCAGTTCAGAAACATCTGGGGGACGAGTGTTTATTGTGGAAGAGCCCTATTTCTGCAAGTAAAAACAAATCACTAACGCTTCAAAGCTGAGATTGTAACTACACTCCTATCAGAGAACCATGGAATTACACTTCTTGATCTCAGACTGAAGTTGCACGGCATTTGCAGGAGTCACTTTGGACTTGGGGTGCATGGTCATGAGGCATATTTGTAGGTGCAGGCCCCATAATAGATATTCGTTCAGTGGCCTTTCCTGTGCAGAATGTTTGTGTAATCTGTGATTATGCAAGAATGCTATTATCTGTCTATTGTATGGTCCTTGTATATCTATTTTCTGTTGAAAAGGATTAGACTCCCAGTCTACCCTCGTCTCTGAAATGTGTTATCCGTTTCTATTTGAATAGGTTGTAAATCTGTTGTCTGTATCTTGTTTATCATCCTGATTACCATGGTCCTGCCTCCTTAGAAAAGTTACATAAGGTTTAACTGTCTACCTAATGTAATTAGGTTTCACATTCCAAGCAGTAAACGTTTGTCCAATTGTCTGTGTCGGTCTGGTTGGGTCCCCCAACGGTTTCTAGGGGAAGTTTTGCGTATGTAAATGACCTACGTGTGAGAGGGAGTGTGTGTGTAGGAGGGTGTGTGTCGCTGATTAAAAGCAGTTCTATTCTGACCCTACATGCAGTAGGGTACTCATGGTTTGGGTAGCAGCTATATTCTGTACGCTGATCCAACGCAAAGCTCCAGATATAAAGCCACAGCTTATTTCTGGGGGACGCTGGCAAGGCTCTCTACAGGTTATCTGTCCTTAAGCTGCGGCTCAAGGCTGGAGGAAGGCACGATAGTCATGAGGGGAACACGGGGGTCAAGCAAGGAAGTGGCGTTGACAGATGTGACCCAGTCGGGGCACTGAGATCTGTTACATCATACATCTCACATCTCATGTAAGCATTATAGGGGTTTTTCAAATTCTTGTTTATTACAGGTCAATGAGCTAAATTGTTAACATATTTGCTTTTAATTTACCTATGGGTTTGAATGCTAGAATAGCTATTGGTACAAGGAGTTAATTTGATGAACATGCTGGAAAGTGAAGTTATGCGTGTATTTTGAACGTTTTTAATATTCACAATGTTTAGTACGAAACAAAAAAGAAAAAGAAAAAGAAAGTTGTGGCCTACAGCAGGGCTGGCCAAAAGGTAGATGCATAGATACTGTGAAAGCTCAAGTCACCAACTATAATCTTGACAAAGCATTAGGGAGTTGTGACTGATGGAAACTGAACCAGTCCTGGCCTAGGAGTCCTTCATAAAATTTAAGTCAAAGGAAACAAAAAAAAAAAAGTGTTACAGCATTCGTTTCAAAAATTTTCTAAGTTATTGATTAGTTCTCTGTTCCTTGGCAAAATAATTTTTTTTTAAGAAAACACCCCAACCTTTAAACTTGCTCCATAGATATATTGTGAGAAGAGAAGTAGGAAGCAACAATAGTAGAGGACTACTGCAACCCTAAGCCCTTAACAAAATGCCAAGAGGAAGAGCAAAAAAATGTTAGTGTGACTATTTAAATTAGGTGATCAAAGTGTAGATTAGAAGAAATTATTAAAACTGGGTCCAGGGAGCACATACACGCCAGTATTAAGAAACTCCACTGCTGTAATGGTGCATGAAGACAAGTGAATGTGCGTATTTTTCCTAATTGATCCTTTAAAAGCAAGGATACAGAGCTCTGTCAACACTTACCCTCTCAGACCAGCCCACAGAGGTCACCGAATCCCCTTCCACAGAGAGGTCACAGAGCCTGGTCACCTGGAGAAAAAGGGAAGAAACAGAATTGTATACAAGGCTCTGCTTTGACACATGACAAAAGCTGATGCTTGTGCATGTAGTCAATGTGCTGGAAAACCAGCTTGCCATGATACTCACTTGGCTGGTACATGCGCTCCATAAATACACACAGGTTCCTAGGCCAACACTTAACACATTAAGTGATGACCAGTCCACCAAGTTGAGGTAGAAATCATCTTGCAATTCAGGTGCATCAAGAACTTTAAAAGGGATCTTGGAAATCTTGCGTGTAGGCTTTCGTGGGGAACGTAGAAGTTTCTGACTGAGAAGACAAAAAAATGACTTGTTAGAAGATGGGTCTGCTCATTAGGAGACCAAAACATCTTAGCCCGGGTGTACACTAGCATTTTCTTCTGTTAAAAAGGACGAACTTTATGATGGAAGAGATTGGTAGACGCCAGACGATGCATTAATTTTGACGTTCGCACGCGGCCGTTCAAGTGCCCAGGCGCACTCGTTTGACTTTCAGCATGCGGCCAACGTAGTCTATACAGTGTCAATCCTAGCGCAAAAGCCTGTGTTTTTCCATGATGGACGTCTTCAGCGCGCGTTATGTGTTGTGCGCGTACTACGTGTGTTCTTCTCTATCCACATATTATATGCCACAACGGACGTCATAAAGAGCGTCATAACGCACACTAGTGCGCAGAAGAAAATGCTAGTGTGCACCCGGCCTTAGAAAACAACTGTTTACTCACCTCTTGTTACTCACTGGTGACAAGGAATACGGAGACACCTCATTGCCATCATCAGGGCTTGCTCGTTTGGAGCTTAGAGAATACTATGGAGCAAGAAACCAAAAACAATCAATAGGTTATGGATATGCAACCAATCATACTGAATTTATGGTTAACAAATTGAACGGGTTATTCACAAAGCGCTGGTGCTACAAATACTGGTGACAAACGCCACCGTAGCAGTGCTGACATTTCACAGAGTAAAATCCAGAGAGCAGCAGGAGAAGTTCTACAGTGTACCTTCCTTCACGGTTTGGAGTTAGTTTTGTAAAATGCCGGTGTTGGGGGGGGTGGAATACCGTCATTTTCACCGTCGCTTTGTAAATAGCCCCAAAATCCGTTATTTAGTACTATTAAGCAAAAAAATTATCTTCTTAGGTAATTTTCTACAGCTTCAGCACATCACAGTCCTTTGATCTAAAATTACAGTTTATAAAAAGCAGAATTCACATGGTCGCCATATATGTGGAACGAAAGAAACCTAGCAGAATGTGAGATTATTCTAGTAGGTGTAACTGACTGGGGTCAATGTACCAAATTGAATAATAAGGATGCAATGTGTCTGGATCAACACATGACATCGCTGTAAATCAGGAAATAAAGTCACACGATTCACAGTCTCTGCGCCGATGTATGAAGTAATGAGAATGCAAAGTATACTAAATAATAGATTTATTTTGAGGTCAGATAAACCTCTAGAAATCACACGTTTCACTCCCAACATTAAAAGGTCTTAAATACGATTTAGTAAAGTAATAAAAAGGCATGCTGCATCAATACCATAAAAAGGCTTTTCTTCTCTGGTGTGGATGGCTGCAGGCGACGATCCTCTGTCTGGGGGTCTTGCACCTTTTCAATACCAGCACCCAACAATTCATTTTTAAGAAGTGCTGAATACGCCAACCCATCTGAGAGGGAAAGAAACCATGAAGCTTCAAGCAATCATTAGAAAGGGCTACCGAACTACCACACAGCTTGCAAAACATTTGTAGAGAATAATGGACTTGTCACCCAAACACAAGTATACACAGGATCGTATTCCAAGGATTACAGAGTAAGATGTTACAGTGCACCAGTCACTTTAAAGTCTTGTTATGCAAAGATTTATTTCCAGTACCATTTGATAGGGATCGCTTCCTTTTATATATTTAAATAAAAATAATAATTTACACTGATCTATATTGTGGGGGAAAAAACAAAAAATACATTTTCATTCCATCCTCTGCAACGGGACTGCACCATGTCATAGTGGGAAAGACTGCAGGACAGCACCCCCCACCCCATAAGTCAAATACATATCTCTGGTGTCACAGTGGAGGGGACAGCACGATCCACCACCACCACCTCCTCTCTCCACATACGGAAGGATAAACCAATAGAGTACTTTTGCCAACCCAACGAGATCATGTAGACTTTCTCAATGAAAGCTCTCCATGAGAAGCTGACAGCAGCTGAACCTCTGACAATAGTGGTCAACAGATCAACCATATACATTACTTGTTTTTTTTTTAATGTGTCTACAACAAATATGTGCTATAATAGATAGTGTACATAATACAAATTTTAATGATTACCTTGGAGGCTCATATTTGCACTTCTTTATTGCCCAACAGCAGCAAAGAAAAAAAAACTCAACGTAAACTATAAAAAAACCTTAAAAACAATTCCCACATGGGGAGGCCCTCCTGAGTGACTTGATCCCACCCCAAATACTCTTCGGGAGAAGCACTTCCACTTTGGTGCTCCCGCAGTAGCTACATCTTTGAATTCCAGATACGTCGCAAGTGGGTATGCTTATCAGCCTTTATTTCTGGTGCAGGAAGAGGTTTTGGACATTCGGGCCAAAGCGGCCATAGAATGGGCATTACTGGCACAACTAGGATTTCTAAGCAATATTTTCCTGTTGGCGTAGAAAGATGGCAAGAGACATTCCATCATCAACCTTTGCACCTTCAAAAAGTGGGTGGTGTATCACCATTTCAAAATGGTGGATATTCACAACGTTAGGGAGTTGCTCTTCAACAGCGATTGGATGGACAAACTCAACTTGAAAGATGCGCATTTTTCATTTCCAATTGCCCAGGAACACCGCAAATTCCTGAAATTCGCTTCGAGACCGCATGCAATACGATTTACATGCCTACCTTTTGGCGTGTCATCCGCCCCGTAGCGTTTCAGCAAGTTACTAAAGCCTCTGCTCCAGGGGCATAAAACTAAATCATTTACTTTGACGACATACTCCTGATGTGTCTGATTCGGAGGTCCTTGCTGGTACACTTGACGTGGACGACAGAACTCCAGAGCCTTGGTTTCCTCATAAACTAGGAAAAATCTGTCAGGACTCCCACATGGCTCGGAGTTTCAAGAGTTTTTGGTGGACACCTCACTGATTATCCTCAAGCTTTCCGACTCCAAAGTGATCTCTATCAGGAAGCAATGGTAGAAAGACAACTAATGGGACCCCCAGACAATAGGAAATCATGGGACTCCTGGTGTCATGCCCACAGTAGGCCACACCCATACAAAGCAACACCCACATGTAAATTGTTGTGTTATTAGAATTTATTTCTTCACACAATTTCAAAATCATTAAAATTAAGAAAACCTACTGAGGCCCAGCAGTGAATTGGAGAACCATTGTGCCCCCTCCAGACTTGCAGATGGCCACCAGTCTCCTACGGCAGCCATCACCCACTCATTGCAACCAAGGCTGCTCCATGGCACAGAAGGTCCCTGTGGCACACATTGGAAACTGCCAATCACTTTCAGGTTTACAAAATAGACATGTACACAAGGCACATTACATTGCTGTCAGACACAACCAGTTTGTTTTTATTCGGTTTACAACAGTAGCAGAATTATAACACAAACAATAGGATACTGCCACTGGGTGAAGGAGCTGTATGCCTGTGTTTTATCCTTACTTGAAGATGGAGTCCTGTGCCACCTCCCAACCCTCCCTGCCACACCCTCTTTGGTGGGGAACTGCCATTCCCTCCCCTTTGGTCTGTCCCTTTCCCCAAACTCACTCTCACGCTCAGATCCGGTCTTTTGTCCATATGCACTCAGGTCAAGTCACTTGAGCAAAGTCACTCCCACCTTCAGTCCCTCCTCCCACTCAGTTTGTTCACAAAATTATTTAAAAGGAACGCTCTACGCACCCTGACCAATTTAGCTTATTAACCCCGATTTCATGCTGACATCATCTATGACCAAGTGCTTGTAGCCGCGTTCATTTGAGAAAGCAAATATGGGCTTAAGCTGCGCATTCAGCATCAACCCATCCCTCTGACCAAGCATTCGCATACCTTGTGTGAAAAGTATGCAAGATACGCAATTTGCGTATGTACGTACGTTACGTACGCTAGGCAAATTGCTTATTTAATTTTTTTTTACATAAAATTCCTTTTAAGTAAACACATTTTTCTATTTTTTTTTATCCGATGAAATCGATTAATCGAAATAATAAAATCGGCCCTCTAATCGATTATGAGAATAGTTAGTTGGAGCTCTACATTGCTCAACAGCTATACAACTCCCAGTAATGGTCGCTATGAACATTTCACAGACCTCCACTGCAATAAAACTAGCAGCAATGTGCACTGTATATGAGCACATCACAGAGCTCCACAGCAATAAAACATGCAGTAATGTGCACACACCATGCATTACTGTGAGTTTTATTGCTATGGAGCTTTTAGTACTCATACACAGCGCATATTACTGTGAATTTTCTTCCTGTGGAGGTCCGTGATACTCTCATACACACTGCAATTACGGTGTATCACAGAGCTCTATAGCAATCAAACTTAAATCCTATTATATACACACACACACTTTAATAATTAAGTTAAATATAATCCATCAAAAAATTTAAAAACAATATTGTTATATTTTAATAACTTTTTTAATTTTATGAAAAAATATTAGTTCGTGCAGTGGCATTAACTTTCGGAGGTGGGTTAAAAACAAAGCTGCCTTTAGAATTTCTTTTAAATCACAAACATAGCCATGCTAAGTATCATTGGAAAGGCCAGACTCTGGCCTTTCCAATGACACCTGAACTGTCCTTGTGGAACATAGGGTCTGGAGATACTGGGGTCTAAAGTACCCCTGCACCTCCTGTAATGGGATTTCCCTGACAGGCAGGGGGAAATACCAGTTTGTGACGTCATCGCGTGCATGCAATATGACCGCTGCGGTCCAGGTGGCAGGCCAAAGTGAGGACTGACATCTAAAATGTCAGTCCGCTGCAGCCCCTGCTCAGAGCCAGATCGGGAAAAAGCAGGGACACAACAGGACAGTATGTAGTGTCCTCTGCTCTGGGGAGGGAATCCCCATGACGATCCACGCACGTCCTGGCACTGTAGGGCAGCAAGACAGACTGATGGGGCCCCAATGCCAGATGGGTTAGTCCACCCCTGTCAGGAAGGAGATCAGTGCTATCTTAGGGGCGAATCAATGCTCCCTCTGCTCCTATGGAGGAACTCCTAGCAGCAGCAAGAAAGGCTGTTCTCCCATGTCCTCTTCATTACAGGGCCTTCCAACTCTTGAAGGCCTGTACACTCAGAGCCAGCCTCGATCATTTGGCCTATATTCACCTCTCAGAGGTGGCAAGATCTGATGCTCCAACAACTGGGAGCTATATTACAAAGTTGGTGCCAACTTAACCAGAGATGCTGTAAACTTACCAGAGCCATTACAGTCCATGGAGTTTACAAAAGCTCTGGTTACAGTTACGAGTGTTTATAATGCACCAACTTTGTAATATTGCCATGGAAAGGGAAGTCTATTTGCTTCCCACAACACTCATTGATCATTGAGTCTGATGCTAGCAAAGTCGGTTGGGGGGGTGCACTTTGCGGGCCTGAGGAGATTGAAGGTCGTTGGCCAGAATGTCGTCGACCCAGAAAGCCATGCTTCAGATCAATGTCGTCAAGTTCATGGAGTGTCTCTTCATGACCTGCTGCTTTACAAGTGACCCATGACTGACCAGCGTGCTTCTGAAGATTCACAATGTGTCGCCGGTCTGTTAAATCACCGGCTTGGGTGCCCATGTTCCATGGAGCTGACACACAAGACCAAGGCCTGGAATTATTGTCTCGAGCAGGACATGGTGGTCCAGGCCCAGTTCATCCAGGGTCTGGTGAATCAGGTGGCACACTGGAACTCGAGGCACCTAACGGACTCCAGCAACTGGCGGTTGCTACCTTCCATTATTTTCCCGCTACGTGGGGTCCATTTGACGTCAACGTTTTCGAGTTCAGACTTCACACTAAGCTGCTGGAGTTCTTCAGTCAGCAACCGAATCCAGAGGCATGGGCAGCAAAAGTGTTACTGCAAGATTAGGCAGGGATCCAGGCATACGTTTTTCCCTCATTCGACGTGATCAACAGGTGTTTGTTTCAGGTCCGCAATCAAACGGCAAAGATGGTCCTAGTCACCCTGGTTCTGGTAGACACAAATTGTGGTTTCCCACACTGCTGGGCATAGCGATGAACATCCCCTCAACTGCTCCCTTTGTCTCCCATGTCTGCTTGAGGACCAATCTGGTCAACCAAATGCAACCGCTGGCTTGGTTCATCTCAGGTGACCCCCTCAAACTTCAGGAGTTTCAGAATGGACTTCTGAAATCCTCCTGCAATCATGGGATCTGAGTGCTAGATGCTTGAACAAGTCGGCATGGGACAAGTGGGCGGGTTGGTGTTTGGAACGGGACAGAGATCCCTTTTCAGCCCCTGTCATCTTCGTTTTAGATTTTTCCAATGGTTTATGTTCTACAATTTCAGAGGGACAGGTTTGGCTCGCTGTTGTGCCTATTGACAACCATCCTTTAGTGTGATGCTTAATGAGTGCCATGCACCATACTAGGCCCCGTTTCCTTGTTACTAGTATACTTGGGACTAGGACCGAAACATCTAATTGATTTATGGACAACTAATCGGCTGTCGATTAATCGTTCTGTGTACATCACACACTATTTAGAGTCAGATGGAGTTAAACATTAGAATACCTTATTCTGCTTTGGAGCTAAATGGAAAAGACATACCGCTACTTTAATTCGTATGATTTTCTTCTAGGGTTAGGTCAGCCATAACCAGTTTCGTTTTTATTCAGTTTACATTTGTAGAAGCGCAATAACACAAACCCTGGGAGATACTGTCACCGGGTATGGGCACTGTAATGCTGGTGTTTTATCCTTACTTGAAGCTGGAGTCCTGTGTCACCACCTCAACCTGCCTGTCACCCTTTCTTTGGTCTGGAGTTGCCATGCTCTCCCTTTGGTCCAGTCCCTTCTCACAAACTCCCTCCCACACTCAGGTCCTGTCTTTCGTCCAAACCCACTCCCTCTCATACTTTGGTCAAGTCCCTTCAACATCCGGACCCTCCTCCCGCTCAGTTTGTTTATGAAATTATTGTAAAGGGACACTCTAATAAGCTCAAGTGGTCAGGCTGCGATGAGTGCTCCCCCTTTTCACCCCGCTTTCGTGCCGACATCATCAGGTCTATCTGAGCACCTGTAGCAGCGTTCATTTGGGAAGAAAGCAGGCAAGGGCTTAAGCTCTGTACGCAGCATCAATCCATCACTCTGACCAGGTGCTCAGGTACCTCCTGTGCAAAACGTATGCAATCTGTGTATGTACTAGGGCTGCAACTAACGATTATTTTCATAAAATCGATTAGCTGGCCGATGAATCATCAGATAAAAAGAAAACATACGCAAATCGCATACTTTCCGCAATGTACACGAGCACCTGGTCACATTGATGGATTGATGCCACGTGAGCAGCTTAACCTCCCTAACGGTCCAATTTTTCCATTTTTATATGAAAAAAAAAAAAGTACATTTTTCTCACCACCCCTCCCCCCCGGCGATATTCCAGAGTGTAGCCCGGTGTTAAATTTCAATGCAGAGAGCGGTAACCCCGAGCCACACATACCTGTCCCTGCGTTCCCTCGATGTCCTCCCGCAGTCACTGCCGGCCGATCGCGGCGTCCTGCTTCCGGGTTCCCTATTCTCGACAGGTACCCGGAAGCAGGACGCTATCGGCAGGAGGTGACTGCGGGAAGACATCGAGGGAACGCAGGGACAGGTATATATCCAGCCCAATTGTGGCTTAGGGTTACCGCTGTCAGCATTGAAATTTAACCCTGAGCCACACTCAGGAATACCACACAGGGAGGTTAAGCCCATGTCGGCTTTCTTCCCAAAGCAAATGCTTCTAAGAGCAGTCAGACATGATGAGGTCTGCACGAAAGCAGGGTGAGAACGGGGGGCACTCCACGCAGCCTGACCACTTTAACTACGTGTGTCCCATTACAATAATTTCATTAACAAACTGAGTGGGAGGAGGATCCAGAGGTAAGGAATTGAGTTTGGGCAAGGAACTTGACATGAGTGACAGGGTGTGGGTTTGGGCAAAATACCAGACCCGAGTGCAGGAGGGAGCTTGTGGGAAGGGACCAGACCAAAGGGAGAGAATGGCAGCTCCAGATCAAAGATGGGGTGGCAAGCAGGGTGGGGTGGTGGCACAGGATGAAGCAGAATCTGAGTTTTGAACATTTAACACAGTGTGACTCTAAATCGACAGCCGATTAGTTGACAACTATTTTCATTATCAATTAGTTGTTGCAGCCCTAGTATGTACATACGAACGTTATGTACACTGCGCAAATTGTTTAAGAAAAAAAAGGAGGCGGGAGCCGGGGGTTTATTTTTTTCATAAGGTTTCATTTAAGGAAAGGAAAACAGTTTATCTGGTGAAACAATCGAAAAAATAAAAACCAGCTAACTGATCGATTATGAAAATAAACGTTAGTTGCAGCCCTACTTGGGAGATTTAGTTTTGTGTTTTCTTGAGAGATGGCGGGACAATGAGCTATCCTTGCAAGCTCTTTCTGCAACACTACTAATGTGGTTTTGCTTAATAGCTTGCTTTGGGGCTCGATAATTCATACCGGAAGGTGTGCAACTCAATATCTCTTGGTGAACCAAGATGTCCAATTCATTTGGTTTTCCCTGGCCTTTCTTTCGGTTCCCCCGTTTATGCCTGGTGAGGTGTCGTCAGGTGTATGAGCTCTACACTAATCGGTTTCATTGACTTCCGACATCTCCACTATTTCTGTCTTTTCACCCTCCACATAAGCTGGTGGTGTCTGCTACTCTTGGCAGGTGTGGACATCTCCTGCTTTGGGGCTCATTTGGTATGTAGTGCTGTTGCTTCCACGGAGGTGTCAGTGGGTTGTCATTTGGAAGACATTAGGAGAGCGGCAGACAAGTCACGAGAATCTACATTCAGGACTTTTAAATTTCAAACCGATTTGTACATGGCCTTCACTGTGGTGGAGCAGCATTGAACTTGTAAATATGAGCCTCTGAGTCCTGCATTAACCCTTTCGCTGCGGATGTTCTGGGGTTTGTATGCTGTGTGCGGATGACCTCCCTCACATCATGGGGTCTCCCCTTTCGCTGCGGGGGGAATCCCCCATGGGATTTAGACCCCTCCCAGCACGCTGACATCGTGCCGGTGCGCAATGCCATCAGTTTCCGGGCCCTTTCCCTCACGATCAGTAAAATGCACAGAATAAAAGATGCATCGCTGGAAAGGTCACAGTCTGACCTTTCCAGGGATGTCCCTCTTTGACCCCCTTAGGTGCCAGTCCACGAACCAGCACCAATTAGCAACAGATCGCAGACTTCTCCCAGAGGTGGCTGGCATCTTGAGGGAGGCCTCTCACGGCCGCTGAGGTCATCACGCATGGGGGCGATAACATCAGGGAATTAACCCCTAGCTGCCAGGGATTTCCCTATGTAAATCCCTATGATGGAGATGGGGTGGTGTCTTTTGAATACCGTATCTCACGTTCGGTGGCAGATAGAGGGTCATGATTAGTGCCATTGGAAAGGGCAGAGCAAGGCCTTTCCAATGTTACTAAATATAACCAGGTTAAGTGCAAAAAGAAATATATCTTTATTAATGCAGCAGTATTCACTTTTCAATTAGAATGTGAAAAATGATAATGTAGTAATGAAAAATTTTATTTTTTTCAGTTTTAGTTAAAATTGCGTATTTTCTCAGAATACAGTAACCGGTTTCCATTTCTAAATCCCTCCCCCCCCAGAGTACATGACCACAAAGGCTTGGATGACAAAATGTGAAAATAATTTTACACTCTGTAGAGTATTGAAATTTTAATGGAAATTCACTTTTTTTTTTACATTTTTTGTTTTAGTAGAGTTAAGGATATATAATTTGTTTGGGTCCTACAATAAATCATGACTTAAAGTCACGTTTAAACAATAGGAGCACAAAATGGTGAAAAATGAGCTGAGAACAAAGCATTGATATGGTTCAGCAGTGAAAGGGTTAAAATGTGTAAATTTCCCGGAGTTTCCTGATGGAAAGTTAAAGTTTTAATAAAGACGGAGGTATTTCCCTCCCTTCGGGTCAGTTTAAGTTTGTACCGTGGAGCAAGATGGACGCGTGTTGAGAACGCTCTGAGCTAACTGAGGTTCACCAAGCACTATATGCACTCAGCCAAAGCTATGGTGAAGGGGAGAAAACGCAACTCCACGGCTGCCACCCCGGGGACCCTTTCTACGCCACATCCGACCCGTCTGGAGGCTCTTTTTACCCCGCGAGACGCGTCTCCGTCTCCCACGCGCCTCTCTAATATGGCGGCCTCCCCTGCAGCGGCCACCTTCACGCTGCCGGAACTCGGAGCGGCCTCCCAGCGCATAGAAAGACTGCTTGCGGAGATGCCGACTCGCACTGATATCAGGGAGATGGTTGCTGAGGTGCGAGACTCTCTGCAGCAGGAGATTAACTCCCTACGGGCAGAGGTGGAATCGGTGGAAAACCGGGTCGTAGGCCTGGAACAGACAGCAGCACGCGCCACAGACCAGGCCGCCGAGGAATGCCCCATGTCCACGGCTGCGTCCGGCATATGGAGAAGATTAGACGATCTAGATAATCGATCTCGCCGCCATAACTTGAGGATTCGCGGAGTGCCGGAGACAGAATCTGCTGTCAGGCCTTATCTGGTAGGACTTTTCAACTATTTGCTGGATTCCCGTGAAGTTAAATCTGGAGATATGGCCAGAGCTCACCGGGCCCTTAGACCCCCCCCTAGCGCATCCGCAGCACCACCGCGTGACATAATCTGCTGCCTGGTTTCTTTCGTACTTAAAGACAGAATCTATGCGGCAGCACGTTCCCAACAATCTTGGAATTATGGGGGAGCAGCGATAGCGGTCTTCAATGATCTTTCACCGACCACATTACAGGCCAGACGCCTACTACGCCCACTTACACAGGCACTCCAAACTGAGAAGATTCCTTATCGCTGGGGCTTCCCCTTATCTTTGTCGGTGAGACATAATAATACGCAACTTGTGCTTCGCACGCCAGAAGACGTCCCGCATTTTTTGAATACCCTGGGACTGCCGGGAATGACCATCACCAATTGGGAGATTTTTGACTTTAAACCACCTCAGGCCGCCGAAGCTGTAACGCAAAGTCGAAGGCGATCACGTCACCTCCCTCGACTACTGGACTCTCAAGATACATCTGAAGAATAACACTTTCCTACTTGATGTTATGTCCACCTACTCAAGATTCTTGATCTATAACCCCGAACTCTGACTATGGCTATCAAACGTTTCTTGAGCTAGACTGTGAGTACCGATCATTGCTTTAAGATGGAACATGACCATTGATGATGACCTTGACTCTCTACGGTCGCGTTATTTGGTTTTCACTTTACTTGCAGTGCTCCGAGGTTACTCGCACAAGACCATGTTTTGCTTCATCTTCTTATACAATGAACAAGCATTACTCCATATTGTACATACAACGTTGATTACATATGTTACCTGTTGAGGTCTATGAGGGTTGGGGGTAGATGGGAGGATGGGAGTTTCTTGTCGGGCAGTAGGGGGGAGGAGCGGCCCTAGGCGGCTGACTACGGGGGATATTTGCGTTTCGACATCCTCGAGGGGGAAGGGACCCCTAGATATAGGAATACAGGGGCTAGCCTCTACTTATTATGGGGATTGTATTGTACATATGCATAGACTATTACATTTTCGCCCTTTTTCATTCTGCAAATTTTCTTATGGTTCTTTTTTCATTTTGCGGATTCTACCTTCACCTGGCGTTATTTGTAGATAACGTAGGGTGAGCTTTGGTTCAGCTCACCTGTAATCTACTACACGAAGTTTACTTGTTTTTCTGTTACTTTTTCTAAAATCTTACCTTTTTCTATTTTTCTCTTGCTGGCCACCACTCACCCCCACGAGGCCTGGTGTTTTGGCCCCAAGGATACTCGGGAGGGTCTTGTTGGTTCTCCTTGAAGTAAATTCCTCGGCACACCGATTACCTCATACTCTACGCCACCTGTATCTAGGCGTCTTCATTCTTCTCTCTCTCTCTTCCTCACACTTCCCTTTTTTTTTTTTTTTTTTTTTGATACCCGTATTACTTTTCCATCCGCATACCTTATTTAACCCTACCCACCCGACTACCCTTTCCTTCCCGACCCTTTCCCTACTGAACAATTATGTATGCTCCGGGTTCGTTGCACTGTGTCTCCTACAACGTGCGAGGATTAAATACCCCAGAGAAAAGACGGAAAATACTTCGTGAATTGAGAGCACAAAAAACATCGATAGCGTTTCTACAGGAAACTCATTTCAAACAGGATATGGCTCCTACCTTTCGTGATAGCTATTTCCCACTCGGTTTCTTTGGGAATTATGATGGGGGGAAAGCCAGGGGCACAGCGATCATCATGTCTCGAGAGGTTCCTTTCGTGGAGACGGGACTAAGCGCTGATCCGGCTGGCAGATTCTTATTTGTTAAGGGCACTATTGCTGGGACCAAGTATACCTTTGCCTCAATTTACCTGCCAAATAAGTCCCAACACCGTAGCCTAGCAACTATCTTACGATTACTTTCCGTATTCCAGGATGGCATCTTAATCTTGGCTGGCGATTTTAATGTAGCTATGGACCCTAAAATTGACACGTCGTTGGGCGCATCTTCACTTCCTCGTAATATTCTCACACATCTCAAACGCACTCTGGACCGTTATCAACTGGTAGATGTATGGAGAGCTCTCCATGGGACTGAGAGAGGGTATTCTTTTTACTCTCCGGTCCATGCAAGTTACTCCCGAATTGATTACTTTTTTCTGTCTCAACATCAGATACCGACTGTTCGATCCTCTGTCATCCATACAGGCACATGGTCAGATCACGCCCCCCTTTCGATCCACGTCGTTTCCCCTCTGCAAGTTCCGAGGGAACGCACCTGGAAACTTAATCTGACATTGTTGAACGACCCGATCGTTTTACAAGAGGTTAAAAAACTACTTACCGATTATTTTCAGGACAACCTGACACCAGACATTCCCCTTTCCACGGTCTGGGAAGCCCATAAGGCGGTGATCAGAGGCCTTTTAATCTGTAAAGGTACGGCAGCTAAAAAACTCAGACAAACTCAGATAAAAGATCTGTTTCAAAAAGTCAACTCACTTGAGGCGCTGCATGCAGACAATGGGGACCCATTGACTTACCAGTCCTTACTGGAAGCAAGGACGGCACTCACTACGCATCTTTCGTCCGATCTCAAATATTTGGCCGTTAAAACTGGCGCGTTCTACGCTCTTAACGAAAACAAACCGGGTAAATTGCTTGCTCACATCCTGCGCACCAGGCGTAGTAGGGCTTATATACCTCGCCTACGCCTCCCCTCTGGCCAGGTCACCGTCAATCCAGACATGATTGCTGGGGAATTTTGCTCTTACTTCACTAAGTTGTATTCTATTCAAACATCACAATTCCCACAGCTAAACATGGATGACATCACTCAATACTTACGCCGCACTATCCACCGCTCTTTGACTTGCGATGAGGCTGAAGCATTGGGCTCACAGATAGGGAAGGAAGAATTGACTCTGGCCATCAAATAAAGCAAGGCATATAAATGCCCAGGACCTGATGGTCTTCCAGCCGAATATTTTAAGATCTTACAAGAAGAATTCCTACCGCATATGCTATCTACTTTTAATTCTATACTGGAGGAAGGGACCTTTCATCCATCTGCTTTGGCAGCGACCATTTCTTTACTCCCAAAAACAGGCAAGGACTTATTATATAGCTCTAGCTACCGACCCATTTCCCTCCTCAACGCCGACATCAAACTCCTGGCAAGAGTCTTGGCTAATCGTCTGCAGAAGCACTTACCTGGTCTGGTGGACCCGGATCAGGTCGGCTTTATTCCGGGCAGGGAGGCAAGAGATGCCACCACAAGAGTGATCAATGCCATTTGCCGCGCACACTCTGATAACACGCCTTTTTTACTCCTATCGACAGACGCCGAAAAGGCCTTCGATAGAGTTTTATGGCCCTATTTACATAAAGTACTGGAAGGCTTTGGACTCGGAGAAGGCTTCTTAAAATGGATTACTGCGCTGTATTCAGCACCTACAGCGAGGATTAGAGTCAATGGAGCCCTGACTCCTAGTTTCCCAATACGGAACGGGACGCGCCAGGGCTGTCCTTTGTCCCCCTTACTATTTGCTCTTGCGCTGGAGCCACTATTAATTTCGATCAGAGCTAATCCAAGTATACCAGGCATACAAGGCTTATCCAGTCAACATAAAATCTCAGTTTATGCGGATGACCTCATGTTGTTCCTCTCAGATCCTGAGCTCTCACTGCCGGCTGTTATCTCTGAACTACATGCCTTTGGTAAGATATCGGGCCTTGCGATTAATGAAGATAAATCCGAAATTCTAAATGTTTCACTGTCGCAAGGGACTGCTTTGGCCTTAAAGCGACAATTTCGCTTCCGGTGGTGTGTAGAGAAACTTAAATACTTGGGGGTCTGGATATGTCCGGACCTCAATAACCTTCCGGCTTTGAATTATGAGCCACTACTGGAAACACTCCAATGTGATTTGGGCATTTGGACTCCCAAACCACTTTCCTGGTTTGGGAGAATCGGGGTCATTAAAATGAATGTCCTTCCGAGGATCCTATACCTTATACAAACCATCCCGCTCCCTTTGCCAAGGGGGTTCCTACTCAAAATACGACGTCTCTTTCTGAACTTCATTTGGCAGGGCCGACGCCCGAGACTAAAGTACTCTGTCATGTGTCAACCGACAACAACTGGTGGCCTGGCCGTACCAGATATCCGACTTTATTACTACGCCTCTCAGTTAACGCGGATTATAGACTGGATGGCTGATTCTCCAAGGAAAAGATGGGTGGACCTAGAGGGAGGACTAGCTGAATCCCCAATGTGTGTACTGCCTTGGCTTTTGCCGGACCAACTGCCTAGACGTTGCCTTGCCCTGCCCACGATACATAACACGCTTAAACTCTGGCATAAACTTCAGATCTCTCACTCGTTATCCTCCTTCCCAGCCCCTCTGCTACCGATCTCGCACAACCCGGCGTTTTCTGGGGGGGTACTGCCATCCCTGCGGAGGAGATTTACGACTGCGAGGGGGTTACGGGCCATCCATGTGCTCGACAAGGGACAATTTAAGGACATACCCATTCCTGCAGAAACACCTGCACCCACGTTTATGGAGCGTTTTAACTTTGCTCAAATACGCCACTTCCTGTTGTCACTGCCGAATGGCACGAATCTTTCCAGAACCCTTCAACCATTTGAAGAAATATGTTCCTCGACACACCCACTTCCACATAGTCTTTCCACACTCTACAGACTATTACAGTCTGTAGATGACGCACTACCAGAGTACACCCACCGTTGGGATTCACTATTGGGTACAGTTGTTCCAGAAAGTCATTGGCAAAAAACATTTGCCCTGATCCACCACGGATCACAGTTAACCAAATTGAAAGAAACATCTTTCAAATTAACAGCCCTGTGGTACACTACACCGGCTTGGATTGCTCGCTTTCAGACTTCGGCCTCATCACTCTGCTGGAGATGTGAAATTGAGACTGGAAACTATATACATATATGGTGGTCCTGTCCCCGAATTGCATTCTTCTGGAAGGCAGTCCAGGATTTGATTAAACTTACCACAGATGTCCTGCTGGACTTTACACCGGAATGTTTTCTGCTCAGCCAAACCCCACTGTCCACACAGTCCCTCAAAAAATCTGTGCTCCTACGCATCCTGCTGGCGGCCAGGGCTCTGGTCCCAGTACACTGGAGACAATCCTCCATACCTTCCTCTCGAGATTTAGTGAACAGAGTTGACTTGATACGCTCATATGAACTCTCTGCTTTACCTTCTGAAAGATATGCAGAAGTCTATATGGCTACTTGGTTTCACTGGAATGAATTCATTTCCTCCTCAAAACTACCCCCATGGCTTGCGGCATTTACACCCCAGATGACTGGGATAGAATGATGCTACACACCCCAATATATACTATTATTACACTGCCTGCCGATACCTGGAAAGCTGGGGGTGGATAAAACCCCACCACCCTCGTTGTGTGGGAGACTGGAGCTCTTAGCCCGGAGGTTGTACCAGAATTTCTTCTGCCCTCTCTACCCAACCCACACCCCCGCTTACCCGTCCCATTCCTGATGCAGTACCCCTTCCCCTCTTTTTTTTTTTTAAGTCTTCTTTACCTTTCTCTTTTGCTCGTTTCTTTCTTTGATTTAGTTTTTACCTGTTCGTGTGTGCTATATTTCTCCTACCTTTATTCCACCTTTTCTACCACCATAACGATTAGGATACATGTAAACCGCTTCTTGGATTTATTTAATTGTTCCTAAGGTCAGACCGTTTTCCTATTTGAATAATCCCTCTTCACGACCCTGTACCTGGAATAACACCAATATTAATTTGAGAATCACTGAATTTGGGGCGGCGGACCTGAGCGACATCCCTGATGACGGGCGCCGGGCCGCGTGACTGGTTGGTGGTCAACTAACTTTTTTTTTTTTTTTTTTTCTTGTTCTCTCTTCTCTTTCTCTTCTCCTGTTTCTCCAACTTGTTCCCTATACGAACAGATTTATTTCATAGTCCCTCTTTTGAGGACTCTGTTAATGCATTGTTTAACGAATAACTTAGATTTTGAATGTTTCTAATATGTACACGGTAAGCGTTATGCTCGTTTGAATAATTCACCCATCGGGTGATTAACATATGTAGACTGTTATGTTTTCGTGCTTCTTCAGCTCTTAATAAAACAAAATATTGAAAGAAAAAAAAATAAGTTTGTACCGTTAGTTCTGTTTTATTAATAAAGTTATGGTACACTCCGTTCAATTTACTTTGTGTTTTCTGTATTGAGTCTTTCAGATTCATGCTCGTGTCTCGAGTGTTGGGTATGCTGGTGCCAGAGCCGTGTTTGCCCACAGTTTCTAATCTCACTTTCCTCTTGTTCTTTCTTCTAGTGTCCTAAATGGAGATTGTGTTTCTGGAGGTTTCTGCGATCCATTTTTCAGGTTTGCTTCGTTTTGTTCCTGTTCTGATCTTCATTTGGACTTTTGCACCTGGTTCCGCAACGTTGAAAGAGAAAGTGCTGTTTCCGAAGAGGAATTTTATACAGTGGAATTGTGGCGGGGTCAGGTTGTTTGTGATGGGCTTCCAAAGTGGAGATCGGTTTAGATAAGATTTTTTTTCTTTGATATTTAAAAAAAATTTTAAATTTTGAAAATAAGTCAGCTGTACAAGACACCGTAATGAAAAATAAATACTTAACTGACCACACAGGGCCAACTCAGCAATGTTTGATTGGCCATGAAGCAAGGCCAATAGGCAATAGAGCAAAAAGAAGGCAATCAGCATAGTGGAGGAGGGACATGGGGAGGAGGAAAAAAAAGGGGGGGTCCACGACGACCAAGTAGCACCCAGTGGAAAGAATAGGTGGCGCTCCCCAGCTCCCCCACAGACCACCAAAGTGGTCTGGAGGACGCTGGGGAGGAGGCCACAGGGGAAGGACCACCGTAAGGCCTTAAAAAAAAAAAAAAAAAAAAAAAAAAAGAACCCCAACATACTCCTCCAGAACCTGCACAAATAGGGCAAGTGTCCTCAGGCCATAAATAAGGAACAAGTCTGTGTTATCCGGGGTAGAGACAGAGCATGTGCGACCCTCAAGTGTAACCACTAAGGAGCCAGAAGGCCCCCAGCGATCGCGAACTCCGCGGTCTCTCGTAAGTGTTGTCACGTCCCGGGAAAACGGAGGCATGCCACTAGGGTAAGAAAAGGCAAGTCACGGTAGACAGAAAACTGCAGGGCACCATAGGTAACTGCCGGGATATTACCAACAATCTTAATTACCCTGGCATGGACGGAGACATCTCTGGTGGTAAGGATCAGGTCCTGTGGAGCTGCAGTAGGCGCAGCCGCTGCCTTCTGAACCCGAAATGCAGAGGAGACAAAAGCAGGAGAGTCTGGAGGGAGACTCTGTAGCTTAGCCATGAAATCTGGCACTCATGGCAGCAGGGCATCGTCAGGACCCCTCTGAGCTGCAGATTGCAATGCTGATGCCACATCTGCATGTCCACGACCGTGGCAGATAAAGTCGTCACCTGCCTCTGGAGATCATCCAGCCGGGCCCTGGACTCCTGCTCTTCCCCCTCCAGCACAATCTCACGGGTCCCAACAGAGAAGGAGCTGGAGGAAATGACCGCCATTTCAGGCCAAACTTGGGCAAGATCAGTCTGCCATAAGGCCCTCAAATCAGCATACAGCTGGCGGATGTCCTTCTTCCTGCACTGCTAATCCAGTGGGGCCTCATAAGGTGCCGGGCCCAGAGGAGCCGGGGTGTCTACCAGCACTGGAGCCTCCGGATGCAGCACATGCCGATGTGAGGGTGGCGGCCCTCCCAGGGACAGCCTGATGTCTGGCAGAGAGGCAGTATCTGACCCCTCCAGCTTCTTGGTCTTTTTCCTCATGGCAGCAGTAAGTGCAGGCCGCATCCAAGATGGCCACCGGCCAAAGACTTTGAGCGGCGGGGTGTAAGAATGGGGCAAAAGTACCTTCCGGGGGTCAGAGAAGGCACTCCTTCGGCAGAAGACACCGCAGTGTGATTCCAGCGGCAAACCGAGCAGCAGGCAGGGAAACCGCCAAAGGAAAAAAACAAAAAAACTCTCGCTCGAGCGCCAGAGCTCTATCACCACGCGGCTGCTCTTTTCAACATCCAGACACGCCCCACGATTTTTTTTCCTAGTTTACGTCAGTTTTTTCATTGCTGCTGTTCACAAACAGTTCAATACCAGCCAGCACTAAAGGGACTTCTTTTTGGATGGAAAAATGTGATTATCACAAAGTCAATGATTCCGCCTCTTTCCATGTCCTTCATCATTTGCATGCTGTGGTAAAGTCATAGAAAGAGGCATAAACGCCAACTGGGTAATATTAAACAGTATGCATTATTTAATTTTATATGTGGTTTTCTAATCAATAAATCCTAACAAAGGCATCTGCCAAACCTGCATATTTTTATCAATTTATTTCAGCAAAGTATTTAAAAAAAACGGTTCTGGCTATTCACCCTACATTATAACTAGGGATGCACCAATACCACTTTTTTTTAAGACAGAGTAAAAGTATCGATATTTTTTGTACTCACTGGATTTATTTATTTATTTATAAAGGATTTTACCAGGAAGGATACATTGAGATTTTTCTCGTTTTCAAGTATGTCCTGGGTTCAAGAACATTGAGTGGTTACAGAATATACAAAATAGTAAAATGCAAGATATTAACACAAAAACAAATATACAGATTAACAGAAAAATAAATATGTAGGAAATAAAGTCACTGTGTTACATGTTTACAGGTGCATTCCTTATTGAGGTATGTTAATAGGGAGCTCTTAAGGGACTTTAGACTGGGGGAAGATTTGATGGCGTCTGGGAGGTTATTCCATATTTGCGGTGCTCTGTAGGAAAATGAGAATCGAGCCACTTTCTTTTGGTATTGTGGTATTGCAAGTAAGGTGCTGGTCCTGGATCTGAGGTTATAGGATGAGGGAACTGCTGGGGCAATCAGCCTATTCAGGTGGGGTGGTAGCTTCCCAGAAAAGCTCTTAAACACCAGGTTGGAAAGGTGAAGGGTGCGTCTAGATTCCAGCGATGGCCAGTTTAGTTCTTTTAACATGTCACAATGGTGGGTCATGTAGTTACATTGTAGCACAAAGTGGCAGAATGAGTTATACAATGTAGTAAGTTTCTGGAGGTGTGATTGAGGGGCAGCTGCATACACTACACCAGTGGTCCCCAACCCTGGTCCTCAGGGCCCACTAACAGGCCAGATTTTGCAGATCACCTTGGGGAAATGCAGACTGAATCCTGCAATCACTGAGCAGCAAATCATAACACCTGTGCTGTGCTTCAGATATCTGGCAAACCTGACCTGTTAGTGGGCCCTGAGGGCCTGGGTTGGGGACCACTGCACTACAGAATCGGCTTTCTTACCGCGGGGCTCAGGCAGGATTTGTTTCTGTACAGGGCACCTATTTTGGGGTAGAGTTTAGATGAGAGTTTTTCGATGTGGGGGCCCAAAGGATAGATTTGGGTCTAACCACATACCTAGATATTTGAGAGAAGTGACTGGTCAGCGTGTCATTTGATTTTGTCCTGACACATAGATGGGGTGTTTGCAATTTGTGTAGTTTAGGTGCGGTTCCAAAGAGCATTGTAACAGTTTTGTCAGTATTTAGAAAAAGTTTGTTATCTGCAATCCACTTTTCTACTCCTGTGAATTGGTCTTGCAGCACGGCCTCCAGCTGCGGGAGATTTGGTTGGCTGGTATAGATTGCATTGTCGTCTGCGTACATGTGTACAGTTGACGCTTTGCAGACATTGGGCAGATCATTTATGAATATTGTGAATAGCAGGGGGCAGAGTATCGAGCCTTGGGGTACACCGCATGTGACTGGGAGGGGAAGGGAACTGCTGTCAGAAATGGACACATATTGAGACCGATCAGAGACATATGATTGGAACCAGGTTAGCGTGCTATCACCAATACCGGAGTTTTTAAGTTTATGTAATAGGATGCCATGGTCTACGGTGTCAAAGGCCTTGGCAAAATCAAGGAAGATGGCTCCAGCTAGGTTTCCTTGTTCCATGCCTGCTTGGATATCATTACAAACTTTTAAAAGGGCGGTTGTAGTTGAATGTTTTGGACGAAAGCCTGATTGATCTGGGGTTAAATAGTTCCGCTACTGATAATCACGTAATTGAGTGTAGACACATTTTTCCAGAATTTTTACATTACAGGGAGCAGTGATACCGAGTACCAATATTTTTTTTATTTAATGTCACGTGACCGCTTTTCAATAAGAACAGACCTCATATATACATTGCCCCCAGCTCATATTTCAATTGCCCCCAGCTCATGGTCCTAATCTGTCTCCCACTCAGCCAGGCACCTCTTGAGTGCTCTTCTTGCTTCGAGCGGCCGCCGGCAAAGGTTGTAGCCCGGCCGCTCATTGGAACCACGCACAAGCCGCAGTCTCACGAGATCTCGCAGCTGGTGGATCCCAGGTGAGCCACCGGGCTACAACCTTTGCTGGCAGCCGCTCGAAGAAAGAAGAGCACTCGGAGGGGCCTGACAGAGTGCCATTCGAGCACTGCCTCACAGACACCGGCCGGCAAGCCAGCCCAACGCTGGCTTCCGGTATTGGTTTAGGTATCAGGGGCATCTACATGAGTAACAAGTACTCGTGCAGATCCTAGTATCGGTAAATCTCTACTTAGAACATAAAAAAAAAATTGTTCTAGGACAGTGGTTCCCAACCACGGTCCTCAAGTACACCTAACAGGCCATGATTTGAGGATTGCCCGGGGGAAATGCAGACTGAATCCTGCAATCACTGGGCAGCAAATCATATCACGTGTGCTGTGCTTCAGATATCTGGAAAACATGATCTGTTGGGGGTACTTGAGGACCGTGGTTGGGAACCACTGTTCTAAAGCTATTTGGTTTTAATTAGGGTTGCACCGATAATAGTATCGGTGCCGATACAGGTACTACAGGAGTAACTGGTACTCGTGCAGTGCCCCCAATATTTCCCCTGATACCAGAAGCCAGCATTGAGCTGGCTTGCCGGCATCCGAGGGGCTGGGGCGGCTGTCCAAATGCTCTAACGGCATTTGGACAGGCCCCTGCAGCTCACAGCATTCATACTTACCTTCCACGAGCTCCGCCAGCAAAGTTTCTGCGCGTCCGCTCTTTGGAAAGCCCCCAGCCTCGATCTCGCGAACTACCACGTCGTCGCGGCTTGGGGGCTTCCCAACGAGAGCACGCGCGAAGACTTTGCTGGCGGCGCTCGTTGAAGGCAAGTATGAACGCGATGAGCTGCAGGGGCCTATCCGAATGCCGATAGAGCATTCAGACAGCCGCCCCATGTCTGGTCTGGGGTCTGTAGGTGTGCCAGTGCGTGTGTAATATATACACATACACACAAAGCTGGGGGAGCAATATCCATGAGAGCTGGGGGGCATTCTGATATATAATCTCAGGGGGGGGGATATATACATGTGAGCTGGGGGTATTTTTATATGAGGTCTGTTCTTATTGGAAAGCGGTCACATGACATAAAAGTATCGGTACTCGGTATCGGTGAGTACTTTTTAAAAAGTATTGGTGCTCGGTCTTAAAAAAGTGGTATCGGTGCATTCCTAGTTTTAATAGTTAACCAATGTATTTTTCAGCAGAAAATAAATTTGCATTTCGTCGTTCATATGAACTGAATCAAGCCAATAAAAATGTACGCACAACCAAGCGTAGATTTTTTTGAAAGGCAATCATTTTAGCTATGCAGATTTACAGAGTAAAAAATACCTACCTTTCCCACTGTCTGATGTAGCATCTTTAGCTTTCCTGTTCTGACTAGGAGACTTTTCATTTTCCTGCGAGAAAAAGATGTATTGTAAGCACGCAGAACACCACGAGCAGCAATGAAATATCCAATTTTTTTTTATTTTTTTATTGAGAAAGGATTTTACCAGGAAGGATACATTGAGATTTCTCTCATTTTCAAGTATGTTCTGGGTGGCGAGTATGTATCGTTAGGCGTCTTGCCCAATTTATGAGCAGGCCTTGTAAATTAAGATGGTTATTCACTATGTATACTGGTGTTTGCCGTTCTTACAATGTCAAACTCTGGTTATAAAATTCCTTAAAGACATTATTCATAACGTCTCAAGAAATTATCTTATCGCCTGGAATCCCTCTTGGTGCCTTGACTGTTGAGATGCTCTGTGCTAGCTTTCTGTAAATTAACACCTCCTATACATTACACTCCACTACAGACACACTTCAATTGCTCGTTGACCCCCAGCCTCAGACTTTGCACTGCAGGAGAGAAATGTTGACTAGCAACAGCGACCATTAATGGCTACACCATTACAAGAATAAACAGTTATTGCCAACAGTCGTTTGCTTGGGCCTTGCTTTGTGTGCACTTCTGGCAGTTAGAAAAACCCATCATCACTGCATGCATTCACTGCGCCTCAGAGTTGAAGCCGGTCTAACCCCAGAAACAAGGCGTGGCTTAGCAAAGCAACACCATGGCTCGTAGCCCCTCACCCACAGGTAGTGCCATTAATGAGGATGTGACATGTGCACTGGTGATATTAGAAGAGTAAGGTAACTATCAAAGTCCAACCAACTGCACACTGGGGGCCTGGAGAGAAAGAAAAAAAAAACACCAGCGATCTCTGTACACAGGTTCTTGGGGTTCTATGGACACCTCATCCTTTTTACTCTGTACAAGACATTTCCAGACAATCCAAATTAGTGGAGAGGGCTCCTGCTACAGTTACGTCACCCCAGAATCATAACATGGAATTATATTCTTACGTGGAGTTTGGGATTTTACACACTCCTGCTTCCCTTAAATCCCCCAATCACAATCTAAAAAAAGAAAGGGACACTGGGATGTTAGCGGACACTCAAAAAAAAATCATGATCCAGTCGACTTCAGGACATTTTCAGAAGTTGGATCTAATGAAAATACCAGTCTGATGTCATTCTGGTTCATTATTTCAATTTTGTAAAGACTCTGTATGACACGAAATGGATGAAAAAAATTGAATTTTGGTGGGATGATCCATTTTGCGCCGGTGGTGCAAATACTGGCGAAAATTGCTAAGAAACACCAGCACTTATCACTGCGGTACTGGTGATTTTAGCTGTTATTTGCACCACCGGCACTTCGTGGACAAACCCCTTTATATTTTTAAACAAATTCTCCGAGTGTACCGATGCGCCACTATTTAAAACTATATACCCACAAACATACACTTACATCAGTACTAAAATTATAAATCATGTGCGTCAGACATGACACAGTTAGGGGTTAACGGACAGTTTTAGGTTGGCGTCAGAAGAGTGCACTATGTGCGCCCGTACTGACGTGCTTACCGGCGTCTGTCTCAGCGTTGGGACGCTGCAACGGGGCCGGTCATATGCTTGTGCGCGCGCACCAAATGCGTGCGCAACAAGCGTCCGTCATCAAAGCCTCCCCCGTCGATGCGCTAGGACGCGCATTGATGGGGCTGCAAAGCGCAATCCTCCATAGGATAGTGCACTCAGCGAGGTGGCCAGATGGGCATAGAGTGGAAGGAACGTCCACTCTCACGGACGATCCTTCTGCTCTCCAAAGACGCTCGTCTGACCCCAACTTTACTTAACAACACTGTAACCTGCACTTCTCCTATTCTCAGTGGAGATGTTGGTAGTAGTAGAGCTAATGTATACCTGTATCTACCACCAGCACACGTGGAGTCAATCATTAAATGCAGTAGCGGAGATTTGACTAGAAAACTATAGAATTAAATTGCCTCTTCGTAAAATGAGATTTTGGATTCAGATCTGCAATTCTGTAGTCCATTCTTCACAACCTGCCAGCTAGTTAAAGAACAAAACAATCTAAATCTGTAATATTCGCTCCTGCCAGGACTATACCCACTTCCTGCGTCCCAGGAACATACCCAAAGCCACGCACACCTTGTGCATCAGGCCTATACCCAGTACCACTCACACATTGCGTCCCTGGAACTTAGTTTGCCGCATTACTTTACGTCACACACATTGATTACTCACTTTAGCCTAACATGATGGGATTTACATGAAATGTCAGTACACGCCATGCATATAGCCACAAATAGACCTCCGCATTCACATTCATACTCTGTACGACATTCACAGGCCGGGTGACCTGTCAGTTAATACATAAGAACTCAAGACTCACTCCTGCATGTCAGTGTCCTCCACCCCAGATGTTTCTCGGGGTGGTGACAGTCCTTCAAATGTATTGTAAAGGCTCCAGCTGTATAACCTTTCAGGGTTTCAATCAATTTAATGTTCATTTTCACTGAAACTGACCATCCAAATGTACTTGTAAATAATCAAATGCAAAAAAGCTGCTTTCATCTGCTGGTTGTGCATTTGCCAGGAAGTCTGAGCAAAGCTTCACCCTAGGTAGCATTTATGAAGTCTCACCTTGGCTCAGATGGTGATCATTGTGAGATTTGACAACGGATTTTAGCCTAGGTCGCCCTTTTAAGCCTTAACCAAAGTCTGGACCAAGCTGAGGCCAACTAGGATGAGATTCTGCTCTGTACTTTTTTTTTTCCCCCCCAATTTGGAGCAGTGGGGTAATATTATATATCTGGATGTTGGCCAATGCAGACGGCCCATTAGATGACCATGTATTCAGAGGCCATCCTGCCATAAAATGTTCATTTGGAGATTGTGACTGGATTTTGAAACACAACTATCCTACAGCAATGAGGTTTTACAACTCTACAGATAAGCAAGGCGGTTTCTGCAAGTAGGCTTCGTACCTATTGTACAGCGCTACGAAACTTGTTGGCGCTTCATAAATACTTGTAACTGTAGCATGGCTTCGTCCCCCTCTCCCTGCTGTTCACAGATCCTTTTTGCATAAGGAAGGCAATGGTGATTGAGGAGATCACCACCTCTTTCCATAATACAGATACTGGGTTTCAAAAAAAAAAAATTGGGACCCCGAATTTCTTATGACAATTCAATACCTCAATTTCAGTTCCATTTAATCTGTCCCATAGATATTGGACTATTCTCTACCCATCTCCCCTTTCTAGCTCATCTATGGGGTCTGTGCATATATTTTGACCAGTTGATGTGTTAATCAAAAACTTAAGAGACGTTTGCCTTGGGTAAAAACTGATTATTTATTGCAATAGCGTACAAATATAAAGTTTAAATAAAAACACCCATTACATCCAATGCAACATTTTAAGTCACAGTTTGAAGATTAGGGAGCAATTTGCAATTAAGGCCTCATTCACACACAACGCAAGAGCAAAATTGGATATTGCTTATATGCGTTTGGAGGGTTTATAATCCCAGAAAGCATTTATAAAGCGCCAACAAGTTCCGTAGCGCTGTACAAAAGAGAGAGACCGAATAACAAATATACATACACAGTAGGAGAGAAGACCCTGCTCGAGAGCTTACAATAATTTTGTGTCCATTTTCAAAGAAACCTTAACTTTCTTTGCAGTATTGAGATAAAACTGGTAAAGTGCACTTGCTGCTCAAATTATCAGGTGACTGATAACATTTATGTAGCGCTCACTCCCGGAGGAAATTGAAATTGAACCTCGGGTCAGTCTCCCCGCACTAGGGAATAAATATACTCCAGCACCGTCGTGGATTTTATAAATTATATAGTTTACTAGAATAAATGGCATATAATGAACAACACGGTATACGTATATATATTTACAGTACTTCGCAATGCGGGAAACGCGCAGCGGAAAAGAAATACAATGCTTCGTAATTCGAGAAACGCGCAGCGGAAAAGAGAAAAATATATCTTTAACCCCCTTTGTGGTTGGGGAGCGAGTCCCGTACAGGTTATGTCCCAAAAATATAGGTGTGTGTGTGATGGTACCCGGGTACAATATTCAACTGGCCAGTGAATTATTTATGAGGTATCTTCAACTAGTCAAGTTGGGGCCCTGTGGTTTTTTTTTAAACAAACAGCAGCGTGCTTTCTATTATCACAACGGCCTGGAAGGCCTCTCACCCATCCGCCAGATACTTGGTGCTCCGCTCGACCCAGGACGTCTCTCCGCTCGATTTTGACTGGGATTCTATGGGTTACCGGATCCGCTGTCTTGCTTTCCTTTAGCTGCCGCAAGATGTCCAGCTCACCGCCTGCACTCCCTGTCAGATCGATCTGCGGTGCTCCTAACTCGGGGTCTTCCAGCTCACTCGATATCAGCGTGGGTATTCTGGTGAATCACTGGGTCTTCCTCTTGTAAGGCTGAATAACCCGGTCTTTATCTCTGTCAGGCCCCAGCTGCGCTCCGGCCTGGTCACTGTCACGCTCTGCAGCGCTGTGTCTTGCTTCTCTCACTCCCTGGCGCGCTCTGCCAGCTCTCTCCACGAGGCTCAGGATGTCAGCGTCTGTGTCCCACCCACTTTCTGTGTCCGCTCCCAAAGCATGCCGGGAAATGTAGTCCCAATGTTCAGTGTCTCACATCGCACTTGTTTTTGGCCACCGGAGGGAGACAAGTACTACAACAGCAGGGGATTAAAACCAGCGCTACACTCTCCCCCTCCTAGAACTCTTGGGTCTCTCCAAGGAGGTACAACAGTTGCATTACATTCCAACACATTTTAGGTAACATATACAGGCTCAGCAGCAAGCATGCAATGGGTTAGATACACTTCCTCAAGTTGACTCATGCTTTGGGCTACCTCAGCTAACATAGCAGACACTTCGGGCAACCGTCGCACGGTGGTGACGGCCTCTTCAGTGCTATGTCCTGGTGAGTCGTAGGTGAGTCGCTGGGGCGGTCGAACAGAGCGTTTTGGTTCTGGCTCAATCAGTTCCTCTTCAGGTGGAAGTACTATAGGCGCTGGTTCAGTCCTTCTTTCTACCACTGGAGTAGACATCTCTTCGGAGTATGATCCTTCCAGTGAAGGCATAGAACTGTAGTCATAAGATTCGACTTCAGGAGCTACAGGGATTTCAATAGTCTCGGGGACTTCTAACTGAAATTCAGGAGCCTCAGGCCTCAAATTACTTTCCCACCGATCAGGAACCGAGATAACCTCTTCAGGCTCCGGTGGGCGCATCCAGTCCAGACAAAAACTTTCTTCCTCACTGTCCCTTTCGCTCTCTTCGACAGCCCGGGTCTGCTGAGACCGAGTAACGGGAGGCAAACGTGGAGCAGGCGGATTCGGCAGAGAAAGTTCGTCCCCAACTGGTATCCTCACAGCCTCTCTCAAAAGGTAACAAATGATTCCGGTGCCAGTTCTTAAGAGGCCCAGCCTTTCCATCGGCCGGATTTGATACACCGGCAGACCCGGCAGTTGCTTGCAGACAATGTAGACTTGAGAGCTCCATCTATCCGCTAACTTGTGCCTCGCAGCAGCACCCAAGTTCTTCAACAAAACCCTATCACCGCGTTGTAGATCCTGTATCCGAACTTTCAAGTCATAGTTCCGTTTGTTCCTTTGCTCTCTGTTTCCTGCGGTCAAACGGGCCTGTTCAAATGCCGAGGCCAGATTCTTTCGAAGTCTATCCACATAATTTCTATGGGAAGCTACCGACGTCTGGTCCAGAGATAGCCCAAACGCTAAATCAACCAGCAGTCGAGCTTCTCTTCCGAACATAAGACGGTACGGTGAGTATCCAGTGGCGTCACAATCCGTACGGTTATATGCATGTACTAGCGTAGCTATGTGACGATTCCAGCTCTGCTTCTCTGTGTTTGACAACGTCCCCAGCATATTTAGAAGCGTGCGATTGAACCTTTCAGGCTGAGCATCACCTTGAGGGTGATATGGTGTAGTTCGGGTCTTTTGGATTCCCAACAGTTCCAGCAATTGCCCCACAAGTCGGCTTTCAAAGTCTCTACCCTGATCAGAGTGTATTCTCCTTGGTAGGCCGTAGTGAACAAAGAACTTTGTCGGAGCGCGTTGGTCTTTCGTAGAAAAGGCTTGGGCGTAACGTGTGAAGTGATCAGTCACTATTAGAATATTTCCCTGCCCACTAGCATCCGGCTCTAAGCACAGGAAGTCAATGCACACCAAATCCATGGGTCCCTGACTTTGCAGATGGCTCATTGGAGCAGTTCGGGTCGGTAGGGTCTTCCTTTGCATACACCTCAGACATGAATGGCAGTAACTTTCCACTTCAGCTCTCATGCAAGGCCAATAGAACCTGTCTCGCACCAGCTTAAAAGTCCTTTCTGTGCCCAAATGTCCATGCTCATCATGTAGCGATCGCGAGTACACTCTCCCTATGGTTTAGTGGGAAGGAACAACTGTTGGGTCTCTTCAGCATTGGTTGAGGGGCCCCTTCGGTAGACCACCCCATCCAACATCTTCAACCGTTCCCACTCTTTGTAGACCAATCTGGCTCCATCTGGGGAATTGGTCAGCAGAATTTCCAGCTGGTTCGCAGTTAGGGCCTTTATGGTTAACGCAATCAAGGGGTCTCTAGTCTGATCAGCTTTCAGGTCCTGTTTTGAAAAGGTAGGCAGACTTTCATCCCTCAACTGCGTAGGGTTGCAGTAGAATTCCGGAACAGCCGCAGCCATGACTCCTATGGCCTCCGCTTCAACCCCTCCCTTGACCCGACGCTCTGCTCCTTGACACAAAGCTTGTACCCTGTCTGGAGTTAACTGAGTCCATTCTGTAGTGCAGGGTCTTAACAAAGCATCAGCATCTCGACTATTCACCCCAGGGCGATACTTCAGGCTGAACCGAAACCCTGCCAGAGCTGCCAACCACCGATGTCCCGTTGCGTCCAGTTTCGCAGTAGTACGGATGTAAGTAAGAGGATTGTTATCCGTCTTTATCACAAACTCGGCTCCATACAGATAGTCCTTTAGCTTGTCTACCACTGCCCACTTTAAGGCTAGGAACTCCAACTTGTGGGTAGGGTAGTTCTTCTCTGAAGGCGTAAGGCTCCGGCTCACGTACGCTACAGGCCTCAGCAATCCACCATACTCTTGATACAGGACTCCACCTAGACCTTCTCTGCTGGCATCCACATGTAACTCATACGGCTTGTGAGGGTCCGCGTAGGCCAAGACAGTTGCTCGAGTTAAACTCTCAGCTTCGTAAAAGCACCCTCGCATTGACTGGTCCATTCTCCCTGGATGGACTCAAGCTTTCCTTGGCCCTGGAGCTGACGGATTTCAGTCAGAGACCTTGCAGCCTTCTGTGCTTTCCTTCTGTAGGAGTTTGTTCAGTGGTTGAGCTATTTTTGCGAATCCTCTTACAAATCTTCGATAATAGGAACAGAACCCCAAGAAAGATCTAAGTTCAGTGACGTTTCGGGGGTCTAGGCCAAGAAGCTACGGCCTCCAACTTCCGAGGATCTGTCGAAACACCTTCTGCTGAGACCACATGTCCCAGATACGTAACAGACTGTAAACAGAATTGACATTTCTCCAGAGACAGTTTCAATCCCTTTTCATGGAGCCTCTTCAAGACCTTCTCCAAACGTTGCTCATGTTCTTCCAGAGTCTTCCCGAACACAATTATGTCATCCAGGTACACTAATACTTCGATCAGATTCATGTCCCCGACGGTCTTCTCCATTAACCGTTGGAACGTGGCTGGAGCCCCCGTAAGGCCTTGAGGCATTCTGTTGAATTCAAAGAACACCAATGGACAGATGAACGCAGTCTTCTCTTTGTCTTCAGGATGCATTGGTATCTGGGGATACCCACTTCGCAGGTCTAGTACACTAAACCACTTTGCTCCAGACAAGCACTGTAAGGCATCTTCTATCCGAGGAGTAGCATATTGATCTGGGATGGTTCTCCGATTCAGCGTGCGATAGTCTATGCATAGGCGGACAGAACCATTCTTCTTCCGGACCATTACTATTGGAGATGCATATGGGCTCCTGGACTCTTGGATCACCTGGGTTTTTTGCAGTTCATTCAGCTGTTCTCGTAGATCATCCAAGTCTCCCAGCGGAATTCGTCTTGACCTTTCACGAAACGGCTTGTCCTCTTGTAAACGAATGTGGTGCTCAGTACTTTTAGCTAGGCCCACGTCAAACTCATCTTTCGAGAACAAGTCTCTCCACTTTAGAATTTGGGACTGAAGACGTTTCTTCCATTCAGGTGAAATGGGAGCGTCCTTGGGGTAGAATCTGGAATCTCTTTATCCACTCCCCCTCCTAAAATCGGTAGAGAGAGGCGTAGCAGACGCTACTTGCCCGATAGGCATTCGTGCTTTAAGGACTACTGGAGAATCAGACACATTGCACACGCTGACTGAGACTCTTCCTCGTGTTCTTTTCAAAGCTTTAGTGGAGATTATTTCAGGGATTACTTCCACTCCGGCTTCACTCCCATGATTAAAATCGGTTTCCAGTACCACATAGGGACCTGGTTGCGATCCGTTCAACTTGACTGAAGCCCGGAAACTCGTTACTTCTCCTGCTTGCAGAACCTTATCTGTTCCTTCCAATCTCCACAGGCGCCCCACTTCAGCAGGCGCCTTCTGTTCTTCGACCATTCTCTGATAGATTGGGTGTACTCCTTTAGTAGAACCTTCTTCCAGCACGATAGGTGTCAGGAGACGTCGCACCAAATCAGTATTCGTCCCCACTATCATGGAACTCCCGTTTGCCCCTGGAGGCCGAGGACACACAATGGCCAATGCATCACAACCTCCGGACTGTCCGATGACTTCGGATCCGATCTCCAACTTCACCTGTAGATACCCGTCATAGGGGAGTTTCTCAGTTCCGATACCCCAGATTTCCAGATCCTTCAATTTCTGTAGAGGTATGTGCTTCAAGTGTTTCTCATAGAAATCTCTGTAAATCAATGTCACTTGAGCCCGAGTCCAACAGAGCTTTAGTGTAGACTCCCTCCACTTGGATTGGCACAATAGGGGAAGGACCTATCAGCTGGTCAGGAAACTTGGTTGTAGTAACAGGAAGTTTAGACCCAGTTTGTTGTACCCTGGCCTTCTTCTTGGCCCTTGTAGGTTTTGGGTGTGCATTGCTTCCCCATGACGTAGGTCCGGATGCTAAGGGAGTGACTCTTTCAGTCCTGGCAGGCTCGGCAGTTGGCCAGACTTTGGGCCTTCTCGCCCTTAGTCCTGGCTTGATTTTTGGAGCGGGTTTCAACCTTCGGGCACCTGGTTTGCTCCCTTACCAGGACCCTCTGGAGTTTCCCGCCTGCAGGGCAGACAACAGTTTCTCCACAGCCTTTAGGAGTTCTGCGACCGGTTTCTTTTCAGCCCTCCCTTGTGGGTATTGAGCCCTGAAATGGCCGATTTCCCCGCAGCCAAAACATTTCTTTCTCGGGAGTGTGAGCATATTTCCTTCTTGCGGTTCACTTGGAGACCCCCCTGTTCGAGGCTACAGCAACCCCTTCAGTTCTGGTGTCCTTAGCCGACAGCAACGTCATTAACTCCATCATTTGCAACATCTGAGTTTTTAAAGCCAGCACTTCAGTCTGTATGTCTGCCACACAGAGAGTTCCTACTTCTGCGGTGAAAGCTGTGTGCGAAGCATTTGCAACCTTTTTAGCCTTAATCAAGGCCTCTTCTTCTCGGATAGCTTTGATCAGTTTGGAATAGGTCAGTCTCGTGCTCTGGTATCTAGTCTGAAATTTCAACATTATGGGATCCAGTGGGAGTGCTCCTTTGAAAATTTGATCCATCAAAGCTTTGCTTGCATGACTCGGTTCCATGCCCCCTTTAAGAATGACCTGATGGATGATTTTATCCAGCCGCCAGACATATGTGGACAATTCTTCTCCTTCCTTTTGATAGGTGTGAGAGAACTTGTGGATAAGCTCGGCACAATCCTCCACTCCCCCGAAATTTTCCTGTAAAGCTTCTAGATACTCTGCAGCAGTGCAGCCGGGCTTGTCCCTTTTTATATTTCGAATGACATCTGAAGCAGGACCTCTTAGGCTCTCGATCAACCTTGGTCTCTTCACGGTGTCAGCAACTTCCCATTCTTCCACTGCTTGCACTGCCTGATCTATCCAAGTCTCAAAGTCCTCTTCTCCAGTTGGCACAGGGACCTTACCAGAATAAAACCGTAACTTGCGATATCTGTAATTGGGAGACGCAGCAGAGTTTTTGGCTAGTGTTTCCACCAGTTTCCCCATAGTGGTGAAAAATGTAGCAGCAGGGAACCCTGTAGTTGGGGTAACATCGGGAACATTCGCGTGATCACCACGTGGCGTACTTTGCTGGACCAGTCGAACATCCACATCGGTCAGCTTCACACTCGCGCCCTGAAAACACACTGGAACACCCTTTCTCCACTCAAAAAGAACATACGTGTGAGAGGTATCTGGGTTCTCTTTAATGTCCAGGATTAACCCCCGATGATCTTGTGTCAGCGCGGCCACAGCCTGGCGAATCTGATCTTCGGCCCAAGTGTCTGCGGGAATATCCACAACTATACACAATTCTAACTGACTACTGTGCTCCTCACACCATTTGGCAGCAGTGTCTGGATCCATATTTAACCCTTTAAATGCGTTTTTTCCAGAGACAGGATCCCGGAAACGAGCCCCCACGTGTAGCGCTCACTCCCGGAGGAGCCGCTGAAATTGAACCTCGGGTCAGTCTCCCCGCACTAGGGAATAAATATACTCCAGCACCGTTGTGGATTTTATAAATTATATAGTTTACTAGAATAAATGGCATATAATGAATAACACGGTATACGTATATATATTTACAGTACTTCGTAATTCGAGAAACGCGCAGCGGAAAAGAGAAAAATATATCTTTAACCCCCTTTGTGGTTGGGGAGTGAGTCCCGTACAGGTTATGTCCCAAAAATATAGGTGTGTGTGTGTGATGGTACCCGGGTACAATATTCAACTGGCCAGTGAATTATTTAAGAGGTATCTTCAACTAGTCAAGTTGGGGCCCTGTGGTTTTTTTTTAAACAAACAGCAGCGTGCTTTCTATTATCACAACGGCCTGGAAGGCCTCTCACCCATCCGCCAGATACTTGGTGCTCCGCTCGACCCAGGACATCTCTCCACTCGATTTTGACTGGGATTCTATGGGTTACCGGATCCGCTGTCTTGCTTTCCTTTAGCTGCCGCAAGATGTCCAGCTCACCGCCTGCACCCCCTGTCAGATCGATCTGCGGTGCTCCTAACTCGGGGTCTTCCAGCTCACTCGATATCAGCGTGGGTATTCTGGTGAATCACTGGGTCTTCCTCTTGTAAGGCTGAATAACCCGGTCTTGATCTCTGTCAGGCCCCAGCTGCGCTCCGGCCTGGTCACTGTCACGCTCTGCAGCGCTGTGTCTTGCTTCTTTCACTCCCTGGCGTGCTCTGCCAGCTCTCTCCACGAGGCTCAGGATGTCAGCCAGTGGCAGAACTACCAGGGTCGCAGCGGTCGCACTTGCGACCGGGCCCTGGCAATCCGCCACTGGTGGTTATATTTAGGCCGGGACGGAGGAGCAGGAGAAATCAGTTCCTCCTGACTCTTCTCTGATGCTGATGTGTCACGTGAGTGAGTCAGTGACAGCGCGCCGGCGCGTGTGATGTCACAATAGGCAACGTGACCACGGAGGGAGACAGCAAACAGATGGGAGCTGCCTGCTTGCTGTAAGTAGAAAGCTGCCGCCCAGTGCAGAGGTGTGGAGGAGGGGGCTGAGTGCTACAGGAGAGCAGTGTAACAGAACTTGTGACTGGGAGGGAGAGGCAGCAGCTCCGGGCAGTGCCGTCAGAGTTATTCCATCTCCCTCCAGGCTTCATGTCCCTAGGGCCCTGCTGCTTGGCAGCGTACACACAGGAGCCACACTGCACAGCCCCCAGAGACTCTCAGTTTCAGGGCTGCTCTGGGCTCCGGAAACTAAATCAGAGTAGCAGGAACATGGCATCCTGTCCCACGTGCAACTGAGTGAGGAGCAGAGATCCCACTCGACCAGGCTGCCAGGTGAGAAACGATCTGCCCTCAGTCTGCACTGTAATCTGTCACATCGATCTTGGCAACCCCCCTGCAGCTGCAGAGACCCCCGCTTACACACACACCCTCCCAGTGTAAGCTGTAATATGTGAGGGGTCTCCTCCTGTTCAGAAGCAGACATTCCTGGACACAGGCGGCCCCTCACATATTACAACCTCTACTGGAAAGGACATTCTTCATGTGCTGTGATTTTTAACCCCTGCAACGTCAGGGATCTAAGCAGCACAAATGTACAACTGTTTTAACCATCCCCTTGTTGTCCTGAACAATAATTTTGTATGTTTTCCACAAGTGTAGTAGAAATTATATATACACACACACACACACTTTCAGCCCTCACTCCCAGCTTAAGTCATACTGCAGTCCATGTTATCTGTTCTGGTGTGTACAGCTGCTAGTTGCCCATCTTTATATATATATATATATATATATATATATATATATATAATCACTTAACGGATATAGCGGCTGTGTCACCCAGATATAAAAAAAAAATCTTCATACAAAAAGGTACCCAAATAATGATTTCTGAATACCCATGTAAGTTGATCCAAAAAAAAAAAAAAAAATCTGGGTAAAATTGTAGTACTGCAGCTATATTTTTTTTATATTACACATAAAATGTCATGCATTGTACAGAGACATTGAGCAACATGCTTGCGCTGCTCATTGTCACTGCCTACAGCTACCGGCATGGGCCATTAAGGCCAGGGGCAGACAAGCGTGCAAGGAACCTCCGTGAGAGTGGTCGTCCCTTCCACTCAACGGCCGTATGGCCACCCACCTCGCTGAGGGCACTCAGTGCTGCAAAGCGCAATCCTCCTATGGAGAATTGCACTTTGCAGCCCCGTCGACGCGTGTTTTAGCGCATCGACGGGGAGGCTATGTGGGTGTACGCTTGTTGTGCGCACATTTCATGCGCATGCACAAGCGTGTGACCAGAGCGCTGCGCTGGGCGCCGGTAAGTCCGTTAGTACGGGTGCACTTAGGTCGGTGTCAGGCGAGTGCACTAAGGCCGGGGGCACACTAGACGTTTGCCGTCAGATTGCCGTCAGCACTAACGTGCGTTAAAAAAAACCAGCGTCGCACTCGACGCTCGTCCACCCCCCCTTGCGTGATCTTCCATAGGAGGATAGCGGAGCCCCGTCGACGTGAATCCAAACGCATCATCACTGGCGATCCGCTAGGATTCACGTCGACGGGGCTCCGCTATCCTCCTATGGAAGATCACGCAAGGGGGGTGGACGAGCGTCGAGTGCGACGCTGGTTTTTTTTAACGCGCGTTAGTGCTGATGGCAAACGTCTAGTGTGCCCCCGGCCTAAGTGGAAAAATTTACACTTGCAAATTTCCCCTTGGCGTCCCCGTTTACAAGCAGGTTACGGGTGAGGCGCTGAATCCAGCAGCTTGCCCCGTAACAGCCACTAGCCTCCTAGATACTCGTGGCAGCACTAATAAGCCACCGCAAGTATCACCTCCTGGAGTCCATAGCACTCCATGGATGCTTGTGCTTCCAGGCCATGTGATCTCGCTTTTGCGAGATCCTGCAGGGCCATGGAGTGATCCCAGAGGGAGACTGGGGACTTTCCTCCGCCCCCCCCACTCTGCTCTTGGTGGCCAGAAGTGGCGGATCAGGACAAAGTTCCCGCTGCAGGATGAGAGGTGAGTATCTGTTTTTTGGGGGCAAACAGTTGGTGATAACAGATTCTACAGAAGCGGAATCAGTTAGCACCAGCTTCAAGCTGTTGTTAACTCTTTTTGAGGGGGGGCCCTTCATGGATTCTCGCACCGGGGCCCTGAGGCTTCTAGCTACGCCTCTGATGTCAGCGTCTGTGTCCCACCCACTTCCTGTGTCCGCTCCCAAAGCATGCCGGGAAATGTAGTCCCAATGTTCAGTGTCTCACATCGCACTTGTTTTTGGCCACCGGAGGGAGACAAGTACTACAACGGCAGGGGATTTAAAACCAGCGCTACATTTATTTTCCCATTTTGAGCATACCATTTGACTCTCACTTTTTACGACATCTAATACCCCCACCCATGTGACCCTTAATGTCCTAATATTCAATTCTAGGAACTGATCAGTAAGCATCCAGACCTGAGGAAGAGAGGATATACTCTCGAAAGTTTGTCTTTTAAATGTAACGTTAGTCCAATAAAAAATGTATCACTACGTACTGCTATACTCGTGATAAAGGAAATCACTAGATTACATATTCGCTATGTTTACAACCTGGGCTGCGTGTGTTAGATTGTAAGCTCTCGAGCCGGATCCTCTCTACTTTTCTGGGTGTTTAACTTGTATGTACTGTGCGTATACAAGCCTAAGAACGCAAAAATACGCTGCCGGGAAGCACCTCGGTTCCATTCTGTTTTTACGCGATGCAACTAAACGGCTCTATAGGAGCCGTATGGAGCCATTTATTTGCACATAGTACAACACGCGCGTACATGCGTATCAGTGTGAATAAGGCCTTAAATAGGTATCCAATGAAAGTACAAAAAAACTAAAACACAAGAGGGGGAAAAAAAACGCCCAACACAAAACTTTATAGACATTCAGGAAAGCTATATGTTATTTAAATGGAAAATTTTAACCAGTTATCACTATCTAAAAAGAGTCTGTAGACTTCTCCCTCCTGACCTGGACAAATGAGCTTTACCAGCTAAGTCCCTGCGCCTTAAGACAAAAATAAGGCCCGAATAAAAATGACGAGACTGGTACCACACGATAAATACACACACATCTATAGAATATATATACACACATAGCTAAAAGTGCCCATGTTGGTTGAAATGTAGGTGTATCAGTTATATGGATTTTTATTAAAAAAGGTTTTTATTTACAAATCCTCAAGTTTAACATAAATACACATAAAAATACACGCATACAAAATAGTGATCTATTTTCTAATCTCATAGCATTTTTTTGTTAACATATTTATAGTGAGTATTTATCATATAATTTTACATTTTACCAACTTTGATCATCCATTCGTTCAACTGTCTTGCCCTAGAATTTGCAATTCTCCACCAAAATCACCACAATGACTTGTAACCATGGGGACCAGAGGCGTTTTTCTGGGAAATGCCAAATACATTGGGTGTACTGGATTGGTCCTGTTGGAGGAAAACCACGAATGTACGATTTCTCTGCTCCAGTTACTTACATTTATCCGATGGAAATTAATACTCCAGTTGGCACCAGCTCGGGATGGGATGAACCTATCGCCATGTTTACTCGGAGATGAAATGGGAGAGTTTGAGGGTGTAAGTGTCCTCCTCATCTCTGCTACCTGCAAGAAACATCAATATGCCATCAAAGACATAATATATAACACATACACATAAAAACTAAAGAATCAGCAACAACTTCACACATATCAATACACACAGTATTTCTACATAATAGTACAGTACATAGCATTTAAAACGGGTAAGCCTTCAAACTGCTGATAGCTATGCAATAGCACGTGAACCAGGTTGCTTTAATTACATTTCCCATGATGCCCAGTGTGCCCTACATATAGAGGAGCCTCATGGGACATGTAGTTTTGAAACGTCTGGGGTACGAAGACTAGCCACAAATACTCTAAACTAGGGGTCGATTATCGTTTTTTCCCTGTTATCGGTATCGGCATGTTTCATTGCCGATACACTGATAACAGGGTTTCTGAGTGGCAGCTGGGGTCCTCGCACTTGACTGGGGATAGGGCGTGTGTGTTAGGGGCGGAGTTAGGGGCGGAGCTCGGGGCTCAGTGACACATGCCATGATGGAGGTGGGGCTCCTCAGTAGCAGATATGGCACAGGGCCGGTTGAAGGACATGAGAGCGGCAGGAGCAGCACGGTGGAGGCATGGGGAGCCCGTGGAGAATATTGGCTGGTGAGAGGGCGGGGATGCACATTGCAGGCGGTCCCCCATTACCAGCCCTGCATGGTGGCCTCATACAGAGCCCATGGCCTCCCCGCTTCTTCCTGTGTCAGAAGCCTTCAACTCTGTATCCATGACTCCCTCCCTCCATCCCGAGCCCCGTCTCCCCATCACCCACCCCCAGAGCCCCCCGTCACCCCCCTCGCCCAGAGCCCCGTCACCCCCCTCGCCCAGAGCCTGTCACCCCCCTCACCCAGAGCCCCCCCGTCACCCCCCCTCACCCAGAGCCCCCCGTCACCCCCCCTCACCCAGAGCCCCCCCGTCACACCCCCCTCACCCAGAGCCCCCGTCACCCCCCTCACCCAGAGCCCCCCGTCACCCCCCCTCACCCAGAGCCCCCCGTCACCCCCTCGCCCAGAGCCCCCCGTCACCCCCCTCGCCCAGAGCCCCCGTCACCCATCGCCCAGAGCCCCCCCATCACCCAGAGCCCCACATCACCCCCGTCACCCAGAGCCCCCCGTCACCCCTCCCCAGAGCCCCCCGTCCCCCCCTCGCCCAGAGCCCCCCGTCCCCCCCTCGCCCAGAGCCCCCCGTCCCCCCCTCGCCAGAGCCCCGTCACCCAGAGCCCCGTGTCCTTCATAACCTCCCTGTGCCACCCCATCACCCACCCTTTGCCCAGAGCACTGTGTCTCCCCATCACCCACCCCAAAATTTAAATGTACAGAATATCGGCACCCGATATCGGTTATCGGCCTGAACGGCTGTCGATAATCGGTATCGGTGCCTAAAAAGTGATATCGGTCTATCCCTACTCTAAACCCAAACTAGGGTTGCACCGATACTAGTATCGGTATCGGGGCCGATACTGGGTACTGCAGGAGTACTTGGTACTCATGCAGTACCCCCCCCCCCGATATTTTTTCCGATACCGGAAGCCAGCATTGAGCCGGCTTGCCGGCATCCGAGGGGCTGCGGCGGCTGTCCGAATGCTCTATCGGCATTCGGACAGCCGCCCCTGGAGCTCTCTGCGATACTTACCTTCCTGGGCGCCGCCGGGAAGGTCTCCGTGCGTGCGCTCGTTGGAAGGACCCCAGCCGCGACCACGTGGGACCATGTGATCGCGGCTGGGGTCCTTCCAACGAGTGCTCGCGCGGAGACATTCCGGTGTCGCCCAGGAAGGTAAGTATAAACACACTAAGAGCATTCAGACAGGCCCTGCAGCTGCTCTCCGCGATGATACTTACCTTCCTGGGCGACGCTGGGAAAGTTTCCCCGCGCGCGCTCGTTGGAAGGACCCCAGCCGTGATCACATGGTCCCACGTGGTCGCGGCTGGGGTCTTTCCAACGAGCGCGCAGAGACATTCCCGGCGTCGCTCAGGAAGGCAAGTATCGTTGGGGGGGGTCCATGAGCTGGGGGGCATACCCATGAGAGAGCTGGGGGGGCATACCCATGAGAGAGCTGGGGGGGGCATACCCATGTGTGAGCTGGGGTAAATCTATAATTATATTATATTATATTATATTAATATATATATTATATATATATATATATATATATATATATATAATCGGGGGATATACATGTGAGCTGGGGGCATTTTTATATGGTCTGTTCTTATTGGAAAGCGTCACATGACATTAAAGAAAAGTATCGGTACTTGGTCTTAAAAAAGTGGTATCGGTGCATCCCTAACCCAAACTCATGCCCCCCCCTCGATGTTGACGCCTACAATTCCCAGAATTTTTCAAAGCCGTAGATGGCCAGGGAATCGTGGGAGTTGTAGTTCAGAAACATCTGAGGGGCTGGAGTTTGACAGCTCTGATCTAAACTATTCCAAGAACAAAAAAACAACAAAAAAAAAACACAAAAAAAAACACGCTAACCTGGTTTCAATTGTATGTATGCGACCGATAGCAACATGTGTCCATTTCTGGCAGCTCCTCCCTCCCCCTCCCAGTCACGTGTGGAGTACCCCAAGACTCGATACTCTGCCCCCTGCTATTCACGATATCCATAAATTACCTGCCCAACATCTGCAAAGCCTCAACTGTACACATGTATGCAGATGACACCGTAATCTATACCAGCCAACCAAATCTCCCGCAGCTGGAGGCCGTGCTGCAAGAACAATTCACAGGAGGTAGAAATATGGATCAAAGAAAAAAATTTTTAAATACTGACAAAACTGTAACAATGCTCTTTGGAACAGCACCTAAACTACATAAACTGCAAAAATCCCCATCTCCGTGTCAGGACAAAATCAAATGACACGCTGACCACAGTCACTTATCTCAAATATCTAAGTATGTGGTTAGACCCAAATCTATCCTTTGGCCTCCAGATCGAAAAACTCTCATCCAAACTTTACCCCAAACTAGGTGCCCTGTACAGAAAAAAATCCTGCCTGAGCCCTGTGGTAAGAAAGCAGATTGTACAACAAATGTATATGCCAGCTATTGATTACGGAGATGTAGTGTATGCTGCCGCCCCGCAAACACACCTTCAGAAACTTACTACATTGTAGAACTCATTCTGTCGCTTTGTGCTATGTAACTACATGACCCACCACTGTGACATGTTAAAAGAGCTAAACTGGCCGTCGCTGGAGTCTAAACGCACCCTTCACCTTTACAACCTGGGTGTTTAAGAGATTTTCTGGGAAGCTACCACCCTACCTGAATAGGCTGCTTCCCCTAGCAGTTCCCTCATCCTATAACCTCCGATCCAGGACCAGCACCTTACTTGCAATACCACAATACAAAAAGAAAATTGTCTTGATCCTTATTTTCCTACAGAGCACCGCAATTATGGAATAACCTCCCAGACGCCATCAAATCTTCCCCCAGTCTTAAATCACTCAAGAGCTTCATATTAACATACCTCAATACAGAATGCACCTGTAAACATGTAACATAGTGACTATATTACTTACATATTTATTTTCTGTGTTAATTTGTATATTTGTGTTTTGTTTTTAAAATCTTGCATTTATTACTTTGTATTTCTGTAACGACTGTAAAATTTCAATGTTCTTGAACCCCTGACATTACTTGAAAAACGAGAGAAATCTCAATGTATCCTTCCTGGTAAAATATTTTGCAAGTAAATAAATTCCTAAAGTCTGGTTTAGGGATTATTATTATTATTGTCCTCATTTATATAGCACCAACAGTTTCCGCAGCGCTTTAAAATAACCAAAGGGAACGAAATACATATAAAAACGGACATAAGAGGGAAACAAGAGGTGTAGAGGGCCCGGCTCATAGGAGCTTACAGTCATTCAGGAAAGAGACTGACTTTATGTATTAAATTACCCTGTAAAAGCAGAGATGTAAGTCAATCCAGCTAATATATGACAAGCGACACATGATTCCAATCAACCATTCCTATAGTCACTAAATCAGAAAAAAAAAAAAAAATGATCTAGGACATACTTGAAAACGAGAGAAATCTCAATGTATCCTTCCGGGGAAAATCCTTTATAAATAAATAAATCTACACACACAAGAAAGTATTTGGGGCACTTTTTCAGGGTGATGCAAGATCTAATCAAATAATGACACCTAACCAGATAATGTTTATTCTACACTGTATTAAATCACCAGAACTCAAAGAACGAGTGAAAACTACTTCAGATTCACAAGTTAAACTCCAAACACAAGGCATCCACGAAACCCAGTACTGAGAAGTCACAGTTACCCCTATATTGCTGTCCTGGATGACAGCAACTTCTCTTCATCCTGTCCTGCCAACTGCGTGCTTGCTTTACCTGCGGTGCTGTGTGTTTAAGGTGTCTATATGCAGCCATGACATACAGCGCAATCCTAGCACATAATGGACTGTGATAGGGGCTTCTTGGAATAACAAAAGGAGAGGGTGGGAAAGCTATGGGGGGGGGGGGAGCTGTGCTGGTGGAGGGAGAAGGTCAAAATAGGAGGGAAGGAAAAAAGGGGAAGGAGAGCAGAATGTTGCCAATAATGGAGCAGCTGTTTCTTAAAATCCACTAAGTGACCCCCTGGCATCCACTCGTAGAGACCACCTAACGACTGCTGGTAACCCTTACTGCTTCCATGTCAATTTGCAATAAATACAAGGAATGGGGGGGGGGGGGAATACAGATATAATTAAAAAGCTACATGTATAAAAATCTATCACTGCCAATATTGATTCAAAGCAAACACCACATATATATATATATATACACACACATACATACATATACACACACACACACACACAACTGGAAACACAGTTGTGAATACAAAACGGACCTGAGGAAAAGCTCTTTACATGGGGAAAAGGTTTTAATGTTATTTTCAGGGCATTATTATCAGTAAGCATTGTCTGCCCATGTAGCCCGTAATACTGCACAGTATCAACCCCCCCCCCCTACAGTTTGGTACCCAGGAGCCCCACGTCAGCCTTGAACATCACGTTTTTTACTAACCTAGGCCGCTCTGTCACTGAGGAGAGTAAATGTTATTGTAAGCTCTGCGTGTTTGCCCAATGACTGCTGTGCCTCTAAGATCCGTGTCAGACAAGCGCACTGATCACGTCCATGTTGCTGCACATTTGTACATCCGTTATAGCACATAATTATGACCAATGGAGCCCCACACATGAAGTACGTCCACACCGAACTGCGGACGCATAACAGACGCAGGTTAGGCAAGAACGTAAATCCGCAAGAACGGACGCACAGAGTGCACTGTGTCCGCAACGTCCGCATAGCTTTGTGTGTGAGTGATGGAACGAAGTCAGACGGACTGCATTTTTGACGTCCAGCATTTTTGACGGACAAAATGTTTTTCAGATTAATTTATTTTCCCTTCTACATCAGTCAAAACAAACATCAGTCACAAAAACTGACTGTGTGGCCACTACCTTGTCGTCGGTCAGAAAGTACGTCCGTTGTGCACGAACGCACAGAATGCATTCGTCTGACCCCTATCCTAAGGGCTTTACAAGGCAACCGTAAAACCTCCTTTTCCATCAGTGGTACTTACACAAGGCATGGTGTTCTCATTTTGCAGGTTAATTTGTCGAAGAAGTCTCCTCTCGTAATCCTGATCCATGGTGGCCGGAAGATGTTTGTGGAGCAGGCACAGGGGGCGGTGGTTTTACAGGTTCTCTGGGCAAGCGCCAAGCTGGTACCCAGTGCAGAGAGCTGCCAAGAGAGGAGAACAGTGAAAAGAGAAGAGCTGTCAGGCAAGCTCAAACCAATACAGAGAATCAGATCTGTACCACAGGCTACGTTGGGCAAAAGGCAGCCTAAAACCCACGACCAAATGATACCTGCGGCAGAAAGGAGCAATTTCTACCAACTAGCTATTCTGGTCTGTTTTTTGTGCCCCCATTTTGTCAATAAAAAACACAGAACAGGGTCAGCAAACTTTGCTGTCAAGATACTTTGGAACTACATCTCCCATGATTCTCTGCCACTCACTAGTTTTGCAGAGCACTATGACAAATATAGGTCCAAAACATTTGAAGGGGCAAGCTTGCGGACCTCTGCCATGAAGAAATGAATGATCCCACGCGTGCCACATATGCGGCCACTTCTATAGGAGGGATAAACCAATCACATGGCATATATCAAAGCAGAGTATAGAGGTCTGCAAGCCACAACCTAGATTTCATTTTTAATATATAAGTGGTTATAGGTGAGCAGCAAAATGATGGAAAAATTCAAACTATACAATTTCAACCAACACGATATTCCACGCATAGACGTGCACAGCATAAGCAGGAGAGGGAGGAGAGACACAGCTTTAAGTCAGGATGGGGGGGGGGGTTCCTTTTAAACAGGAATAGGTTAAAAAAAAAGGCTAGGAAATTAACGAGGTATCGGTAAAATGCTCGTTTTATATAAAAGTTCAACACCCACTATTCTGTCCCTTTAACCCCACAGGGTTCCACCCAACCCATGTTATGGATGGGGTGTCACTTATTCAGGGACTCCATACTGGATCCAGAAAGAATCCCATTAATTGTCACATTCCTGACCAGGCATGTTAACAGACAGCAGTGGGGCTTTTTCACTGAACAGTGACCCCCCTGACAGTCAAACTGTCGCAGTCCCCACATCAGCTGTAATGCAGTGAGTGCGGGTTTCAGCTTGCGGTTTAGTGAATAATCCCCGGTGTCCCTATGCAGGCTATAAGGGCATGAGTGATAGGGGCCTCTCCATAGTGGGCGCACATATACACACAGTATGTCAGTGTGCCCTAGGAGGCTGCCACTGCTTGATGCTGGGCTCCAACTGCCGTTCAGGGCGGTGTTATTCCGGTACATATAGAGGGGGCCATGATCCCCGATGTTTGCGATGCAATATTGGCTGATACGGGGCAGATCTGGATGGTGATCGGGGTCAGTGTTGTAATCGAGGATCCATGTCAGTCCGTGCTGTGATCGGGATGCACAGTGTTTATGCAGTGAATGGCGAAGAGGGGGCGTAATGCACGGTTGGGAGACAGATGACAGGAGTGCTCCGCCCAGGGTCAGAAGACTAACGGATACGTGGCTGGACCTCAGCGCACCAGGCTAGGCCCCCACTTGCCTGGTCCGGCCTCCCGGTCTTGGATCGCTTCCTCGGTCCCAATATGGCGGAGATGCTGTGGCTCTCTATCGGGCTCACAACTCTCCTCCCCCTTCACTCCTCGGCCTCGCGGTGCATGACGGGAGCTGCGGGGGATGTCACCTGGTTCGAATCATTACAGGAAGCGCTCGATGTACGCCGACGCATCTCATCTCCATGGCAACAGCCCGCAGTGCTGCACCTGGGCTAATGGCTATCACCACGGTGACCACCAGGGCCAGCCCAAGACATTGTGCTGCCTGGAGCGAAGGATAAAATGCTGCCCCCCCCCAAAAAAAACACGCAGTGTGTATGAGTGTATCACAGTGCACCACAGCAATAAAATTCAAACACTCATACACACCGTACATTAGAATTTTATTGCTGTGGAGCTCTGTGATACAGTAATGTTGAAGGAGAACCAGGCTGGAAGATGGTTGCCACCATAAGCCAGGCAGCCATCTTGTTCAGAATATTGGTTCACCAAGTAAATAGAATAGATTTCATTTAGAAGAGAAGAGCTGAGCTCACGTAGAATTTAAGGAATGCGTGGTAGATTAGAAAAGCTAACAAGAAATCCAGGCAGGATCCGGCTAGCTCTTGGCATAAAGAGACAGAAAGATTTATGAATGAAGCAAGGTCAGTGCGATGTGCCAAGGAACAAAGAGAACACAGAAACCAGACTAGGTCCCTGGCTATCTGAATAAACAAAGCCAACAGGGAGGGAGGCGCTGGCCGGAGAAAGACAGCATAAACAAATCACAAACTGTCAAACTAACATGAAGTGTATCAATTTATAGTTAAATGTGGAATGTTCTTTGTGTTCATGCTAATGATGGGAGGTATTAACCCACGTGGGGTGGAATAAAGTGTCAGCGGGAGGTGGGCTAATTGGATGTACCTAATTACGTATGTTTGAGTATAAGACCCCTTGCACGGGGTGAAAGAGGGGCTCACTCTTAGAGATTCAATCCTGTGTGAGCACTTGTGTGACGACACAATAAAATCTTGCCTTTCCTGAAGAGACTCGTGTTTGGACAATCCTTGCTTGTGTCTGGTCCGGCGCGTTAATGAAGTGAACCTGATTGACTCCGGTTACATTTTTTTGGGGGCTCGATAGCCGGGATACGGGGCCTTGCCAAGACACAGGCAACGGCTGCTGAACACAGTGCGTCGATATTGACTGCAGGTGCACGAGAATCCCGCTGGTTGGGCGTCCGTTGAAGGTGAGCTGACATCTGCAGGCGCCAAGCAGGATTTCCTGTTCAGTGGACCTCGTCTCGTCCCAAACGGACCCCCCCCGGGAACTGGGACACCACGAGTCTGGGAAAACAGCGAAGCAGGTAACGTGTCTTCTATGTTTTGTATGTCTGAAGGAGATACCGGTATCTAAGGGAAACGTCCGACTGAGATAGACGGATAAGAGGATGCGATGGCCACCATCCTATTGGCATATCTAGCCCGCCGCTGATAGCACTGACATTGCTGAGGAGCCAGAGTGGCTAGCGGGTGTCTGGATTCGGGGGAATTGAATGCCAATCAAAGTGTAGTTCTGTTAGAGAGGGAGGAGGTAGCCACGTGGAGTTGCATAAGTCAGTTAGTGTTTGTAAACAGAGCTTCACCACGTGGGTAAACGGGAAAGGAGGAGGATTTTTCTGTGACTGGGCTGAGAGCCTGAGTCAGTGCCTAGTGTGTACGTCGTATAGTGACAAGGGCTTATAGTGAAGCCAACGATAGCTGCAGAGATAGTGGTGCTGAGTGGGTAGATTATCCGTAAAGCAGATTGGAATTGCAGACGGAAGTAGACAAGGAACGGGGTGCACATAGTCACACGCAGTCAAGAGTTAGAGTTCAAATTACGGGGTATAAGGAGCCACAAAGGAGGAATAAACCCTCGGCTAATAGAAAGAGTTGAAGTGCTATATGTTTTGTATTGTGCTGAAAGTATCTGATACGGAATGTGCTGTGAATGAACTGACTCGAGTGCTGTGAGTGAACGTGCGCCTACTCGCTCCGCGAGGAAGCAAATTCGAGAGTGGACCCCGGACGTACGTTTTCGGCTCAGGCGACTGCAGTCGGCTACTGAAGGGGGAAGCGTCCCAGACACAAAAGAACTGTTGATTGAAGTATCAGACTGTAGATTTTAACTGTTGTTGAAATAATATATCTGTATTGCAAAAAGTATTAAGTCCAGGAGTAACAATGGGTAACGGGTCATCAAAGCCCAAGAAGGTAAAGGAGGGGGAGACGCCCCTAGAGTATATGGTGCGAAATTTCGATGCATTATATAAAACCCATGATTATGGTGTAGAATTGACAAAAGAAAATTAAAAGTAATATGTACAGTTGTGTGGCCGATGTTAGTCCCAGGATGGCCAGAACAGGGGTCAATGGACCCGGAGTTGGTACAGAAGGTACACTCCCAAGTCACAGAGCAGTATGGACACCCTGAACAATACCCGTATATAGATATATGGAGATATTGCATTAAAAATAAGAGTCATTTCATAATGATAGCGGGGAGAAATAAGAAGCAGGACCCCCAGAATAATAGAGAGGAGAGAGAGACCGGTGTTAGATCAACCGGAAGAGAGTGATAGTCTGCCCCCGTCCTACCCATCATGTTATGGGGCAGCTAGGAGGCTCTGAATGCCGCGATTGCGCGGGCGGAGAGGGGGGAGCAGGCAGCTGCGGTTGCTCGGTCAGCTCCCTCTGCTCCGTCTCGCGCGCCTGCGGAGGAAGAGCAGGGTGCAGTGGGGGGAGGGGATGGAGAGGCTCCACCAGAGAAGATTGAGATGCCCGATGGGAGCATATATAAATTAGTGCCCCACGGAGTGGTGATGATAGAGAAGAGGAAGAAAAACAGGGTGTCACCACACGCGCAGCGAATAATATACATAGACCCCGGGATCTGTACCAACACACTCCCCACAAAAGTGCTTTGCAATTGCCGCTGAGGGAGGTGCCAGGCCCCCATTAGCGGATGGGAACCCAGGGCCAATGCAATACACATACGTCCCATTCACGACAACGGATCTTTTTAACTGGAAAACACACACACCACTGTATTCCACAAATCCCGCAGCAGTGGCCAGTATGATAGAGTCAGTTATGCTCACACATAACCCCACATGGGCAGATTGTCAGCAATTAATGTTGACAATGTTCACCACAGAGGAAAGAGCCCGAATAAATAGTAGCGCGCAAAAGATTTTACTCGCCCAAGCCGTAGCAGATGCCAAGCTCATCCAGAAGCATGGGCAGAGGAACATTACCCCAGAACAGATCCTAAATGGCCATACAATACAGCTGAAGGAGTTGCCCATCTGCAGACATACAGAACCGCTGTAATTATGGTGTTAAAGCGGGAGGGAAGAGCCCACAAACATGGGAAAGATAGCAGATGTGGTGCAAGAGGTTAAAGAATCCCCAAGTGCGTTTCTAGAGAGATTGCTGGATGCATACAGGATGTATAGTCCTATTGATCCTGAAGCGACGGAGAATCAGAGGTTAATTAACTCTTCGTTTGTGGGTCAGTCACAGAGGGATATACGGAACAAAATACAGAGAATAGATGGGTTTTTGGGAAAAGGTATTAGCGAGTTAGTTGAGATCGCTAATAAGGTGTATCATAACCGGGATCTAGAGGAGATAAAGAAACAGAAGGGACATACCGGGGTGGTTGGATACATGGGGAATGGCGGAGGACGAGGTGGCCCAGACAGAGGAGGGCGAGGGGTAGGGGGCTCGAGGAAGAGGTAGGGGAGCCCTAGGGAACCCCTAGGACCCAATCAGTGCGCGTGGTGCCGGGGTGAAGGTCATTGGAAAAACGACTGTCCGGCATTTTTGGCTAAATTTGGGGGACAGGTGAAGTTGGGGAGGCGGGGGTCAAGCCCCTAACGGCCAGGTAACAGACGGAAGGTATGAAAGGAGTGAGGAAATGGAGCGGGGTTTGTGGGACTGGCGGGACGTCATTTGAAGGGCAGGATGCATATTGACGGGGACCTGGGCCCATCCCGCTCGGTAGCCACGAGCCCACGGTCACAATGAGAGTGGGAAATAAAGAAGAGGTTTTTATGGTTGATACCGGTGCCGAATATTCTGTTGTAACAAAGCAAATTGCACCTCCAATGGGAAATGAGGTTGATATTATGGGAGCAATGGGAGTGTCTGCCAAATATCCTTTTCTTGCTTCTAGAAAATGTAGTGTGGGTGGGCATAATGTTGAACATGAATTTTTGTATATGCCCGAATGTCCCATCCAGCTCCTGGGGCGGGATATCCTGTGCAAATTGCAAGCCCAAATTACGTTCCTTCCCGGGGGTCACGCTCAATTAGACCTGCCTGAGAGTGGCAGCTCTGTTCGGCAGCATAATCCAGCCAGTCCGCACAATCCACAATCTGTGAAAATTGCAGTAGTTATGCCAAGGGAGGAAGAATGGCGCACGGCACCTACTCTGCCTGCCGCGCCGGACCCGCATGCACTACTCCTCGAAATTCCTGGGGTGTGGGCGGAGGAAAATCCGCCAGGACTTGCCATAAACATACCCCCGGTATATGTGGAATTAAAGCCCGGCGCAACGCCTGTGGCTCTAAGACAATATCATATCCCACAAAAAGCCAAGCAGAATATACAGATTCATTTACAAAGACTTAAAGATAACGGCATATTAAAATTCTGCGTGTCACCATGGAACACACCCCTATTGCCAGTATTGAAAGAAGGCACACAAGAATACCGCCCTGTCCAAGATTTACGAGCTGTCAACGAGGCCACGGTAACACTACACCCTGTGGTTCCAAATCCATACAATTTGTTGGCATTAATTCCCGGAGATACACAATATTACACAGTGCTTGATTTAAAAGACGCTTTCTTTTGCATCCGCCTGGCTCCAGCAAGCCAGCCCCTTTTTGCATTTCAGTGGGAAGAGTCTACTACGGGGGCGCGTCATCAAATGACGTGGACGCGCCTCCCTCAAGGTTTCAAAAACTCGCCCACGATTTTTGGGTGCGCGCTCAGCCAAGATCTCCTCGCCTTCAATGCTCAGCCAGACAAAGTAGTGTTACTCCAATATGTTGATGATTTATTATTGGCCTCTCCCACAGAAAAAGACTGTTTATCCGCCACAAAAGCTTTGCTACATCTACTAAGCCAAGCAGGTTACAGAGTTTCTAAAAAGAAAGCACAAATATGTAAACAGAGTGTAAAATACCTGGGCTTCCAGTTAACAGGTACCAAACGTGCACTGGGGGCAGAAAGAAAAGAAGCGGTGTGCCGCATACCCCAACCAAAGACCAGGAGAACAAGTCCGTGAGTTCCTGGGAGCTGCAGGCTTCTGCCGCCTGTGGATCCCCAACTTCGCAGACATTGCCAAGCCGCTTCATCAAGCCACCAAGGGGGGAGAACTAGACCCCTTTCATTGGGAAGAAGAGCAAACAGCAGCGTTCCTGAAAATTAAAAACTCTGCTGATGGAAGCTCCTGCGCTGGTCTGCCAGATCATAGCAAGCCTTTCCAGCTGTTCGTACATGAACATAACAAAACGGCAACAGGAGTATTGGTCCAGACCTTTGGCTCATGGCTGAGGCCTGTGGCCTACCTCTCCAAGCAACTCGACCCTGTGGCCTGCGGCCTACCCCCATGCCTGAAAGCAGTGGCTGCCACCGCAATGCTGATAGCAGAAGCAGACAAGCTGACCCTTGGACAAGTTCTTCATGTCAAGGTGCCCCATGCTGTCAAAGCTCTGCTGGATGTGAAAGGAGGTTACTGGTTCAGCAACAGCCGGATGACAAAGTACCAAGCCATGATGTGTGAAAATCCACGGGTTCATTTGGACCTCATCGCTACCTTGAACCCTGCTACTTTACTGCCTGACTGTGAAGAGGATCCGAATCATGAATGCCTCCAAGTCATGGAAGAAGTGTTCAGTAGCAGGCCAGATTTGAAAGACGTACCCCTAGACAAATACGATCTACAGCTATTCACTGATGGTAGCAGCTACATGGATGATGGGAAGAAAGTCTCCGGCTATGCAGTAGTCTCAGCAGAAGAAATTATCGAAGCAAAGCCACTGCCAGGCCACACATCTGCACAACTAGCTGAAATAACAGCTTTAATCAGAGCCCTTGAAATTTCTGAAGGCAAAAGGGTGAATATCTACACAGATTCCAAGTACGCCTTCATGACAGTCCATGCACATGGTGCACTCTACAAAGAAAGAGGTCTACTCACGTCTTCAGGACAACAAATTAAACATGCTGCAGAAATCACGACCCTCCTGGAAGCAGTGTGGAAACCAAGTGCTGTCAGCATCATGCACTGTCGTGGCCATCAAAAAGGCCGTGATGAAATTCCAAAAGGTAACAGACGCGCGGACCAGGCCGCAAAAGCAGCTGCGAAACCGCCACCGCCAACAGAAGATCTAGCTAAAGTATTGATCTGCAAGCAAGAACCTCAACCTGCAATGCCAAATTACGAGTTCTATATGAATTTGAAAAAGTTTGAACCCCACGGCGAGTTCATTGAAATAATATTGCACAAATGGCAAGATGATTATGAACTGTTAGAACTCAATCATGATTATATCCAATGGCTTTTTCCAACCCGGACACAAGGCCGAAATTTCTACTCTACTCCTCTAAATCCGCAAGAAACACGCCTCATGATCAACACCTCAGAAGTTCAGCAAAGACTGCGCAGAGCCTACAAAATGATGCTGAAATTCTTCGGCGTAAAAATAGTGGGGGAGGAGGAGACAAAGAAACAACTGAAGTTGAACGAGCAGAAAATTTCGCGTCACGTTTTGAAAATTTGACAATGAATCCTCACAACAATCTACGAATCACACGCATACTGCACAGTCTGGGAGAATTGGGAGCAGAAGAATATCAAGTCCCACTGGTGAGGTTCTTCCTCAAGGAGATCCTTATCAAGAACAGACTGCCAAGAATGAAGAAAAGTGCAATGAACTTTTTCATACCAGCAGTAAGAGATTCACAAGACAGACAAGATTTATTGTTTTTCGCATGGCGATACTATTTTCCAAAAGAAGAATTTATCTGGGGGAATCATGGAGAATTGGCACGATACAAACCAAAACCAATGGTAGCTGCACTTCTACCAGCACCACTGAGCGAATGGACACCTGTGTACTCAGAAAAAGAAAAGAAGTGGCTGACAGAAGAACCCGGAGGTTATGGAGAAGATGGATGGTTCCAGATGGAGAATGGACGAATAGTCCTACCAGCAACACTGGCTCCTGAAATCGTGAGAGCACTTCACGCAAGTACCCATGGAGGGAGAGAAATGATGGAGCAACAGTTGGAGCCACATTTCCACGTACCAGGATTGTCAGCAATCTGCAAAACAACAGCTCAGCAGTGTGTAACATGTGCCAAAAACAACCCAAGAACAGGCCCGTCTCAACCCCCAGGGAAACAGCCAATCGGGCTATCCCCAATGGCATCATTACAAATAGACTTTACAGTACTGCCACCCTGCAAAGGATACAAATATCTACTAGTGATGGTATGTACTTTAACGGGATGGGTGGAAGCCTTCCCAACAAGAACTGAAAAGACTACAGAAGTGGTAAAGAGCCTGATGAAAGAAATAATACCACGTTACGGACTTCCACTCGAGATAGGGTCGGACAATGGCCCTGCATTTATCCAGAACTGTTTGCAGCAACTAGCCCGGCTACTGGGCATCACCTGGAAGCTACACACCGCCTACAGGCCCCAAAGTTCGGGAAAAGTTGAGAGAATGAACCGCACCCTAAAGACTTTGATGTCCAAACTGTGCCAAGAGACGTCATTAGGCTGGTTGGACTTGCTGCCGATAGTCCTTTTGCACATTAGGTGCAGACCAACCCCCCAATTGAAGCTAAGTCCGTACGAACTTATGTTTGGACGGCCAACCCCTCTAATTAATGGACTAAGGGGGGACCTTCGGGCATTGGGAGAAACTAAACTAAATGATCAGGTAGTAATGTTGGGTAAATCAATGCAGAAGTTAAATACTTGGGTGGGGGATAATATACCGCATTTTCTGTATCCTTCACTGCATAAGTATTGTCCGGGTGACTCAGTATGGGTAAAAGAGTGGAAAAATGATCCACTGGGTCCAAAATGGAGAGGTCCTTATCTTGTCCTGTTATCAACCCCTACAGCAGTAAAGGTTGCCGAGGTGGTCCCGTGGATACATCACTCCAGAGTAAAAGCAGCTGCCAGTCCTGAACTAACATGGAAGGTCGTCGCCAACGAGACCAATCCGCTGAGGCTGAAGCTGACAAAGACCACAGTCTCGAGCACCTAAATGATCCTAACCCTGATGATTCAGAAGATCAACAAGTGGGTGTTTTGATGGGCACAGGCCCTGACCACCCGCCAGCGGAGATGGGTGTTTTGATGGGCACAGGCCCTGACCACCTGCCAACGGGGGATAACCACAGGGTGCTTTTTAGGGGCCCGGCCCCCACCCTTGATCGTCCTGAAATGTTCTTTACTTTTGAAATTCCGGTGGGGAGGGATTGGGTTTATGTGGCTGTGAAAAGAATTGCCCAAGGAATTCTGACATTCGGGGCATTTGTGGTGTTGATTCTATACCTTGCTAATTTGATTTATGGACTCTCACGTGGAGCATGCCCCAATTGTACAAACACCGCGGGGAAAGTGGATATTTCTCACATCTGGAATGGTACGCACCCGGTTATGGAGAACCGTACCATGTGGAGACAAAAGCGAGAAATATCATCCGAGATATTGCCAAGAGGACATTTGCTTGTGCAATTTAAATATGACTATGCTAAGAAATCTGGGCAGGAAGCATGTTGGGTGTGCAGCAGAATGCACCCAGAGACAATCCATATCCCATTTGCTTCTGTGCCAATGAACCTGAGTATGTTTGCATCAGGGAATATTACAATACATTCTTTTCGGCCACCCAGAGAACAACCAGAAATGTATGAGGCCGGATATCCCATAATAGGGTACATATATCCTCCAGAGTGGTGTTTTCAAATAGGGCCAGATAAAGACACACACAAGAAGGAAGGGTGCTACTCAAGCAAATTCAATTGGACATCATACATATACACAATTGACACTGAGGGACACTCAAATTACCTATACATACAGTGCAGAAAACTCACGAATAAACAAGAAAGGGTAATTGAAGATGAGTCTGGTGGGATGCAGAGTGTGCTGGAGACGACAAGACGAATGAGGCGAATGATGCTGGAATTAGCAAAGGGAACACTACATCTATCACCATTCATGTTAGAAGAAGGATACCAGGTGTGTTGTGGGAGAGTGTGTTACACATGGGTTCCACCAACAATAACAGGAATGTGTTATTTGGCTAAACTGGTCCCAATACAGAGACTAAGGGGAGAAGACACAAACACAGACACAGAACTACACCCTAGGTACCCACTGGTGTTTGAAAGACCGAAGAGAGAGTTGTTTGCAAAGATGGATCGAATATGGACATGGTTGCCAGCATGGACTGGATGGGGAGGAGAGATAATGAGGAGATTGAATAGCTATGTCAATCTGATGGATGAGATTCTGAATAGAACCAGTATGGATATCCAGTTGCTGAATCTGGAAATGCGAGAGATACGAAAGGTGCAGATGATACATGATATGGCGCTTGAGCAGATCAGTGCAGCATTGAATGGATTGTGTGAAATGACGATGCACTATGAATGTTGCACCTTCATCAGAAACACTACACATGAAGTCCCAGATTATTACCAGGTAATTCAAGACCACCAGGAGAAAGTAGCACAGTTGCAGGGTTCAGCTAGAAGGATTGCTGCCGAAGGCTGGAATCCGCTCCGTGGGTTCGGAGCAATGGAGAATGGTTTGGATCAATCCTGAGATTTATCTCACAGATTGGATCCATGATACTCATGGTAGTGGTGGTCTTGATCATAGGGATACTGATTTACCGCATAGGGCTATGTATGTGGCCACTATGCAAGGCAGCACTGACACCCACACAAACACAGAAGATACCACTGATAATCCCGCAGGGAATGTTCCCAGCGAACGGGAAGTCCCCCCAATATTCAGAATTTCAGAATAGTGGAGTGTAATGGCTACAAGTGCCAGGAAAAAGATACTGACACTTGAGCCAAGGGGGGAATGAAGGAGAACCAGGCTGGAAGATGGTTGCCACCATAAGCCAGGCAGCCATCTTGTTCAGAATATTGGTTCACCAAGTAAATAGAATAGATTTCATTTAGAAGAGAAGAGCTGAGCTCACGTAGAATTTAAGGAATGCGTGGTAGATTAGAAAAGCTAACAAGAAATCCAGGCAGGATCCGGCTAGCTCTTGGCATAAAGAGACAGAAAGATTTATGAATGAAGCAAGGTCAGTGCGATGTGCCAAGGAACAAAGAGAACACAGAAACCAGACTAGGTCCCTGGCTATCTGAATAAACAAAGCCAACAGGGAGGGAGGCGCTGGCCGGAGAAAGACAGCATAAACAAATCACAAACTGTCAAACTAACATGAAGTGTATCAATTTATAGTTAAATGTGGAATGTTCTTTGTGTTCATGCTAATGATGGGAGGTATTAACCCACGTGGGGGGAATAAAGTGTCAGCGGGAGGTGGGCTAATTGGGATGTACCTAATTACGTATGTTTGAGTATAAGACCCCTTGCACGGGGTGAAAGAGGGGCTCACTCTTAGAGATTCAATCCTGTGTGAGCACTTGTGTGACGACACAATAAAATCTTGCCTTTCCTGAAGAGACTCGTGTTTGGACAATCCTTGCTTGTGTCTGGTCCGGCGCCGTTAATGAAGTGAACCTGATTGACTCCGGTTACAATGTGAGGTCTGAGGTGTATATAACTGAGCCCACTGTCACATACCCAGCAGTGCCCACGGTCACATACCCAACAGTGCCCAGCGTCACATACCCAGCAGTGCCCAGCATCACATACCCAGCAGTGCCCACGGTCACATACCCAACAGTGCCCAGCGTCACATACCCAGCAGTGCCCAGCGTCACATACCCTGCAGTGCTCATGTGGCACTCTGTGTATTAAATCGGTATTAAACTCATTGCACCCCAAAAGAGTACTGTAAACAGGACTAAGTAGAAAGCATTTTGTTTTGTTACTTTTGAAATTTACCAGAACATAGTTCTGTTGCTGCTGTTCTGACCTCCTACCAGCGGGTGTCACTGCTGTGTCCTCAGCCACAGAAACTGTACTTAATACCATGTGGTTGTCTCAGTGATTCAGTAATCCTGAAGTTACCACTGGATGCAGTTAAGAGAGAGTGTGCACAGTGCATCCAGAGTAAAAACAGAATCTTTTATCTGTTTCAGGTAGGCAGAAAAGTATCTAAAGTCTAACAGTTAATGAGAAAGGTTATTAGAGATTTTATGTAAATAGGAGTTTGGTCAGACAGACCCCTGCAGACTGATTGCTGTGACAGGCCTGGTGTAATATGCATTGTAAACTGCAGTAGCTGTATTAATGTCTGTATGGTTGTTCTCTCCTTTAACATGGAGAATGTCATTTAACAGAATGAAGGAAGCATCAGTGTTTTATGCTGTTAAATCGGTCTGGTTACACAGGTTGCTAAATGGATTCACTGCAGCCACGTGTTGTAATCAACATGGCTGAATTAGGAAAGCATGCTAGTATAGTAACAGAAGCCTTATGTACGAGTAACTCCAGTTCCCAGAATCAGTTTTAAGTAGGTTTTATTTCTGAGAAAATGTGCAGAATGTTATTACTTGTGTATGATATTTGTTCTGTGCAATCTCCAACAGAGATTGAAAGTGAAACCAGATTATATTTTGTTGCTAGGTAGATTTGTTTAATTCTAGATATGTTTGTACCAATTGTTATTTAAGATAGACTGTATAATAGATTAGGATTTTATGTTTTATATAGATTCAGTAATCCTGAAGTTACCACTGGATGCAGTTAAGAGAGAGTGTGCACAGTGCATCCAGAGTAAAAACAGAATCTTTTATCTGTTTCAGGTGAACTCATAAAATAAATGTGTTGTACCAGAACAAGCCCCGTCTCTTATTCTAAAGAGTGCAACACTCACACATGGGTATATTGCCCCAGCTCACACATGGATATATTTGCCCTCATGGATATATCTACCCTCATGGATATATTTGCCCCCAGGCTCACTCATGTATATATTTGCCACTAGGCTCACACATGGATATATTTGCCCCCAGGCTCACACATGGATATATTTGCCTCCAGGCTCACTCATGGATATATTTGCCCTCAGGCTCATTCATGGATACATTTGCCCCCAGGCTCACCTCTGCCAAGCTCCGAGGGGCTGATCGTGCTGCCGCCGCGTTCCTGCCTTCAACGAATGGCGAAGTTCACGTGATCTCGATCGCGGCAGGCTGGAGGATGGATCTCAGGCGAGCGGCAGATACTCATGCAGGCTGCCGCTCGTTGAAGGAACGAATGTGGCGGCCACACGATCTGCCGTCGCCGCTGATAAAAAAATAGTACAGAGCGCAGCAGCGGCACCGGTGGCTGAATTTTGCCACCCCCAAATTTCTGCCGCCTGGCGCCACTGCTCCACTCTGCACCATTGTCAGGCCGGCCCTGGTGACCACTGAATGCTGCCCTACGACCGCGGGAGATTGATTGAGGGAGACTGTCATGTTTTTAAGAGGTTGAAGTTGGTTTCTGGTAAAACTGTATTTAGCGGTGTAAATGATGTGTGACCCATTTCAGCTATTTTAAGCATTGTAAACCCTTACCCTAACCACTGACCCTAACCCATGACCATAGGTGTCTCTACAGGGGGGCAATTGCAATAGGCTATTCCTTGCTCCCCCCCCCACCAGAAATCAGCATCCAGCTTTCCACAATTTTTGGACCGATGTATCTCCGTCCCTGTGCATCGTCTATGGTGTCATTGGAAAGGGCAGATTCTGGCCTTTCCAATGATACCCAACCTGACTATATTCAGTGTGAAATAAAAGTCATAAAACATTTTATTTATTCCTTGATTAATGGCATTTTAGGGGTTAATGGGTAGCTACATGCCTCACAGTGTATTCATTTCGGGCCCTATTACAATCTTTGCATTAAAACGCTCACGCAACGCGTTAATTTGTGCTTCCAGCGTTAAACGTTAACGTGGGTAAATCAACGCTGGAATTATAATCCTCGCGCATTTTTTCATCCGTTGAGCAATAACGCGCGTAAAACGGACACGCAGCAATGTTGCGCGCAGAAATCAGTGTGCGGACTGTTTTTTTCACGCAATTCAGCCAATCAGAATTAAGAAACACAATTGTCTCACGTTACGTTTTTGCACCTGTTAAAGTCAATCTGAGCATATAAACTGCATCAATAATAAATGCACACACAACTTCTCAAATTTATTGGTTTGGTATGTTTAGAATGTGTAACTATACTTTGCTGCATTTTATTTTTAGGCTGCTGTATTTGGTTTCAGCCAGGTTGATAGAATTTGCCATTAACACCAGCTTTTAGGAGATGCTAAAACTATGCGCGCAAAGGCTGTGCGTTACAAACTGCGCATAGATTGTAATACCATTCGCGTACCAGCGCACAAATGCTTGAAAACGAGAGAAATCTCAATGTATCCTTCCTGGTAAAATCCTTTATAAATAAATAAATTTGCGCTCATAATGTTATATATAGGACGCGCGACATATAGTAAGCTTGCGCAGGTTCACCCGCAGTAGATGTATACGCGCGTTTGTTGCGCTGACATTGTAATACGACGTTCTGAAGTGGAATCAGGCTGGAAGATGGCCGCCATTATAAGCCAGGCGGCCATCTTGTCCAGAATATTGGTTCACTTGAACATAACTAGGTAGGTTTTAGCTGAAACTAGATTGAAGCATACGTAGAAATTTAGGAATGTGTTAGATTAGCAGAAAAGCAATTAAAACCTGAGAAAGATCTAGGCTGTTCCTGGCACGAAGGGACAGAATAAGAAGTGGATACACCAAGGTCACAGAGGCCCGCAGAGAGACAAAGGGAAGTATAGAAGACAGACCAGGTGTTGTCCGCAACAAATAAACACAGGCGCTAGGGAGGCGAGCACAGCCCGGACTGAATGTAGTAGCTAATCACGATCTGTCAAAACTAACATGAAGTTTGCCAATTACGGCCAATTTAATGGAATGTCTTTGTATTAGACTAAGGGAGGTATTAACCCACGTGGGGTGGGATAGTGTCACCGGGAGGTGGGCTAATTGGGATGTATCTAATTATGTATTCAGGGTATAAGACCCCTTGTCGGGGTGAGTTCGGGGCTCAGTCTTTGCGATTCAATCCTGTCTGAGCATCTGTGACGTCACAATAAAGTTTGCCTTTCCTGAAGAGACTCGTGTCCAGACAATCCTTGCTCGGCCCCGTCCCGAGTGAACCAAGTGGATTCCGGTAACATTTCTGGGGGCTTGATAGCCGGGATACGAGGCCCTTTGCCGGCACGGCAACGACTGCTGGACACTGTAGCGGTTGACTGCAGGTGCGAGTGATGCCGCTGGTTGGGCGTCCATTGAAGGTGAGCTGACATCTGCAGGCGCCAAGCAGGATTTCCTGTTCAGTGGATCTCGTCTCGTCCCAAACGGACCCCCGGCCCGGGAAGCTGCGACACCACCGAGTCCGAGGGAACAGCGCGGCGATAGGTAAAGTGTCTTCTATGTTTGTATGTGTAATGGAGATTTTATTATTATTATTATTATTATTATTTATTTATAAAGCGCCAGCATATTCCGCAGCGCTGTACAATAAGCACAGTACAGACAGGGTTACAATACATTGAACAACATTTGACAAACAGTACAGGAGGAGATGAGGGCCCTATTCCCGTAGGAACTCACAATCTAGGAGGGTTGGGGTTGGAAACAGGAGGAGAGGACTGTAAGGTGAGAGTGATTGATGGTTGCGTCAGTGAGTTGGGTGGTAGGCTTCCCTAAATAGGAATGTTTTAAGGGAGCGTTTGAAGGAAGAGAAGTTAGGGGAAAGTCTGACAGTACGAGGGAGAGCGTTCCAGAGAGTGGGGGCTGCGCGTGAGAAATCCTGCAGTCTATCATGGGAAGAGGTGATGCGGGGAGAAGCTAGGCGCAGGTCACTGTTTGACCTTAGGGAGCGGGCTGGGGTGTATTTGGTGATTAGTGAGGACAGGTAGTGGGGCGCTGAGTTAGTGAGGGTTTTGTAGGTAAGGATAAGGATTTTGAACTTAATTCTGCAGTGGATACCGGTATAAAGGGAAACGTCTGACCATAGTCGGATAAGGAGACCCGCGGCCACGGTCTCGTTGACGTACCGAACCCGCCGCCGAAAGCACGGACAAGCAAAGGAGCCAGAGTGGCTAACGCGTGTCTGGACCCGGGGGATCGGATGTTAACTAAAGGATAGTTCTGTATGTGAGGGAGAGGGTAGCCACGTGGAGTTGCATAGTCGTAGTCAGTGTTTGTAAATAGAGCTTCGGCACATGGACAAGGAAAGGAGGAGAGATTTCTGTGACCGGGCTGAGAGCCCTGAGTCAGTGCTAGTGTGTACGTCGTGTAGTGAACAGGGCCCATTGGGGCCAGCGGTAGCTGCAGAGGAAGTGGTGCCGGGTGGGTAGATTACCCATAGGCAAATTGGAATTGCAGACGGGAGTGTAGTTATAGAACGGGGTGCACATAGTCACAAGCAGACAAGAGTTAGAGTTCAATTAACGGGGTATAAGGAGCCAAAAGGAGGGACGGCGTGCCCTCGGCTAGTAGAAAGAGTAGAATTGTTTATGTATTGTTTTGTGCTGAAAGTATCTGGTACAGGATGGGTTGTGAATGATTGCTGAGAGTGCTGTGAGTGATTGAGCGCCTACTCGCCTAGCGAGAAAGCAAACTTGAGAGTGGACTCCCAAGGTACGTTTCCGGCTCAGGCGACTGCAGTCCGGCTACTGACGGAGGAAGCGAATACGATATATATGAACTGTTGACTGAGTACCAGACAGTAAATTTCAAGTGTTTTGTGCTAAACGTAATATCTATATTGTAAGAAGGTTACTGCCCTTAAGAGTAACAATGGGTAACGGGACATCCAAGCCCAAGAAGGTGAAGAAGGGTGAGACACCCTTAGGGTATATGGTGCGGAATTTTGAAGCACTGTGTACAACACATGATTATGGTGTAGAGTTAACAAAGAGAAATTAACATTAATGTGTACAATTGTATGGCCACTGCTAGTTCCAGACTGGCCAGAGCAGGGGTCAATGGACCCGGAGCTAATACAGAAAGTGCATTCCCAAGTAACCGGGAAATGCGGACATCCTGAACAGTACCCATATATAGATATATGGAGGTATTGTGTAAAAGATAAAAGTCATTTTATAATGATGGCGGGACGTAACAAGAAGCAGGTACCCCCAAATAGAGAAAATAATTAAAAAAGGAAACCGGTGTTGATAGAACAACCGGAGGAGATTGATTCCCTGTCCCCGCCCTATCCATCATATTATGGGGTAGCTAGAGAAGTTTTGCGTGCCGCGGTTGCGTGGGCGGAGGGGGGGGAGCGGGCGGCTGCTACTGCTCCGCCAGCTTCCTCCGCTCCGGCAAGCGGTATTGCGGAGGAAGACGAGGGGGCAGCGGGTGGAGGAGACAGAGAGGTCCCACCAGGAAAGATTGAAATGCCCGATGGGAACGTATATAAACTAGTAACCCAAGAGGACAGTGATGATGAGAGTGAAGATGTAAAGCAAGGTGCTACCTCTCGCGCAGCGAACAATATATATAAATCCCGAGACCCATATCAGCACAATCCCAGCAAAAGTAAGATGCAAATGCCCCTACAGGAGGTGCCAGGCCCTTTACTGGAAAACGGAGCACCTGGGCCAGTGCAATACACATATGTCCCATTTATGACAACAGATCTATTCAACTGGAAAACACACACACCACTGTACTCCACTAATCCCGCGGCAGTGGCCAGTATGATAGAGTCAGTTATGCTTACACATAACCCCACATGGGCAGATTGTCAACAACTAATGCTGACAATGTTCACCACTGAGGAAAGAGCCCGAATAAATAGTAGCGTGCGGAAAATTCTACTTGCCCAAGCCGTAGAAGATGCCAGAGCCCAGCCAGAAGCGTGGGCAGAGGAACACTGCCCCAAAACAGATCCCAAATGGCCGTACAATACCGCTGCAGGTATTGCTCACCTGCAGACGTACCGTACAGCGGTAATAATGGGTGTTAAAGCGGGAGGGAAGAAACCCACAAACATGGGGAAAATAGCGGATATTGTGCAAGATTCTAAAGAAACCCCAAGTGCATTTCTAGAAAGATTACTAGATGCATACAGGATGTATAGTCCTATTGACCCTGAGGCAGTGGAGAATCAGAGGTTAATTAATTCTTCTTTTGTGGGACAGTCACAGAGAGACATACAGAATAAAATACAGAGACTAGATGGGTTTTTAGGGAAAGGTATTAGTGAATTAGTTGAAATTGCTAATAAAGTGTTTCATAACCGGGATCTGGAAGAAAAGCGGGAGGAGATAAAGAGACAAAAAGGGTATACAGGTGTGGTCGGATATATGGGAAATGGAGGTAGAGGTGCCCCGGACAGAGGGAGAGCGAGGGGTCGGGGAGGCAGAGGTAGGGGAGCCCCTAGGGAACCCCTGGGACCCAACCAGTGCGCTTGGTGCCGGGGCGAAGGTCACTGGAAAAATAATTGTCCAGCATTTTTGGCTAAATTTGGGGTGCAGGGGGAGGCTGGGGAATCGGGAGGTCAAGCCTCCAATTGTCAGGTAACAAACGGCAGATATGAGAGAAATGATGGTGCCGGTGCAGGGTTTGTTGGCCTGGCGGGAACGTCATTTGAAGGGCAAGGTACACATTGACACGGACCTGGGCCCATCCCTCTCAGTAATCACGAGCCCACGGTCACTATGAGGGTGGGAAATAAAGATGACATTTTTATGGTTGACACCGGTGCCGAATATTCTGTTGCAATACAGCAAATTGCACCCCCAATGGGAACTGAAGTTGATATTGTGTGAGCAATGGGGGTGTCCGCTAAGTACCCCTTCCTTGCTTCACGAAAATGTAGTGTGGGTGGGCATAATGTTGAACATGAATTTTTGTATATGCCCGAATGTCCCATCCAACTCCTGGGGCGGGATATCCTTTGCAAATTGCAAGCCCAAATTACATTTCTCCCCGGGGGTCACACTAGATTAGACCACCTGCCTGAGATTGGCAGCTCTACACAGCAGTACAGCCCAGCCAGCCAGCATACCCAACCTGTAAAAATTGCAGTAATTATGCCAAGAGAAGAAGAATGGCGCACGGCACCAACTCAGCCAGCCGACCTAGACCCGTACACACTACTCCTGGAAATTCCTGGTGTATGGGCGGAGGAAAACCCGCCTGGACTAGCTGTAAATATCCCTCCGGTGTACGTCGATTTAAAACCTGGTGCAACGCCTGTGGCTTTAAGACAATACCATATCCCACAAAAAGCTAAGCAGAATATCCAGACACATTTGCAGAGACTTAAAGACCATGGTATATTGAAATTCTGCGTGTCACCGTAGAACACACCCCTGTTGCCAGTACTAAAAGAGGGCACACAAGGGGGGGCGGCGCTAACTGCCGAGGAGAGAGGACGCATCTTGCCGGGCTCCACTGCTGCAACAAAGATTGAGGAGATTTTTAGTGCTTTCTTTTGCCCCGCATTTAAGTTCTAAGCGGTCCCGAGTGGACATCTGACCGGGTGGACTAGCTTTGTGAGGTCACTTGGATCCGGGCGGCGCGTACCTGGGGCAGAGTGCCTGGAGATCGGGAGTGAGGCCTAGTGGCGTCGGCCATCTTGGATCCACGTACTCTGGCTGCCTGCTGCGGAGCCGCTCGCCCAGACTGAAGATGGGAAAAAGACAGCGACGCGCCGGGCTGGGACGGAGGGCTCCCGCCAGCGGGATATTCGGGTGTCTTTGATCGGTGGAGGTAAATCCCGGGTTTCGGCCACTCCCCCCCACCCTTGCAATGGAGTATGGCTCATCGGATGATGGGGAATGTTACTGGCCTCGAGACGCTATGTGAGACCAGCAGCTACTTACCTTATTGACCCCGGGGAAGGAGCTGGAGGTGGCCGTCACGGCGGCTAAAAAATGGGCGCAGGCGAAGCGCCGCTCGCTGGCCAGGACCTTGCAGGGGGACTGTGTGGGTCCGGTGGAGCCCTGCGCTGCGCTGTGCTGCAGGGGAGCTCAGTGGAGGATCGGCCGCCCTTGGACTCGGACTCCATACTGTCGGCCTCTGGTGGTGCAGGCTCTGCGGGGGCCCGCGGTGCTTCGTACCACCACGGTGTGATGGACTTCCACCTGCATCGCTACCTGGTCCGCGTTTCCTACAGATCTCTCCCACCAACATCCATGATATCGACGGCGATGATTCGCTTCCTTCCACGAAAGGTGACCTTCGTTTTTTTATGGCGGAGATGAGGTCGTGGCGTGCTGAATTTTCTGGCCTGCGGACTGAGATTGCAGTGATGAGAAAAGAAGTGACAGCAGTGCGGACTCAGTCCGCTAGAAACGACCTCTGCACAGACTCTTCTCTCTGCCCAGGTGGTGGAGCTCCATTCACAAGTCGCCCTTCTGTCTCGCTCCGTAGAAACCTTGGAGACGAGACATCGCCGATGTAATGTACGCATCCGGGGGATTCCTGAGACGGTTCCTACGGCTGACCTTTTACGATACGTGGACCGTTTAGGTCGCCAAGTTATGGATCTCTACTCCGAAGCTCCTGGCCTGTTCGCCTCGGTATTTAGAGTACGGAAGGCAGCAACGGCACCTTCGGCAGCCCCACGAGACGCCATCGCCACGACAGTCGATGTGTCTACGCAAGTGCAGCTTATGTCATCCCCAGGAGCCCGGTCGGATGTGACCTTCGAGAATTCGAACCTACAGTTGTACCGCGACTTACCTTTTGTGACCCTCGTGGCGAGACGGAGATTTCGGGAGGTGGCGATGTTTCTTCGAGCAAAGGGAGTACGGTACCGCTGGGGTCCGGCAGGATCCATGGAGGTGAACCACAGAAATGTGTCCTATACTATAGCGGACCCCGCTGAAGCGTGGTCTGTCCTATCCGGAGCGGGCCTCTCACGGAAAGCGTCGGAGGACTGCCCAGGTTGAACATTGTATTTGTCCGCACGTCCTTCCTTCGCCTCCTCCTGCTGGAGACATACCTAGTTTTTGGTCTGCTGTTCAGCCCCTAGTTTTTGGGACTTAAGGTTGGTTGGGTTCCACGTTGGATCTCAGGTCCATGGGGATGCAGAGGGATTATGAGGTTATTTGGGTTTTTGATCCTTTTTTGAACTGTTTTCCCGTGCCCACCCCCCCTCCCCCTCTTTTGCACTTTCCTTAACTGAGATGACCCTGGCAGCGAACTGTCCCCTGAGTTTTAACCTTGATTTTTGATGCTTCGATTTTTTCAAGGGCTTGTTGTCCCATGCTTTTCAGGGTAGTCACGGGGTCGCTTCGCACATATTCATATGGATGTTCTATTTGTGATCTGTTAAACTCTTTTTTTTTTTTTTTTTAATTCTTTATTTATAAAAAGAGGGCAAGAGTACCGCCCAGTCCAAGATTTACGAGCGATTAACGAAGCCACAGTAACCTTACACCCTGTGGTTCCCAACCCATACAATTTATTGCCATTAATCCCCGGAAACACAAAATATTACACGGTGCTTGATTTAAAAGACGCTTTCTTTTGCATCCGTCTGGCTCCAGCAAGCCAGCCCCTTTTTGCATTTCAGTGGGAGGAATCTACTAGGGGAGCACGTCATCAAATGACCTGGACACGCCTCCCTCAAGGTTTCAAAAACTCGCCCACGATTTTTGGGTGCGCGCTCAGCCAGGACCTCCTGTCCTTCAACGCTCAGCCTGACAAAGTTGTTCTACTACAGTATGTAGATGATTTATTACTGGCTTCTCCCACAGAAAAAGACTGTCTCTCTGCCACAAAATTCCTGCTGCATCTGCTATGCCAAGCAGGTTACAGAGTGTCCAAAAAGAAAGCACAAATATGCAAACAGACTGTGAAATATTTAGGTTTTCAATTAACAGGTACCAAGCGTGCATTGGGGGCAGAGAGAAAAGAAGCAGTATGCCGAATACCCCGACCAAAGACAAGGAGACAAGTCCGTGAATTCCTGGGAGCTGCAGGCTTCTGCCGCCTGTGGATCCCCAATTTCGCAGATATTGCTAAGCCCCTCCATCAAGCTACCAAATGGGGAGAGCATGACCCCTTCCTCTGGGAAGAAGAGCAAACAGCAGCTTTCCTGAAATTAAAAACTCTGTTAATGGAAGCTCCAGCACTGGGACTGCCAGATCACAGCAAGCCCTTCCAGCTGTACGTGCATGAACACAATCAAACAGCTACAGGAGTGCTGATTCAGAATTTTGGCTCCTGGCCAAGGCCTGTGGCCTATCTATCCAAGCAACTTGACCCTGGGGCCTGCGGCCTACCCCCCATGCCTGAAAGCTGTGGCAGCCACCGCAATGCTGATCGCAGAAGCAGACAAGCTGACCCTTGGACAAGTTCTTCATGTCAAGGTGCCGCATAGAAACATAGAAAAATGTCGGCAGATAAGAACCTTTCGGCCCATCTAGTCTGCCCAATTACATGGATACTTTACCTGGATTTATCTTTTGTTTAGGATAGCCTTATGCCTATCCCATGCTTGCTTAAATTCAATTACTGTTTTGGCCTCTACCACTTCAACTGGAAGACTGTTCCATGTATCCACCACCCTCTCAGTAAAATAATGCTTTCTGATGTTCCTTTTAAACCTTTGCCCCTCTAATCTAAGACTATGTCCTCTTGTTTTGCTACTTTGTTTCCTTTTAAATATACTCCCTTCCTCTACCTTGTGGATTCCCTTTACGTAGTTAAATGTTTCTATCATATCTCCTCTGTCTCGTCTTTTTTCCAAGCTGTACATGTTAAGATCATTAAGCCTTTCCTGGTAACTTTTCTCCTTCAAGCCATACACCATTTTAGTAGCCCTTCTCTGAACTCTCTCTAAGATGTCTATATCCTTCTGGAAATACAGTCTCCAGTACTGCACACAGTACTCCAAGTGAGGTCTCACCAGTGCTCTGTACAGTGGCATGAGCACTTCCCTTTTCCTACTGCTAATACCTCTCCCTACACAACCAAGCATTCTGCTAGCATTTCCTGCTGCTCTATTACATTGACTACTTACCCTTAGATCCTCTGAAATAATAACCCCTAAATCCCTTTCCTCAGATGTTGTATCAAATATTCTATATTCAGCCCTTGGGTTTTTACGTCCCAGGTGCATTATCTTGCACTTATCCACATTAAAACTCAATTGCCACAGCTCCGACCATTTTTTTAGTTTACCTAAATCATTTGTCATTTGGCTGATCCCTCCAGGAACGTCAACCCTGTTGCAAATCTTTGTGTCATCAGCAAAAAGACATACTTTTCCATTAATACCTTCTGCAATATCACTAATAAAAATATTAAATAGAATGGGTCCAAGTACTGACCCCTGAGGTACCTCACTGGTAAGAAGACCTTGCGCCGAATAAACTCCATTTACCACAACCCTCTGTTGCCTGTCACTCAGCCACTGCCTAATCCATTCAACAATATTGGAATCCAAGCTCAAAGATTGCAATTTATTGATAAGCCTTCTATGCGGAACAGTATCAAAAGCCTTACTGAAATCTAAATAAGCAATGTCTACTGCACCACCTGTGTCTATTATTTTTGTTACCCAATCAAAAAAATCAATAAGATTAGTTTGGCATGATCTCCCTGAGGTAAACCCATGTTGTTTCTGATCCTGTAATCTATCAGGGTTATTCAGAGAGCGTGAAAAGCAGGAGAATGACTGGAGAATAACTGGAGAATGAAAAATTCTAGGTCAAAATAGCCAAACCAGAAAAATTCTCCCTTTCATCTCACTTTCCAAATCGGCTATTTTGACCTAGAATTTTTCATTCTCCAGTCATTCTCCTGCTTTTCACGCTCTCTGAATAACCCTGTATGTGTTTTTAGATGTTCAACAATCCTTTCCTTTAACATGGTTTCCATTAATTTCCCCACTACTGACGTAAGACTAACTGGGCTATAGTTCCCAGATTCCTCAGATTTGACATGCTGTCAAAGCCCTGCTTGATGTAAAAGGAAGCTACTGGTTCAGCAACAGCTGGATGACGAAGTACCAAGCTATGATGTGTGAGAATCCACGGGTTCATTTGGACCTCATCGCTACCTTGAACCCTGCTACTTTACTGCCTGACTGTGAAGAGGATCCAGATCATGAATGCCTCCAAGTCATGGAAGAAGTGTTCAGTAGCAGGCCAGATTTGAAAGATGTACCCCTAGACAAATACGATCTACAACTATTCACTGATGGTAGCAGTTACATGGATGATGGGAAGAAAGTCTCCGGCTATGCAGTCGTCTCAGCAGAAGAAATTATTGAAGCAAATTCTCTACCAGGCCATACATCTGCACAACTGGCTGAGATAACAGCTCTAACCAGGGCTCTGGAAATCTCCGAAGGCAAAAGAGTGAATATCTACACTGACTCCAAATATGCCTTCATGACTGTCCATGCCAAGAGACCTACTTACTTCCTCGGGACAACAAATCAAGTATGCAGCTGAAATCACAGCCCTTCTAGAAGCTGTATGGAAACCTAGTGCTGTCAGTATTATGCACTGTCGTGGCCACCAGAAAGGTCATGATGAAATCCCAAAAGGCAACAGGCGCGCTGACCAGGCCGCAAAATCGGCTGCAAGACCATTGCTAACAACTGATCAAGCCAAAGTCCTGCTCTGCAAGCAAGAGGCCCAACCTCCCATGCCAAACTACAAGTTCTACATGAATTGGAGAAAATTTGAACCCAAAGGTGAATTTATTGAAATTATTCTGCACAAATGGCACAATGATTACGAACTATTAGAACTCAATCATGATTATATCCAATGGCTTTTCCCAACCCGGTCCCAAGGCCGAAATTTCTACTCCACTCCTCTGAACCCTCAAGAGACACGTCTTATGATTAACACCTCAGAAGTTCAGCAAAGACTCCGCAGAGCATACGAAATGATGCTGAAATTCTTCGGCGTAAAATTAATGGGGGAGTGTGGAGAAGATACAGAAGTAACCGAAGTTGAACGAGCAGAAAATGTCGCCTCACGTTTCGAAAACCTAACAACCAACCCTCATAATAATCTGAGAATTACACGAATACTGCTAAATTTGGGAGAATTGGGAGCAGAAGAATACCAAGCCCCGTTGGTGAGGTTCTTCCTCAAGGAGATCCTTATCAAAAACAAACTGCCAAGAATGAAGAAAAGTGCAATGAACTTTTTCATACCAGCAGTGAGAGATTCACAGGAGAGACCAGATCTGCTGTTCTTTGCTTGGCGATATTATTTCCCAAAAGAAGAATTCATCTGGGGAAACCATGGAGAATTGGCACGATACAAAGCAAAACCAGTGGTAGCTGCACTCCTACCGGCGCCACTGAGTGAATGGACACCTGTGTATTCAGAGAAAGAGAAGAAATGGCTATCAGAGGAGCAAGGCGGATATGGAGAAGACGGATGGTTCCAGTTGAAGAATGGACAAATAGTTCTACTAGCAACATTGGCGCCTGAGATTGTAAGAATGCTCCACGCAAGTACCCATGGAGGAAGAGAAATGATGGAACAACAGTTGGAGCCACATTTCTACATGCCAGGACTGTCAGTAATCTGTAAAGCAATAGCCCAGCAGTGCGTGACATGTGCCAAGAATAATCCAAGAACAGGCCCATCTCAACCTCCAGGGAAGCAGCCGATCGGGCTATCCCCAATGGCATCGTTACAGATAGATTTCACAGTGTTGCCACCCTGCAAAGGATATAAATATTTACTGGTAATGGTGTGCACCCTGACAGGGTGGGTGGAAGCTTTCCCAACAAGGACAGAAAAGACAGTGGAAGTGGTGAAAAGTCTGATGAAGGAAATAATACCACGCTATGGACTTCCTCTCGAAATAGGGTCGGACAATGGCCCCGCATTTATACAGAACTGTTTACAGCAACTTGCCCGACTATTGGCTATCACCTGGAAGTTACATACTGCTTACAGGCCCCAAAGCTAGGGAAAAGTCGAGAGAATGAACCGTACTCTAAAAGACTTTGATGTCCAAACTGTGCCAAGAGACGTCACTAGGCTGGTTGGATATGCTGCCAGTAGTCCTATTGCACATTAAGTGCAGGCCAACCCCCCAATTGAAGCTAAGTCCATACGAACTTATGTTTGGATGGCCTACCCCTCTGATTAATGGACTAAGGGGGGACCTTCGGGCATTGGGGGAAACTAAATTAAATTGTACTGTTGGGTAAAGCAATGCAGAAATTAAATACTTGGGTGGGAGATGATATACCTCACTTTTTATACCCCCCACTGCATAAGTATTGTCCAGGTGATTCAGTATGGGTGAAGGAGTGGAAAAATTATCCACTAGGCCCAAAATGGAGAGGTCCTTACTTTGTCATGTTATCAACCCCTACAGCAGGTTCCCGATGTGGTCCCATGGATACATCACTCCAGACTGAAGGTAGCTGCAGCCAATCCTGAACCAGTATGGAAGGTTGTCACCAACGAGACCAATCCACTGAGGCTAAAGCTAACAAAGACCACAGTCGTGAGCCCCTGAGAGATTCGACTGAGAGCATCCAAGATACTCAACACGTGGGTGTTTTGATGGATACAACGAGGTCTGATTATCCACTGATGAGCGATGCTGAAAGGGTTATTTTTAGGGGCCCGGCCCCGACCCGTGATCAACCGGAAATGTCTTTTGTTTTTGAAATTCCGGAGGGGAGGGATTGGGTTTATGTGACTGTGAAAAGAATTGCCCAAGGGTTTTTGACATTTGGGGCAATTTTGGTACTGATTTTGTTTCTTGCAAATTTGATTCATGGATTATCACGTGGAGTATGCCCCAAGTGCCCAAGCACCACCAAGAAAGTGGAAATTTCCCACACCTGGAATGGTACGCACCCGGTGATGGAGAACCGTACCATGTGGAGACAAAAACGAGAGGCGCTATCTGGAACCAAGCCAAGAGGACACTTACTTGTGCAATTCAAATATGACTATGCTAAAAAGTCTGGGCAAACCGCATGCTGGGTGTGTAGTAGACTGCACCCAGAGACAATTCATATACCATTTGCCTCTGTTCCGATGAATTTGAGTATGTTTGCATCAGGGAATGTCACAATACATGCTGTCAATGCACCAAGGGAAAAAACAGAATCATTCAGTCCCGGGTACCCCATAATAGGACCAGTATATCCACCAGAATGGTGTTTTCAACTAGGACCAGATAAAGAAACAAATAACGAGGGTGGGTTATGTAACTCAAGTCAGTTCAACTGGACATCATACATTTACATATTCAAAACAGGACAAAAGGCGAATTATCTATACATACGATACAGGCAACTCACTAGAGACCAAGAGGCGGTGATTGCGAATGTGACCAATGGGAGGCAGGGTGCAGTGGATATGATGAGACGGCTGAGACAACTTGCAATAGAGATATCAAAGGGAACACTACATTTATCACCATTTATAGTGAAAGGAGGGTACCAGGTGTGCTGTGAAAGGGTGTGTTACACATGGGTACCACCTACAATAACGGGAATGTGATATCTGACTGAATTGATCCCAATCCCGAGGGTAAGGGGAGAAGACACTAATTCAGACACAACAGTTCACCCTAGGTACCCACTGGTGTTTGAGAGACAGAAGAGGGAGCTATTCAAGAAAGCAGATCGAATATGGGCATGGCTTCCAGCATGGACTGGATGGGGAAGAGAGTTGATGGCAAGAATGAACAGTTATGCCAGTTTGATGGATGAAATTTTGAATAAGACTAGTATGGATATTCAGTTACTGAATCTGGAAGTACGGGACATACGAAAGGTACAAATGATACATGATATGGCACTGGAACAGATCAGTGCGGCTCTGAATGGATTGTGTGAGATGACGATGCATTATGAATGTTGCACTTTCATCAAGAACACTACACATGACGTCCCTGACTATTACCAGGTAATCCAAGATCACCAGGAGAAGGTAGCACAGTTGCAGAACACAGCAAGGAGGATCGCTGCTGAAGGCTGGAATCCACTTCGTGGGTTCGGAGCAATCAGAGATTGGTTCGGAGCCATTCTGAGATTTATTTCACAGATTGGATCCATGATTCTGATGGTGGTGGTGATCTTGGTCGTAGGGACACTACTGTATCGCATAGGGCTCTGTCTCTGGCCACTATGCAAGAGGGCACTGACACCCACACAGACACAGAAGATACCACTGATTATCCCACAAGACATGTTCCCAACCAAAATAGGTCCCCCAAAGTATGAGGAACTTAAGAATAATAGTAGTGAGGTGTAATGGCTGCAAGTCTCAGGAGAAGAACCTGAGGCTTGAGCCAAGGGGGGAATGAAGTGGAATCAGGCTGGAAGATGGCCGCCATTATAAGCCAGGCGGCCATCTTGTCCAGAATATTGGTTCACTTGAAAATAACTAGGTAGGTTTTATCTGAAACTAGATTGAAGCATACGTAGAAATTTAGGAATGTGTTAGATTAGCAGAAAAGCAATTAAAACCTGAGAAAGATCTAGGCTGTTCCTGGCACGAAGGGACAGAATGAGAAGTGGATACACCAAGGTCACAGAGGCCCGCAGAGAGACAAAGGGAAGTATAGAAGACAGACCAGGTGTTGTCCGCAACAAATAAACACAGGCGCTAGGGAGGCGAGCACAGCCCGGACTGAATGTAGTAGCTAATCACGATCTGTCGAAACTAACATGAAGTTTGCCAATTTACATCCAATTTAATGGAATGTCTTTGTATTAGACTAAGGGAGGTATTAACCCACGTGGGGTGGGATAGTGTCACCGGGAGGTGGGCTAATTGGGATGTATCTAATTATGTATTCAGGGAATAAGACCCCTTGTCGGGGTGAGTTCGGGGCTCAGTCTTTGCGATTCAATCCTGTCTGAGCATCTGTGATGTCACAATAAAGTTTGCCTTTCCTGAAGAGACTCGTGTCCAGACAATCCTTGCTCGTGTCCGATCCGGCCCCGTCCCGAGTGAACCAAGTGGATTCCGGTAACATTTCAGCGCAAAGTGTTTTGCCCCTCGCGTTAATGTGTTTTGCCAGAAAAATTTGCCCATGTATCTCACTTTCCAAATTGGCTATTTGGTCTAGATTGTTTTCTTCTCCTGCCAATTCTCCTGATTTTCACCTTTCTCTGAATAGACCTGTGTAATATAGGTGAAAACCAGAAGAACTGACAGAAGAGAAGAATCTAGACCAAAATAGCCGATTTGGAAAGTGAGATAAATGGGAGAATTTTCGTGGTTTGGCTTTTTTTTTTTATTATTTTTTTATTGTGCAGTAAAAAGTCTCTTTATTTATATATGTTTTTAGGACCTTTTAGGCATTTTTCGGGTTTTTTTGGCAAAATGTTTTTCCGTTTTTATTTATTTTTCATTATGAAAGATAGACAGCAGGACAATCGCATACAAAATGGCCTCGCAGGGCCAAAACATGACATCGTAACAGAAGCATAAAAAGTAACTTGCCATCATTAATTACCGCACACACAACGTAAGAAAAATAAAGAGGCCAGCTAAGTGAGTTCAGGGGGTAGGGGGGGGGCAATAGGCCAAAACCGTGCCGGCCCTGGCGGATTCCCGGGTGACCCAAGACCACAGGAGAAGGTCATGGGGGGAAATGGCACGAGGCTCGGGCACCTGGGGGGCAAGCCAGGCACCAGACTTTGCTTTCGCCCCTCAAGGTATCCCGAAATAGCAAAAGTAAACAAAAATGGGGTGGCAGAGAAAAGGGGAAAAAAGGGGTAATAAAGGTACGTCTGCAATAAGTCATCATGAAAAATTAAAAAAAAAGAAGAAGAGTCCTCAGAACAGGGGGGGACAATAATCATCCGAAAAACACGGCGGCATCAAAAGAAAAAGCAAAAAGACATCTGCTGACCGAAAAGCACAAGGGGGGAGCACTTCAAAAAGATCTATTGGGGTGGCAGAGCATCACAATAACAGAGGAAAGTCCCGCTGAGAAATATGGGGCAAGTCACTTCAGTCCGTGTCCAGTAATGGGATTGGGGCCACAGCAGGCAGCTCCCCGCAGAGCAATCCGGTTCTCCCAGGCACAGCAGGCATAGAAGCACGTAGCGTCGGTGGGTGCAATCGCGCCACCCCGAACCCCAGCTGGAGGGGACCGTCCGTCCCAGGTTCGCAAGACGAGACCGCTGGCACCGGACTCGCTGACACAGCCGCCTCCCAGGACACGCAGATCGCCACCACGTCTCCAGAACTCGCAGGTGAAAACAGCTCGGGGAGTAAGGGGACCCAGGCCAGATTCTCAGCCAGGTCGTCATCTGTAACGCCTTTCACCATGGCAGCAGTATCTGGATGGTCAGTCACCGCAAAGTACCGGATCGTGTCAGCTTTAGGTTCAGCCGTCTTCGGGGTCTCTGCCTCCCGTCAGGGTGGCCATTACCTCGCGCCAGAGCCCCTTAGTAAGCGGGCTGGCATCATCATACCCCGCCAGCAGCAGCAAGCAGGCATCCAGGCTGGAAAAACATCCCCCCCACCTTGAATTGGGGGAGGGGGTGTATCCAATATTTGAACCGCGGGTCCGTCCGCTGTCCCAATGGAACCATCATCCATGTCAGCCGGGAGATGGGGGCCCTCCATCTCCGCAGTCAGTGTAACCGGAATCTGCTAGGTTCACTCGGGACGAGGCCGGACCGGACACGAGCAAGGATTGTCTGAACACGAGTCTCTTCAGGAAAGGCAAACTTTACTGTGATATCACAACAGATGCTCAAACAGGATTCAACTATTTCCACTTCATCAGCAGCTCAGGTAGGTCCGGGATAAAGCGTGCAACCCAACACGTTCCTAAAGTGCCTGGGGCCTCAAAATGGCCGCCGGCTCTTCATATCAGCCACCCAGCAACAGCGGTCAGGATCGTCTCTCGTCCAGAGGGGGGGACTAAACAGCCTCCGGACAGCACACATCCGATGGCCAGCTCCCCAAGTACCGTTATCTGCAAAAATTACCGTGGGTAAGGTCCTCTGGAGGTACCGAAAGGGAGAGGACATGCAGAGCTCCACCAAAACATGTCCGCTCCTCTGAACATCTGGCCACGCCCCCTGGCTATTTTGACCTAGAATTTTCACTTCTCCAGTCAGTCTCCTGAGTTTCACCGTTTTAGGGTTATTCAGAGAGCGATGAAAAGCAGGAGAATGACTGGAAAATTCTAGGTCAAAATAGCCAAACCAGAAAAATTCTCCCATTCATCTCACTTTCCAAATCGCCTATTTTGACCTAGAATTTTCCATTCTCCAGTCGTTCTCTTGCTTTTCACCGCTGTCTGAATAACCCTGTTAGTGATTAGAACTGATAGAGTTGGATGCCCTCTGTTATATTCATCAATTTTTAGGAAGGTTTAACTGTCAGTTTTGCATGATTTGCATTAGACTCTCCCCATCTCTCAAGTCCTTCATAAGTCTCTGAAACCACAGTACTTTAGGGAAGCCTATCAGCTCACTCCATGATCCTTCACTGTACATCTCATGCTCCATGTTCCCAATGAGCCCACATGCGCCCCACTTACTCTCACCTACTGTGTCACCCCTCTCCTCTTAGATTGTAAGCTCTTGAGCAGGGTCCTCCCTCCTACTGTTCCATGTGTGTAACGTGTATGTATATTTGTTATTCTGTCTTTCCCATTGTACAGCGCTAAGGAATTTGTTGGCGCTTTTAAATGCTTGTAACTGTATCGTATTGTTTTTCATGATTTTGAATAAGTTATTGATATTTTCAAATGTGTATTTGTCATGAAGTGTGCATTTATGTTTGATGTTCTCTGTATGTTTTTTTGTGTATTAGTCTGTGTGGTTTTCTGTGTGCAAACATGCAGTGGAGACTCTAGGAACAATATATGGGGGGGGGCACATAAGATACCACAGTCAAAGCTGCAGTCAAAGCTTTTAAATAGGGACACTTGGGAGGAATCATGACTGAAGCCACTTTTCATAAAAGATTGATTACTATTTTGGATTTTCATCCCATTGAAATGCCCTGAGATGGTTAGCATGGTTGGGGTTTTTTTTTTGGGGGGGGGGGGGGGTTGAGAAGGGATTTTACCAGGAAGGATACATTGAGATTTCTCTTGTTTTCAAGTATGTCCTGGGTGGCGAGTATGTACCGTTAGGTGTCTGTCTTGCCCAAGGACCCTTACTGTAGAGGTGCTCTTGCCGGAATCGAACCCATGTCTCCACAGGATCTCTCCACGCGGTGATGTTACCTCTACTCCACCCAGCCGGTTTGTGTTATGATATGTGGCAAATTCTGATGACGTTAAATTTGATATTGAGATCCCCATATTTTTAGATGTGATGTGAGTAATCAAAACATTCCTCAGGGTTATTCAGAGAGAGGTGAAAAGCAGGAGAATGACTGGAGAATTATTGGAGAATGTAAAATTCTAGGTCAAAATAGCCAAACCAGAAAAATTCTCCCTTTCATCTCACTTTCCAAATCGGCTATTTTGACCTACAGGGTTATTCAGAGAGAGGTGAAAAGCAGGAGAATGGCTTGAGAATGGAAAATGCTAGGTCAAAATAGCCGATTTGGAAAGTGAGATAAATAGAAGAATTTTTCTGGTTTGGCTATTTTGACCTAGAATTTTCCATTCTCCAGTCATTCTCCTGCTTTTCACCTCTCTCTGAATAACCCTGCTAGAATTTTCCATTCTCCAGCCATTCTCCTGCTTTTCACCTCTCTCTGAATAACCCTGTCAGACTCACTCAGGGGGTTATACACTAAGCGCCAGTGTCTGCAGGCATTGCAAAAATTGCCAAATTGCAGTGCCTAAAAAAGTAGAAGTTTCTCAAACATAAAATTCAAACAGTAAAAGAGAAGCTTTACGGCGAAACGTTTCCTTTCTCTGTTTTTCTATTCATTTTATCTGGTATTTGCAATGCCGGCAGACACCGATGCTTAGTGGATAACCCCCCACCCCCCCTGTCTCATTATATGAGAGAATGAAGGAAGGGGAGGGGAGCTCAGGCTCACAGGGGGAGGCCCTTGTACAGACCATGTCAAAGATGGTGTCTAGGCTGAATGTTGAGTCTCAGCTGCTGCTATTCATGTCTGTGCTGATGAGAAGGCGAGGGAGGACACGGCCAAATGAAGGCCTGGTGAGGAGTGAGGCTGAAGCTCAGAGGAGGAGGAGGTTCAGGATGTTGCAGCAGCAGAGTCAACGGCAGATCCTCATGGTTGGTAACTACGGTTCCTGTGACTCTATACCTGGTGCTGACAGTCATGATTATGAATTTACCTGCTTCCTTACTGTAGGATTTATGGACGCAGATCATGAATTTTGTTTTATGTAATTAAAAAATGTAAAACGTTAACATGTATGTTGTATTTTGGATCAACAGCAGTAGGTTATGTGGGAGAGGCTGAACCCGATGGACGCATGTCTTTTTTCAGCCTATATAACTATGTATTTACATTGTATTGTGCACAACCTATATACTGTATGCTGCCTAGCTCCAATGTGCGCATGGTTCAGGCCCAGATCCATCTGATAGCTTTTCTTTTCTTTTCTATTCTATTGTTTGTCTATTCCTATGAGGGGCCATTAGGGATATTATTTTTTATTTTTTTCCCTGTATATATCCATATAGTGAAACGTGTATATATATATATCCGTATGGTGAAACATATTTATCCGTATAGTGAAACGCATATCCATAAAGTCAAACGTATTCATCTATATACTGTATATAGAAATGCAAAAACTTAACTCTGGTATTGGTGATCACACGCCAACCTGGTTTCAATCATATATATCCAATCGATCGCAATATTTGTCCATTTCTGACAGCGCTTCCCTCCCAGTCACATGCGGTGTACCCCAATACTCAGCCCCCTGCTACTCATGATATCCATAAATGACCTGCCCAACGTCTGCAAAGCCTCAACTGTAAACATGTACGCAGATGACACTATAATCTATATACCAGCAAACCAAATCTCCCGCAGCTGGAGGCAGTGCTGCAACAACAATTCACAGAGGCAGAAAAGGTGATCGCAGATAACAAGTTTTTTGTAAATACTGACAAAACTGTTACGATGCTCTTTGGTACAGCACCTAAACTACATAAATTGCAAACTCCCCACCTATGTGACAGGACAAAATCAAATGGCACGCTGACCACAGTCACTTCTCTCACATATCTAGGTATAGGTATATGGTTAGATGCAAATCTATCCTTTGGCCCCCACATCGAAAAACTCTCATCTAAACTTTACCCCAAACTAGGTGCCCTGTACAGAAACAAATCCTTCCTGAGCCCTGCGGTAAGAAAGCAGATTGTACAACAAATGCTTATGCCGGCTATTGAATATGGAGATTTACTGTATGCAGCTGCCCCACAAACACACCTCCAGAAACTTACTACATTGTATAACTCATGCTGCCGCTTTGTGCTACAATGTAACTACACGACCCACCGCTGTGACATGTTAAAAGAACTAAACTGGCCGCTGGAATCTAGACGCACCCGTCACCTTTCCTACCTGGTATTTCAGAGCTTTTCTGGGAAGCTACCACCCTACCTGAATAGACTGCTTCCTCCAGCAGTTCCCTCATCCTATTACCTCCGATCCAGGTCCAGCACCTTACTTGCAATACCACAATACAAAAAGAAAGTGTCTCGATCCTCATTTTCCTACAGAGCACCGCAATTATGGAATAACTTCCCAGACGCCATCAAATCTTTCCCCCCCAGTCTTAAGTCACTCAAGAGCTCCCTATTAACACCTCAATACAGAATGTACCTGTAAACCTGTAACAGTGAATATATTTATTTTCTGTTAATGTGTATATTTGTGCTGTTTTTTTTTTTAATAGCTTGCATTTTATTACTTTGAATTGTTACAGTTGTTACAGAAATACAATGTTCCCAAACCCAGGACATACTTGAAAACGAGAGAAATCTCAATGTATCCTTCCTGGTAAAATCCTTTATAAATAAATAAATAAATAAAATATTTTCGTATAGTGATACGCATATATATCCGTATAGTGATACGCATATATATCCTTGTAGTGAAACGCTTATATCCTTGTAGTGAAACAAGTGCTTGTACACACACACAGCAGGCTGTGCGAGATGTTCCAATCGGCTCCAGCCTCCGCCAGTCAACTCTCCCCCACCCAACTCTCCCCCACCGGACGAGGAATATTGCGGGGGCCGGACTTGTAGTGGTGGCTTTTTTTCTGCCCCAAGAAAGTGCCAGCCTAGACTTTGCCTATCCAGGACCCACTTGAAAACGAGAGAAATCTCAATGTAGCCTACCTGGTAAAAATAATTTCTAAAATATATATATATATATATAATATATATATATATATATATATATATATATATATATATTGGCACTGGGTGTCACCCGGGTGCGTGCCGCATCCCCCTTGTGACGCCACTGGCTGTAAATACACTCATTGTAGATTGGCTGTTTTACAAGGTTTTCAATGAGTTTAATTGCAGCTTTGTAAAGATTTTTGTGGAATTTGCTGCTAGTAATGTTCTTTTATGTATTTAAATGTATGCATTCAAAAATGGAACAACATAAACACTTAATGATCATTAAATAATTCACAGTATCCTGCATATATACACACACAAAATCAAAATTTCAAGTCCCAAGCTACTAACCAGGGCATAAGAGTTACTTGCCACCAGTTGCTCCACCTAACTGTTAAAGGTTTTATTTAGAATAAAGCTACAAAATATCATTAATACCCCGATATCATACCCCAGTGTGCGCAACGGAAGCTCCTCTCCACCCCACTGCCAGTGACAAGCTTGGTCAGGTTTAGGGATGAGCCGAACACCCCCGAGTTCGGTTCGTATTCGAACCCGAACTTTCCAAATGTTCGAACCCGAACTCTAACTCAATACAAGTCAATGGGGCTGAAAATTTGGTTTTTAGAGTGCCCTCCAAGAGGGCATATATGCTAGATATTTGCAATAAAAGGTGTATGGGGGTCCGGGTAGTGCCCTGGGGGACAGGAAACAAGGACAAAAAGATAAAAAAAAACGTTTTTAAAGGGACAGTGAGTTTTCCATGAAATAAGGGTTGAAAATAAAAACGAAAAATTCCTTTAAATATCGTGCCTAGGAGGTCCCCATAACCTGCCCGTGAAGTGGCGGATTTCTAGGATGTATAGAAATATGTAAAAACCCAAAAAAATTACATTTCAAATGATGGTAAATGCTTTTCCTTTAATCTATCCATAAACAACTGCTTGGGGCGGCAGTCTGTATGAAAAGAGGAGACATTTTCGGACACGCAGAAAAAGTTTACTGATTTTTTGGCGGTGAAAAGCAGGAGAATGACTGGAGAATGGAAAATTCTAGACCAAATAGCCGATTTGGAAAGTGAGATAAATGGGAGAATTTTTCTGGTTTGGCTATTTTGACCTAGAATTTTCACTTCTCCAGTTATTCTCCTACTTTTCACCGCTCTCTGAATAACCCTGTGAATGTTTAATCCCGAGGTGAGAAATAACAATGCTTTAGATGTTAAAAGCGGGAAATGAGGAAATTTTGTATTTTTTCTACATGATTGTGTTTGGTCTCATTAGAAAGGCAGCATATTAGAGGAGAGAAATTAACACTTCTCAAAAGCAGACCCCACAACCCTCAGTATAGTCTACATACATACAAAGTATCAAATTCATTAGAACAGACTAAAAACACCTGGTGTTTATGCCCGTTTGTGAACAGAGGTCATTTAGAGTTGAGAATCTTTGCACGTACACATTAGTTTTTAATTCAATATCTAATAAACCGTTGCTTATAATATTCTGCAGTAAAGCGTCTCTTTATTTCTAGATTTTTTTTAGTATTTTTAATTTTTTTAATCATTTTCTATACTTTTTCAAAATTTCTTTTTTTTTTCTAACTCGAACCGAACACACCCAAAAAGTTGGAAGTTCGCGAACTTTCGAACAACCAAAGTTCGGGCCGAACTCCGAACCGAACAGCTCATCCCTAGTCAGTGGCAGTGCACCCAAATATTGTGCTTTTGGTGCCAGGCCTGCAAGTACTATCATACAGTAACCCCTCTGTGGTATTGTGGAAGAGTGCAGGGGTGGACCATGCGGTCCTATATTAAAAGCTATGAATCTGGTAATGGGAGTCAGTGCACCCAGATATTGTACTTTTGGTGCCAGGCCAGCAAGTGCATTCATACAGTAACCCCACTGTATTATTGTGGAAGAGTGCAGGGGTGGACCCTGTGGTTCAAAAAATTTAAATTATATAAATCTGGCACAGGCATCAGTGCAGCCAAATATTGTGCCTTTCATGGCAGCAAGTGCATTCACACCGTAACCCTTTTGTGGTATTGTGGAAGAGTGCAGGGTTGGAGGTTTTGTGAATGAAGAAGACATCCCCGATCTATTCCGTTACAGCAGCATCAGGGGATTGATAGCTGCTGATCCAGGACTGATTCATTTTTATAAATGTCAGCCGGTCTACAGAGTCGGTGGACAGACGCACTCTTTTGTCTGTGACAAAACCTCCAGCGGCACTGAACGTCCTTTCAGAAAGCATGCTGGATGAAGGGCAACCTAGTAGCTGCATAGCATATTGCAGTGGCGGAAGTACCAGGGTCGCAGCGGTCGCAGTTGCGACCGGGCCCTGGCATTCCACCACTGGAGGGGGGCCCGGCGCCGCCCGCCAGATTCCGGCAATCAGCGCCGGAATCTGGGAGCCGCGCGCTGGCCGTCCCTCTCCCTGCGAGCGGCCGCTGACATGCAGCTTGGCCGCTCACGTGGGATAGGAACCACCTGACCAGCGCACGAGATCCTCTCGCGAGACCTCTGCGTTGATCAGGTGGTTTCCGGCGAGCGGCCAAGACGCATGCTTACTTGAGCGGCCACTCGCCAAGGAGAAGAGCAGAACGCCGGCGGAGCCTGCCCTGGGGCCAGCAAAGGTAAGAGCTGGGGGACCCAAATACCCATGAGAGCTGGGGGGCCCTATATATACCCATGAGAGCTGGGGGGCCCTATATATACCCATGAGAGCTGGGGGACCCAAATACCCATGAGAGCTGGGGGGCCCTATATATACCCATGAGAGCTGGGGGGCCCTATATATACCCATGAGAGCTGGGGGGCCCTATATATACCCATGAGAGCTGGGGGGCCCTATATATACCCATGAGAGCTGGGGGCCCTATATATATCCATGTGAGCTGGAGGCCAATATATATCCATGAGAGCTGTGGGGCCCTATATATATCCATGTGAGCTGGGGGCAATACTATCTTTGTTTTATTTTGCAGTGAAAAATAAGTAAAAATACGTAGATCTTTTTTTAGGGGGGCCCTTCGTGGATTCTTGCACCGGGGCCCTCAGGTTTCTAGTTATGCCACTGGCATATTGGCTAAATTCTGGCCAGTGATCCAATCTCAACACCCTGTAAGCCAGTGGATCATCTGCTGGAAAGGTATCCAGGTCTGCCCTTGCCCCTAGGTAGTCCTGCACCATATGTTGAAGACGCTGGCAATGGGTGCCTACATTTGACGTCCCTGGGCGTCGTGGACTAAAAATTTTTAAAAATGCATCAGTCAAGCAGCCCTGGCCTTCATCACAATTCCTCTGATCATCCGCAGCCTCAGAAGCACGTGTGTCATCACTTGGTAACCTACCAGTGCCTGGAAAGGTGTTACACAAGTGTCGCTTTAGAGCGTCCTCGTTTTTTTCATCCTGTGCTCACTCTGTGCAGGCAGGAT